>OY288261.1:2775027-3989398 GCA_958450325.1 Agrostemma githago | reverse complement strand
GTTTTTTTTTTTTCGCGATTAAAACTTCAAAAATGAAAACTAAGACGAATCATAATTGCATTGACAATGATAAAAACAAAAACTAACCAACTAACCTCGATAATGTTTTCGTTATAGGGCAAATTCAAATCAAAAGAATATTATTTTTTGCGTTTGACATGTTCCGATCAATCGTCGAATAATTGAAAATTAAAAAAAAAAAGCGTTTTATTAATTTGAGAGTGAATGTTGCTGTTGTCCGAGTTGTAATTTAAATTAGGTTAATAAGTAAATAATTAAGTAGGGTAAATTAGATTAAAGAATAGTGAAGTTAAATTAAGTTAATAAATTATAAAAGGGTAAATCGGTAATTTACTAATAAAATATGGACGACGTTAAGTAAATTTGCGGACGACATGAAGTAGCCCCCTTTAGAAATGAGAATTTTAGAATTAAAGTTAAATCATTTGTCCTTTTAAACAATTGGACGAAATTTGACGAGTCTATTAAAGAAAGTGTATTCTAATCTTTTACGAAGCAATTGTGTGGACAAATAGTATAACACAAATTCTTAGGAGAGACGGTCACTCAATAACTTATTGAGAGATCACTCTTCAGTACCACTATATGTCATATTCGTACCCTTAAATGACAACTTTATTTTGTACCTGTTTTTATAACAAGCGTACCCTCTTTATATTTGTATACCCTTTTATGTTAATCGTACTACTTCTATTAGGTTTGGTATCACTGTTACTTCCATTTGTACTTAGTCTCTCAGTAAAATTAATGAGATACCGTTTCTCAAGAGACCTACTCATAGTATAAATGTATAAAAATGAATGAGACGGACCAAAATGAAATACGTATACAATTCATTGGAACGAGAGAGTATATGTGAGAATCAATCAACTTGCGCATAAAGGAACGAGTCATGGTAATCAGAAAGACATGGTAATCAACTCAGAGACAATTTCGATTGGTTATCATTTTCGATTTATATTGATTAGTTTGCTCAAATGTGAGAAATTTTGAAAGTGATGGACCTAACAAAAGAAACTTAAAATAAAAGAGAAACTAACTAAATTAAGTAAGAAAGAAAATACTTCCCTGATTTGAAATTATTGTCCCGTTTTATTAATATACTCCTCACATATATTATCCAAATGAAACAATCATTTTAAAACCGAAGATATTACTTGATATATTTCAGTCAATTGTCTCTCGTCCCTCTCTCCTAAAGAGAACCTAGCCTCCATAAAAATCATGGGAGTACCACCATTTGGAGGTGGTAAGCCCCCCAATTCTTAATCTGTTACTCCTTGTTCCAGACCAAGGTATTTTTTGTTTTTTCACGTTTGCTAATACGTATTTTACATCGTTAATATTTTTCATAACATATTAGTAAAAATTATGAAAAATCGATATTAATAATGTACTTATAAAGATGAATAAAACAAAATCTCGATCACATGAATATATTTTCTTTAATAGATTATCGTGGATATATCGAAAGTTCTTCATGTGAATAGTATCAAAAAGAGAAAGAGATGGTTTGGTCTTGAATGGAGTGAGTCCTATAAACAAGTACAAAGTACTTTGTATAATGTAAATTTCTATTTATAATAATCATTTTCTTTGTATGAGAATTTTGTCTTCATCTATTGGTTGACGGGTTTTATCTCTCAATATGAGAGTCTCTAGTACTCTTATAATCGGAAGATGAGCACTTCAATGGTTCATCTTATGATATTGCAGTTATCATCCGATTTATCAAATATAATTTATCAAAGTGGATGAAATTGATTCTCTTCGTAAAAGACTAATCAAACAACGATATAATAATAGAAGATGCACAATACAAATCAAGTTTAGAGACGTTTGTTTTTATTATCTATGTGTAGGTGTAGGTGTAGGCGTTGTTTTCGTTTGGGTTAGTTATAATATTTGCTATATTTATACAAATCCATCTCTCTCTATTCCCGCCTTTCCTCTCCTCTCCTCTCCTATCGCCCTTCCCTCCACCATTTCTTGCCTCACCCTTCTCTTCTCCTCTCCTTCCCTTATTCTTTTCATTTCGAAACAACAACAAAAAAAAAAAAAAAACAAACGCAAAGATTTCATTAATTACACACGGGTTATATACGTTACAGAAACCCAAAAGAATATAAGAATGTTTGACTCAAAATACGAAAAGACAACACATTCGGATTCAGAGCTACCCTCGTTGCATGATGACTCCGATTACTCAGCCCGAGAGAGTAGTTTCTCGGGTGTGGGAAACTCATTCATCGATGATCACCCACGAATGAGCACAGAGATGTCTCCCATGATGATGTCTCCATGGAACCAAGTCACTCCATTCACCAAATCCCAATGGTCTCAGAATTCAGACAACCCCGATGAGGATCCGTCTCAAAGGGACCCTCTCATCGGCTCCCTTGTCCGAGAGGAGGGCCACATCTACTCTCTTGCCACCAGGGGCGATCTGTTGTACACGGGCTCTGACAGCAAGAACATTCGCGTCTGGAAGAACTTGAAGGAGTTCTCCGGGTTCAAGTCTGCCTCCGGTTTGGTCAAGGCCATTGTCTTGGCTGGCGGAAAGATTTTTACTGGGCATCAGGATGGGAAGATTCGGGTGTGGAAGGTGTCGCCTAAGAACCCGAGTATCCATAAAAGATCTGGGTCATTGCCGACTTTGAAGGACATCTTCAAAGCGTCCATCAAACCGAGCAACTATGTAGAGGTGAAAAAACACAAGAGTTCCCTGTGGATTAAGCATTCTGATGCTATCTCGTGCCTTAGCCTGAACGATGAACACGGGATATTATACTCTGCGTCATGGGATAGGACTTTCAAGGTCTGGAGAATTTCCGACTCCAAGTGTCTTGAGTCTGTTCCTGCTCATGATGATGCTGTTAACTCTGTTGTTGCCAGCTCTGATGCGCTCATTTTCACGGGTAAAAAAACTAGCTAAAGATCCATTATACCTCCTATCCAAATTGCCACAAATGGGAATAGAATGCCTCAATAGATTTATTTTATTTTTTTCCCGTATTTGACAGGTTCGGCAGATGGGACAGTGAAGGTGTGGCGGAGGGAGATGCAGGGGAAAGGGACGAAGCATTTCCTGATGCAGACCCTTCTAAAGCAGGAATGTGCTGTGACGGCGTTAGCTGTGGACCCCACAGGCCAAATTGTGTACTGTGGTTCAAGCGACGGGATGGTGAACTTTTGGGAGAGGGAGAAGAACTTGGCCCACGGAGGAGTCCTGAAGGGTCACAAGCTGGCTGTCTTGTGTCTGGAAGCTAGAGCAAGGCTCGTCTTCAGTGGGTCCGCTGATAAGACCATCTGCGTCTGGCGGAGGGTGGGGACCACACACACCTGCCTCTCCATATTAACCGGACACAATGGCCCCGTTAAGTGCTTGGCCGTGGAGGACGACAAGGAGGTTCCCGGTAAAAAGTTTGTGGTTTACAGTGGCAGCCTTGATAAGTCTGTCAAAGTTTGGAGTGTTTCGGATCAGGAAATGATGAGTCCATTCGGTATGCAGCAGCAGCATGTCATGGAAATGGAATCTACATCGGAGTCTATGCGGTCTGATCAAAGCTGTTAGGCATTTTCATTCATCTGGTTTCTATTGAACATTTATCAAGAGGGCTTCAACCAAAATGTAATCAAGTAAATATGTTACTCCACTACTAGTATCAGCTTAAGTTTAAACGACGCCACGCCACAGATGTTTTTGCTGCTCAACATATTTCAAATTGTAATTTATCGGTTCTTTTCATCCTTAGTTCTGAGAAACAATTTTTTTTAAAAATTATATTACATGTGATTTTCTTACATATAAGATTTTCTTATCCATCCATGCCTTAGAACAAGAAGAAAATTGAAGTCGCAAAATTGTTTGGGTTCTGCGAATAGAAACAGTACTCCATGCTACGGAGTACAGTATCATTTACGAAATCTGGACTCTCTATCTTCTTTGTTTCACTGTCTTTCGTTTTGTTTACACTTTCTGCATATTTCAATCAAATGCATGAGGTTACTTTTCAAAAATGCTGTAAAGAGAACAGCAATTGGCAACAGCATTATGAAGACAGGTAAGGTTCCAAAACCACAGTGAACAATATAAAAGCTTATGTACATGAATTGGAGATACAAAAGTAAGCAATTGCTGATATACTCAATCGCGAAATTCCATGAAATTGCTAGATCATATGTAAGCGAAGATTCCATGAAATCGCTAGACACGCAGACAAATCAAATCTAACAAAAAAAGAAGGAAAGATGATAAGAAAAACCTGTGGTTCAATTGACACTTTAGTTATACAGAGTACTCCGTACTATTCTTCACATTTATATCTACTAGGAACGATATTTTCGTATCATCAAGTCCTCATTGAGAAAGCTTACGAGAGTGGCACTTCCTCAGTTCTGATTGTCGACGTGGACGTAGTCCTTGCAAATGTCCACTCTGACTACCCACTGAATTCAAGTCTAAAGTTCCAAGCGGCATTGGAGTGTTGCCACCTTCCAATATCCTGAGCACCTACAGCAACATTATTAAGACATATATGTCAGCATCGTTGGTATCAAAACAACATGAACAAACACAATTTACAGCAGAAAATACCTTGGACATGGAGGGTCTAGACTCAGGATCTTTACGAAGACACAAGGACGCAGCATGACCCATGGCCTCTATTTCATAGGGCATACTACTGTGAACTTCCTTAGAGGAATATGGTTTCTGGAGCAGGTTGCCATGTAATAAAGCAAAGGGATCGAAGATCTGAGTCAAAGACGATAACCCCTGGTCCTGTTCTAGTTCCTTGATCCTCTTTCCAGTGATTAGCTCCATCAATACTACACCGAAAGCATATACATCAACTTTTTCTGTAATGATTCCTCCATCAAAGTATTCTGGGGCTATGTACCTGCATTATGTCAAACACGGTGAACTGATTATAACTTTATTGTTGACAAAATAGAAAGACAGGAAGAATGCAAATGTACCCTGAAGCACCAGCAACTTGCTGCTCAACACCTACGTTCCACTCAGAGTGCAACCTAGCCAGCCCAAAATCCCCAACCTGAATCGAAGATAATCAGAGTTTATTACGTTGAAAACTGAAATTAAGAATACCATTGCTTGACAAAAGTAGTATGATATCTATGTTGGTTATAAATTACCAGAGGTTCAAAATCATGAGTTAAGAGGATATTTGTAGGCCTCATGTCTCTGTGTATAATGCACCCTACTCTACAGTCTTCATGGAGATATCTTAAGCCTCTTGCAGTTCCGAGGGCTATCTTCAAGCGTGATTGGGGATCCAGCGGAGCTGAATTCTTTGCTGTCAATCGTATAATATATCCTTTGTAAATGTCGTATGATGGTCGTACGAGGGTCTTCTATCATCAATGGATAACTTTCTCAAAAAAAAAAGACAAGGGAACTGAGATCTTACAATGTAAATGGAAATCTAAAGAGCGGTTGCAGATATACTCATAAACCAAGATTCTCTTCTGGCCTTCAATACAGAACCCGATGAGTAGGACAACATTCCTATGTTGTGCACAGCTCAAAAACCGAACTTCCCTGCAAAAATCTACATCTCCTTGAGAATCTGCGAATTTCAGCTGTTTAATCGCAACAACCTGGCTATCCGTCAGCACCCCCTTATGCACAATGCCATATCCACCTTCTGCTAAGAGATTAGAGTCCGAAAACCCATTTGTTGCTGCCTTCAACTCCTCATAACCAAATCGTCTTGGGGGTTTTCCGAAGACAGGTGTTTTGTGCTGGCATATAGAACACAGCGGAGGTGGTGCCGTTGATGTTCTTTTAAGGGAGACAGAATCTCTAACACTTAACTTGCTACTCAAGTTTTCCTCTTCTTCATGGTACTTGTCAATCTTCAGCATACCACTTCTTGCATCACACTCTTGCTTAAAAAGGTTATCAACCACGAGTCTGGAAGCTGGAGATCTCGACTCGTGAGGGTATCGATGGTTAGCAGGCACTGAGGCCTTTGGGTGCCACAATGAATCATATCTACTATTATTGCTCATTATAGGCCCACTACTAAACTCTCTAAATGGTGACATTGTTGTCCTTTCCCTGTCGGATTCATTTCCGTTGTTGCTGTGGCCTTCAAAGAGAGGATTTTGCTGATAAACGAGGAAAGGAGAAGGCGGAGTATCAAAGGTAGAAAAGGATGTCGTCTCACCCGTGGTTGTTCTGGAGAAAGAACTGCTAGGGTATTCAGGGCTGCTTATGGGAGTGTATTGCTTCATTCTGAAGCTTTGTAGTCTACCACTGTCATCCAAAGCAGGAGAAGAGGAAGCTGAATAGAAAGGAGTTTGGGATTCATCTGAGTATCCCAAATTAAGTCTAAGTACTTGTGGTTGACTACCCTTCATCACCACTATGCTGCAGCTAAGCTTCTCTATGCAGTGTTTTTGTTCTTCCCTAAGTTTTCTGCATCAAAACAGAAATTAATGAAATGGAGGACACTATATATTAGGTTCTTCCAGTGAAGCGCGCACTTAGTCGTATTACAATGAGGGGGTATGTTCGTCTTAACCACTAGAGTAAGACATGTTCGGTAAAAGAATATAATGAATTAATTACTCCGTACATACTTGTCCAAGATGACCCAGTTGGCTCCATTTCTCTTAGCTTCAGCTGCTACTTCTCCGGGTGGTAAGCCGAGTACAACCTTCACCCTCACCTTTACCTATACATACAGATACAATATGCCCATCATATATTAAACATAGGTTCTCCTTGCTTACACATGCATGCATGCATGTGTAAAGATGCAATACAAAACATATATATGTAATTAGGCTTTGTCATTACTCATTACTACTATATCATTTGTCCCGGCCAATTCAGTAGTTAAACAGTAACTTATTAGCTTGTGGTTGCGAATCTTCAAGGATTTTACTCGTAATAATTACGGAATTACCCACTTCAGTAGTGGAGTAATTAATAACCAGTTAAGCAGTAACGTTAATTTATGTGCTGAGATCGACTTAGCTTGAGAGGGTTTGGAGAAAAATAATTAAGAATAATTCTGAATAGTAGAAGCGATGGAATCAGAAAGGGCAGGTGTGTCTGTGAGGGCCTGCCATTGGAAGCACATTCTTCTTCTAGTTTGTGAAGATGGAAGAGTAGGCAGTACAGTACAGTACAGTAGAGCACATTTTTGCCATTACATTTACAAGGCAGATATGCATTATGGAGTACTGTTTGGAATAGGCAGGCAGGCAGTTGAATGTAGCAGCCAGGCCACCAGAGGCATTCAAAATAAAGTAGTAGTCCGTACTTGGTGGGGTATGAATAAAGATAAATAAAGAGACTGAAAAGTGGAAAAGTGAAAAGGGAAAAGCCAAAGGGAACAATTTAAGAATTGCAGATCATCAATAGGGTGAAGCATGCCAGATTGCAGACACTAGGACTACTTTCTACTTCATTCAATTCATTCTCCAACAACTAGTAGACTAGTAGTTGGTGTTTATCAAATCAGTTCTACGCATGGAATGACTATTCCATGTAATAGAATATAAACGAGTCTTAATTATCGTCTTAGTTTTGGTTGAGATGGTTCGTTAACTTGGTATTAGAGTCCCCAATATCTCGAATTCTCAAGTGGAATCTCAGCACACGGTACGAGGAGCTGGGCACTAACCACTCTTCAAGTCCAAAGGGCATTCGAGTGAGGGAGCGTAATAGAATATAAACGAGCCTTAATCCTTCCATTATCCTCCGTATAGTTTAAAAAAATGCAATAGAGGGTACGCCAACCTACTCTTTCAATCTAAACCTATGATTATCAATAATACGCTTTATAAAAAATACTCTGTTATCAATTAAAATACACAACTTCAAGATTATGCTTTTGATAAAGCCACAAATTAAAGGATATTCACATACGATTAATTAATTAAAATTTGAAACAAAGTCAAATTAGAAAGCATTGTACCTTATTCGGCCAATCTATAGAGTAAATGTTAAAGGGAGATGAATGAATTATTAATGATATCAGGTTGTCATCCATGAAAAGACGGTTTCTTAGTAAATTAATTGAAAGACAAACGACATATACTCGAAACCAAGTTGGTTGTAAATTGTAAGATAGGAGTATTCCATAGTAAACTCTCTGCTGGTCTATATTGATCGACTGACATTCACATGTGGAAATATATGGGTTTCTTCTAGTTCTATATCATTCCTAATTTGGCTAAAATAGGAATAAGAGTAGTTCAACAGGCTGTCAATTCAATTATTCAAATCACTCATACCATTAACGTAAAAAAACTCAAATAATTGACCTGAATTTGCTTGTTAAACTGAAGCGCCATCTGCGAACAGGACTCAGAAATCTCGCAAATCCTCTCCGGCAAATTCCCACTTTCAATTCCTGCACAATTCCCTGTAATCCTCGGAAAATTCCATAATCTCCTCCCTGCTAACAAAACAAAACATATCATCAATCAATCAATCAATCAAACACGCCAATTCGATATATATATATATATATATATATAGTGTGAAGAAATTCCATGGAGGTAGTAAAGAGACCAGTGGGTCGATCAGGGAAGACGGCGAGGAGAGAAATGCAGTCGCCAGAACGGACAACGTGAGTGAGAGCCCAAGCTAAAGCCTCTTTCGACACGGTTTTCTCGGCTTTCACGGCTACAATTACAGCAGCCGACGATGGTAGCCCCGCTGATAAGTTGCCAATGCTGAATCTTCGGCTTGATCCTATTTCTGGTCCCACCATTTTAGTTTAGTTTCCTTTCAAGGGCGGGGATGGAGGGAGGGATATTTAGGTGTAAGGTGGGGGAGGTTCACTGTGGTATTTGGTAACAACCATAAATATACAGGGGAAACTGAGAGGTTTGAACTGGAATTTGCGGGAAGCTTTGATTCCAAATTCCAATTCCTCTCTTTTCTACTTTTATTATTATGGGACTAATAAAGCTAAAGTTGTGATTTAATGACCAAATATTTACATACAAATTTGAACTAATGGCAATCATACCAAAATACAAGAAATTCTCATACTCCAGTGAGACCGTCTCATACAAGAAATTGTGCTTATTCGATCATAATTACTTTCTAAATAATTTAAGAAAATCAATAATTAAAATTTCTCATTGGTTAGAGTGTACAATAACGTGGAACACCGTTAAATGTCAAGCAATAGAAAAAATGACATAAAAACATCCAAATTACTCCGTACAATGAAACAAACAAAACACGGGCGCTGGTTCACAAAACCACCGTGAAGAGTATATGTAACACAGATTAATAATAAGTGGAACATCATACTCCCTCTATTCAAAGCCAAACTATACATTTCTCTTTTGTACATTTGTCGAGACGCGTTGAAGAGTTTATGGATCCCAAGTACCTAATAGGGAGGGGTGAATTAGTACCTTCATAGCTCCAATTTTATTAATTAAGGAGAGTTAGACTAAGTGGACGACTAAGTAGACAAAGAAGTGAAGACAAGTAAATGTAACCGTCGCTCTGACTGTAACAGATTTGCCTTGGCAAGGGAAAGCCACCTAGCAAAGTTACAGTACGATAGACCGTTGTCTGACTGTTTCTATTTCTGTTAACCAAAGGTAATGTTACAAAAAAAATATTACTCCCTCCAACCCACTATGATTTATCCACTTATTATTTTAATCACACTCATTTTGATTAAAAGTGAGTAAATCATTGTGGGGCGGAGGACTACAGTATATCGATTGTTACATCTATATCTATATTTATATAGATATCAAGTGGGAACATCTCTTTGGGATGGAGGGAATATTTTATAAAAAAATAATCCAAAATAAGTTTTTTTTTTTTTTTTCTTGTGATTTCTAAACAAGGTTTTGTGGCGGCCTTGAACACAGTCATGTGATTACTTACCTAATTTTCCGTATTTCAATAATAACTTTTCCACTCCCCGATAAAGTTAACCGATCATATACCCTCTAAAATCTAATAACCCCATTCGACGACTCTCAATAATTAATGAATTGAAAGAAATATTTATCCACTCTCCAAATTAATTTTTTACCATATCATATTTGCATCTAATAGAATATTTATTTAGTAATGAACAATTTATCAGAAAAAATATGCAAAAGAATTGATACAATTTGTTTTTTGAAATTTAATTGTGACAATTATTTCACCTAATGCAACGTTATAATGTTGTTTATTTGTTATTTATTTGACCTAATTTAGAAATATAATTTTTTTTTTTATTTGAATTATTTATTTCTATAATCGTGAATATCAAACAAGATTTTATTTAAAGGTTAGTTAACACAATTTCCCTGAACTATATCCGAGTGAAAAAATTGATAGGATCGACAAAGTCTTAAAATTAATCGACAGTTTAACCCAAAGTTTGAGAAAAAAAGAAGTGGACATCAACCTCTTTAAAAATGATTACCGTTTTATGAAATAAATTCGGATCACTAAAAGTAATGGAGCAAAAAATTATGCATACATTCCAATCAATTCCATACATTTGTTTTATCACGTGCACCAATGCACATTTTCTTTTGTCTATATATTTAATTACGTATTTCTAAAATGGAAGATCGTGTGCATTTGTAGACTAATTCACTTATTACTAAAAAAATAATGTAAATTCATGGAAGATCTTGACCATTATATCATTCTCTTTATTACTCGATCGATCCAAAACCATGCATATATTAACCGTCGGCAAACTGGCAAATTTCAGCAAAGACAGTTTTACCATTTTGTATTGGGATATTTAGGTGCACAATTTTGTACCTTGTCCTCTCAATTATGGTGTGCTCAGAAATTTTACCCACGGTAATTTTCTCCTCCTAAACAAAACATAAATTTTCAAAACATCTATAGAATTTATGTAATTAATAGATAAAAGAAATTAGGTAAACAACCTCAGGCGTCTGTTGTAATCTAAGTTGCTGCTGAACTCTTGCCTTGTAGTACTTCAAACTATGATCTCCTTCTACGTGAGAGACAGAGACAATGAACTTTGTTATTAGCTGGTCTGACATGGGTCAACACGGTCTATGATCCAATAAGGCACATTCTGACATGGGTCAACACGGTCTATGATCCAATAAGGCACATTTACTTACATTCTAGGGAATACACCTTGTTGCAAGTCGAACATCTCGGATTTTCAGTAGATTTGACATCAACTGACGTGTAGCATGGATGTGACATATTCATATCGGAGCATATACTGACGTGTAGCATAGATTTGACATCAACTGACGTGTAGCATTTGACATCAATAAGGTGGTTTTACCATTTTGTATTATTGGAACATTGAGGTGCACCAGTTTGTACAATGACTTCTGAATTATGTTAAACTTTGAAATTTCACCTACGGTAATTTGCTCCTCCTAAATCACGGATATAGTTTTGAAAATTTGGGTTAACTCACCTTTAAATAAAATCTTGTTTGTTATTCACGATTATAGAAATAAATAATTCAAATAAAATATTTATATTTTTCTAAATTAGGTTAAATAAACAACACAATAACGATGTATTCCGTGAAATATTTGTCACAATTAAATTTAAAAACAAATTGGGACAATTTTATTGCATATTTTTTCGATAAATTATTCATTATGAAATAAGTATTCTATTTGGATGCAAATATGATATGGTAAAAATTAATTTGAGAGTGGATAAATATTTTTAAGCAGGGATTAGTTTTTTTTCCTATTAAAAATAGTTTTTCCCAATAAAAAAAAAATTTATATTTGGCCTGATTTCTTAGGGTTTTAGAAGTTTTATTTTAAAAAGCTAAAAACTAGTTTACTTTGAACAAATTAAAGTGAAGCTAAACGACATGTGTTCTACGTTGTATGCAGCGGAAATAAAGCGAGAAGATTGAACCATTACAATAAGAATTGGTTCGACCAACAAAAACTTAAACCCTTACCATAAGACCCTTAATTATAACCTATAATAGTTACGAGTTTCAAGTTTGGAAGACTAGTCCGTCTCCTAACTCTCCAATGACCTACTCCGGTCATGACTAATAGCCTACTCCGGTTACGACTTTGAGTTCACGGGACTACTCCGTCTCTAAATCACTCTTAATAACTTAAGATTACCAACCAAGGTAGACAAGAGTATTGAAGACTCAATGTAGCAGTTCGTTCGACTGTGACTTTGAAGATTTTGAAAATATTTTGTAAAGAGTTTTAAGAATAAAACTTTTGATGAACAATTTGCAATGTGAGATTTGTGCTGAAAGTCTTAGGAAGTGAAATAGGAGAACTCCTCTATTTAAATAGAAACAAGTTACTCTCCAATTTTGAGACAATGACTTGTTTGGGAAAGAAACAGTCACCTTCTGATAATTTGTAAAAAAGCTATTCAACCAAATTGAGGATAGTTTTGGAAAATGGTTTTTTATTAAAATAAAAACTATTGTTTGATCAACGCTTCACTTTTTAAAGTCAGATTTATGATGATAGAAAGTTTGAAACTTGAAATCTTTTATTTTTGCAATGGATCGAAATGAAGTAACAGTCAACCAAACTGTGACATACAGTTGGGTTGTCTAGTTACTAGAACTAAATACAATGTGTCCAAAACTTTTATCTTTACAAAGTGACACTCATTGACATTCTTGATTATTTGGGTAGCTTGTCTTGATCTTCAATCAATCATTCTCAACATTCATCAATTAATTCTCGATTAAGCACAACCTGAAAACTTTGAACTAAGAAAACACAAATTAAATAGGCTAGTCATCATCAACAAATCCAACACGCGTTTTGCACCATTGATATCTTTCGTTTTACATTAGCAAAAATGATAAAAATTTGATATTCTTGATCTACTCGTAAAGATGAATCAACCAATATCCCACATGACTATACTTCGTCTTATAGATTGTCGAGAATATCAAAAATTCTTTTTAATTGTGAATATTGTCAAAAAAAAAGAAATGTGCACTTTGGATTTGAACGGAGGGAGTACATAGTATTACAATCGGTTGCGAAATCTTTCAATGGTACCACCACTCAATAATTGATTCGAATCTGCAACTTATTATCAAAGTATTTAGTCTTAACCACTTTACTACTCCCTTCGATCACTATTTTTCATCTAACTTTCTTTATTTGGTAGGTATTTATTTTTTGTCCCACTTCTCTAACTTTCAATTTATATCTTACATTTTTACTATATTATATTCTTTTTATTCTTTATTTACCAGAAATGTCATTGATTTTTTACCCTTTAAGGTCCACCATTCATTTTTTACCATTTTATATTCATTTTCACCACCCTACCATCATTTTTGTACAATTTTATATTCAATCTTTATTTTATGTGCAAAATTAAATGGGATGATAAATAATGAACGGAGGAAATAATTACTAAAATAAGCTTCGTATGAAAAAATATTCAATAATCATGTATTTTGTGGCTATCGGATGGAGTCCCTATTAGAGGTGATTTTAGAAACGTATGAAATCAGCGCCCTTAAATAACCGTGCCGTACCGTACGTCCTTGCGCACCCTATTTCAGCGTCTTCCGATGAAGTTCAGGGTGGAGAGGTTAAGCAGCGGAAGAGCACGGGTAGGAGTGTTACAGCTGCCCGGCTCCTCGGCGCCCATAGAAACCCCATGTCTGTTGCTTTCTACCCGGAAAGGCCTCCCTCACTTTCTCTCTCCTGACCTTCTTTCCTCCCTCCCTTCCCCCAACTCCCTTCTCCTCCAGTTTTCCCCTCTTCACTTGTGAGTTTCTTCAATCTTACCTTTTTTTTTTTATTTTTTTTTTGGTGATAGTTTGTTTCGTTCTTAGGTAAATTACATTTTGGCATTGGAATTTACTGTAGTTGAAGTATATTGCAATTTACATATCATCAATCATCATACAGGAATTTCACTGTTGAGGTTATTGTCTCAGTTTGGTTTAAATTCTAGGGATTGTTTCCGTCCCATGTTGATCCTCTGTCCCTGTCTTATTCTGAGTGTCACTCCATACCGTCATAATTTGTATAGGTGACCCACAGAATGAGACATAAAAGATTCGTAGTGTTTTCCGTCCCCATGTTCATCATTGTTAACAAGCCTATCTCTTTGGACCCAGTTTTAACGGTTTTGGGTTGAGTCGAATTCCCAAGTCCAGAATTCACCCATGTAGCACATGCTAACTAGCCAACTAAGAGCAAGTCCAGTGGCAAACTACAGTGCGGCCTTGCCACATCAATATTTGTTTTAGAGCTACATATGATAACAATTGTAAGCTACATAGCATTGTAGCTTGAGTGAGTCTAATTGACATTTATTATCCAATAAGAATAAACCAACTTGAAGTCAAGCTTGTAAGTTGGTATAGCCGATGTAGCTTTCAAGCGGGTCTTATTTTTCCAACTCTAAGAGTGTACAACCTGCTTGAAAAATTATAAAAATTGCAAACATATTCTTTTTTCTCACCAGTGGACTTGCTCTAAGTTAGCTCAGTGGATTAGATCACGAGAGGTGGTAGCGATGCTTTGTGGTTTGAACGCCTTTAGCATCATTATCGCCCTTGTGACTCTTCTTCAACCGGAAAAAAAAAACTCACCCACCTAGAGTATTAGCTTTCCCTAATTTGGTTAAATATATTTTTTTATAAAATTTAGGAGAGATGATCTCTTGTTAAGTTAATGACAGACCATTCTCTCTTTATCCCATGTATTGTTTGTAACCCTTCTACTATTGGGTGTCTCTTAAAATGACTCTTTCATTTTGTAGATCCTTTTATTGTAAATAATGACCAATTTTATTTGTATTCCTTTTCATGTTGTATATACCTATTTTAATACTTTTGGTACCATTTTTACCTCAATTTGTAATTGGTCTGCCAATAAGTTTAATGAGAGCTCGTCCCGTAGGAGACCTACTCGTAGTCTCTTTGGCCTTAGGCGAAAGTCCTCTTACTAACGTTCGTTTGGCAAGTCTCAGCTAGCTGCTGTACATTTTTGTTTAGCATTGAGGCATTTGTTAAGATTAGTGCTCAAAAGGGTTCATTACTAAACATGTTGGGTTTCTTTAGTGCAGAAGGAATTTCGACACGCACAATTTCTAGTGTAGGTGGATTGAATAACCTGCTTGGTATTCAAGAATATGGATTTGGAGCTGTCTTGAGGGATTCTATCTCGTGCCTTCCAGTACCCAGTAGCACTAATAAATTCGGGGCCTCTTTCGAAACTCCTTGTGGTCGTATTTTGGTAATTTTATGCGTCAATTTTTAGCTACGATCGTTTACACCGACCAGGATGTCACCAACTTATCGTGCTACATGCACAATATTTCAGGTTAAGCCAGTGGAGTACATGAAAATGATTTCGTCGATGAACCCAAATTGGTGGGTCAGTATTCCTGATGAAGTTCTTGCTTGGGATACTGAAAAGAGGAATAAGATTGCTGTGGACCGCACTCTGTCATGGCTTGATGAATGCATTGAGTTAAACAAGGTAACTAGGTCATTATTTTGATCCTTTCCTACTTCATTTCCTTCACTTGCTTGATCTGTCTTAATTCAGTGCAGTGATTTGGTGTCAAGCTTCTTGTAATTTTTATTTTATTTATTTATTGCATAAAGAAAATGTCTTAGTATTTATTTGTATTGAGCAGTATGTTGATCTTATACTCATTTTCATTAGGCACCTGCATCATCAAATTAACGCACCTTTTCTTTTATCTAACTTGTGATTTCATAGGGGTAATAGCTAAAAGTTTCTTTTGTTAAACTTGTGTCAAAGTATACGTGCTTATCACTTGGCTCTCTGTACTAATATGAGACGTTGCAGTCAGATGGATCTATCTTTGGTGCCATTGTTGGAGGGTGTAGCATGGAACAACGCAAAAGATGTACTCATGAAGTAGTCAAACGCAATCCCTCAGGTATTTATTCAGTTTATTACTTTGGCTTCTTTGTTTGTAACCCTGAGCTCATCTAATCCCTGACTTTGAATCCCGCCTTTTGTTTAGTACATGTACCGTTTCTAGCATGAGCATGAAAGCATCCATGTTTGGCATGTCTTGCGTCTACTGCTGGAAGAAAATGACGTGATCTGGTTGTGGTTTTTCTTAGCAAATCATTATGATATTACCCCGACAATGTTGCTGTTCTTAACGCCTTATCTTCAACTGTCAACTGTTGTGTTCGCTTATTTTAATTTTCAGTAATTTAGTTATGTTTGTAAGGGTGTGTATGCTTTCCTTTCCCCCAATGTAGGGTATTGGATTGGTGGATTTGGACTTGGAGAGGCCATTGATGCACGTGATTCTCTTCTGACTGTTGTCACAGTAAGCTTCTGTACTTCTTTTATGTTTGTGACGATAATGAAGTACCTTAGACAAGTTTGGCTAATTAGTGAATTGTGAAAGATTATTGCAAAAATACCCCCTGTTCAAATGACAATAGAAAAGGTATGGTACTGAAGGAGTATTAACAAAAAAAATTAACAGAATGATTTGGTGGGGATTGCTTATTTCGTTTAGTGTTGATAACACATGATTTTACCCGTGCGTTGAGTTTTATTCGGTTGATTTTGTTGTCATGCTATTAGGATTTGTTACCAGTGGACAAACCTCGTCAAGTTTGTGGACTTTCGCTTCCAGGTATATTGGTAATAATGGGAATGTTGACCGACGCAATTGTTTCTAAATCAGTAATTGTAAATAATAGCCAAGTGCTCAACAATTCACATGAGCCTTATGGGATGATGCCCTCGAATAGTCATGTTTTGTAGACTTTGTTTTCTCATGTTCGACAGCAATTTCTAGATGTCATTTATATTATTTCCTTGGTTTAAATTCTTGCAGAGGAGATTCTTCAAGGCATTTCAGCAGGAATTGATCTATTTGATTCATTGTATGTCCTTTTTTTTGGCTCAACTTGTAAGTGACATAATTGAAAATATCATCCCACTGCCTCAATGACTGAGAACTGTCAGATTTAAGCAGCCTTACACAGCGTGTGTTAACAACAGAATGAGGCCGTTGCGATAGCTAGTGTATATGAAACTGGCATTAGGAAACCCATTGACAGTTCTGAATCACTGTATGAGTTTAGCGACCTATTTATATTTTATTCCATCGTGTTGACGTATTCCAAAGCTTCAGAATACTATGTTTTTTGACCTCGTTTTATTATACACGCTTCTGCTTGGATATCGTATTCCCTGTTTTGAGGGCACGACTTTTTTCTTATATTATGTAGATACATATATCATCTTACACTAGGAGGGTATGCTCTCACATTTCCAGCTGACAATTCGGATGCGCACGTTTTAAATGATCACATCAGTGACGTTGGGGCAGATCTTACGAAGATCAATCTACGGGCCACAGCTTACAGGTAAGTTCTTAAGTCTGTGATTTGCCACACTTGTTCAAGACTATAGCATCACATCTTTTCGTAAAATGCCTTTCATTGATTGAATTTTCGTCATTTTGCTGAGGACTTATTGCCCTATGTCATTTTTGGTCTTTTTTCACATTTCAGAACTTAGACTTTTTGAATTAGCCCCATTGGGACATAACCCTGCCCAGACATCGAGCTTATGACATATTGTGCCAGTATAAATATACTGGGATCATCTATATGATGCTTGTTCACATGAAACTTCTATGTTTAGTGGCGTTGGTCTTGTTTGGTTATCTACCAGTCTACCACAATCACATACGGAGTAATTCTTTTCCAGGAAAGATGCTTCGCCAATCGTCAAAAGTTGCAGCTGCTATACCTGTCAAAATCATTCAAGAGCTTATATAAATCACCTGCTAAATGTTCATGAGATGTTGGCTCAAATCCTGTTAGAAATGTATGTTCCTCTTTGACCCAACTACTTGTCCAGTTTTATTTGCTCATTCCTCATTTCAAATATACTGAGTAATGTACGTTGTCTTTCAGACATAATACGCACCATATGTTGGAATTCTTCCAAAATATCAGAGAAGCGATAAGGAACAATGACTTTGAACGATTCAGGCGTGAGTTTGTGACAAACAGGTGCTATCCTCCATCCACGGCGGCAGCTGCTAGTCTTGCCACTTAATGATACTTCTTTCATGGCCGAAAATGTACCTATTTTTTTTTTCTAGCGAGCGCAAATATTCTCTTCTTAGATGGTTCATCTCAATTTTGTGCTCTGATCACTTATTATATAGTCAAAATGAGACATTGCATAAGCATATTATAGTTATCAAGGAGCATTGCTTTAGCCCAAAGATTTTGGCAAAGGTTTATGATACGAAATTCACATGAACTGATATTGCTTCTATAGTCGACTCGAAATAGTATAAAGTGATCAAAGTGGCAATATTGTATTAGTGTTTTTAGTTAATTGCCTATAAATTGGGGTGTCCAATTGTACATGATAAAAGGAAGGTCAGATTATTTTCAACTTCTTTTCAGCTCACTTCAGTTTAATTCGTTTTAGTCTCAGAAACCTTATTTTGTCTTAAGTAGTTTAGCCCACTTCAGTTTAACTCATTTCATTTCAACTAAGTCTACTTCAATCCAAAAGAACATGACCTGAGTGAATCGAACAAATAGCCAAATTTGAAAGAAAGTTTACCCTTAATTGAGTAGAGTTTTATCATTGGACAATATATCACATAACAAGGTCTTCCAAAACATTTTATTTTTTCACGTACCCTCAGTTACAACTCAAAAAAAACATTGTAACCTTCGGGAATACTACGTTATCAAAGGAGTGTATAACTAAGAAAACATCTTGTAAGTTTTTGCAGAAATGATGATCGTTCGTAATCCTCCAATTGGGGCTAGAACTGTGATCACTGCTCCAATAATTATGCATGCCTGAAATAATAAAACACCAATATATTTATATTTACTCCATTCCATTCCATTCATGCTGTTATTATGTTTAGGTTTAAGGATAACTTAAGAAAAATGATGAAATGTATTTACTCTACTCGATAAAATTACTTGTATAAACACATTATTGAAATGATTATAACTTAAAAACCTCTTTAATTTTCATTTAAACCAAATTGGGAGCGGCCAGCGGGTTAAGCCAGTTCAACTCGTTTCGGGTTTGAAAAGATTCAGGTCATACATAACCCGATCAATTTTTGTTAAGCTCATATTTGCGGTTATTATAATATAAAGTTATTAATAAGGTAAGGTTGGATCATAGGGATGGAGTCGATTTACGTACCCAACATGATGTCCAATGAAAGCTCCATCTTCTTGGTTTGTGCATGATAAGCCACATTATACATGGTAGCTGTATGTTTGTCGCAAAACAAGCCATTTTGATGAATGATATAAACAAACTATAAACTAATTCATACAATTATTTTGGATTAAACACTACTCGTATGTGATTTACAATTGTAATAGTAGAAGATACGTACAAAGAATGATGTTGAAGCAAATGATAATCCTCCAAAGAAACCAAGAAGCCCTCCAAAGAATGGAACTATTATTCCAACTATCGCAGTGAAAGCTGAAACACCACGTTCAAAAATATTATCACAAATTCTTGTTTTACGATGAACATTTCTGTTATAAATTTACTGATAAATACTGGAGGTATAAGTCAAATATATATTAATGATATGGACAGAAAAGAAGGCAATCGTACCTACATATGTACTTCTTCCAATTACACGTAACATTAGTCCAGGTGTTAATTTGCGGTTTTGTACCAAGTACGACTCAATCATATCATACATTGGCATCGCAAATACCTACAAACAGGTGCATCAGTAAGGTGGACTTTTCTTTTAAGGAAAGCAAAGAAATCTTAGTGGTTTGGAGGAAGTAATATAACTACCTGATAGCTTCCGACGACATGAATGAAAACCATGAAATTTGCAGCGCATATAATCCAAGGAGGCCTCTCAAGAGAAACAAGAACATCATCCTCAACCTGACTCCCGAACGCCCAATAACCCGACACAGCAACAGACAGATAACACATGGCGACAATGACATAAGCCACCACCGCGCCTTTCCACATTGGTTTCTTCGATGGTTTCTCAGGTGACGAAGGTATCGTCGCCTGAATCTCCAACACAACACTATGACCAGCAAATGCAAACGCTATCGTTCCCAACCCGTTAAAACAATCAAACACTATCCCTGCAGTCGTGTGAGATCGAACTCCATAGTCCACCTTATGATGATTATCCACTCCCTTTCCTATCGATGCAACACAGGCAATCAACGAGTATCCGACAGACATCAGTGCAGCGAGGAACGACACGATCTTCAGAGAATGGAAGTTGGGGGCTTGGGAAAGGAGCAGTTCCAGGAATGCGAAGACGACAGTGAAGTAAGTGGCTCTTGCATTGGGGAGTAGTTCAGGAAACGCGATCTCGAATGCTTTTTTCAAGGACTTGCCTCCTGTGACCATGTAGACGATGTTGATGGCGACTTGGACGATGGTTTGCTGAGGCATGACGATCCAGTAGCCGAGCGTAGGGCCGAAAGCATGCATCCCTAGTTCTGGGTATCTGTCGAATCTTTTGCCTGGTACTGCTTCGTGCAGCTCCACTAATTGCCACAAGGAATAATATGTCACCACCCATGATATCAACATTGCAGCCATCCCTCCAATCCTATCAATTTAATTGTATATATGTAGTACTAAAATCAATGCTCATCTGAGTTACATTCTCATAAGATCAACAACTTTTATAGGTTTATAGTTCATAAGCTCCAGTGTTAAAGTTATGCAAAAATGTGTTTAAATTACACGAGATGAATCTAAAGTTACATTTTATCACTTGCAATGATAATAAAAGTGTTGAATGTTACAGTTAGTTACATATCAATTTTGAATAAATGTAACTTTATTGTATGTCATCTGTAACTTTAATATAGACTTACTTACCTATGGTGAACATCTCTACCCATGCTCATCTTATGCGTGCATTAAATGTGTCTCCGTGTCTCTGTCATTTGTTTTCCTATTCATTTTTTTAAAGATTATTCAGTCATTTGATTATCTACCTATTTTGAAAAATGCTTTTATGCGCTACTCCAATCTGTCCATCCATTTTTTATTCTTCAAGGTAAGAATAAAGTATGCGGTGGAAGATGAAATTTGAGAGAAGACGCGAGATCAAAAATGAGATTGACTACAAAAATCAGCCAGGTAGCACTAAATTAAAATCAATGGTCTTATGCAATAAAGGCCTCCATCCCCGTCATTTGTTTTCCTATTTATTTTAGGATTATTCAGTTATTTGCTTACGTTCCTATTTTGATCTAAAATACTCTTATAAGCAGAAGAAAATCTAGCTAGTAGCACTCGCTACCCCGAACTTTAAAAAAATGGTTAAGATTATCGACTTTTGTTACCTCAAAGTTCTTAAGAATAACACATTTTTCATATATATATATATATATATATATATATATATATATATGATAAACTCGCGGGCCAAAATTTTAATTATAGATTCGTCCCTCCTTATGAGGTAATAATTTGTATACTAAATTACATTTTGGTCCACATGTCACCGAATAACATGGATGGCCTACAAATATATAGTTCCTTCCTCAATTTTTTTGTGTGTTAAAAACAAAGATAAACAGATGATGGGGACAGAGGATACATTATTATACAAATATATTAGTAAGAGTAATAAGGTTGTATTGAACATTACCAACCAAGTTGAGCTATTGCATATGGCAGGCCTAGGATACCTGCTCCCACCATGGCGGTTACATTGTGAAATGCAGAATAATACCACTTGGCCTTTCTCGCTGCTGTTATTGGCAACTAATTGTTTATGTCACGCCCTTCCTCCTCTCTATTACTACTGTTACTCTGCCCAACATCATATCCAAATATAAAATTAGATACCGTAGCTAACAAAAACATAATACATGTACCAATTCAATTGAACAAACGTACCAATTTGTAAGAATTATAGGAAGCAGTTATGTTAAAAAAGAACGACGACTAATCCGTCTAAAAGATCATTAATAAAGTTAGTAACATTGACTTCAGACTCACGACGGGCATGTCATTTTAAAAGGGACATAAGCGACGGGAACGCCATTGCAAAAAGAAATAAGCGGCGCTTAAACCATCGTTATTACGAAGTTGATCTTGTCTTTTGTTTTGTGACAGATACAACATATGCTCATGAACATTTCATAGAAGGTGTTATGGAACTAACTCAACCAAAAACCTTAAGGCGATAGTTGAAGACCCATAAATATTTACAGTATATACTCTTACAGAAAGAAAAAATATTTCATAGTACGTGAAGTTTGAGATCCTAAAGAAAACTTTTGGTTAAGTTAGCCACATTGTCTATTGAACGACAAGGCTAGTAGCTGACGCCCTATGTTTCCATAGTCGATAAAGCTATATGTAGTCTTGCTGATATTGCTCGTTCACCAAGGATAAAAGCATATCATCCTAAGGTCGATTAGGCTCATCTAAATCACTCAAATCTGCATCCGAGTACCCCCTTCAATTAAGCTCAAGTTTCCATCTTGAAAATAGAGTACTAAATCATTTATCTACGAAGAAAACTCATGATTATCTTGACGCCTTGTCGATGTGAAGACCCGAGGTTGCTTTAGTTATGGGCATGTAATGAGTTATAGACTTGTATTGAGCATTATGGAATACATTTTATTTTTTCTATGAAAAGCTTATGAGCAATACGAAATATGCTTTAAAATAAATTTATTATAAATATCGTACATAATTGCACTAGGTCTATACGAGTATGAATTAAACACTAAGAATTCAAAACTCACAAAATTAATTCTAATTGCCTAACCAAGTATCTCAAAGATAAAAAAACAAAACAAATTATTAAACTATTAATGAATTTATGATATTCTACGATGATTTGTACTGAGCACAATATTTTGGGAGAAGAAGTGTAAGTAAGATATATTTACCATATTTTTTTAGTTCTCTATATACTTTTTTAAAATTATATTTATATAAAATTTAACGTGTTTATTCTTGAAAATTAATTAAGTGCTCTTAATTAAAAATAAAAAATTATTTTTCAAGAAAAGGAAAAATAAAAGAAAATATAAAATCGGATACTTGATATTTGAAAATCGAATATCTGAAGAAAAAAAATAGATATCCGGTTTCTAGATATACGGAAAAAATGGATCGGGAAAAAAAAAATTAACTGGATATCCAATACGGTTTACAAAATCGGATTAAATTTCCGACTTTGCTCACCGCGGCATATACTACTCATTTTCTTAGTCGAGAAGATAAGAATTACTTTAATGTTTTTATCCGCTATAAAGGTTAAATTACATCAATAATTAATAAAAAAATATGCTTAATTTAAATCGATAATTCGTTTGGAATCCTCATATTTGTCATGTTATACATAATACCCCTCATTTTTTCCTAAGTGATAATATTTATTTCCAAAATAGTTCATTAAAAAACATTTTTTTCTCATTCAATCATCTTTATAAGAAGTGCAGTTTGAAACAAATGTCGTTTTTACAACGTACTATGAACGTATAGGTTCTGTCAATTTTATTTTATTTTCAAAATATTGGTGGAGTCAAAGAGATTGGAATAATGTAATTTTTTTTTCTTTAGTAGTAATTTTCACAGACACGATTATACAATCAATTACAACAATAAAATCGTCATTTTATGAATATGTAAGCACGAGGTATGGCCGGTCAATTTTTTTTTGTTAAAAAGGGTAAATATCAAATACCTTGAGGCCAATAGCAACGGTGTCACCTATATATTTCGTAGTATTAATTAATGTAGTTCGCATTTACGAACAAAAGATACGCCTCTCCTCTCCTCCAAAAACCCTAATAAAAAATTTCCTCCTCCGGGGCTGCCATCTAACATTTCCGGCAGTGGTAAGCCCCAAATTTTAATCTTTATTGTTAATTTTGATTAGTTTCTTTATATTAAACGAACAAAAGATCGGCCATCTCTCCGTTCCTATACAAATCGGAATACATGATTGACACAACATAATATTAGGTTATTGAATAATTCGACATTAACTCTTGGATAAAAAATAAATATTAAATACAATATAAAATTTATTAATTTATATGACTAAACCATAGAACATTGTTCTTGAGCCATCTATAAGATTTACAAAAGGGTAGTTACTTTCTATTTTTTATTATTTTGGTTTTATTTTTTTGGTGGTTATTAGTGTCTTCAAAATAAGTCTCGCACTAAGTTTGTGTGAAAAGGTCTCACAAAAGACTGATTGATGTATTAGATAACATCAAAAACATCATGATTAAAGTATCATTATGTAGAGGATTGATTAAAGTATGAAGATGAGGTAGGAACAACACTTGATAAAATTAAAAGTAAAATTAACTTCACATACATACTTGCATTTCAGGGTGCTCTTCCCTTGTCATTTCAGGGTGCTCTTCCCTTGTCATTTGTTGCATTTGAAGTGGGTGGGTAGGTAGGTAGGTAGGTTAAATGGATAATTTTCAAAGTGAATATTATTATTATTATTATTATTATTATTATTATTATTATGTTGTACACTCTGTTTGTTGCACTGTCTTATTAGAAAAGAGTAAATTTAATTTGTTAACATGCACAAGAAGTTATTCAGTGATCCTATATTAGTGCGTGCTTTTGACTGTGTACTGCAATGTCAATTACCACATGGCTGGGTAGTATTCAAAATTTGTGTGGATGACTTTCAAGTTGTTGTTGAGATATTAACTGAATTTATCCTTACAAATAGTTACTAACCAATACAAAGTTGTTACTTCCTAAATACGGAGTAGAATTTAGTTATTTATTTACAATTACAATTTACAATAACAATGAATTGCTCTCATTAACGATATTGATCGAGATTTCTCTCAGATAATGCTGGGTTCTACTATTTTTTTTATTTCTACATATATATATCACTCATTAACTTCGTGCAACATGGTTTCTCACAAGACCTACACGACGTTACGTATATTTGTAACTAGTATCTATGCAACAACTCAGGGGCAGACTATCTATATTTGTAACTAGTATCTATGTAACGAGTACATTGTAAAAAAATCTTGAAGATTTAATGTTTTGTCATAACATTAACCTCTCGTATAAACAAAGAGGATTTCTCTTGAAGATGCACTCCGCAAAAAAACTTCTTCTATACATTATAATATAAAAAAATATTCAAAAATTAAAGATGAAATTTATTTACAAATTATAGTCTCATGTGAAACCGTCTCACAATACGATTGTTGTGAGACCTCTCACATAGAAGTATTTTATTATTTTAATAACTTCGTTCCTTCCATGTGAGAGGTCTCACAATAGACCGTCTCATACTCTCATATGAAAATTTGTGGACAATTTATTTACAAACTATCACAATTTTATTACATTATAATACCAGCTCACCAATTTTACAATTAAAGATAAAATTTATAAAATGGGTCGGGTTTATGGGTCGACTTAAATTTTGACATGTCTAACCGTATATGTATGACATCATAAACCCGCGTCTGCTACATTTCGTATAAAATACATGTAAATTTGCGGTAGTAACTTATCTAAATAGTCATATTTAAATAATGAAATACTCCTAATCATGGGTCGGGTATAAAAAAATGGATCGAATATATCTGTATATGTAGTACTTCGTAATACATTTATTCTTTATCTTAATCATTAAACTATCATCATCAATATCTCAAAAGACATTAAAATTAGTAGGGGGCGACCTCCATTAAAATTTACACATTTTTCACTAATTATTTTAGTAACCATGAAACGCACGAGCATCCATCTAGTATTAGTATATTACTAGTTCAAAACCCGTGCCTACGCACGGTTTTGTAATTAATTTTTGTTTATAAAAATAATTTAGTTACTTAAAAAATTATATCCCTCTGTTTAAGTCAATAACTTAGACGTTTTTTTTTGGATATTTCAGTCAACCGTACCGTTCAATTATTTTACCCTTTAATTTTTGTTTAAGCATAATAAAAACAATTATTTTCTCATTACCTTATATTTTTTTGTATAAATAACATTTTATTAGGATGAAACGACCCGTCAAACCCGACTCGAATGGGTCGACTTGTTGGATACTTGGATTGATGACGTGTCATTAAAATTATCATGATATTAGTATTTATATATATGAGTATATAATATTTAAAATAACAATTAAAAAATTATTAAATTTAGTTTTAAATTACAAAAATAATAATTTTATATAAATTTTATACTCGTAGCATTTAATAGTAAATATTTATAGAATAATATACGGAGTAGTTTTTTTTTTTACAATTTTTTACTTATAAATATGATAGTTATTTAATTTAATATCATTAGTGATGTTAAATATGATTAATATTAAAAAAAAAATTAATTCATAAAATGTAAGGGCCCAAAAATTATAGACGTTAACTCGATTCGTGACATTTATTTGACCCGATTCGTAATTTGTCCAACCCGTATGACCTAACCCGTTCTTCCCGTTTGACGAGTTTATTAAAAGTGTGGAAGAAATTTTTCATTATTATGTTACAAATTTTTTCGTCAAAATGGATGTAATTGGTAAGACATGATTGATAATATTTTTTTTTTTAGATATAACAATTTTTATTTGTTTAATTATTTAATTAAATCACCAAATATTGACATATTGTAGTCTAATTAGAGTACTATATTTTTCTAAATATATTGATACAGATTATGCTCAAATTGGATTGGTTTTACCACAAGCCCAATTTGCTAATTTATTAGGAGCATCCCCCTTTCCACTAATCAAATAACTCAACTCACATATTTTCCCGCCTAAGGTTATCTACCAAAAAAAAAAAATTTGGGCTAAGTGTGATTCGAACCATTGACCTCATGTGTCTATCACCCTCCTCCTCTCCAACTACACTCTAATATCTTACTGATACAAATGTCACTACATCAATCAAAATATGTGTCATTAATAAAAATAACTAATCTCTTATATGGTAATTATTCGAATCAGTGTATTTATTATTCTGATTAACAATCAATCAAAATATGTGACATAAATAACCATCAACACTCTTATATGGAATTATTCTATAAATAACTAATCTCTTTATAGTATTGACATAAATGATTAGTAACATACGATGCTACTATTTATTATAGGATACTACTATTTACTATAGGATACTACTGTATATGATATGTCAATGAAATATTACATACGCTACACATGTATAGTTTTTATACAATATTTGATATAGAATATAAAATGTTTACGATTATCTATTATTTTACAATATATATATATATATATATATATATATATATATATGTTATTCAAGTCCACACTAGAAGATATTACTATAATTTTATCTATTGTTATGACATATCATAATATTACGATATGTATAATCTTATTCCATGATCTATTCAATATAGGATATTTGTAGATATTATATAGTAACAATATAATCACAAGTATTGATTATATATAATATATATAGTAATATAGTAATATCTAATAATATAATAATATATAATTTAAATCAGATTGAATTGATGGACGGTTCATACTAACTAATTGATTGTTGAATCAATCAACACTCTTATATGGTATTATTCTATAAATAACTAATCTCTTTATAGTATTGACATAAATGATTAGTAACATACGATACTACTATTTATTATAGGATACTACTGTATATGATATGTCAATGAAATATTATATATCAATCAGGGTCTATACATGGTATTATTCTATAAATAACTAATATTATATATACTACTGTTTCACATATGCATGATTCATACTACTCTATAAATTATTCTACTGTTTCACCTACCTCATTCTCATAATTAGTCTATAAATAACATCATTATCATTCTAGCTTCAATTTCATACTATACTTAGTTAGTCTTTTAATTTTCTAATCTTTCAACTTTATTCACACCATACCCAAAAAATGTCTGCGTCTCAATCCCGACGTTTCAATACGGTCGGTGACATTAATGACACCAAGGAGACGTGGAGAATCAAGGTAAGAGTAATTCGGATGTATTCCGTACCGTCTTGGAATAATCCAAATGAAATTAGTCGGTTTGAAATGGTTCTACTCGATGAGAAGGTATAAATTACATATAACACGTATTCCCTACATTTTCTACATTTTCAAATATTGACTACACATTAACTTATCTTATGATTTGATTTTTCACAGAATCTCAAGATACAAGCTTCATTCCGAGACAGACTAATAAGACAGTTCCAACCTCAGCTTTGTGAGGGAAATCTCTATAACATTTCCAATTTTGTGGTGCAACAAAACAACGATAATCACAAAGCCTGTCACAATAAATGGAAAATTGTTTTCCATAGAAATATATCTGTAAGACAATGCGAGGGTATCGATATTCCAAAATTTGGATTTGACTTCACTTCATTCAAAGACATTTTTTAGCAACGTCCATCTCCCAATGTCTTTATAGGTATATCTTCTTAAAAATGTTGGCTTCAACGTTTTTTTTTTACTTTTTTGTACATTTACAGTAGTTTCTAACAATACTTACGTCACAAATATCGTTTGTAGATATAATTGGTATCCTTACTGGGAAGAGTCCCGTTGAGATGGTAGATGACGTCTCCAAAACTCAAAAAATGAAGATCAAGTTAGAGAATGAGAGGTATACTTTTAATAATACATAAACTATGGAGCACATATATTAATGCCATATATGTCCTACAAACTAACCACCGGGAAATGGATTTTCAGTGCCTCTACTCTTGAGGTTTTCCTTTGGGATGATTATGTCGACACACTCCATAATTATGTGGACACTCATCCAGGGCGTGTTATTGTAATAACAATTTTTTTTTTAATATTCATTTCAACGTAATACTTCCTTCATCTCAGGCATTTATTTAACTTTTATGTTATTATTTATAAATTAATGTTGACGGAACCTATTTGCATTATATATATATATGAATATAATTATAATTCATAAAATATAAAGTAAGAGTAATAATTAATTTTTCATAAAAATAATAAATTTCTGTCGGCGGGAACCTATTAATTAATTTTTCATCAAACTAATAAATATAATTAAAATGTTAAAAATATTAATTAATATTTGAGTTATTATATTAATTTTTTTTCAGATGTTAACGTCCTAACTTTAGTAAAAGTGTCTTATTATAAGTCCAAAAGAACAAGCAATTAGTACTTTATATTTATATGTTGTCATTATTTGTAAATTTATGTTGACGGAACCTATTGTCATTATACACACACATACTTCATATATGAATGAGTTATTAACCAATTGTTACTTCGTCCAAATGCCTAAGTACAACATGGAAGTTCCAGTTGCTCCCCTTTACCATCTGGAAAGCATACCATTCAAAATCGGCGAATAATTAACTCAATATCTAGGAACATTGGTCACGAGATCGAACATGTTTGCATTGAGGTTGAAAACTCAACCGAAGAATTAGTGGAGCCAAATGGTTATGAACCCAGCACGATGGAAGACGAATTTCATGCCAGCAACCCCACAGATGATGACTATGATGGTAAAAAATAATATACTAACATTATTTGTTTACAAATATGGATTCCATAAATTTATTATATATTTTCAGGTTATTGGGATATTGGTGACCCCATATGGACATGTAGCAAATGCAAAGCAATCATGTGGTACCAAGAAAGAACACTGAAGAATAATAACACCACAACTCCAAAATTCTCATTATGTTGCGGGGATGGGAATATCATATTGCCTCTACTAACAAGTCCACCTGAGACACTGAATGAGTTATACTCTAACAAGGATGCCAAAAGTAAACATTTTTTGGACAACATTAGGGCTTAGAATTTTATGTTCTCCATTACTTCTATGGGGGGTCAGATCGACAATTCAGTTAACCAAGGGACTGGACCGTATACTTTTAGACTCCATGGTCAAAATTATCATCGAATAGGGAGTCTTTTACCTACTGATGAGTCACCTCCAAAGTTCGCTCAACTATATGTATACGATACCGAACACGAGGTCGAGAACAGGATGGCCCATTTCAGGTAGTTACAATACGATTTCCACCATATACCGTCTTATGACATTACGTTATTCTTCACACAAAATATGAATACTAATATTTTCGATTATTACAGGAAAAATCCTTTGAATGCTGACATTGTCAAAAGTATACAAGACATGTTAGATCAGTATAACTCATTAACAAAGTCATTTAGGATGGCAAGAGATCGATTAGGATACGAGGACGATGTCGATGTCAGGCTACGCCTAATAGGAAGAAGAGAAAAAGATGCACGTACTTACAATCTCCCAAGTGTTGATGAGGTCGCAATGCTTATCGTGGGTGACGTTGGAAGCTTTGACAAGAGAGATTTAATAATCGAGAAAAAGGATGGCACCTTAAGGAGAATACATGAACTCCACCCTTCTTACCTTCCTATGCAATACCCTTTAATATTTGTAAGAGGTGAAGATGGTTACAATGTTGAGATTGAGTTTCGTGACAAGACATATCGTAAGAGGAGAACTATTAGCCTAAGGGAGTGGTTTGCTTTTCGAATTCATGAACGTATAGGCGAACCTACTACGTTACTTGAGGCCCGGAAATTATTCCACCAATTCTTGGTCGATGCTTTCACTATGATTGAAACTCAGAGGCTTAGCTACATTCGAGCAAACCAGAAAAAATTTCGAACTGACATCAAGAGAAATCTCACAGATGCTATTAGTAAAGGAGATGATTGCCCTACATCCATTGGCAAAAGAATAGTACTGCCTTCCTCATTTCCAAATAGTGATCGTTACATGATCGAGAATTATGGAGATGCTATGGCAAACTGCAAATGGTTTGGTTTTCCAGATCTATTCATCACGTTCACATGTAACCCAATGTGGCCAGAAATTGTTAGACACCTCCAAAGGAGAGATCTTAGACCCGATGAACGACCTGACATTATTACACGAGTATTTAAGATAAAGCTGGATCAATTCATCAAGGACATAAAGACCAACAAAATATTCAGTAAAGTGCAAGCTGGTAAGTTTTAGCATATTGGGAATGAAATCTTACACTAACCATGTTACATTTTAAGCATAATATTACAAAATTATTAGCCCATTAATATGGCATCATTTAATAACTTGCAGTCGTGTACACCGTAGAATTCCAAAAAAGAGGTTTACCACATGTCCACATTGTTCTGTGGTTGTGCCGAGCAGATAAAATTTCGTCCCCTGCGGAGATTGACAAATTTATTAGTGCAGAGATTCCAGATAAAGAAGTTGATCCTGTCGGCTATAAAGTTGTTACTGAGTTCATGATGCATGGTCCATGCGGTGTTGTCAACAATCAGTCCCCGTGTATGAAAGACGGCAAGTGCACAAAACACTTTCCTAAGGTCTTCTCTGATCACAGATGATGGTTTTCCAATCTATAGGAGGAGAGACGACGGAAGATATGTAGAGAAGAAGGGTGTGTATCTAGATAATAGATACGTCGTACCATATAATCTAAAGCTATTGATTAAGTATAGGGCCCATATCAATGTAGAAAGCTGCAACCAGACGTCGTCAATAAAGTACTTATTCAAATACATCAATAAAGGACACGATCGTGTCACTACTGCCATTGGAGAGGTTACTGATGAGATAAAAAACTACTACGACTGTCGTTATGTTTCTGCATGTGAAGCAGTGTGGAGGATCCTAGCGTTCCCGATACATTACCAATGGCCTCCTGTACAACGGTTGAGATTTCACCTTCCAGATGAACAGAGTGTAATGTTCGAGGATGAAGATGACATTGAGGACGTGGTCGACCGCCCTTCGACTGATAGGACGATGTTTTTAGCTTGGTTTGAATGTAACAGTAAAGACGAGAAAGCGAGGGAACTAACATATGTGCAATTTCCAACGAAGTATGTGTGGCATGATGACACTAAGGTCTGGACTGAACAAAAACGTGGACTTACAATTGGTAGAATTTACCATGTGCCTCCAAATTCTGGAGACAAGTACTATCTTAGAGTACTACTCAATCATGTCAAAGGACCAAAATCTTATGAAGATATAAGAACGGTCAATGGAGTGATACATAATACTTTCAGAGATGCGTGTTATGCTATGGGTTTGCTAGATGATGATCGCGAATACGTTGATGCAATTCAAGAGGCTAATGAATGGGGTTCGGGACAATACATGAGAAATCTCTTTCCTATGCTACTGATAGGCGGCAGTATGTATAGACCAGAAATAGTATGGGAGCGCACATGGAAGTTATTATCAGAAGATATTTTGTTCCATCAGCGTCGTTTTCATCAAAATCAAGGTACGTTTTGTTTACACGAATAACCTTAATTACTTTGAATTAAGTGAATTGTACTCCAAATGTTTGTTTCATATTTTCACCTGAACATAATTTACACGCACCCGTGTTGTCGGATTTCCCAAATGTTTGAAAGGAATGCTCCCTCTTTAACTACATTTACTTTGTGGAAATATACAGGGCTACAACTTACAAATGAACAAATACAGAACTACGCTTTATCAGAGATCGAGAAGATACTTCAAAAGAACCGGAGTAGTCTCCAAAGTTACCCTAATATGTCACTACCAGATCAGGGGCTTATGAATGACATAAGCAACCGACTATTGCAAAGAGAGCGAAACTATGACCGAGTTGCCTTAAGAAATGAACATAATAGTCTTCTAGAGAAGATGACCTCCGAACAAAAAAGTGTCTTTGATCAAATAATGGAGGCAGTAAATCAAGGCCAAGGCGAAGTTTTCTTCATATATGGATTTGGTGGAACGGGGAAAACATTTATTTGGAGAACTCTATGTGCTGCAATACGCTCGGCAGGTGAAATTGTGCTCCCAGTAGCATCAAGTGGTATAGCATCCCTCCTGTTACCTGGTGGAAGGACTGCTCATTCAATGTTTCGCATACCTTTGAAAACAACAGAGAGCTCTACATGTGAGATCAGACCTGGGACTGAACTAGCCGAGTTACTCTGTCATACCAAGCTTATTATCTGGGATGAGGCTCCCATGATCAACAGATTTTGCTTTGAAGCGTTGGACAAAAGCTTACGAGATATTATAAGGTCTCCTCGAAATGAGTCCCTAGATAAGCCTTTCGGTGGAAAAGTTGTAGTATTTGGTGGTGATTTCCGACAAATTCTACCTGTTATTCCTAAAGGCAGCAGACAAGACATTATTTTCTCAACAATTAATTCGTCTTACTTGTGGAATTTCTGCAAAGTTTTGAGGCTGACAAAAAATATGAGACTTCTATCTACCAACAGGGACGTGAATATAACTGAAGTTGCAGAATTCTCGGATTGGATTCTGAAACTCGGTGATGGTATTCTCGGCGACCCTAATGACGGTGAGGCAAGTATAGAAATACCAAATGACATATTGATACGCGAAGCGGGAAATCCAATAGCTGCAATTGTTGAAAGTACCTACCCATCTGTTGTACAAAATTTATTAAATGCAACCTATTTTCAAGAGAGGGCTATTCTTGCTCCAACTCTTGAAACAGTCGAGATGGTAAATGATTATATTCTTTCCTCAATCCCAGGAGACGAGAGGATTTATCTTAGTTCTGATAGTATTTGCAGGTCAGAAAGGTTAGATGCTTTTGACTAAAGTGCTTATTCTATTGAAGTTCTAAACAGCATAAGGTGCTCAGGACTTCCAAATCATGAATTAAGGTTGAAAGTTGGGATCCCTGTTATGCTACTAAGAAACCTGGACCAAGCGGCTGGTCTATGTAATGGTACACGGCTTGTGGTAACAAGGTTGGGTGAACGTGTAATTGAGGCTGAAATTATATCGGGAAGGAACATCGGCCACAAAGTCATCGTCGCCCGAATGACACTGAGTCCATCTGATACGACTCAAATTGGGGTGAGACTAAGGCGTAAACAATTCCCCATGGTTGTGTCTTTTGCTATGACTATCAACAAGAGTCAAGGACAATCGTTGTCATGCGTTGGATTATTTCTGCCAAAACCAGTGTTTAGCCATGGACAACTATATGTCGCTGTGTCACGAGTAACGAACAAGCGAGGTTTGAAGATATTGATCTGTGACAATGACAATGTTATAGGAAATACTACCGATAATGTAGTGTACAAGGAAGTCTTCCAAAACCTCAGATGAGCTAATAATATAAAAGTATAGCCTTATACTTTCACACTACTTCTTATCTTCTTCCCCCACATTATATGCGAGGATTGTATATATTGTATGCATAAGTAACTGAACATCACTTTGTCATTTCAAATGTGCTACGACTTCATATATTTCTCATTACCTTATGGTATCGTTTATTAAATAACAAAGTTAGACAAATTAAATGACAAGTATTACATAGACTCTTCTTTATTTCATGATTGTGCTCTGCTATCCTCAGCATATTTAATACTACAGACCCGGAGCTTCATAATGGATTTTATCAAATTGCCCAACAAAGTGTTACGATTGTTGTAAAATATTATCTTCTTCGCACAGTCGTACTACTATACGAATAACCTATTAATACGAAACCTACCAAATACCGTGCAATCGCACGGGATCTACACTAGTATGGATTATGCTCAGATTGGATTGATTTTACTAAGCCCAATTTGCATAATGAAAAGGTGATTTTGGTGGGAAAGTTGAAAAGACACAATTGCCCCTTGGTTTTTGTTTTAGTGAATAGGGGATTGAATCATATTCCTTTCGTTCCAGTGGGTTTTTTGCCTATTCTATATTGACGTCTCAATGAGTTCTTTGCCCTTTTATTTTAGGAATGTTTTTTATGTGTAATTTGGTCCCACATGTCACGTCATTGGACCTCTTCACCTCAGTGTCAAAAGTAAAGACAAATAATTTATCGGATGAGAAAGTATAAAAGTATATACGAAGTAGAATTCATTCTAAAAGTAGTATTGTAATATATATTTTTTAATAATGTATAAATATTATTCCGTAATGTTTTAATAATTTTAACTATATGTTACCGATCAAATGGGTTGACTTGTACAAATTGGGTTTCAATCCAAAATTAACGAGTTATTTTATATTCCGATCAATTGAATGACGTGGTAAAAAAATTTCTCATCTCAATCATAAAAAAACAGGTTAAACATATCTGGTTGAAATTTGATAGGTCTACCATGTTCTTAACTGCGTGATGTTAGATGGGACTCTTCGTCTCGGACATTTGTTGTTTTTTGTATTAGGATATTCTACATGGTACCCCTTCAAAATAACTTTGACTTGCGATAGCCGATAACCTATGGTCCTAAGTTCCAAAAATGATACTCCAGTATTTTACCCCTTAATTCATTGTCTTTACAAGATATTCAATTTAGAACTTTTTATTTTGCAATTTTGAAACCTGTACTAAGAGTTATACTAAGTCAAACGTTTTTAACCGAGTAAACTTTGACCGATAATAACTCTTTGTCCCGAATCCAAAAGTGATGATTTTTTTTCCAAACGAATCGTTTGCAAAAGATCTTTTGTTTGAAATTAAAATTGACTTTTTCGGAAGTCATAGCTGAGAGTTATCGTAAGTCAAAGATATTTGTACCACAATTAGGGTACCAGCTAGAATATCCCTTTATATTATTCCCTCCGTATTTTTTTATATGACGTTTTGCTTTTTCGAGGTGAGGTTTTGACTTTAATTTTTATGTAAATATATTATCCCAAAATTTTTAAAAATTGCACCATAAAATTCTTTACGAAAAGAACTTTCAAATGAGTATACATTTCAAAGAGAGAAGGACTGAGAATGACTTATATTAAAAAACGGAGGGAGTATTTGTGAGAGATATTTTGATTAAAGTACGCCAAATGATCGAGACCAGAAGAGTAGCGAATATCCATTGGCCTGGTAGAGTTTGTAAGGTGACGTGTGTCAAGTATGTCAACCAAGGCACTTGAGAACAATTCCTCCTTCCTTCCATATCAAGATTCAAGGAGTCGACGCCCTCCCTCGTCTTCGTCTTCGTTTACGTCGTCGTTATCCTGTTTCATTTTCACCCTCACCATTAAATTTCCTTCCTTACAAATCTTTTCTATCTACCATTTCTCTCTTACAAGAGGTAAAATCTTCTTTATCTACCCAATTTTTACTGCGTTGAATCTTGTTTCCTTTGTTACATTACATCTCATCCTCTTGTAAACAAAAATTTCCCTTTTTATCGTTATGTGATGTGATGTGCTCTCATTCATGTCAATATCATATATATATGAAATTATAATTTATAAAGATAAATATAATCAGGTGATCATGTGTAATAGTAATAATGATTGCCCACCAATTTTGGACATTCCGACAAATTAAATCGAATATTCTCCTGCGAAACTTCTGCTTGGGCCCCTCCTTTTCTGTTTGCTGGGTTTCGCCCTTCTTCTTCTTCAACCCCTTCTTCTAATTCTATCGAATCGGGGGTTTTTGTTTTTGTAATCTCATCCCCTTTTGTCTTGTTTTTATAGCTGAATTCACCTTAGAAATCGATATTTGGAGCTGATTACTATAATTCATTTCGTAGATGGTTGGTTAGGAGGTTAATTTGAGTTGGGTTTTGGATAATTTGATCTGGGTTTGCCTTATTTTTACCTGATTACTATGTAACATGATAAGTTTATCATCAATGGTGTTTAGGAAAGCTTTAATGTTTTTTATGGGGTAAAACCATAAACGTGTCGTTTTTCATGAATTGGCTTCACCGATTTTGGAAATTTAAAGCAAGTTTAAGATATTGCGATCGTTGTTTGGAGTTGTTATATGTAAATATGTTTGCTGTGGGGAAGATAGGGAGTTATATTAGCAGAGGGGTTTACACTGTATCTGGACCATTTCATCCCTTTGGTGGTGCTGTAGATATAGTTGTCGTTGAGCAACCCGATGGAACCTATAAATCTTCTCCGTGGTATGTTCGATTTGGAAAGTTTCAAGGGGTTTTAAAGGCTTCTGAGAGGGTTGTCAGTATCAATGTCAATGGAGTGGATGCTGATTTTGGCATGTACTTGGACCATAAGGGAGAAGCCTTCTTTCTCCGGGAGGTGGAGGCGGAGGAAGGGGAGATGGAGCGGTATGCTACGTCTGGAGATGAGATGGATGTAAAAGCTGATCTTTATAGAGTTCATAAATCTAAGAGCTATAATTTTGATGCTAATCGCACTGATTTGGTTGCTGAACTCGAAGCAAGTAATGGAAAGGGTTCGCCGATGAATAAAAGTCGTCGAGGAAGGCTTTTTGGGCTTGGTTTTGGTTGGAGGTCGATTAAGGAAACCAGGTATAAAGGTGGAGAGAGTGATCCTGGAGCTGACAGGGTTACCTCTATGGAGCGTGCTGAGATTGCTGCTGACTTATTAGAAGTAAGGTGGACAACTAACCTACGAGCTGGTGCACCCAAATTGCCTCCTTCAAAGTCAGATGACAAGGATGACTCATTTGTTGGTGGTAATGATACAGATAAGGCATTTTCTTCTGTTTCAGGTGATGAAATCCAGATAAGTGATGTTGAACTTCCTACATCGACAAATCCACTAAATTATACGGGGATATTGTCTGTGGAAGAAACATGTATGAAAGTTGATCTCTCTAAAGATAATTCTGATATATCCAGTAGAGTTATTACTGATGGAGAAAATGGTATATGTGACTTCTCCGAGGCTCCTAATCGACGTTTGTGGAATGATTCAGAGGAAGATCAATTCTGTTTTAGTGATCTTGATGTGAAAAAGGTGGACAAAGATGTACTATCGTCACCAGGGCGCAAAGGCTTTCCTCCTCGAGATTCCTCAGAAAGCAGTGAAGATGAGATTGTTGACTCTGAGGTTTCAGATGGCAAACTTGTTCAAGATGATAAGGAGTGTCCACACCCTGAAGATAATCCGAATAGGATGACTAGTCCTATTAGCATGTCTATGCCCAACATATTGTTTGAGGGTAATGGCGTAACTTCATGTGGTGATCCTGAGCGCTTAGGACATTCCTTGGATTCGAACCTTGCTGCTATTAAAATAGTTAATGATATCCTAAGTCCTTCAGAGTGTAATTTGGATCATCAAGTAGAATGTGGACATGTCGGAAATGATAGCTTACAGATCTCAGAGGACATAAAAAAGATCATATCCGATCCTGCAGTTGGTAAGTCAATTAATGCTTTCATTGTCATTGTATTAGCACAATAGCATTCAGTGCAGTTAGTAGGAATTTTGTAGTAGTGATTATCATTATACAACACCAAAATTACCAAATGCCTCAATAGCTCCCGCTTGTGGTATGGGGGTTCGGATGCATGTTACTGTACATTAACTGAGTGCCTCAATTAGTGGCAGATCTAGGCTTTTAGTACGGGGGCACATTTTTTTTCTTCACGTTAAATTTTTTCCTTTTTTTAAAAAATGAATAAGAAGATTTTATCCTTCATTTTACTTCGGATTTTTCTAAAATACATTACATTTTAATTAAATATACTTTTCTATTAAATAGTTTCTTCTAGTATATGTATTTCGAGATTCTTCTACGTGGTCATAATTCAATGGTGTGGTGGTGAGACACACCACCACACTCGCACGCACATACATTACTCTTCTTCGTGCCACACTTTTCCTTTTGCACCTAACTCCATCATTACTTCCCATTTTTCGTATTCTTTAGAAGTTTGCTGATGTCCACTTGTCCCACAGTTTTGTATTATCAAATTTTGAGAATTTTAAAAATTCAATGTATACAGGCTGGCTAAGAATAGTATCAGAAAAATCTGTATAAAGGACAGTACGGGAACCTAAGAATTTTTTTATTAACGATGGAACTGTTGATGATTGTTAGAATTAGAAGTGAGTCCACCAAGATTGATTTGAAGGTGTATATGAAAAGGTTTTAGGGATGTTTTTCATATTTTTATTAAAAGTACCTTTATTTGTTTTTTATGCAGAGGTATCTCTTTGCAGACACTTGTTATCTGAGGGGATGGGGTATGAAGCTGCTGCCATTGCATTTGATGCTGAAAAAATGGATACTGATAAATTTTCTTCTCTTGGTCCTGAGATCTTGAAAAATGATAAGCTTGTTGTCAGAATTGGTGGTCTCTATTTTCCATGGGAAGCGGCTTTGCCTATTGCTTCTGCTATAGGTTCTCAGGAAATGGAAAAAATCCTGGAACCCAAAGGTATGATAGCCGTTGGTGAAGTAAATGATAAACCCCTTGATGGGGTGCAAAACTCTATGAATTCCCAAAGTGGGACCTGGAAAATTTGGCCTTTCCTGTTCAAGAGAACAAATAGTATGCAAGGCAAATGTGTGAACTCTGAACATTCTTCCGAGAACCCTTCAGTTAATGCTGACGATATCAATGCTGCCCGGCCCAAACCCTCAAAAAGGAAAATACGGGCAAAGGCTCCCACTTCTGAGCAACTGGCATCCTTGAAACTAAAAGATGGCAAGAATGAGGTCATCTTCACATTCTCAACAGCTATGCTGGGGAAGCAAGAGGTTAGCTGAGTTTGATTTGAGCCAAGGAATTATATATTTTATTTTGTACAATTTATATTCCGCTTCTGACATTTGTTTGATGGTCTTAAATCTTGGTTTGATACTTGATCTCATGATCAGTCATCAATGAATGGTCTCAGTTTGTACGTCATAAATATGATCAATACTGTCTCCAGCACGCGGAGGCGGTAAGTCGATTAGTCAACCTTGATGTGGTGTCTCGGCTAATATATAATTGCATAGTTTTCTCTTAGGTAGCGTTTGAAAACTTAACATTATTTTCATTTTCATGGATATAATTCTTTCAATTATTGACATTCAATTCCATTTCCAATTCCGAAATGTTCTTTGGGTGGCTTCAAAATTGGAATTTCCATTGGGTGAGGAGAAGCCAGGTCAACGTCACAAAAAGAATTTTAAGAAAAAATCATTAGAAAAATACTTCCGAAATGTAGTACTCGTATATATTTTCGATTTGGGGAAAAATTAAGAAATTTATTTACGAGATTTATATTTATTACTGTAGGTATTATTTTATGATAAGGGATTGAATAGTAATAGAATTGCATAATTGAAATGACTACCTTGAGATAGGGATTTCAAAGAGTCAATTTTGAACTAGGTTGGAATTTGTTAGGAATTGATCTCAATTCCAATCCGAAATTCTAAGGTTTCCCAAACACCTCAAATCTCAATTTCCGCAATTCAATTCCAATTTCAAGTCTCCAAACATAGCATTATGGAATTTAACAATTATCTTTAAGTTTATTTTTAACAGGTTGATGCGAGAATATTTTTGTGGAAATGGAATACACGGATCGTGATCTCAGATGTTGACGGGACCATTACTAAGTATGTATAAGTATTACTTATATTTCTACTTTACATAATTGAAATCCTCATGGCTCCTTACTATTATTTTACTGAAGCGTAATAACTAAGTATTTATAGAATTATAGATGCTTACATGAAAATAATTACATTTTGTCAATGCCTTCTTCTCCATGAAATTTTGTTTTGGAGAATGTGATAAGTTCTTTTCTTTCAAATCTGAAGGAACCTTTTTGTGTCATGTGTAATTCATACTTGTGTCGACAAGATGCTATTGGACTTTCACAGGGACACAAGGAGCATTTTCTGAATTATGCATCATCTAACTGTTAAACTCATATGTAATCATGTTGTTGCACTATTGAGAACCTTACCAACACTGAAGGACCTTATGGAACCGTGGGCATGCATGCGTCTTCATGGGTAATAGTTATCTACATCTGATTGTAACTTTGACATCTGTAAGATTATTCCTTTTGGTTAGAACTCTGTCAAATTCGAAGAATTCTTCTACACCTAATGCTGTACTGGGTTACATAAGTGTTAGTTCATGATATTTGTAGTAGACCCCTGATTTGCACTTGGTTTAATATTCTATTTCTTGTTAGAGTTTTTTGAGTTTTGCAGGCTGAGTTAATTTAAATGAGATTGAGATAACGATGTTAAAAGTACCCCTTGTTGACAATTTTCTTGACACACTCTTAAAAACTGTTGTTCATTTCATCTTATGATATACGGAGTATGTATTATCACCGCATTTGCAATGTGAAGCAACGACATCACTTCAACGCCCTATGGGCTGTAGCTTGGGGTGGGGCGGGTGGAGGCAGGGATGTAGGCATCCTCACTCCTTCATTAACAAGGCAAAGAAACTGTTGGGAATTTTGGATAACCCATGATGAAAATTGCGTCGAGATCCGCATCACCCGCATTGAATGACTGCTACGTTACACTTGAAAGAAGGGAAGCCAATTTAGTGGGCTGTTTTCTGTATTCCTCATAATCTAGAACCAGGGTGGAGGATTTCTTTTTTTTGTTTGGTACTCCATAACACATTTATGAACCAAAGTATTAGATTTTGTTTGAGCTCGAGGATTTACCTATTTCTGTATGCTAGGGAGTACTATGTGCACTAGGGTTGTAGAGAACACAAGTGATATTCTTCAACTGTTCTTTTGAGTTAGGGTCAAGTGATAGTCAGCATAATTCTCATGACATATATTGTGTTCATTAGTTGTTATTTAGAGACTGGGCATCCCTTTTCTCTCTTCTAATTGCTGTCAATACTTCTCTATTTCTTATGTTTTAAGTGCTTATCATGTGGAGGTACGTTGGCAACCTTATTGCAAAATATTTCTTAATTTATTCAACGTTCACAATGCAGATCAGATGTACTTGGTCAGTTCATGCCTTTGATGGGAATGGATTGGTCACAGACGGGTGTGACTCATCTCTTTTCAGCTATTAAGGTTTGTTACTCATCTGTGGGGAGTATACCGGAACTTTTTTCTTGTAACAGTCTAGTAGATAGGTGCACCTGATAAGGCATTTATACAACGACTTATTCTCTCCACGGTCTTTATAGCGTCAAAGTGTAGAAACTTAGATCATGAATAAACTAAAAAATATACTCCCTCCATTCAATTCCAAATACTGTCTTCTGATAATATGATATTTACATAGTTACATCAGCTATCAAAAAAATCTTTGATAAATTTTCTTTTCAACCGAAAGAAGATACTCTATATAAGTGGATAAAATGACGGTCGAAGTGCCGCCTAGGAGATCGTGTATAAAGCAAATGGGAGGAACAATGTTAAAAGATGATTTGTTAAAGTATGTATCACAGTACCAGGACAGGTTACTGTTTTTTGTCCGTATAGTAGTGTCATATGCTAGTGCCGATGTTTTGCCGTGAGTTGAGCCTTATGCATTGAAGATTTAGGATCTCTTGCTTGGTTGGGTAAATTTAGAGTTCCATAATGATAATCCTCTGTTTCTATAAGGGTAGAGCATAATTTGGTACTCATGTGCTATGTGAGAGTTACTTTTATGTTTTCTTAAGATTGTCTCATGCTACAAATTTCCATTCGGGTGAGGTTTTTCAGTTTTCCTCTTTGTGAGCAATAACAAGGAGGTGCTCCAAGTGAACTCCCTTTGTCCCTTGTGTGAAGTGCATTATTGACAAATTTCTCGATGAATGGTCAGGTTGTCTTTCATGCTGTTGTCCTTGCATGCTGTAAACCTGTTGTTATCTTGTTTCAGGACAATGGATATCAGCTGCTTTTTCTAAGTGCCCGATCCATTTCACAAGCCTATCACACTAGGCAGTTCCTATTCAATCTTAAACAGGTGATCCAAGATCGACAATAATTAATTTTGTTCAAGTGACCATTCCTTTGTTTTGGAAATGATGGCAAGTTTTATGAATTGGTAGGATGGGAAAGAACTACCAGAGGGTCCAGTAATAATTTCGCCTGATGGACTTTTTCCTTCTTTATATCGTGAAGGTCAGTGTCCAATCTTTCCGTCACAGTGACACTTCATTAGAGTTTTTACTCTAGTACTCCCTCCACATTTTATTGTTCCTCCCCTTTCAAAAAAATACTCCTCACATTTATTAAAGAAAGGGGAGGAACAATATGATATGGAGGGAGTATAAAAGAACGACACCAAAGCAAATGCTGCCAGAGTGAAGTTTAGAGGATACCTAACGGAAGATTTGTTAAGCTCACTATAACTGAAGTCTAGAGTGCACCTTGGTAAATATGTCAAACAATTAATGAAATGTGTGGTGATTATTCTTGATGCTGACTACACAACTTTAACTTGTTGAACACACATAGTGTTCAGCCATTAACTCGTATACCGTATTCCATTTTCTCTGCAGTAATTAGAAGAGCTCCACATGAATTCAAGATCTCATGTTTAGAGGTGTGTTCCTTATGCCTAACATTAGTTTGACTCTATTTATAAATCACGATTGTTTTCATAATCTAAATATGAGATGTCATTTATCTTCGTAGTAAATTGTTTTCTCTCAATGTAGTAGTACTTTTTTTGATTTATTTTTCATTTGCATGCCCTTGGACTAAAACAAACTCTTACCTTAATGCTCAAGTTCTAACACTGCAATGTCTTTTTTAATCTGTCAAATTTTTTCAAGTTAGAATATGATTGAAAAAACAAGTATTTGACTCTATAATTAAATATTGACCGAAGTAATAGGTTTTATTTTTCTAGCCATCTCTCCCTGACAAGTCAAACATCTTCACCCAATCTACATCTGTTGGAACACCCCACATATTACCGAAAACACCACCCACTTAGGCCCTGTTCTTTTGGACTTGTATTCAGTCAATTTCATTTCAGTTCAGCTCAGCTCCAGGAGACATATTTTGTCTCTATATTTTAACTAAGTTAAGTTCAGTCAATTTCAGTCCAAAAGAACAGGGCCTTAACTTGCCACAAAACGAGATTATGGGCAGATAGTGAGGATAGTTTAGTGATTTAGGTGTTTGAAATTTACCCAAAAGGAAACATAAAGAGCCTGCTGGAACTACCCTGAAAAGGAATACGTAAAGACGCTGGTGAGTGGGAGTGGATTCAGAGGTGGGGTTGGTGTTTCGAGTGTGGGAAGTGGTATTTGAGGAGGTTGAGGTGGTGCCTTTGCTGAGGAAGGCGTGGTTACCATAGTGTCTGGTGGGGGTTTTACGGGGCATGGATAATCGATGGTGGTGATGGTACTTTTCTGGTGGTTTTGGTGGTGTGAAGGGCGTAGGTAATTTAGAATGGTGGCGGGGAATTAGGGTGGTGAGTGTGGTTGTGGGTTGGTAGGGGGAGTTTGTGATGACTGGTGGTCGGTGGTTAGAGAGTGGTGGTTGGTGGTCAACAGGGCATGATGTTTGACTGGGTTGTAGCTTGTAGGTAAAAAAGGGTAGATGGTGAGGGTAGTTTAGTAACTCAGGTGTTTGAAATATACCCCAAAAGGAAACATAAAGAGCATGTTGAAGCACCCCAAAAAGAAATATCTAAAGAACCCGGTGAGTGGTCTTTCAAAAAAAAAAAACGATGAGTGGGTGATAGATTTCTATTCTGTTCTAAACTTCCAACTCCAGAGACTTTGCAATCTCAGGAAATATAAGCTATAATTTGGACGACTCAACAGAACTTTCCTTGAACATGAGAAGCGCATAAATGAGCGTTGTCATACTTTTAACAATTGACCGTCACTCAGTCATACGTTTATCAGTTGACTGCCACTCACGATATAATGCTCATGAGTTTGTTTTTATTGGTGTACAGGATATTAAAGTACTTTTTCCACCAGATCACAACCCGTTTTATGCTGGTTTTGGAAACAGAGACACAGATGAACTCAGCTATCTCCGAGTTGGAATTCCGATAGGGAAGATCTTTATTATTAATCCCAAGGTAACCTCCATAAAATCTCACAAGTCACAACACATTTAGTTATGTTAGTATAAAATCATGCTTTTATCTCCCTTCCTGCAGGGTCAAATTGCTGTAAACCGCCGTGTGGATACAAAATCATATACGTCTCTTCATGCTCTTGTGCATGGAGTGTTTCCAGAAGCACCTGCAACTGTATCGGTATCTTCTCTGTTTATGAACATAAAATTTGTTACTCCAGTTTTTAGTATCTTCAGAAATAAAGGCGAAATTTTAGCAGGTGTGGGCACTAGGCCCCATGGACATCTGAGACTGAGATAATAAATACGAGTATCTAACATATCTTGCCTCCGTCTATCCTTGTATTTCTCTTCCCATATTCCTTTTCGTGAAGTTTTTTTATTTATTCTGCATCTCAAACTTTCTATTTTTGGTTATGATAAAATTACTAAAGTATTCCTAATAATAATAATAATCTAAATAGCCTTATTTCTAAAATATTTAGAGTATAAATGGTAGGGGCTAATTGACAAATAAGGCTAACATCATTAGATAATAGATATACATTCTGAATTATTAGTATTAGTGTGGACATATATTTGAGTATTGTGTGTGCCATGGTTATCGCGGTAAGGCCTCAAAGTGAGTAGTTGAATTAGCATAGCTCATAGGTATGACATGTGAAACTGTCGTTATGAGATAACAACCACTGCCACCACTACCACTACCACTACCAACAAGAAAAACAAAAGAAAAGCCTTGATTCCACTAGTCGCGACTCGCGAGATGACAGTAAGAGGAAATTAGCAAATAAAAGAAAATGCACGATATAAACAGAAGCAACGTAGCTGAGTAAAAAAGTTTGGATAAAAGCAAAAGAAAAGACTATCTAATTTTATCGTCTTTGTGTAGGTATCTTTATGTGTTTCTTTTGTGATCTTCAGTGTACATTTCTGATTGTTGTAGATTTATGAGACTGTTGATATGTGGAATTTTCTTGTATATATCTGAAGTGAACACGCGCTTAGATGACTCTGTCTACTGAATGTCCCATGTTTCTGAATTGGAGTTGAAATTGAGTACCCTGTTTATTTCGGGTACCCCAAAACCACGGACCTATTTTTTGGGTATCCAATTAACCTTTTTTTTCCTAGTCAGTTTCGGGTGGTAAATTCATTTATACCGAAAACCAGGTACCTGTTTTAGTTTTTGGTAGTTAGGTCAGGAACTCGGTTTTGCTCAACCCTGTCTAACTAAAACTTACTCGTACAAGCTGCAAATGCAATTCTTTGTGTTTAACATCTAGTGTTGGTGTCCGTTCTCAGGAGGATTACAACTCGTGGAATTTTTGGAGACTGCCACCACCAATTGTCAAGTGAATGACCCGTGAGGACTTCCGCTTATAATTATAATTTGTATCTAACCAAAGGGCTAGAGTATCTACTCTATTTTCATCCTTTCAAGGTATTCTCCGATCATACCTTAGTGATAAAGGTGCATTTGAGATTATTTTTTTTATTGTATTTCATCATCACATATGAGAATTTGCTGATAATGTGAATGAGCTGTTGCAGGCTGCTGTGTTATGTCTCGACACGAGGACAGTATCCATTGTTGGCCACGAGGGTTCATGTGGGTGTGGTTACGATGGAAGATTAACAAGACGTTTGATTGCTTTTTTTTGGTTTCCGCTCTGTACAGATGACATAACATTGTAGCCCTATGTAATGTTTTATACGAAAATGACCGGAAATGAGACAGATCCCTATATAGTGTTATATATGGAAAAAGGAATGGAAAAGAACAGACAAATAAGGAAGTGGTTAACGGAGAATCCTTGTTTTATAGGCATTCGTTCTGGAAATAGCAACCATTGTGATGTACTTTTCGGTATACAATAACTTTGCTACTGTAAAAATGTACGACTTCCGTAGCTTAGGACTTTTATCAGGCTTATTTGATCCAAAGTGTGATTTTTTTGACAAAAACTTGATAATAGGAATAGAATTCTTAATAATGATGATTCGAACAATTTGAATCGATAGAAAATGGAATATAACTGTATAAGCATGCATGTGATGTTTACAATTTTGATGTAAAATTGACATTTTATTTAAAGAAAGCAATCAATTTTTTTTTCCTGAAAATTACTGTATATAATCAATAATAAAAAAAAACTTAATATTAGTAGTAGTTGCTCGTATTATTATTATTTTATGAAATGTGATTTTATTGATGAATCAAAACAAAGTTTACAAAAAAATGGGTGGACAACTGAGATACAATGAACCTCAACCCACTAGTTATAGCAAAACTAAGTCGAGTAATAATAATGTAAGTTCCATTTTATAATAATAATAATAATAATAATAATAATAATAATAATAATAAAATAATAATAATAATAATAATAATAATAATAATTATTATTATTATTATTATAACTGTTTGAAATCATGTTTAATCCCCTATAAAATTCTATTGCAAAACAATGACGGAAACCCTATCGAAGTGGAATTAAATATACTAATCCTTGGGAACAAGTCAACCAAAATGTTCATCCAAGTCATTGTGATAAGCCCTTAACATACAGAAGAGATACAACATTAATGTAGTGTATATACTCCAACATTTAGAAAAGATCGCCAACATAAATACAATATCAACCGCCTACAAGTCGTAATCTTTAACTTCAGAGCAGCAGCAGCGGCGGCTGCAACCGAGTTGAGCTGAAAGACTGATGCTGAAAGCTGTATCAAACATTTCACGAAGCCTCATGTCAGTGGTCTGTCTGTCTTCACAAGCAGCAACCAAATATGACAACACAAAATGCATCCTACAATCTCTCCCAACCTTTGATTAAGCTACGAGGAAAATCTGAATCAGTTAATACATAAAAAAAACATTAGTCACATCATCACTCACTCACTCACAGGCCCTTGAAACAGCTTAATCTCGGCTGTCAAAATAAATGTGTCCCATAACATCTTACACTACAGTCTTGTTCAGCATATTACATCAACACCAAAATGGGAACAACTTGTAATACGGATAACAAAAACGGAGGGAAAGAGGGAAGGTGGGGAAGAGAAATGGAGGGATCCGTTTCCACTCCCTCCAAATCCATTCACTCTCGTTGTGTTATCCAGACAAAGGATTTCATCTCCCTCCAAATCTATCCCATCCCTTTCCCTTCAAATCTCTCAATCCAAACGTACCAAAAGTTTTGTAAGCACCCCTCTCTGAGTGCATTTTGAGCCAACCTTGGCCACATTTAGCGAGATTAGATGCAGTTGTTTTATCACCAACTAAAGGCGTAGCTGCATTTACTGAAATGGACCTAAACCAGGCTGGAATTAATGGTGTTAATACCAACTGTCTAAAACTGATCAAATAATAGTTTAAGGTTACTTCACCCAATGGTCCGGAAAGACTCCCACAAATGTGAGTTTAGTGGAAACGGACATACACACTCTTACTTAAGTGTCGAATACAATACACACAGCTGCAGACAAACACAATAGAAAATGCAGACAGATTTACTTCAGTTTGCCATTCGTCTTCATTCCATCATAATATAATATGTGCTCCTAGGTGGTGATAATAGTGTTATTGGAAGGCAAGCTGAGGAAAGAAGATTGTAACCTTAACGCTTTGAAAATTGAGGAGCTTTGCGGGCTTTCTTGAGACCAACTTTTTTCCTTTCCACGACTCTAGCGTCTCTAGTCAACAGACCTTCCTGTCTGAGAGGTCTTCTGTGGCTCTCACTCACCTTAAGCAATGCCCTCGCAATACCAAGAGAAATTGCCTGGGCTTGACCAGAGAGCCCGCCTCCATGAGCTTTCACAAACACATCATATGTCGCCTCGTACCCCAAGGCTGCTAACGGAGTTTTCACATACTGGAGCCACAGCGGGTTTCCCTGCAGATACTCCTGTATATACAGACACATCATTAGCTATCCAAAGATTAGGTTTATAGAACAGTGGTACCGGAACGTTCATCATACTGCATCATAAAATTAAGAAAATCACAAATCTGAACTATGGCGCACACAGCATTTCTTCAATGTAAGCCTACATGTCTTAGTCTATTGATTAACACAGAGCTATCTGATTCGATCCCATACCCGCTAGCACTAGTAACATTCGCAATAGGTTTCAGGTTCGAATCCACTTTCAATGCACTAAGTGAGTTCTTCGTTGAAAAAATAACACAAAGCTGGGAATTTGTAGGCGAAGGGAATTGGTAATTAACACAATTCACAGCTTATTAATTTTGACCCCAAACCTGAAATCCTAGTTGCAGGAAATAATGAGAATTCAGAGCTTAAACAAAACAAAAATGGAGGAAAAACCTTAGCATCGCGATAATTGATGATAAATTTGCCAGAACCCTCCTGAAGAACAACCCTGGCAATGGCACATTTGCGCCTACCAGTCCCAATGATAGTCTGGGCAGCGAACCCACCTGGAAGCCTCGACTTGACCAGCTTCTCGAGGTCCGCCGTCTCCTCGACGGGTGCGGCGGCGGCGACGGCGGAGATTGATAGAGTGAGGGGTTTAGCTCTGGAGGAGGGGCGGGAAACGGGGAGGAAAGTGGGGTTGGAGGAGACGGTGGAGGAGAAGGAAAGCGATGAGAATGTGGTGGCTAGGCTGGTTACTGAGGCGCATGTCGCCATTGCAGCAGGGAGGATGTTTACTGTTCAAGTGATAGGATGGTGATGAGGAGGATGGGATTTGGAGATGAGATGAGATGAGATGAGGCCTCACCAGTATTTGGGCTCGGTCACACTACGAATGGATAGTGTGGTGAAATAAAGAGAGGAGAAATATAGATGTCTCGTTAAAAATCTTGACTCGAAAAATTTATGGAGTTATTCTTCGCAGTATCAATTTTACTCGACGTAGTATTTTTTGTACATAGTTTTTTTTTTTTTTTTGGTAAATGGTAAGAATATATTAAAAAATATTGTTCACTGTACAAATAAATGGCTACATCAAATTATGCAGCCATCTTTCATCTCTAGATCGTAACGGATATTTAATCTTAGCCATAATTCTATCTCGAACATCCATCTTAATCAACTTAACAACTGTACTAGGCCTCTAGACCGCACCATCAACTCGACATAAGTTGCGATGCCTCCAAATGTGATAAATCATGGCATTGAACATAGCCCGAATAACATTGCATTGCAGTTTAGTCCCGCGAACCTTACACGCCCAATTTAGCGTTCCAGAAAACGGAATCAATTTCTTCGTCCAGTCACGCATGGCTTCCACAATCCTAGTACTCCACTCACACCCAAAGAAAAGATGCTCCAAACTTTCTTCATGTAGCTCACAAATCACACATCGATCAGACTCAGCAACCCCAAATCTAGCCAGGTTAATCCTAGTGTTTAAAGCCTTCCTAAAAACAAGCCACGAAATGAAGCTATGTTTAGGAGAGGTCCAACCACTCCAGACCAGACGGGCCCAAGGTATTTTCGGTTGATGTAACCGGATACCATCGTAGCCCTCCGAAATCATGTAGCCGGGTCGCGACCCATGCCACAGACCATTCACATACATATGTTTAATTTTTTCCTTAGCCTGACAGATCTTTCTCCAAGCCCAAGTGACATCGATGTTAGGCTGATAGTCGCGCCAGTCCTTCCCTTTCAAGTAGACTGAATTCACCCATCTCACCCACAGCCTATCCGGTTGGTCAAATACCCAAGCAGCTAACTTAGCTACAACAGCCTGATTCCACACAGTCAGGTCCCGAAGGCCCAGACCACCTTCCAATTTAGGACAGCAAACCTTCGCCCAACTTACCGGCGCCCTATTATTACTGAAAAATAGAAATATTTTTATTCCTCTCTAACTCTCTTTAATCTAGATCTATTGTACTTCAAAATTAATTTCAATTCTAAGTTCTAACTACGATACGATTCATTCAATTTATCAAATTTATAAGAGTATGGATACAAGTTTGATAGAAAAACAGGTATGAATTGTCGTTTATCCCTAATTATTAAAATTAGGGTTCTAGAAATCGTCCAATTTTTTCAATTATCATCAATTTTTTCCATTCTCTAATTATTGAAATTAACAATGTTTCAGAAATCGTCCAATTTTTTTTTTTAATTATCATCGATTTCCTCCCATCCCTAATTATTGAAATTAGGGTTCTTCGTCCAATTTTTTTAATTATCATCGACTCCAATCCCTGATTATTGAAATTAGGGTTTTAGAAAATGTCCAATTTTTTCATTTACCATCGATTCTCCCCCAATTCTAACTATACAGATTAAAACAAATATACTAGTTTCAAAGTTAAAATAATATGTACTGCGTAGAAGTAAAATCAAATAAATAGATGGGAGAGAAGAGGAAGAAAAAAGATGAAAAGAAAAGAGGAATTTGAGGTGAGGGGAAACGAGAGGGACAAAATTGAAAATATCGTACTGCGTCGAGTAAAACGCGTACTGCGAAGAGCAACCCCAAAACTTACTAGGAAAGTACTAGGGAAGGAAAAAGAAGTACATAAATCTTCATACACGGATAAAAATTAGAAAGAGTACATAAATCATCATACACGCATAAATCATCGTGTTTTCACTTCTAATTCGATCTACCATTTTGCATGTTCCTTAACCATCTTAAAAAAATTAGGAATAAAGCTTGGGTTGAAGGATCGATATGCAATGCGTATTTATTAGAGTTGACATCAAATTTCTGCTCTTTCTACTTTGAAAATCATATTGACATGAAAGCCGATCTTGATGCAGGTGTACATTAAAATCAATTCAAGAAAGTGATAAGAAGTTGAATTTTTTTATCATTTTAATGCTTTTTATTAAACTATTTATGGTTTTAGCGTCTTTCTGAAACTATTTATCGTCAATGTTTCCAGGTCATTATTTTTTTCGTTTTTTTAAACCCACCCAACCTGCCGCTTGTTAAACTAGCGGCTTATACCCTATTCCCCTTTTTTATCGTTTTCCCTCCTACAACCTGCAACTCTTCATCTCCCACAAATGTATCCATCTCCTTCCCCTGCCTAGCATCCTTCCTGCACCCTCATTCCCTCCTTTCCTATGTATCTCGTCATCTCCTCTGGACAGAAAATTCACGAGAATAAATTGAAGTAACGAATTAAACTCGGGGTTTATCATTACTAAGTAATGAGTTGAATTGTGCCCAATCCACCCGATTTGTATACATAAAAACCCGATTAACCTACCACAAAGAAGACAAACCCAAAAAAAAGACCAATCTTTTGAAACTATGTTACTAATTTCCGGTAATCTTTTGAGATTTCAGAAACTTTCGACTTTGTAGTGTTTTAAGAAAAACGTAATAGAAAATTGTTCAAGGTATTACCAAGAAGATTTGGGAGGGCAAGCAAGGAAAACATCAGGGGAATACAAATCGGGTACCTGATCGAGGGATTCATGTGCCACACCCACTATGCAGCAGGGCACACATTACACAATATCATATGCGGAGCGGCCAACAAGCTTGTATAAAGCTTGATAAATACATGGAAGTTGTGATGTAATTAAGGAAAGGAGGGAATGGGGGTGCGGGGGATGCTAGGCAGGGGAAGGGGATGGAAAAAAAAAACTAGCGGCAGGTTGGGTGAGTTTAAAAAAAAAAAAAAAAAAAATGATGACGTGGAATCACTGACGATAAATAGTTTCAGAAAGACATTAAAACAATAAATAATTTAATAAAAAACATTAAAACGATAAAAAAATTGTAATGAGCTTGACTGAAGGTAAATGTAATGAGCTTGACTGAAGTTGAGTACAATCAACCACACACCTATGTAATAAGAAACTGTGGTGTTATCATCAAGTTGTACGATCGAGGACTCGAGGAGTAAGTGACATATATACCGTCCTAGCTATTTACATTGTCCGATTGTCATGAGATCACACAATAACGTGATCCTATATAAAATAACTACAACTCGAAACTAATTCAGAAAATTTGAGGTACATCATGAGCGACCGGACATGAAGAAGTCAATACATGTGATGCCGTTTGGAGCAAATACGAATCATTGTAATTCAGAAAATTAGTATATTTATTATGATGTTTAGTTATTTTCTTCCATATTTAGTAATGGTTGTATTTTGGAGAAAAAAATACTGACAAATTGTTATTCTCGTAATATATAGGAGGATTGAGGAAAGAAACTCGATCGTATATTTGGATTAGGGTAAAATAAAACACATGATATGATTAAAGACATTAAATAAAATTATCGAAAGCACCTAAATGGAATTGATAATGTCACACCAAAAACATATTCTATCACTCATCAAGTAAAGTACATACGTATTATTTTAACATTTTTTTTTGGGTGAACGTATTATTTTAACATCAATTTTCATAAGTGTATTTTGAGTGACATAATACATTTTGGTGTGACATTAGGATTATCCCACTTAAATCATATTTATGTGAAGTTCTTAACAATCATAGAAACACAAACAAAGATTTTCTGGAGTTCCTGTGAAACGTTGACAGTATCCAGTAGTATCAACACCAGGCCATTTTCCCCGACACATTCCGACACAACAATCGTTGCCACACGACACGCTGCATACGCCCCCGTTACCGTTGCATTTCTTACTTGCAAGCATACGCGTTGGCACCAGATCTTCACCATTTGCCCTTACCCAACTCTCTATCATCATTCCTGCACAAAGGCCAAATATCATAGACTCATAGGTTATTATTGTGCATACTCATAGATGAGAATAATCATCGATATAACTTTCAAAATGAAACATAAAATTCTGACAAGATGGTGATGATAGCATTATGTTTCTAAGAAATGATTCAACTCAAATAGTCTATTCATGGAGCTTATAATACCTGATGCAAGAAGAAGAAACATAAGAGTGAAATGGAAGTTAAAACAGCCCATCTTCTTCTTCTTCTTCTTCTTCTTCTAGTTGATATGGGTACGTTATATCTTAAAGTTCCACGAAGAACAAGTATATAAATGTGTTGCTAGCAAAAGAAAAATAAAGTATATATAAGTCTTGATGATTAATGTTTAATTAGGGAGGATATATTTCTTAATCTTATGATTTACCCTGATGCTTTGTATCCAATCTTTATCATGATGTATTTCCTTTCTGATCAAGGTGACTAGCATCGATGCAGATCTTCTTGTCTCATTTTCAGTGCATGTGTAACGATCCTTGTAAGGGATTGTATTTGGTGATATATTTCCTTTGGTACCAAAGGTTTTACTTAGAAAGACGAAAAATATGGAGAAAGTAAGAAAATAATACTTTGGAATTTCCTACTCTCAATTAAATAATACAAATCACTTCAAAAAAAAAAAAATACAAATTGACTTATGACTTTTTTTTTTTTTTTTTTTGGTGAAAAGCGGGGTTGTATTATATTAAGTCAATTTCCGCTAGCGTTAAAATCGCTTCCAGAAAAGAAGATACAAACACCAAATCCTCCCCACTTCTCGGGCATAATCGTGCAGCATGATGTGCTACAGTGTTGCCCTCTCTTTTGACATGCGACCAATGACAATAAACGAAACAGTTCCTAAAAGATAATATATCCTCGACGAGTAGACCCGTCACCTCCCTCGAGCTCTTTCCACGCTTCACGGCATCCACAACGATCCGGGAATCAGTTTCGGCAATAACACGGTCCAACTTTAACCTGCTAGCCCATTCCACACCCCACTCAAGTAGGGATGGCAACGGATCCGGGATTCGATCCGGATCCGCAAGATCCGGGATTCGATCCGGATCCGCAAGATCCGGTCCGCACGAATCGGATATGGATCCTAAATTTTGAGATCCGTTGGATATGGATCCGGATCCGGATCCGCTATCTTTAAACGGATCTGGATCTGGATCTTAATAAGTAAATCCGGATCCGGATCCGCAAATCCGTTTTATTAAAAAATTAACAATAATAAAAAACTTAGTACTTTAATTTGTGTTTTTTTGGTTATTTCTAAAACTTTTTTCTTTTAGTTTATTAATATTTGATTTTATTTGTAAAATTATCAAAATTAATATGGTCGCAAATACGTATTAATTAAAATTTTTGTAGAATTTAAGTAAGAAATTGGATCCGCGGATCGGATCCGATCCAGATCCGGCGGATCTGGATCTGGATCTACATCCGTCGGATCCGGACCGGATCCGGATCCGCTACTAGGGGTGCGGATCCGGATCTGGATCCATGCGGATCCGGATCTGGATCCATGCGGATCCGGTCCGTTGTCATCCCTACACTCAAGCGCTTTGAATTCAGCGACCACCGGCGTCCACTCAGCCCGGATCCTCCTGCTCGCGGCCAGCACCAATTTTCCATGCCTGTCGCGACGAACAACTCCCAGCCCAATCTCCCCATTAGCAAAAACAGCAGCGTCTGTGTTAATCTTCACTTCCCCTGGCTCGGGTCGACACCAGCGACTCGGACCAGCCATAGCGCCACCCAGCTTTGGAATGCTTCTCGCCTTGCTAACCCTGTCATACTCTTCCACCATCCTGATCATGCTAAGGATAACCAGAGAAGGAGATGATGGGCTGACATCGAAAGTACGGAGATTCCTCAAGTACCATATAGCCCACATCATTGCAAGGAGCCTACTTCGAACCTCCCCATGCGTCTCTTTCAGAATCCACGAAAGCCTGCGAGTGAACGACGTCGAGGGTGCACTAAGCAGCAACTCCTGAAATTCACTCGCATCCCACACCGACTTGGCCTCACTGCAATAAAAAATGGCGTGAAGAGTGGTCTCGGCCCCCTGCCCACATAGTCCGCAGAGGGAATCGGGTACACAATGGCGCCTAGCAAGGTTGGCTCGCACCCCCAAGGTATTCGAACACGCCCGCCACAAGAAGTGAGATATCTTAGGCATCGTTTTCAGGCTTCAAATGGACTTCCAAATTCCTTCCACCTCTGGGTCATCGGTATTCAGGGGAGACCGGTTAGCATCTTTCGATCCTAGCCAATAAGCAGAACGAACTGAGAACTCTCCATCCTTACTAGGCCACCAAAACAGGCTGTCCTCAGGGAGACGTCTACTGAGAGGGATACCGAGAATAGCACTAACCTCCTCCGGATTAAACAAAGATTGAGGAAGGGGCACCTTCCAACAACCTCTAGGCTCATCTATAAGCTCGGCAACCAACATTGAAGGATCCGCCTCGATGTTAGGATGGAGTGCTCTAAAGCCCCCGGTTCTCGGGACCCAGTCGTACTCCCACACCCTGATATCGCGACCATTGCGCACCCTCCATCATAACCCATCCAACAGAATCGGTTTTGCATTCCATATACTGCGCCATACGAAGCTTGGGTCGTGACCTCTTCTCGCATCAAGGATTGATCCGTTTTTAAAATATCTTGCTCGAAAAACATGGCTCACAAGCGAGTTTGGTTTAGTAAGGAACCTCCACGCTTGTTTGGCCAGCAAGGCCTGATTGAACACGGCTAGGTTACGGAATCCCATCCCTCCCTCCCTCTTTGGGCGACACATCTTATCCCAGGACCACCAATGTATTTTCCTGCTATTATCCGCTGACCCCCACCAAAACTTAGCAATGATACCATGGATATCACGGATGAGCCCCTCCGGGATAGCAAACAGACTCATCATGTACATCGGGATAGCCTGGGCGACCGCTTTAATCAAGACTTCCTTACCGGGCCTGGACAATAATCGTTCCTTCCACCCACGCAGCTTCTTCCACAATCGATCCTTGACAACCCGCGAAGATGTCTTTTTTCGACCTCCCAATAATCGTTGGTAATCCCAGATATCTCTCGTGTCTTTCCACTTCTCGGACTCCCAGCATTCCCTTAATTAGACTTCGCTGACTAATAGTGACCTTCTTGCTGAAAACGATTTCTGATTTGGAATAATTAATTTTCTGCCCCGAGGCCCGTTCATACAGGCTAATAATATTAGCCAAAGTTGAGCACTCCCTTGTGTTAGCTCTAGCAAAAAGGATACAGTCATCAGCGAAAAATAAATGAGAAATGCGGGGCGCACCTCGACACACCCGAGATCCGTGGATATATCGCTCACTTACAGCCCGTTTGATCAGAAGTGAGAAAACATCAACGCATAACAGAAACAGGTAAGGTGAAATAGGATCGCCTTGTCGAAGACCCCGGGACGGAGTAACCGATCCAAGGATCTTTCCATTTACCCGAAACGCATGAGATACAGAAGTAACACAGCTCATGACACGCCTTCGCCACCCCTCAGAGAAGCCCAACCTGTCCATGACAGATTCAAGGAATCCCCATTCAACTCTATCATAAGCTTTGCTCATATCCAGCTTAAGTGCAATCGATCCCTCCCTTCCTTCTCCACCCCGTTTCATCGCATGGAAAGTCTCGAAAGCGATAAGGGCGTTGTCCGTGATAAGCCTTCCTGAAATGAACGCACTCTGGTTCTCAGTAATGATGTCGTCGAGGAGCGGCTTTAGCCTGTTCGCTAAAGTTTTGGACATCACCTTATAAATAACGTTACACGGACTAATGGGTCTGAATTCCGACATTTTACGGGGTGACCCACATTTGGGAATTTGGACAACAATCGTCCTATTCACCTCTTTTAAGTCAACATCATTACCGACCCACCAATTTTGAACAAACTCACAGACATCCCTCCCTACCACATCCCAGTACCTTTGAAAAAATAGAGCGCTCATACCGTCTTCACCCGGAGCCTTAGTTGGATGCATATGGAAGAGAGCATTGCGAACCTCCTCCTCGGTGACCTGCCTATCAAGAGCATCGTTCATCTCGTTTGACAGTCTGCATGGAACACAGCTGATCGCCTCATCCAAATCAACCTGCCCACTAGTAGCGAACAGATCAGCGAAGTAGGCCGACACCACCCGTTCAATATCCTCCTCGCTACTCCGCCAGACTCCATCATCATCCTCGACACCCGTGATCATATTCCGCCTCCTGCGTTGCTTAGCTTTATGATGGAAATAAGCGGTATTCTTATCACCGTCACGAAGCTCATTGGTTTTTGCTCGAGTGTGCCAGAATGTTTCAACCTGGTGACGTAACCGGGCTGCTTCCTCCGTGAGTCTCCTGCAATTCGCGAGCATATTGGCAGAAGCGGGCTGCCTCTACCAGCGAGCCAGCTCTTCGTCAACTCCTTTCAATTTCCTATTCACGTCCCCGAATGTCTCTCTAGCCCACGCACTTAGGCGAGAGGAACACTAATTGATTCGATTCAGCAGGCCCGCACCTCTGTTCGCCTGCCAGGATTCCCGTACCACCTCGCCACAACGAGCCTCCGATAACCACATCGGTTCAAACCGATAAGGGCGCCTGCGACCACTCATTTCCACCCTAACCTTAGGTCTTATCATGATAGGCGCGTGGTCAGAGGCGTAAATAGGAAAATGGACGACCTCCATCTCCGGGTATAAGACTCGCCAAACACTCGTGGCAATAGCTCTATCTAGCCTCTCGCGTATAAACCATTGAATAGAACGGCCACGTTGCCAGGTGAACTTATTTCCCACATAACCTAAATCATGGAGAGAGCATTCATCCAACACCTCACGAAACGCATCGATACTGTGCTCTCGCCTGACACGCCCTCCCTCTTTCTCTTCGTGGCTCAAGATTTCGTTGAAGTCGCCAAAAAATACGATCGGAACTGGTGACACATGATGAATACGTCGAACCAAGTCCCACGTTTTGTGTTTATTGTGCTGTTCCGGCCACCCATAGACCCCCGCTGCTCTCCACTGGGCAACTCCATTAGTGTCCATCACCTCCACAACTACATGGTTACTGTCATAAGAAACAAGATTCGCATCAATGTCCCTCCACCACATCCCAATTCCACCCGACCTTCCTCGACTATTCACACAGATCCCATTCCGAAATCCGCATCTACTCCTAACCGTTGATAAGGCTAAAGTCGTATCACCTTAATCAAAATAAACCTAACTAACGACTAACAAATAGCTAGTGGCAAGCAAGGGTCGAACCACAGAGAGATGGATGAATATTGCAAATTATTTATAATCGACTCTAAACTATTCTAATTCCGGTGTTTTGTGTTTGATTTTCTAAACTATTGCAGTAATGTAAAGTAAGAGGTTCTATCAATATTAAAGGGATCTAGGGTCTTACGGTTCACTATGTAATTAAATTGGGTAAAGTTAATTAATTATTCAATTAATCAATCACAGTTATTCAGGGCAAAGACACGGCCTTTCGGATCTTATGTCAACCTTAGGATAGATTCTGACGGGCTCTTGCAACTTACCAGATTATCCTACCCACTTACTTGTAAGTCTACTCTTACCAGGCTTTCGATCTTAGGTTCGGGTTCCTAGACATTCAACTAGTTCAACGTCTCAAACTAATCGAACGACAATACAAGACAAGTAGTAAGGTAATAACATATGAATGATCAATCAAGTAATTAATTAAACTAACATCCCCAATTCAATTAACATAGATCCCCTTCAACCCTAGATGAATAAATTAGCTACTCATGACGAAAGATGGAACAACAAAAGAATTAAGCATAATCGAAATCAATATGAAAATAAGGGAAAAAGGAAAAATACCGATTATTAAGAACTGAAAGATTGAATAATAATTGAAGGCTAAAAAGTACCGCTACAAGCTTGCTAAATTCCGATGCTAATAATAAAACTAAACTAGAGTTTTTGAATGAATAGAGATGTCCTTCACCTAGCCCTAAGAAGGGTATTTATACTTGTTACAAAGGATCTAATTAGGAAATAGAATAGAATTTAATAAAATAATCCCGCAGGATTCTAATTAAGGTAGAGTACGGATTCTTCAGAAAATTTAGGAAAGTCACTTGAACGAGTCGCGAACCGCTCGGTTCACAAACAAACCGAGCGGTACAAGAACGAACCGATCGGTTTGAAATCGAACCGCTCGGTACATCTTCAAACCGACCGGTTCGGCCTTCGTTGTCCTCTTTGCTGCCTTGTTTTTTCTTGTTTTCTTCATTTGTAGCTCTTAACTCCGTCTTTTGCTATGTTTCCTGCCAAAACATAAACCATATACCCAGCATAACAAACTACGGATAAAAGGATACTAAATTATTCTTAAGGCCTGTGAAAACGGTAAGAAATGGAGGATAAAGTAAGAATAAATATGCATATGAACTGCGTTCATCAAATCCCCCCAAACCGAACCTTTGCTTGTCCCCAAGCAAACTCACATTGGACAACAAAAAAATAGCTCAGAGCAAACTTTGTCAACATGCACCATCCCAAATCTAAAACTCTTGCAAACAAATGACACTAAAGCTAAAGAAACAAATTCTAAAGCAAAGGATGGAGTATAAGAATTCCAAAAACCAAAACCCAATTAATATTCAAATGCCAAACTTTTAATCTTGCATAACCATCTATTTCGAGATTTCTCGCGGTTTATACTCAGCACTCATCAAGGGCAATATTGTGAGTTTATGTAAAATTGGAAAGACAAAGCACTCACCTAACTGCGACTTATAAGAACATGCATGCAATCTAACATGATACCAATTTCTACCAACCGTACATACACATTCAATCGAACCAAGACACATGCCGAGTACTTACATATGGTAAAAAGTGAGGCTAGTCGGGTAAGAAGGGGCAAAACGATTTGGATATGTGGAGGTAAAAGCCAAGCTAGAATGACTATAACCAAACATGAAAATCATTCCTTCCTTACCAAACTTCAATAAAAGAAATTACAAGTAGTACCAAGCATCTTATTTTCAACTTTTCATGACCGGCTTCGCACCAACAACTATGAAAACAGAGAGATCAATTCTTTTCTCATAGCAAAAACAAATTCCTCTTCTTGTTTCACTTTTTTTTTTTCAACTATCTCCTTTTTTTTTTCTTTTCTTTCATTGATTTTTTTTTCAATTCATTCATCATTTTTTTTCATCAATTCCCTTTCTCAATCGACATGGTACCAAATTTCACCCGCAAAAAATAATTCCGTCTAATTAACCAACTAGCTTGACTAAGGTAGGCAAATATAGTATGTAGTTAATAAACGGATCAAAACAGGTCAAATTATGGCTATGTGAAGTTCATGGGAATTAGATAAAAGAAAGGGGATTGCCTCTTCTACATGTGTCACAATCACAAACTGAATGTATACAGGTATTTTAGAGACGAATGTCATGCTTATGCAATTTTATGTTACATGTCTCATAAGGAGTGCTACTCTCAACCTATATGAAACTGATCATGGATGTCATCAGTTTAGGCTCTAAGTCTCACAATATAAGTAGCTTACTCGACAACAGGTCAATTGACTCATTTGGCATTCAAAACATAATCGGCGACAAGACCAAAGAAATCTCAAACTCAAATAACGGGAAATAAGTGTCATTCACAAGAAAGAGCAAAGAACTAGGGAAAAGCATGCGACAAAAGCAATATCATCATCGCCGACACGACTCTAAACTAAAATACACGAAAAAACGAAAAAATAAATAAAAAATGTTTTTTTTTTTTTTGAAAATTAAAACACACCTAAAAGAAAAAAACACTAAACACAAAATATCCCCCCAAACCAAATTACACAATGTCCTCATTGTGAACCAAGAGAAATAAAATAGGACAAAAATATAACGGGTAAAGGAAGACAAAACAAACGAAAATAAAAAAAATAAAAAATAAAATAAGAGAGAGGGAAAGGTACCGACAATATATTTACCGTAAATAAGTCCCCCAAACCAGCAACCAACCGGGGAACTAGGAATCGGACTCATAACCATCAATATTAAAATCATAGTAGCATAATGCTCGCAGGAGTAGATCAAATGTCTGCGCATGTGCTAAACAGAAGCATAAGTAGCACCAATATATAGTAAAGACATCATATAAAATCAATGTCAAGGACCGGCTCTTGTCGTACTTCCTTTGAAAACTCTCATAAGTCCACGACATATAATCACAACCGTCAACAAATGGTGGAAAATAATAATGTAAATTATCGGGTACATAAGACAACTTAATACCTCTCAAATCAACAATATTATTTTTCACAATTAATTCATGCAAGACGGGAGAAACACTTGTACTATCATCGAGGCAAGGAGGAAGTTCAAGTGGATGAGAATGATTTATTACCTCAACGGGTGTATCCATAATCCCATATACCTCAAGATTTTCTGTTTCGAGCGTTCCTGGATGATTTAGCGCTGCTTCTAACGCATCTACCTCCATTTTCCAAGGGTTTGATTCTCCTGAACAACTACTAAAACACATCAAATCCTCTAAAGGGGCCTCGGTGAGGAGCCCTTGTGTAGAATAATCAACAAAATCATCAATCACACAAGAAGCATCAATACATGAGTTAGGCATAGTGATTTCGGACGAAAGCTCGGTAGGCTGACAACTAGAATTATCAATTGAGTCACAATTAGGCATATTATTAGTGCTCAAAACTTCAAGATTTTCAGCCAAAGATTGGACCCTTAAAGTGTCAGTCATACTAGAATCAATTTCAATGACCGAAGAATAGACTTTCAAGGCAAAAATCAAAGGCTCATCATCATCATCATCAATTATGTTCATAGGAGATGGAGATAGAACACTTACCTGAATGTTATTTGCTACTTCCATAGACGAACTCGATTGACTTTGTTGCTTTTCGTCGGCTAATTGGGTAAGAGCTAGCAACTGACCTTTTAGAGTCTCTTGATCTTGTAGAAGTTGCGTGAACTGTAGCATCAAAGCCTTAATTTCCGCCATTTCATTATTCCACCTCATCTCCGACTCAGCCTTGTTTCGGGCTAAATATTTAAGGAGTTCCCATCGCTCCTCATAAGGCATATAATTAAACATCCCGTCGCAATTTGCCTCAATATTAGCCCGTGTCTCATCGTCCACACCAGCCCACAACATATCACACATTTCCCATATATTAACATGATAGTCACTTTCAAAAACAAAAGACTCAAGCCTTTCCCAATAAATATGCAGTGACTCATGATTAAATTGAGGAAAGTAGAACATAGTCATAATGGTTAGACAAATAAAAAAATTAAAATAATATATACGAAATAAAAATAAATAAATATATACAAAATAATCTAGAACCCAAAACAAATAATAAGCAATAATACAAAACCGTCTCCCCGGCAACGGCGCCAAAATTGATAAGGCTAAAGTCGTATCACCTTAATCAAAATAAACCTAACTAACGACTAACAAATAGCTAGTGGCAGCAAGGGTCGAACCACAGAGAGATGGATGAATATTGCAAATTATTTACAATCGACTCTAAACTATTCTAATTCCGGTGTTTTGTGTTTGATTTTCTAAACTATTGCAGTAATGTAAAGTAAGAGGTTCTATCAATATTAAAGGGATCTAGGGTCTTACGGTTCACTATGTAATTAAATTGGGTAAAGTTAATTAATTATTCAATTAATCAATCACAGTTATTCAGGGCAAAGACACGGCCTTTCGGATCTTATGTTAACCTTAGGATAGATTCTGACGGGCTCTCGCAACTTACCAGATTATCCTACCCACTTACTTGTAAGTCTACCCTTACCAGGCTTTCGATCTTAGGTTCGGGTTCCTAGACATTCAACTAGTTCAACGTCTCAAACTAATCGAACGACAATACAAGACAAGTAGTAAGGTAATAACATATGAATGATCAATCAAGTAATTAATTAAACTAACATCCCCAATTCAATTAACATAGATCCCCTTCAACCCTAGATGAATAAATTAGCTACTCATGACGAAAGATGGAACAACAAAAGAATTAAGCATAATCGAAATCAATATGAAAATAAGGGAAAAAGGAAAAATACCGATTATTAAGAACTGAAAGATTGAATAATAATTGAAGGCTAAAAAGTACCGCTACAAGCTTGCTAAATTCCGATGCTAATAATAAAACTAAACTAGAGTTTTTGAATGAATAGAGATGTCCTTCACCTAGCCCTAAGAAGGGTATTTATACTTATTACAAAGGATCTAATTAGAAAATAGAATAGAATTTAATAAAATAATCCCGCAGGATTCTAATTAAGGTAGAGTACGGATTCTTCAGAAAATTTAGGAAAGTCACTTGAACGAGTCGCGAACCGCTCGGTTCACAAACAAACCGAGCGGTACAAGAGCGAACCGATCGGTTCGAAATCGAACCGCTCGGTACATCTTCAAACCGACCGGTTCGGTATCATACCGACCGGTTCGGCCTTCGTTGTCCTCTTTGCTGCCTTGTTTTTTCTTGTTTTCTTCATTTGTAGCTCTTAACTCCGTCTTTTACTATGTTTCCTGCCAAAACATAAACCATATACCCAGCATAACAAACTACGGATAAAAGGATACTAAATTATTCTTAAGGCCTGTGAAAACGGTAAGAAATGGAGGATAAAGTAAGAATAAATATGCATATGAACTGCGTTCATCAACCGTAGTGAGATCGCTCCCACTCATCATCGTCTCCATTACGAAGACGATGTTAGGGCACTCCCTCCAGCAACGCTCGGTGAGGGAGCCAACCGTCAGGGGATTGCCCAACCCCTGACAGTTCCAGCTTAATATTTTCATTGTTGTCCGCGGTGCTGGTCACCGCCAGTCACCGCTACTTGAATATGCATTCCTGCTGAATCCGACTCCCCCTTGCTCCTTTTGTGACCAACATCAGCCCCCTCCTCCATCCCACCAATAGGAGCTGATTCCGTACCCTTCCGTTTAGCGCCAACGATCACCCCTACCTCATTGCTCGTGGGTTTAAGAACATCCGCCTCTTCCCTATTACGAACAATTTTGATAATTTTACGAGACTGGGTTTTACCCAGCTGTCCTGCTCCCCTTCGATTAACCTCAGCACCGCTCCCCTTCTGCTGCTTGGACAGCTTGTTTGGGGCAACAATAGCGGGAGCAGCAACCTCTTCCCTTGTATGAATCATAGTGGCAGGTTTCTCCGTAGACAATCTCCCTCTCCTTAACCTATCCACCATCTGCGAGAGCACCTCATTCTCAGCCCTCTTCGCCTCATCATCATCAAACAGTTTACGAGCACATGAACCCCCAGCCTCCTCTTCGTGACCCTCCTTCCTGTGAACAACTCTCCAAGGTGAAGCTTTGAGCCAATCTCCATAACGTCTCCCCTCCCCCACCGGACCCTCTCTGTCGCCACAATCCTTCTCCCCATGACCCAAACGACCACAAACATAACAAAAGAGAGGGAGGCTTTCGTAACAAACCTTAGCCTTCCAGATTCGGCCCCCTTTTCCTCATAGGTTGATAGCATCCATCAGCGGTTTCCTGATCCGAACATCTATGATCACTTTCAGGCGCATTGATTTATTGATCTCGGGATTAACCGAATTATCAACAGAGACAAAACTCCCAATTGTATTGCCGATGCTAATCGCATTCCCCTCATTAAGACGCCCCATAATCGGAAGGTCGTAGACCCTGACCCACGTAAGCGAATAGAATAATGGGACCGCCGTTGGGACAGCATCATCCTGGAGGTCAGCCATGAGCATAAGATGACGCTCGAAATGCCACGGCTGTTCCGCTAGGACACGCTCCTTGTCGTTGGCTGATTCAAACTTAAAGGTCACAATTTTCAACCTGCGATCCACCACTTCTCCCGCCACTTTCTCCTTCGTCTTCCAGGCCGTGATCATGGTGTCAATGAGAGCCCGAAGATTTATGTGTCTATCCATCCACAGCTTTCGAACCACGCACATCCCCCCCTGTGCCCTAACCGTCTCTTCATCCACCACCCAGTCAATAGTAGTCACCGGTATGTCCCCCGCTACTGAGCTATTCTCCCCATGCCCCCACAGAATTCTGATCGAGTACGCTACGATCCATAACTTAAGGGACAAGCAAACGAAAAAACTGCCCTAACCAGCGCTGGGAGATAAAACAAAAAGGACAAAGAACCAAAACCGAACCTGACAACGTGCACGAAAAAACTTATGACTTGAATATGTTTGATTAGGGTTTTCTTATCGGTATCCGTATCTCTGAAACAACTAGGACTACGGTTCTTTATTGGGATCTTAGGGTTTATGTCTAGAGTTTTATGTTTGATGTTTGAGAGTATCCTTTATTATATAAAGCTTCAATATTTAGAGGTCTCACATTAAGCCACTAGGATTATGACTTGGAACCTGATGTGGAACCCATGTGACATCCGACGTGGCATATGCAAAGTGTACAAAATTAGCCGAAAACCGTTGCATTTGTCACGCAAGAGGAAGTTAGAAGCAAATAACCGACTGATTAGACCATGATTTTAGGCAACCGTCAACAACTTCCCACTATTGGTTTGGGAGAAGTATTGGTAGCAACTGTCGAGTCCTTCCCCAGACCAACTTTCTCATTTTACAACTTCATTATTTAATTTTATCACCAATTTCATTGTACAGTTATCAAACGTCACACAAAACTTCAGCACAATCCCACAAAAAACGAATCCTTAAAATCAAAATTAATCGAAATCAATCAATCGGAAGGAAGGAATTGACGGAGTGCGAATAAAATGGAACGCGTTGTCGCACCCAAAGCTAACCATATCTGAACCCGACCCGACTAACCTGTTTGCTAGGTCTACCCGACAATAACTGATCTCAAAATTGCCAACTCCAGACCTAAAAAAATTACTCGATCCAAAATCGGACCAAAATTGGGATTGGGGACTCCGATCTTAAATGACTCGACCCGAACCTGAGCCCATTCGTTTAAGGGATTATTATCTGCAATTAAACAGAATCCAGAATCAATCAAGATACATTGAATAACGCCCAAATCAAATTCAGATATATTTTTCGATATTTTCTACTTAAAATTCGATCAATTCAATTCAATTAATTTGAATAATCTAATCCAATTTATGTCAATTCAATTCAATAATTTTATGTCAATTAATTCGAACAATCTAAATTAATTGATCGTCGTATTCCCCTATTTCGCCTCTATTACTGTAATTTTCTACTGATTGTATAGTTCAATTCGATTACTTCAATCAATTGATTACTGTAATTTTATTAGTGATTTGATGACAAATTTGTGTGTATGTGTGTGTTTTGAAGGTTGAATTGTGGCAGCAGCTATGGCGCTTTCCCTCCATCGTTATACCGATAGATACCCAAACCCTAATTCCTCTTTACTTGAGCTCTTGAAATTAAGGTCAATTTTCTCTTATATCTGCACTTCAATTTTCTGCTCTTTGATTTATGATATTCATCCCCCATTTTCTACTTAGGGTTTTCGAGATTATTGAGACCGAATCCGGGTTAATAGTACTTGTGAATATATAATTTCGTTTGGCCGAAGGCTTTCAAACACGGGTTTTGAATCTAGTTACTTGGGTTTTGTAGTGGTTTCGTTTAGGCGAGGGCTTCCTAACACATCATAAGCTATAAGCTTGCCAATCCGCGATGAATATGGAGTATGAATGACCCAATATTGAATACTGGCAAATATTGAATGTTACTTGACAATAAACAAGTTAGGGGAAAACTCGATCTTAAGCCGTATTGTGTGGCCATTTTTTATATATCAACACAAACACGGGTTTTGTTGGGTTTCTTTTCGTTTTTTTGATGATGATTGTTACTCTGTATTACGTAGAGCTAAGAAGGAACGGGAAAATGCAAGATCAATTAGCATTGCACCCGAGAATGGAAATCGTTTGCCCGAAAATGTGTTGATTGAGATTCTGTCGTGGTTGCCTGCGAAAGAGGTGTTGCAGTACAAAAGCGTTTGCAAAACATGGTACGCCATTCTTTCAAGCCCTCGGTTTATATCCAAGCATGTCCAAAGTAATCGTGGTAAATGCAACGACAACTGCCTCCTTGCTGTATATCAAGTGACAAATGCTGAGCAACAGTTATTTGAATTGTTTGTTGATGAAACTCCTCGCATTTTGGATTATGAGGTGCTCTATCATATACCCTGTTACAATACTTATCTCTATGGTCCTTGTGATGGCTTGTATTATGTATGTGAGAATCCTTTCCGTGCGTTGTGGAATCCGACAATCAATGAGGTTAGAACCTTACCTCCTATAACTCTCGAGCATAATCCTCCGACGGGTCCCATTGAATCTGTACTGGAGTACTTTAATTTCGGCTTGGATCCCGTAACCGGAGACTATAAGGTGGTCGTTATTTATGATTACTGGAATGCTGACACTTCTGTCAGGTATCCTCAGTCCGTTTTCGTTTACTCCCTCAGGACAAACTCTTGGAAATATTGTGGGGATTTGGCTCGACGATACGTCTTGGAAAACAACACATCTTACATTCTTGTGAAAGGATGTTGCTTCTGGTTGGGATCAAATGAGTATGATGACGAAAACTTATGTGAGTTGATCATTTCTTTCGACATGACTTCCGATTCCTTTCAAGAGCTACCCGTTCCTAACTATGAGCACCCGGCTAGGAAGAAACTTGGAATGTACGAGGATTCTCTTGCTTTCTTTAGTGTCCGTGAAGATCCCCAAGTTTTGGATATATGGACCTTAAGTGATGGGATATGGAGCAAGAGATTTACCCTTGGACCATTTCAACATGATTTGAACCCTATCGGTTTCTGGAAAAACCAGGTTTTAGCACGCTCATCAGGGACACTGGTCTTGTGCGATCTAAATACGCAGGAAATAAAGGATCTTGCATATCCGGCACGTTATTCGTGTCATGGAATATTTTCTCACATGGAAAGCCTCCTTTCTATAAAGGATAGTGAGATCCAACCAATCCAGGTTCGATGAGCAACTCGAATCTGTCTCCTTCTAAGTGTGTTATCTTTCTGGCTCGATCGATATTCATGTGTTTGCTTGTGGCCTGTGGGTATGAACATTGGCACCGTACTTGGCTATGAAAACTTATTTATAATACAATCTTCGTGATTAAGATGGAATTATCTTTCTTACAGTTATCTCTTATGTCGTACAGTAGTATCTTGAACATACTAAAATACCCGAAATGTATGTGTTTTGGTTTGTAAGTTATTATCGCTATCTAATAGATCATGAACCTTTTATGTTTTTTTTGTTCAACGAGAAGCGTACTTAGTCGTATTACCTCTTTGTTATCTGCATGGAAGTCCTCTCTACTACACTCGTCAAAGAGCGAACACGAGGAAATATCTTGAGTCTAAAAGTTGCCAGACCGCCCGTCGCACATCTCTTCTTTGCTGACGATGGCTGAGGTCTGACTCTGAGTATGGCCCCATGAGTGTTTTATGTGTGGAGGTCGGGTCGGGCCGAGATGGTCAGTGTTATTTTACTTTATTTTATTTCACGACTTAACCAGGCTGAGCCAATGTTAATTTTTTTTTTATCATGGGTTAACCAAGCCGAACCAAGGGGAAGTTGACGCTGGTGTAACAGTTTGAGACTCAGACTAGGCCAAGAAAAAGTACAGTGGCTTAATGATGTGCCGAGATGGATCCGTCAATTTCGGGTTAGCCCGGGTCAATTCGAGTTACGAGTCAACCTCGGATCTTCAGTTTAGATGACTCGGCTTGTTGCTTATTTGGATTGGGTCGTTCGGGTCGGGTCAGTTTTGTCAGGTTTACTTATCCGTAAAATTTGGCACCTTAACACTTAAAACTTTATTTAGGCAACTAATAAACGTGTTCTACAAATAATTTAATACGTTTTCGTTTCAATCATTTATTTATCCTTGATTAAAATATTGTTCACAAATAAGGTAAATAAATGATTGAGATAGACATAAAGAGTATAAATTGATTAAACTTGATCGAGCAAGGCGTATAAACATGTGGATCGAGTTCGGTCTGCGTTGGAACAAGAACAAGTTTTTATACGTAATAAAGACTCGACAGTCGACATAAAAATTACAGGGTTACATTCATTTCCACAAACAAACTAATACGTAGTACTTCTTAATTGACTCAACGATAATATAATCAGTTTTCAATGCACTAGAACACATATCGTACTTCAATCATATAATATGTTTCCAATGCACCTGGCTGACATGCCACTAGCACACACAAATTTCAGTAGCCGCATCCCATATATCGTCACTCAAATCGTTGCATTTCCCCTCACAATATCCAAGCAAAGCCACCTTAATGTCATTGACGTTTTTCACGATTATTTGATCGCCCCCGTACTTGTAGGTGATGGGAGATTCGAATACTCCATTTTTTGATTTCTTCTCGACATCTTTTGTAATCGTCATCCAGTTTTGTTCCCGGATGATGAATGAGGAGTTCGAGTTGAACCCATACGGAAAATTGGCAATGACCTCGTCCTGGATGTAACTGAATCTTGTCGCCTCTGATATCATCTGTGTAGTGATGAGGATGAGCTTCGCTTCGTTTTCGACGACACGTGGTTGACCTATCACTCTCCCGAGGTAAGTCTGAAACTTACCTATTCCTAACCCGGCTTTTACTCTACCAATCTTAGCGTTGTGCTCTATCGCTGCGTATCCCTCGCTATATTCTTGTTCAAATATCTTTCCATTTGCCTCGGGAACAGCCTTTGCAATTTGCTAATTTCTTCTTTTGGTGTTCCCTGTAAATAATAAATTGTGGGCTGTTATTGGTTATTTAGGCCTAAATACCCGGCGATGTATATATCATTCTTCTTTACCGCGAATGATATATCCCCACTGTCAGATAGGACGGCAACCCTAAAATAAGTCCCGGTAGGAGCTCCTATCACTGGGATGTTTGTTCCCCCGTAGACTAGCCTAGGGTCTTTCACTTCGTTTCGAATTTGATCGAGAAAAGTCTTGTAAGCTTCTGGGGTAGACTCGGGTCGGTCCTTAGATCAAGTGTTATCACTGTGAAAATAAAGGGAAATATTTATTTCCGTAAAATCTATTGAACATATTAAAGATATAACTTTCCTACGAAATAATTTATTGGAAAACGATTTCACTTTCCTACGAAAAACTCGTAGATTTGCAGTTAATTTCTAAATTTGTACGAGTAAAACGATCAATTTCACCAATCAAAGGTATCATTTTGCAAATAATGAGAACATGATGATAAAATTAGTTAGGGGTGGTGGGCTGGTGGCCACGAGCCGGGCTCGGGTTGGATTGGGATGGATAGGCTCGTGGATTGGGGTCCGACTTTCGAGCACGACACTTCTTAGGTGGGGGTCGGGTCGGGTCGGGCAAATAGAGTGATTATTTGTTGCCTTGTTAAAAAGCCACAAATAATGCTCTATTTGAGGCGTTTCTGAAAACGCCAGTACGCCGCAAATAACTATGGTATTTTATTTGCTGCCATGACTAAAACGTCTCAAATCGAGGGTTCTTTTAGCTTATGTTTTTTCTAGTTCAAATATAGATAACTAAAAAACTGTTTGAGTAAAAAAAATTAACCTCGGGCTTGAATACGAGCATCTTGCTCGCTATTGCATGCCATTTCTCCGGGACATCCACATAGCGGGTTAGATCTCGACGAAGGAGGCACTACATTTTCACATATTAAACCAAAATTAATTAGGGTATCATTAACGTGAAACTATGATAAATTTATTTAGTTAACTCAATTAAAACAAACAAACTTACTTGAACAAATTTCATCGGATTCATCTCTTCTACTACCGGCCTCCTTGCCCTGCAAAAAAAAAATACGGTAAATCGATACTCAAATAATCTTCATTTTCAAACGTTTAAACCTTATATAATAAACAAATTTCAAAACAATTACTCGTACTTACCACGAGGCTGGTAGAGTGAACACTCCAAAGAACCGTTGCTAGGAGAAATATTATCACTCGGAAATTCATATTTTTTGAATTTGGAACGAAATCGTAACTTTGAATTTTTTTGAAATGAGTGTGGAGAATGGGTAAAAACTATGGGAAGTAACTTCAGTTACTCATGCTACTTATACTTACGATAGATGCTAGTGTTTGGAGTGCTCATACTTAAAGTGGTGTAGCTACAAGTTTATAGCATGTTTCTTGCCGTAATCAAATTGAATGCAAATTGTAGTGCTTTCTGCGTTAGATGGATGAATATGGATGATAATGGCGTTCATGAATTACATTCAGCAATTAATAGCCTGATTTCTATATGCAACTTTCGTGCACTAATCAAACTGCGTTCTTCTGCAGGTCGTAGTGCATGCTTTCAGTGTGCGCAGATGGATGACCGGTGACATATACACTGTCTTTGCAGAAGTATGTCTCTGATTTCAATGTGTTAGTATATTTACGTCTTCTTTGCTATTGGGAACGCAAGATGGGTTGGCTGATTGGCTTGTCGTTGGAGGCGTCGTTTTCTGACAGAATATATATTACTAAGTCTTGAGAGAGCGTCATTCAGATCCGTCAAGTCAAATGAGTCGGATCAGATGAGCCATGGTTCAAGTATCGTTTGGTTAATTAGGCATTCATCAATGTGTGAGCAGGTTCGAAAAAATTGACCGAAGACCGAAACTGAAGACATGAGGAAGACTCGAGTTTGACCTGATTTATGACCCAATCGTTTACTTATATTTACTTTCTCCCGTCTAATTCAAAGTTTATGTTTGATTTTCACAATTTTATAAAAAGTAAAAGGTAGAGAGGTATTATCGAGAAATTATAAGGTCTTGTCCCAAATTACAATACTGGCAACATTTTGTCTAAAAAGTGGAAGGGTTTATGGATTATGACATAATCTTTAACAAAAATGGTAAAGTTGAATTTGGCGATGATCGTAAGTAGAGGTTTTCAGAAAGTGCTCTGGACCGCCAAATCGGACCTTAATGTAATCGGTCCGGTCTGCGTGTTGCCAAAAACTTGGTGACCAGTTTGCGGTCCGCTCTGGTCCATACTTTAAAATAAAATCAATTTAGCGTATTTTTACGGTCCGGTCTGGATTTCTTTGTTCATTGGTCTGGTCCGCGGGTTTGGATTTTTGGGGTTGCCGGTCCGCGGATCAATCCGGTTCAGTCTAGGTTTGGACCGGCGAACACCACTAATCTAGGTTTGGATTTTTGGTGATTTCCCTATAAAAAGTTGGAAAATAATAAACCCGATAATAGACCTAGCAAAAGAAACCGAAAACACGAGTTTGCTTCGTAACCCGAATTGGCCCAGAACCCGTAACAGAACCGAATGTTATAATAGCAAACATATAAATACCCTAAAAAAAGTTGAAAATAACAAAAATCGGAAAATGGTCCGAACCCAAAATGACCTGACCCCCAACCCGAGTCAACCCCATTCCTCTAACACGAAAGTTGTCCGACCCAAAGCTAACCTGATTGAACCCGACCCAGCTAACCCATTTGCTAGGTCTACCCAAAAACCGATCTCAAAATTGCCTAACTCCGACCTAAAAATGACTCGATCCGAACCTGAGCCCCGACTTGATTAAGGGATTATTATAATATTATCTGCGATTAAACGCAATCCAGAATCAAAGACACGGAGAATTATAGCGAAGAAATCGTTCTTCTTCGATCTTTTCTAATTCGATTAATTCAATTAGTTTATCAATCAAATTCATGCTTTATTAATTTGAATTGAACAATCTAATCCAATTGATCAAATTTCTGTCAATCAATTCGAACAATCTAATTTAGTTGATCGTAGTATTTCCCCTTTATTACTGTGATTTTCTAGTGATTCTATAGCTCAATTGTGGTAATTCGATTACTTGAATCAAATTCATGTTTATTAATTTGAGCAATCTGATCCAATTGATTGAATTCCCGTCAATGAATTCGAACAATCTATTGGATCGTATTCCCCTCTATTACTGTAATTTTCTACTGATTGTAAAGTTCAATTCGTTTACTTCAATCAATTTTAGTGATTTGATCGCAAATTTGTGTGTATGTGTGTGCTTTGAAGGTTGAATTGTGGCAGCAGCTATGGCGCTTTCCCTCCATCGTTATACCGATAGATACCCAAACCCTAATTCCTCTTTACTCGAGCTCTTGAAATTAAGGTCACTTTTCTGCTCTTTGATTTATGATATCCATTCCCCCATTTTCTATGTATCAATAATGTTCGGCTTTAATCTCTAGTTACTTAGTGTTTTCGAGGTTATTGAGTCCGAATCACGGTTTAATAGTACTTGTGAATAATATATAATTTCGTTTGGCCGAAGGATTCCAAACACATCATAAGCTATAAGCTTGCCAATCCGCAATGAATACGGAGTATGAATGACCCAATATCGAATACTGGCAAATATTGAATGTACTTGACAACAAACAAGTTAGGGCAAAACTCAATGTTATTCAGTATTCTGTGGCCAGTTCTATTTATCCACGTGAACCCGGGTTTTGAATCTAGTTATTTAGGTCCAAACAGATCATAAGCTTAAGCTTGCCAATCGGCAATGAATATGGGAGGCTTAGTAATTAATATTATGAATGACCCAATAATGAATACGGGTAATATTGAATGTTAATCAGTATTGTGTGGTCAAGTTTTATTTATCAATGCGAACCCGGGTTTTGAATCTAGTTAATTTGGTTTTGGAGGTTATTGAGACCGAACCCACGAAGTTAGATTTGTTATCTTATCTTATCTTATGTTGGGTTTTCTTGTATTTTTATATTGACGGTTATTATGTAGAGCAAAGAAGGAACGGGAAAATGCAAGATCAATTAGCATTGCACCTGAGAATGGAAATTGTTTGCCCGAAAATGTGTTGATTGAGATTCTGTCGTGGTTGCCTGCAAAAGAGGTGTTGCAGTATAAAAGCGTTTGTAAAACATGGTACGCCATTCTTTCAAGCCCTCGGTTTATATCCAAGCATGTCCAAAATAATCGTGGTAAATGCAACGACAACTGCCTCCTTGCTGTATATCAAGTGACATTTGGTGAGCGACAGTTATTTGAATTGTTTGTCGATGAAACTCCTCGCATTTTGGATGATGAGGTGCTCTATCATATACCCTCTTACAATACTTATCTCTATGGTCCTTGTGATGGCTTGTATTATTTATGTTCTAAATCTTTCCGTGCGTTGTGGAATCCGACAATCAATGAGGTTAGAACCTTACCTCCTATAACTCTCGACCATAATCCTCCGACGGTTCCCATTTATCCTTTAGAGGATTACTTTAATTTCGGCTTGGATCCCGTTACTGGAGACTATAAGGTGGTCGTTATTTATGATTACTGGGATGTTGACACTTCTGTCAGTTATCCTCTGTCCGTTTTCGTTTACTCCCTCAGGACAAACTCTTGGAAATATTGTGGGGATTTGGCTCGACGATATGACTTGGAAAACAACAAATCTTACATTTTTGTGAAAGGATGTTAGGATCAAATGAGTACGATGACGAAAACTTATGTGAGTTGATCATTTCTTTCAACATGACATTCGATTCCTTTCAAGAGCTACCTGTTCCTAACTATGAGCACCCGGACCCGGCTAGTAACAACCTTGGAATGTACGAGGATTCACTTGCTTTCTTTAGTGTTCGTAAAGATCCCCAAATTTTTGATATATGGGCCTTAAATGATGGGATATGGAGCAAGAGCTTTACCCTAAGACCAATCCCAGAATGTTTCACTCCTATTGGTTTCTGGAAATTCAACAAAGTTTTAGCACAGGTCGTACTAGGAAAACTGGTCTTGTGCGATCTAAAATACGCAGGAAATAAAGGATCTTGCGTTTCAAGGACCTCATCTGTGTCACGGAATATTTTCTTACATGGAAAGCCTCGCTTCTATAAAGGATAGTGAGACCCAATCCAGGGACGATGAGTAACTTGAAGCAAATATCACCCAAGTTTAGCCTTCTAGCTCAATATTTGTTTTGACGCTAGTTCAATCATCTTCCCTTTTTCCATTTTTGGATTGTACTTTAGTCATTTCTTTATTTTTTCTTCAATTCTTTATTTTTTACTTACTCACAAACCCCACCTTTATCTAATGTAGTTTTATAAAAAAAAGTATTGACTTCATATACTGAAAATCAATCAGAATTCACATCATAGATGATTACTTTTTGTAGTATACGTGACAAGATTCTAAATGTGATTATCTTTATAATTAAGATTATAGTATATTTTTAATCAAGACACCTTGATACATCCATTTATTATTATAATAAGTACTTAGTGTTAAGAAGATCTATTCCCTCGGAGTTCCTATGATATCATTATTCCAAGCAAAGGATAAGGGTTCGAACACTGGGAATATGGAGTAACATTTATCCCACTTAAATATAGAGTTTGGCTCGAACTCCAGCCTATTCTATAATTCTAGAGATTGAATGGTTCGACTTCAAGCCGAGAAGCGCTAGGCTTGCACTCAGTATCCCATTCAGCATGATAATTGATAATTAACAATTGCCCTTTTAAATTTTTTTCTTTGGTACATGTCCTTTGAGCTTCTTTACAACGGAAAATACCAAAAAAAAAAAAAAAAACATATAAAGAGTAAGAGATACTAAATCTGCAAGGAAGCTATAACCCTCGGTTGATCATCATATCCAAAACATTTATGAAGAAAATTCCTACACAAAAATGAAGGGAACGAAAAAAAGGGAGCCATCAAAGTTTATTAGAGTAAACTTCAGCTGATCGCCATTCACCATCATCGAACTTCTTTACATGTACAACTGTACAAGCCCCCGGCTGCTCAAAGAGGTAGTTGCAGTTCGGATGATAATATACAGCCAGTTCCCAACTTGTTATGAACATTTAGACAACCTGTTCACCATGCACATTTGTAGTTTTGTACCATATTTATGTCTTCCATCGGATGTACCCGTAATTAACCTACAACGGTCCAATCCAACCACAATTTTGATGGACACGAACGAAATTCTACCTCGAAATGATTCCATAATAAACCACCTGAAATATACTCATATACCCAAACGAAAACGCAGACTGACGCTTGAACAGACCCGAGCAGTTTGTCAGCTTTACCTGTTACTTCACCAAGCTAGCATGCTGAGTTATTATTTACCTCACAGCTGAATGTAACTCTGGATTAGAGCAATCTCCTCTTAGTATTAAGATAGAAGTGGCTTGCAACCTAGGGATCCATGTAGATGACTTCAGCGAGTACAGAAGCTCGCCTATACCGCAACAACTCCTTAAGAAATTCCACCCCTCCATCAATGGAACCAGGTTTAATTGTCAATTTCTCAAGCTTAGGTGAATTTGCAAGCAGAAATTTCATAAAATCTAGCTCGGGATTGGTACAAGAGATATCAAATACCCTAACTATACGAAGGTTATCAAACAAGCATTCTGAATCATTATTACCCGCCCAAAAGCTTGGTGGTGTGTGCGCGATGGATTCCTCATCTGGCCGAGCCTAGTGAAATAACAGAGACGTCGATTCAGTAATGTGCATGTGATACTAGTTCGTAAACAGGTCAAATACACAACGTCAAAGTTGGAAGGCACCAACATTATTGAGGGTCCTCCTTAGTCCTTACTGATGAGTAATATGTAGATGTTTTTAAGGAAAAAACGAGAAAATCATAAATGAATATGTCCTCAGGAGAAAGCTTACCAGCATCTCAAGTTCAAACAGATTTGGGGAACTTGTAAATACACAGAAAGCTGTCTTTATCTCCATGTAGTCATTGAAGTTAATGCGCATTGAAAGATAATTCAGAGAATGACATGCAACCGGCAGCTTTCCTGGAACATTTCCTATTGCTAGATACTGGGGAACATTTCAAAGACACGAGTTAGCTACACTGATCAGTCACTAGGCTATGCCAGTAAGCTATAATCACTAACGCTCAATTTGAGTAGATAATTGAAAATTCCGAAACCAGATCAACCCTTGGCCAACATGAAGAAAAAACAGAAACCTTGTGCGGATTTAAACATACCTTTAAAAAGTAACTTTGCACCTCAAGCCTCTGTATCTGAGGGATGTGGCTGAAGAATTTCAACAAGTTGCAGGCACCTTTTTTTATCATACTTATGTCCGTCGGAACATTCACATATAAACCAATAGAGATAACTGTCAAAAGGCGGGTATTCACAAAAGTAACATCTTGGAATGTACCCCCAATGTCAAAGAATTGAAGATTAGGGGCATGGATCTTGAGATGGTTGAATCCTTCAAAGTTCATCAATGTTAATCTCTCAAGCAAAGGGCATTTAGCCATCAAAACATCAAAGGCATCTTGTGTCAAAGTAATATGCTGAAGATCAAGTGACTTCAAGTGCTGAAAACCATTAAATGATGGCGGTATGCTCAACAAGCAGTTGAACAGCTCCAAGTGAACTAGATGCTTCGACTGATAGAGGCAAGAAGGTATTTGGTATCTTTGGCCCTTCCAGATTTCAAGTATAAATTTTTTAACAGTGCTTCTTGATATATAAAGAACCCACCGATCGATTTCAGGGACAGCTTGAAGGTCCTTATGGGACAGCTTGAACTTATGTATAGGGCCAGTATGAAGTAAGAGAACATGATCAATTATGTTGACAAGTTTGTCTTTAAATACTGATTGTTCTTCAGACCATGACGGGCAGCAGTCCTTGTCAAATATGAGATGGGGTAAGGTGGCCCACTTATACCTCCATTTGGTCGACAGCAAGCTAGTCCGTACAGCATCTCTAATAGATAAAGACGACAAGATCCTATCAACGATATGGCTTGGTAAGTTACTGAATCTGTCTGATTCAATCTCCACGCACGGGTACTTCACTGGCTGTCTAGTTCTCTGAAAATGTCATAAAATAGCATACATACAGAAAGTCAAATTCATAAACCCGCACCAACTTTGTAACTGGTACTACACTTTTGTCATTGTATTATAATCCGTATCAAGTTATTGTGAGAAAGAGGTAGCATATCACACATCAGATGCACGAATTCGCAGAGTGAGATATGACCAAGCATAGTCTCGTTCTACCAGTACAATCCAATATAATCCCAAAGATTGAGGGATCAACGACGATATCTAGATAGCCTAAACACTCATTTCAAATAAAGAGCTGCAACACATTCACATCATACTGAAATGGAGAAGGTATGATGGATTCCCCACTCGTAATGACTACCCTGCAGTTCATAGATACTACCTCCGTCCCAAACCAATTACCCCCATTTTCTCATTATGGTGTATTTTAATGAAACGGGACAACCTTAGTGATAGGAAATACAAGAATCAGCACAAAATTGATACGATTAACTAAACCCTAGCTCAGAAAAAACCCAGAATCGATTCTGTAGGGACTCTCGTTCGTCTTCTTTTCTTTTCTTTTCCATTCACATTGAATCTAATCTAATATACATGGAAACAGCCACCACAAGATGCAATTTCTATGCGAAACAAATAATTACTACAACAACAACAACAAACAAGTAGTATCAACTTACCACCATATTACTGCAGTTCAAGATATAATAATGAAGTAGAGATTGGAAATTCTGATTGACGACCGAAATTGAGGACGAACATACGCAGGAATGGATTCAGGAAGAATTCAACCCCAAAATTGAAAGGATACGCCCAGTTTTTTGATGAAGTGATGTGATTATTCGATTATGTTTTGATTCTTGGATTATTGGTGTTCAATTTTCTAGGGTTTCGATGGCATTTGACTTAACCATCTCCATCTTCCGCCTTCTCGTATGGAATATGTTTGAGAGGATAAGACTAACCATTATCTAATCGGGTAGTCCACCAGACACACGTTAATATTTTCATTTCTAATGATAATATCTTTGTAAAACTTGCTTTATTCAAATGTTACAAAAACTGTCATGTAATTTAACTGATATCTTCCACGTTTTCCTTTTTAACAATTTTTTTGATTTCTTCCGGTTTTTATCGGACATCACTTTTTTGGAGACTCGGAGATCGGACCGGTCTAGACAGGACGGTCCTAGTCGGTTCGATTTACTGGTGGTGGAGTGGGTTTTGATGGTCGCACAAAGGACGGTGAAGAATCGGTGGTGGAGTTGGTTGGCACGAAAATGAAGTTGGGGGAGTTGACGATGGTGTATAGATGGTCGAGTTGGTTTTGATTGAGGTTGATGATGGTGACGAAGGTGGTAACGTAAGACAAAAGAAGAGAGAGAAAAACATATGTTACTCCCTCCGGTCATTATTTTTCGCCCTACTTCATAAATATATGTGAAGTATTTTAATGGAGTGGGGCGAAAAATAGTGACCGGAGGGAGTATTTTTTAACTTGGTATAACATGTAAATATGCAATGAGTCTAGTAGGATGAAATGATACTTAAAATTGATATTATTATGAGATTGGATATATTTGAGATTATTTTAAAAAGATATTAATAATTTGGATTATTATTTCCATAAAATAACCAAAACAACACGTAGTCATCCTTGAGTTATTATGAAACCGTGTCCTGTAATAATCTGGTAACAATAAAATCTTCATTTAGAGGTGAATATTACTTGGAAGTAGACGCAGCAAAAAGGAAAAGAGGCTATTAATAAAAGTGGTCCTACTTAATTGGGTAATTAACTGTCACTTACATTGGAAATGATCAGTTTCTTGCATTGGAAATGATCAGTTTTAATTAAGGTAGCATTCACAATGGAACAATTTAAGTTCTTACCAATTAGGTTCAATTCATGAAAAATATGAATTTCAAGATGTTAACCAAATAAATATTACAAATTCTCGAAAATTAACGTGGAAAATAATTTCATGAAAAACATAGATAAGTTCTCGAATGAATAAAACATACGTAGAACAACAAAAGCAGAGAACATTGTGTTCATTTATTCCCAGCTAACCTAATTAACTGGAGTATAAATTACTCCACATCTTCCTTCTTTAACTGTACTCGTCAATTTGTCATACATAAACCCGCTTCCAAAAATCACTTCACTTCACTTGGAAATTAAATAGCCTCTTCACTTACGCCCACAATATAATAATCTTCTGTGTGTTGTTCAACACTTCAACGTAAGCCTCAAATTTACTTACTTTCATCTTCTTCCTTTATTTATCGGTAATGTTAAATACGGTCTTAAGGGTTGTATTTTAGCATTAAAAATCATCTAAATTTAGCATAAATTTATGGATTGAAGCAAAAATTATACAAATATCAATACAATTAATGTATGCATTAAAATATTATTTCCTTTTATGGTTTCTTAGATACAGCCCTAAGAACTGTATTTATCATTTTCCTTTATTTATTTATTTTGATAAAATGTGAATTTTGCATGCAAGGTTGTGAAAAGGTTTGAGCTTTCTAAGAACCCATCTCATCAATGTTGATAGCTAAAAACCCTGTTCATCAAATGAATGACTCTCTCCGTTTTAGTCGTATTTGATTAAAATACTATTGACAATTAAATTAATATTTCCTCCGGTCACTATTTTTCGCCCCATTTTTTTTATTTGGAAGGTTTTTATTTATTGTCTCACTCCTCTACTTTACTTTTATATCTTACACTTTTACCATATTATCCCTCTTTCTATCCTTTATTTACAAGAAATGACATTGAATTTTACATTCATTTTTTTATCGTTTTATATTCATTTTTCACTACCACCATCATTTCTTTACCATTTTATATTTATTCGTTATTTTAAGTGCAAAAGTAAGCGAGGCGATAAATAATGACCGAAGGGAGTATAAGAGTAAATAAATCGTTGAGACAGAAATAATATACTTCAATTTATAAAGATAGAAGTAATTTTTTTGCATAAGGTAAAATGATATGTACTACTACTGTTTTGGGTTGTAGAGTTTTTTGATTGTGGATTGATAATTTAGGACATTTATTACTGTGCTTGCTTGAGATTATTGTTGCCATTATTTACAGTAATAATCGAAATTACTATTCCCTAAAGTGTGTCCATGGATTAATTCAAGAAGTACGACTCTACGAGTAGTATTCATATTTGAAGCAAGCTTGTAAAATTTTGACATTGATTATAATTAATCAATTTTGACACATGATCGATTGATCTTGTTTTAGAAATCGTGTTATAAATCTTGCAATTCCCTCCGATTTAAATGATTGTTCTGGTTCAATAGAACATAATAATCCTCACATATATTCAATAAATTCGACAATCATTTAAAATCGGAGGGGGTATGACTTAGGACGTGTGTTACGTTTCAGGTAGTGTATACACCCGCCATGAGTGGTTTGGATAGGTTAAGCACATTACCTGATGAAGTGCTTGGTCACCTCCTTTTGTTCCTACCAACAAGGTGTGCTGTGAGAACAAGCATTCTGTCTACGAGATGGCGTTACACTTTCACTTTAACCACTTGTCTTTCTCTCGATGATGCACCGTGTTTTGGTGATTCCAAAACACAAGAAACAGTCAAAGCATCAACTCGAAGGTTTAAGGAGTTTGTCGATAAAGTTTTGGAATTGCACCAAAACTCACCTGTCACGATCAACAAACTTAGTCTAGTCTTTCGTGGCGCCTATGCTGATTCAGATTTGAATCGATGGTTCCGTACTGTCGCACTGAATGGTGTTCAAGAACTTTGTTACCAGGATTTTGGACAACTTCATTGTTCGCCATACGCCTTCTTCTTGTGTGAAAATCTAGTAAGTTTGAAGATTACAAGTTTCAGTTACGGCAAAATCCAAGTTCCTCCATCACCCTCGTTGCCAAAACTCAAGATTCTTCACCTGTATAGGATCTCGTTCCTTGATTTTCATTCTATGGAGAGATTGTTTTCTAGCTGTGAATTGCTTCAAGAATTGAGTCTCAAATGCTGCCGTTGTGATGCTCACGGTCATGTTATTCATCGCACTGGAACACTCAAGGTTCTAGCTATAGAGCGGTGCTGCTTTCTGTATGGTACATTGGAGATTGACGCGCCTCATTTGGCATATTTAACTTATTCCTCAAATGATGGTGTCAAAATTGCGTCCTCGTGGAAAAATTCAAGCTTGTTTGTTAAGGCGGAGCTAGATTTCAAACACAATGCACATGATGATTTTGGTACTAATCAGAATTCGGTCATGTATGACCGTGAACTTCTAAAAGCAGCTGCCTATAAAACCACAAGATTATGCTTTCAAATGGAATCGCTCAAGGTATGTGTTAGCTTGTAGTCACATTTTTAACGGTTATGTTATTAACATTACGGTGTATAATATTCTTGTATACAGATTCTTCTTAGGATATTTGACGATGAACAGATGCCTGATTTTGATAGCCTGTCAACATTAAAGTTTGATCAATGTCCGTATGATTCGTGGAAATACGCGACAAGCTTGGTTGACAAATCTCCGCAACTTGAAACTGTCGTCTTTATGGGGGTTAGCATCAACTAATAATCGCTTTTTGTTAGTATTCTTTTGTTAGGCCGTCTCACTTGATGAATTTGTTATATATCCAGGGGTTTCACTGCTGCGAGTGTTCATCAAGACGACACTTTGCAGCAGTTCGCTGCTACTGCGACTCTGAGTCGCTTCCAGACATGCCTCTGCTCCCTTTTTCGTGTCATGCCCAAGTGATTGAAGTGCAAGACTTTTGTGGGCATAAGCGTTCATCGTCACTCATGGGGCATCTTCTTAGAAATGCGAGTGTCCTTAAGAGGTTGATCGTCTCTACTTTCTCCTGTTTTGATTTGGAGGCGGAGATGAAGATTAGTAACGTCGTGTTGATGCTTCCAAGGGCTTCAATAGATTGCTGTGTCGAAATAAACAAGGTCGCGAAGAATGAACCTAACTTTCATTACATGACGTTGACAGAATCCTCATCGGGTGTGAGAGATGTGAAGATATTTGGAGTTGTACCTCATTTTGAGCGATAAACAAAGGCCGCAGGCATCTTCCTCCAACCAAATATCGGAATGCTTATATGTTGGTCAATATCGAACTAGCATTCCATCCATTCTGTTAATTATTACTCGCTTTACGCACTTTAATCTTTCTTAGTAGATGTGAGACTGGCTTTGATGATCTCAGTTTGCCTGATCGAGACACTTAAAATCTTGCATCAAAAGCCGACTCTCAGTAAATGTGATACTCCAGTATTTGTTTTGATGCTGTTATTCCTAGTATTATTTTATGTACTACTCCGTACTAAAAGAGTCCAATGTGGAATCGCTCATATATGCTCTCTTGTCAAAGCAAAGCTAGAACTCTGTCGGCTATGATCTGCAGGATGATACTATAGGCAATGAGTGATGAGCATGCATGAACTTCCGAAATATGCTGCTTATTTGTCGATATGATACTCCGTTTTTCATGATTGTGTCGTTATGAAACCGGTCTTAAACATTAAACCGTGTCTTAATAGAATTCTACAGACCTCGTATATTAAGACTGATTACTATCTTGGACAATTCGTCTCATATTCAAACCTCTTGATCTCAAATTCGTCTCATAATGGGGTCGAGCTGTAAGTTCCGTTTGATCAGCTGCGACAATAACATCTGCTCTTATTTTCTCAGAAGATTCAATATTTAGTTTACTGGAGTAAAAGCCAAGGGTACCGTCATTTCTTTGGATTTTTTTTCCCTTCGATTCCTCTGTTTTTGCTGAATACTGCAAATTGTTTAAATTAATTTCTTGTATTTGATTGCCCTGCAATTTGTTTCACCTCAGTGCTTTTAATATGTGCGTAATCAAGAGCTGAATTGAAATAGAATTGCTAGAAACCCTAATTTCCCTTGCCCCAATTTCTATGCTTAATTTGAAATTGCTAGGATAATCAAGTATGAAGCCATGAGATTATTATTATTAAATATTTGATTTTGATTTTGATTTTGATTTTAATTTGTGGGTATTCAGTATTCTACCTGAAGCAGAAGCAAATTTCATTGATTAGGTATTTTGTTGATTTTGTGGATTAATCAGGTAACATTCCATGATTCTAAGAAATCAATGCAATGTACTCTATGTTACTCTGATATTCGTTGCCAAGTATCGGCGTATCATATACAACTATTTTCGTCTATGATGAAGTATCCAAAGTGTCAAATTGATCATGTGTATACTGTAATTTCACCTGCAATTCATTTCAGGTGGGTAAAACTCGTGTTGGCTGCCGGAGTGCCTTTTAATGTGCCAAACACTGGTAATGACGATTATAGGTCATGTTAGCCGACCCCAAATATTTTTTGGACTGACGCTTATTGTTGTTGTCGTCGTCCATGGTGCTTCTCAAGAGCAAATGTCTTATTTTCATAGCCTGTCAAGCTTATACCTCGGCTACGTTTCTCATGATTCATGGAAATATGTGACAAGCTCTCCTCGACTTAAAACTAACAGGTTAGCGATGCCTAAGTATACCCTTTGTTACTCTCAAGCAATTGGTTTCCGAATTTTTCAAGTTCTTCACATGGTGTTTTTTTAGGGTCTTCATTGCTGCGGTTATGATCCACTGTCACCTCCAAATGACTCGCCAATGGATTATGATCTAGTTTTTTCATGTTTAACTTTAGTTCAGCTCAATTTAGCTACAATCACATCGAATTTCAATCGTCAATTACGCTGCAATCAATTAGCACAACCTAAAATCCTAACAATCACCGAGAACTACTTATAATACACGACTAAAAAATGATTAAAAATTACTTGTATATCGTATTATCGTGTCACAGGTTCGAATAATCATTATCAAGTATTTTATTCTTATTGACAAGTTTTCTTCAAAAAATATTCGCGCTTTGAACAATTTTCACCGTGCTTTCTAAAATACTTCCTTTGGTTTTGAATGTTATTTATCCACGTATTTTCGACCTTTGGTTCCCGGAATAAAATGCATTTGGTTTACAAAAAGAGACTTCTAAACACCCTTAGATTGTCCTTCGTCGTAATCAGTCGAAACAAGTTCTGGACCCCATTTTATATCATGTTAAAGGATTCCAACAATCTTTATTAGATATTTTATTCCTTCACAAAGTTTTCGTCAAAAAAAATTGTGCTTTGTAACAACTTTCACCACTTTCTAAAATAACATAAAACGGTCGATTTTGAAGATTATTATCCACATATTTTTAATGTTTTGTATCCTGGAATAAAAATGTGTCGTTATTCGGGCTAACAACACTCCTCACAAATGAAATGTTCCGGTGAGTTATGAATAATGTCAGTTGGTTTACAAAAGATAATTTTCAAAACCCTTAAATTGTCTTTTGAGACGTGTAGTAGTAGGTCAAAACAAGTTCCAAACTTCACTTGGAAGAATTTTATTTATAATAAAAAAAAAGTAAAGATAATTGACGTTTCAAAATACGTTTCGTTAATAACTCGTATTTGACTCAAAATCCATATAAACACAACCCACATGAAACTGATATTTTACAAACCCAAAATGCATCCGACTCATATTTTATCGGAATCCAAAATACCCGAACTCAAACCCTACCACCCAACCCGTTGGACAAGTCTACCTACATATCACCATTCACCACGTTAGCCTCACTCTCACACTCACACTCACACTCACACGAAGACTTTTGAGACCTCAGCTTGTAGTCGTACTACTTACTATTAAATCCAGAACAATACAATACAATACACACATACATGTCTCGATAACACACAGTGCTGCAGGTCCCACAAATTTGATGGTTAACTACTGTACTGTACTGTACATCAACTTTCGCCTTTTGCTCCTGTATTTCGCCTCTGCATTTATTTCATCATATGCATGCCACCTTAATCTCCTTTTTGTCGTGTCTGCACTCCACCGACACTAACACACCCTTTCCTTTACTTCGCATTTATTCATTGAAGTATCCTCTCATTAAACAAAGGATTATGATAGGGCGCAACCAAATCTGGACACGACCTTAAATTTAAAATTTAAAAAAAAAAAATCATAACTTTTTATTAGTTTGTTTTGTTGAGAAATATTTTAATCAAGGACAAACAAACGAACGAAACGAAAGGAGCACTCCTATCTGTTTAGCTTTCAACACAAAACTTTAAGGGTAGTTAAGCATTTTGCCCATAGGAAAACATATTTCAAATGATAAATCAATTAGGTTAGGAAAGTTCCTAAAATTGTGGAACCTAATCTACATGTAATTCCTCCGTTCAAGTCCAATATTCTCTTTTACTTTTCTACGTTTATCAACACTCATTTTAGGTTGTTAATATCTTTCGTAACATATTAGTAAAAATTATGATAATTTGATATTAATAATGTACTAAAAATGAATGAAACAAGATCAGTCGTAGGGGTAGTGAAGGGAGGGATTTTCAAGAGCAAAGGTCAAATGGTGGGACGCCCCAGAGTCGAGTATTCGAGTAACCATGGTTGGGTTGAGGAGGAGGCCCCAGTGATGAGAGTGGAGGCATTGGCTTGGATCGGGCAGGATTTTGACAAGTTAGGCTAGGCATGATGATGTTCGGATGAAGGCGCTTGAACAACGAGCAAAAAAGAGGACATGACCTTGAGTGTTGTACCACTAACATCGACCTTTGAAGGGAGTCGAGTGGTGTGGTTCTGGTTTTGGAGGGAGGCAGACCGTGAGTGGCGGTTACTGTTGGTGGTAGAGACATAATTATTACTCATACTATTATTACTAGTTTTGATGCCCGTGTGATGCACGGGTGTAACAATAACGTTACTAAATCAACCTTAATACGTACTTTCTTTTATAATTATTGACTGCGATCGAATGATTACGATTATTTCAAATAATTATCATTTTAGAGGATTAGTAATCTACGTTTGCATGTATTTTATAAGAAAAATAGCAGATGAGGGTTACGATGCTACACTTAGACGGTTAGACTTGTCAAATTCGACTCGACCCAGTCCATAAACCCGACCCTAATTTAATACATACAATTTTTTTTACTTTAAAAGTCGTAACAAAATTAGGTGTTCGAAACTATTTTTGAGCATGACCCGTATACCCCGACCGGTGACAGGTCTAGTGTTTACATTAGCTACATGTGTGGACATGACATAGGTCCACCCCGACGCGGCCACGCGCGGGTTTGGGGAGGCGAATGAATCTCCATATGAGATGGTCAAATTGAAATTTAATTTAAATCGAAGTTGGAGTCGCCACCGAATTTTATGGTTATTCGGAACCGTTCGAGCCCACTCTATGTCGTAGTGGGCCGTATACAAAATACGGCCCATTTCCGATGTCGGAGTTTATAGGGCTCGTCCCTTTGCAGTTCAATACCGATGCCGACTTGATCGGTTAATCGTATATTGAATGACTCTCGTTGCCAGTGGATTCGGACATCCGGAAACCACGGTTCTGAGGAAGGGGTGAGGGTACGTGTTGGGAAGTTCACTTAAGAACACCCAACCCCGCCCGCACATTAGCGGCCTCTACTAGGATATCGAATGATTTTTTAATACGCGCGTTAGTAATACGATGAATGATATGCAAACATTGTTTTCCTAAACATGCGAGGAATTGAATGGGTTGCTAAGTCGATTTAATGCATGAAAAATTAACGTCAAAGTTGAATTTAGCATGTGAGATTCATTTTAGTATAATAAAACAAACAATGAAAAAGATGTGACTTTGCTACAAAGGATAAACAAACGAGTTAGTATCGATTTGTGAAAAATAATATAGCAAAAATAATAAATATACGAGATCGAGAAAATATTAGTTGAAATCTGAAAATATTGCTAAAAGACGCGGTTTTGTATAAAAAACGAAGTTCGAAAAATAATAAAAAAACGAAAAACGCGTTACGTTCCAGCCAGTCGCGCGACTCGCTCGAGTCTGGCGCGACTCGCCCGAGTCTGGCGCGACTCGTCCGAGTCTGGCGCGACTCGCCCGAGCAGGCTGCTCGCCCGGGACGCGCGCGACTCGCGTCCCAGCCTGTTTTCGAAATTGCTAATCGCGTACAAAATATGAATTAATTTATACTCGATTTTATGTTTTCGATATTCGTCGTATCCGATATTCGATTATGAAATCGATATCGAATATTCAGAATGAATAAAAAAAGTTTTGTAAAAAAAAGTTTGAACGAAAAAGATGTAACGATTTTTAACGTCGTCGAGATTTAATTTAATTCTTTTAATACGATATTCAACTATAGAGTTGATATCATATTGTAAGAATGTTTGATATATAAAATAGTTTTTGGTAATATCGATATTAGAAATAAAAAAAGCGACGAACGACCCGTAAAAAGGACGACACTCGACCCATAAAAAAGACGGACGACGAGAAGGAGGAGAGAAGAAGAAGGAGAAATCGGGTTTGGTACACCCTCAACCTACATGCTTCTGTTTACTCGGATCGGGGTTCGTCGAGACGTGGCTCTGGCACAAGAGCGTCGAGTGGATGTCGGTGAGTTATGGTGGCTCGGTTCGGTGTGAAGGCCAGGGTGTCGGGTATCGGGCCGGTTTCCTTCGGGTTTGTAATATCGGTTTCTCGATGCTAAGTGTAGAAATTGATGTATGTGTGTATGAATGTTGATCGATGATTTGTGTGTGTATATTTCTGAATGTTGATGAATATATTTTGAGTTGTGCAAGGGGCTATTTATAGGGAGGTTCCCGACCTTGTCTAGGAGAGTTTGAACTACCGCTTAGGATAGGAAATACAGGAAGTCGGATGGCATGAGGATTCCACTTGCTTGTCGAGGAAGCAAGGGAACACGGCTGGAAGAGGGCTGCCCGGCCGAGTGTTTGCACTCGGTCAGGTGTTTGAATCGGTTTTCGGATAGGATTCCTACTTGAGATCGAATTCCATCCTTAAACGGATTTGTTTAATATTTTGTGAAGCTGATTTTTCGTAGGATTGGAGTATGAATCAGCCGTGTGAGGTGTCACGGTTGACTCACGTGCCTCGGGAATATCTTTGACCGGGTTTTGACTCGGTCGCTAAAAGACGGTTTTACCCCTGGTGTCGGAATCGACCCAAATTAGTCTTATTTGACTCGAAACGACCCACTGGGCCTGATTTTGAGGTTGGTTTTGTGAGATATGTACTCCGTAAAGAGCCCAAGCCAAATGCCAATGATTTTGAGCCCGTTTTCGAATATATTAGAGCACGTTTGCGTCCGATCATCATCGGGTGTTTGTCGGAAACTGCTATAGACACCTGGCGGTCAAAATGTGGGTGTCTACAGACCCCCCACTCTGACTGAGGCTTGGACAAGGCGAAAGTCAGAGTAGCTACCAGGCCAATCAAAGATTAAGACCTGGCAGACTTCCGGTCAGGTCGTTTAAGGTCCATTAGACCTGCGTAAAGGGCCCGCCGGCCGGAGACTAGAAATGTCCCTGAGTTGATGATGATAACTCTGTGGGGAATCGGACTTGTCGTATAAGTCTATGCCGCTGGGGAGTTATGTGAATTGCGCGGTCTTGAATTGTACCTGTATAAGTTACATAAAATTTTGCATGCAACATGTAGGTGAAACAATTTATGACTCGCGTTGGGGAATAAAAAAAATGATTTTTGCTTAGTTTTGCAATCGAAGTCCTGAAAGCAACTCACGTGCTAGGAATAGGTTTTCAAAACTGAAATGGGTAGAAAAGAAATTTGCAATTTAAATAGACCGAAATTTGACCTTGTCGAAAAGGGTTTTCTCAAATGGCGAAGTTTTGCAGATTTTAAAAAAATGAGAATTTGAAGGGAGAGACCTATCGACAGACTCGACGCTGGGCGTGACCGGACGAGTTGACAGACACGACTGGACTCTCGAGGGGTTGGACCGTGACTCGGTAGGGGGGTGGGTCACCTAACAAGACTCTTAACTTGCGCTATTTCGTAGCCTAGACGAGTGGCAACATGGTCGAACATCGAAGTGGGATAGATATGCTATACGGGGTTGCAGTAGTCTGTAATGAGACTGTTGTAGTCTAGTGCTCTCCTGAATTTTTGATGTTAGGGTACATTTCCAAAGTGGGTATTGCCTCGAGTCCTGACAGATTCTTGTCTTCGACTGAGCTGAGTACTATGACACACTACAGAAAGGAGGCTAGATTTTTTGAATTTATATGGATTTTGTGAGTGGATGGAGGTTTTCTGCCTAAGAGAAGCCCCCAGGACGACAAAGCTAGCTGCTGAGAACATGACGTTGTCGTGACCGGAATGATGGCGCTTTTTGAATGTGTGTCAATGTGGGTGGTTGTGCCTCTGTTGAAAGGCTGCCTACGTATTCACGTGTAGTGAAATCAAACCATGTCGTAGTTCAGTGTTGAAAGATATATTATGGTGCCTAGCCTAATAGGACTTTGTGTGTAACTAGCCATAGCAATGGTGTAGGCTAGGTGCATTCCCAATGATGTCTTGATCAAAGGGCTAGAATGGTTAGGATATTGATCCTGTGACTGTGAGCATTCTCCGGGATAGCCCCCAGAGGTGGTGTGCACTATTTGGGCATGTTCTATGCCGACTGCAAGTTAAATTCCCGTGTTTGGGGTTGGTAAGTGGTTTGAATGAGAAGAATTGGGATGAGATTTTAACGAGTTTTGCTCTCGGGGATTTTAACGAGTTTTGCTCTCGGGGATTTGACGAGTTTTGCTCTCGAGATTGTGTATGATTAGGTAAGGGATTTGACGAATTTTGCTCTCGGGTCTTTGACGAGTTTTGATCTCGGGTCTTTGACGAGTTTTGATCTCGGGTTTGCATATGGTGATTGTGAATTATGTTATGTAAAGGGGAAGTCGAGTAAAATGGCTCGAACTTTGATCGGGATATGTTTGATGATGCGGGATCTGGTTTCCATGTCTGACCCTAATGGTTAGGGGTATCCTATGGAGCTTGAATCCTCAAAATTCCGGGCTGTCTTTAGCCTGGGTCTCGGGAAGGTCTTGAGGGTTGTAATGTGGGAAGGCTAAATGTGGTGTTAGTTGACCAGCTTGATTGTCTCTCCCTTATTGGATGGTATGTGTATTGATCTTGAGTGGACCGTTGACCACGGTCATGGGCATTTGAATATTTTTTGTTGGTTGACCTCTTAGCCCCGGTCATGGGATCTTCATTTGTGTTGACCGTTCTGGTCGTGGATGCTCTCTTTTATGATGGCCTGCTTTTTTGTTTTGGCCTTTTGCTTTTTTCCTTGGACTTTTGATTTTTTTTTTGTCCAGTTTTTTTGTTTTTCCTGTTGGTCAGACTAACACCATAGGTAGGTATGGTTGATCTTGTCGGAGGGGTGTTTATTGTGGGAAATGGGCTTGCCTCCCGTCTTGAACCCAAACTAGGAGACTACCCAGATTCGTCATTGGATTCGATACCGCTCCTGCTAAGTGTAGTTTTGTGGCTTCCTATGTCAGACATGGAACAGGTAAAGGAAAACACGGGTCTCGATTTCCTGCAGTCATTATAGATGTGCCTATAGTCACGTGCATGTGCTCACAGTGTATGACGGTGTTCATCATGTTCTCGGAAACACATAAGGAAAGTATATATGAACAATAAAAAAGCTGATTTTATTGAATTTTGAAAAGGAGGACTGAATGCAAAACACTCTGACTCTGATTTGGAAATGAGGATGTAGGGTATCCTAGACTCGGACTCAGACTTGAACTCGAATCAGATCTGGACTCGGATGCTCGGTTGGTTGTTTTTTTTGGTAAGGTCTTCGACAGGTGCCACGACTCGCCTAAACTCGGTTTTGCGCAAATGAAAGAGAGGGAGTCAAACTAGACATGGCCTGGGGTGACGGGAATGACTAGGATTCTTGGATCGGGATACTCGAACGTTGACCTGGACAAGGTAACGACCATGACTTGGACTCGATCATGAGGGTGAGTCCAAAAAATGAGGCGACCGTGTTTGAATCGGGTTAGACTCTCCTAAGACAAATGTGTAGGGTATGATCCTCGGAGTGACCGTGATTAATCGCTCCGTCGGAGAATAGCCCCCAAGTGAGGCTAAGGACTCAGATAGGACTCAGATGGTGTGGCATCTAAGTGACTCGAAAGTAGGGTACGTGAGACACGTGTAAGACATGACCCTTAGAGCAATCGTGATTGACCGCTCTGATGAAGGGTAGTCCCCAAGTGGGATCGAATATTTGGTTAAGACTCGAGTGTCGGACGAGTGACCCTTAGACGTAAGGGTCATGAACCTTTTGTTATAGGGCTATGCCTTGTAAAAGGTTGACTCGAAAAAGACACTTAGACGGGCGACTCGTGAAAGGTGGGCCTCTTTTAGGATCCAGCTGTGTGGGCTGGGCCCTGTTTGAAAGGAGGTTTACGTGTGACATTCCCCAGATTTTGGACTCGATTTGTGTAGACGGGCCATCCTTTGTAGGATTATGTCCTACATAGGTGGGTCTTGCCTTAGTCTAATAAGCGGACTGGGATAGGGAGGAAATCCGTGATATAAGATCGACGGAGTTTCGACGCTAGAGACCTTGACGACTTAAGACACGACCCGACACTGCTAAATACGGGAAGCCCTAAGAAAAGGAAGATTTTGAAATTGAATTTTTGAAAGCCCGAAGAAATTCGGGGAGAACCGGCCCTTTTTTCGAAAAATGGAAAACGTGGGTCGGGCGACGGTTTTGAAAGTTTCGAAAATATTTTCGAGTTTTGAAATGGGCATAATACCGGCTAAAAATAGGCTATTTTGAGTAAAATCGTGGATCCTAAATTCGGTATATGTCCCGGGTTTTGAAATTGGATATTTTGAAAAGGATGCAATTTTGAAAATGACGGTTTTTGAAAAAAGACTTGTAAATCAGGTAGCACGTAGTCATGGAAACAGTATAACGACGCCATGTATGCTCTAATTCTAAGTCTCGGTCAGTCTGAAAGGGTCTATACCAATGTACACAGCCTATCGAGAATCGGGGCGGACTTCCTAAGTCGAGTTGAGCTTAGAACATGCCGTAAAACCCATACGAATCGGCTAATGGACACCTTCGACATATCCAATTTGGACTACATCGATAGTATAGTGGGACGTTGGTCACCAGTACCGGCCCGGGAAAATATGGGGTTATGCATGAACCGTAAAACTAAAACGCGTATTGTACTAGTCAAACGATTTCTATTCGAGTCTCACCCTGAGGATGCTGAAGGTCAGTAACGTATCAGCTAATCCCCAGCGGAGTCGCCAAATTGTGGACATGACAAAGGTCCACCCCGACGCGGCCACGCGCGGGTTTGGGGAGGCGAATGAATCTCCATAAGAGATGGTCAAATTGAAATTTAAATCGAAGTTGGAGTCGCCACCGAATTTTATGGTTATTCGGAACCGTTCGAGCCCACTCTATGTCGTAGTGGGTCGTATACAAAATACGACCCATTTCCGATGTCGGAGTTTATTGGGCTCGTCCTTTTGCAGTTCAATACCGATGCCGACTTGATCGGTTAATCGTATATTGAATGACTCTCGTTGCCAGTGGATTCGGACATCCGGAAACCACGGTTCTGAGTAAGGGGTGAGGGTACGTGTTGGGAAGTTCACTTAAGAACACCCAACCCCACCCGCACATTAGCGACCTCTACTAGGATATCGAATGATTTTTTAATACGCGCGTTAGTAATACGATGAATGATATGCAAACATTGTTTTCCTAAACATGCGAGGAATTGAATGGGTTGCTAAGTCGATTTAATGCATGAAAAATTAACGTCAAAGTTGAATTTAGCATGTGAGATTCATTTTAGTATAATAAAACAAACGATGAAAAAGATGTGAATTTGCTACAAAGGATAAACAAACGAGTTAGTATCGATTTGTGAAAAATAATATAGCAAAAATAATAAATATACGAGATCAGAAAATATTAGTTGAAATCTGAAAATATTGCTAAAAGACGCGGTTTTGTATAAAAAACGAAGTTCGAAAAATAATAAAAAAACAAAAAACGCGTTACGTTCCAGCCAGTCGCGCGACTCGCTCGAGTCTGGCGCAACTCGCCCGAGTCTGGCGCGACTCGCGTCCCGGCTTGTTTTCGAAATTGCTAATCGCGTACAAAATATGAATTAATTTATACTCGATTTTATGTTTTCGATATTCGTCGTATCCGATATTCGATTATGAAATCGATATCGAATATTCGGAATGAATAAAAAAAGTTTTGTAAAAAAAAATTTGAACGAAAAAGATGTAACGATTTTTAACGTCGTCGAGATTTAATTTAATTCTTTTAATACGATATTCAACTATAGAGTTGATATCATATTGTAAGAATGTTTGATATATAAAATAGTTTTTGGTAATATCGATATTAGAAATAAAAAAAGCGACGAACGACCCGTAAAAAGGACGACACTCGACCCATAAAAAAGACGGACGACGAGAAGGAGGAGAGAAGAAGAAGGAGAAATCGGGTTTGGTACACCCTCAACCTACATGCTTCTGTTTACTCGGATCGGGGCTCGTCGAGACGTGGCTCTGGCACAAGAGCGTCGAGTGGATGTCGGTGAGTTATGGTGGCTCGGTTCGGTGTGAAGGCCAGGGTGTCGGGTATCGGGCCGGTTTCCTTCGGGTTTGTAATATCGGTTTCTCGATGCTAAGTGTAGAAATTGATGTATGTGTGTATGAATGTTGATCGATGATTTGTGTGTGTATATTTCTGAATGTTGATGAATATATTTTGAGTTGTGCAAGGGGCTATTTATAGGGAGGTTCCCGACCTTGTCTAGGAGAGTTTGAACTACCGCTTAGGATAGGAAATACAGGAAGTCGGATGGCATGAGGATTCCACTTGCTTGTCGAGGAAGCAAGGGAACACGGCTGGAAGAGAGCTGCCCGGCCGAGTGTTTGCACTCGGTCAGGTGTTTGAATCGGTTTTCGGATAGGATTCCTACTTGAGATCGAATTCCATCCTTAAACGGATTTGTTTAATATTTTGTGAAGCTGATTTTTCGTAGGATTGGAGTATGAATCAGCCGTGTGAGGTGTCACGGTTGACTCACGTGCCTCGGGAATATCTTTGACCGGGTTTTGACTCGGTCGCTAAAAGACGGTTTTACCCCTGGTGTCGGAATCGACCCAAATTAGTCTTATTTGACTCGAAACGACCCACTGGGCCTGATTTTGAGGTTGGTTTTGTGAGATATGTACTCCGTAAAGAGCCCAAGCCAAATGCCAATGATTTTGAGCCCGTTTTCGAATATATTAGAGCACGTTTGCGTCCGATCATCATCGGGTGTTTGTCGGAAACTGCTATAGACACCTGGCGGTCAAAATGTGGGTGTCTACAGACCCCCCACTCTGACTGAGGCTTGGACAAGGCGAAAGTCAGAGTAGCTACCAGGCCAATCAAAGATTAAGACCTGGCAGACTTCCGGTCAGGTCGTTTAAGGTCCATTAGACCTGCGTAAAGGGCCCGCCGGCCGGAGACTAGAAATGTCCCTGAGTTGATGATGATAACTCTGTGGGGAATCGGACTTGTCGTATAAGTCTATGCCGCTGGGGAGTTATGTGAATTGCGCGGTCTTGAATTGTACCTGTATAAGTTACATAAAATTTTGCATGCAACATGTAGGTGAAACAATTTATGACTCGCGTTGGGGAATAAAAAAAATGATTTTTGCTTAGTTTTGCAATCGAAGTCCTGAAAGCAACTCACGTGCTAGGAATAGGTTTTCAAAACTGAAATGGGTAGAAAAGAAATTTGCAATTTAAATAGACCGAAATTTGACCTTGTCGAAAAGGGTTTTCTCAAATGGCGAAGTTTTGCAGATTTTAAAAAAATGAGAATTTGAAGGGAGAGACCTATCGACAGACTCGACGCTGGGCGTGACCGGACGAGTTGACAGACACGACTGGACTCTCGAGGGGTTGGACCGTGACTCGGTAGGGGGGTGGGCCACCTAACAAGACTCTTAACTTGCGCTATTTCGTAGCCTAGACGAGTGGCAACATGGTCGAACATCGAAGTGGGATAGATATGCTATACGGGGTTGCAGTAGTCTGTAATGAGACTGTTGTAGTCTAGTGCTCTCCTGAATTTTTGATGTTAGGGTACATTTCCAAAGTGGGTATTGCCTCGAGTCCTGACAGATTCTTGTCTTCGACTGAGCTGAGTACTATGACACACTACAGAAAGGAGGCTAGATTTTTTGAATTTATATGGATTTTGTGAGTGGATGGAGGTTTTCTGCCTAAGAGAAGCCCCCAGGACGACAAAGCTAGCTGCTGAGAACATGACGTTGTCGTGACCGGAATGATGGCGCTTTTTGAATGTGTGTCAATGTGGGTGGTTGTGCCTCTGTTGAAAGGCTGCCTACGTATTCACGTGTAGTGAAATCAAACCATGTCGTAGTTCAGTGTTGAAAGATATATTATGGTGCCTAGCCTAATAGGACTTTGTGTGTAACTAGCCATAGCAATGGTGTAGGCTAGGTGCATTCCCAATGATGTCTTGATCAAAGGGCTAGAATGGTTAGGATATTGATCCTGTGACTGTGAGCATTCTCCGGGATAGCCCCCAGAGGTGGTGTGCACTATTTGGGCATGTTCTATGCCGACTGCAAGTTAAATTCCCGTGTTTGGGGTTGGTAAGTGGTTTGAATGAGAAGAATTGGGATGAGATTTTAACGAGTTTTGCTCTCGGGGATTTTAACGAGTTTTGCTCTCGGGGATTTGACGAGTTTTGCTCTCGAGATTGTGTATGATTAGGTAAGGGATTTGACGAATTTTGCTCTCGGGTCTTTGACGAGTTTTGATCTCGGGTCTTTGACGAGTTTTGATCTCGGGTTTGCATATGGTGATTGTGAATTATGTTATGTAAAGGGGAAGTCGAGTAAAATGGCTCGAACTTTGATCGGGATATGTTTGATGATGCGGGATCTGGTTTCCATGTCTGGCCCTAATGGTTAGGGGTATCCTATGGAGCTTGAATCCTCAAAATTCCGGGCTGTCTTTAGCCTGGGTCTCGGGAAGGTCTTGAGGGTTGTAATGTGGGAAGGCTAAATGTGGTGTTAGTTGACCAGCTTGATTGTCTCTCCCTTATTGGATGGTATGTGTATTGATCTTGAGTGGACCGTTGACCACGGTCATGGGCATTTGAATATTTTTTGTTGGTTGACCTCTTAGCCCCGGTCATGGGATCTTCATTTGTGTTGACCGTTCTGGTCGTGGATGCTCTCTTTTATGATGGCCTGCTTTTTTGTTTTGGCCTTTTGCTTTTTTCCTTGGACTTTTGATTTTTTTTTTGTCCAGTTTTTTTGTTTTTCCTGTTGGTCAGACTAACACCATAGGTAGGTACGGTTGATCTTGTCGGAGGGGTGTTTATTGTGGGAAATGGGCTTGCCTCCCGTCTTGAACCCAAACTAGGAGACTACCCAGATTCGTCATTGGATTCGATACCGCTCCTGCTAAGTGTAGTTTTGTGGCTTCCTATGTCAGACATGGAACAGGTAAAGGAAAACACGGGTCTCGATTTCCTGCAGTCATTATAGATGTGCCTATAGTCACGTGCATGTGCTCACAGTGTATGACGGTGTTCATCATGTTCTCGGAAACACATAAGGAAAGTATATATGAACAATAAAAAAGCTGATTTTATTGAATTTTGAAAAGGAGGACTGAATGCAAAACACTCTGACTCTGATTTGGAAATGAGGATGTAGGGTATCCTAGACTCGGACTCAGACTTGAACTCGAATCAGATCTGGACTCGGATGCTCGGTTGGTTGTTTTTTTTGGTAAGGTCTTCGACAGGTGCCACGACTCGCCTAAACTCGGTTTTGCGCAAATGAAAGAGAGGGAGTCAAACTAGACATGGCCTGGGGTGACGGGAATGACTAGGATTCTTGGATCGGGATACTCGAACGTTGACCTGGACAAGGTAACGACCATGACTTGGACTCGATCATGAGGGTGAGTCCAAAAAATGAGGCGACCGTGTTTGACTCGGGTTAGACTCTCCTAAGACAAATGTGTAGGGTATGATCCTCGGAGTGACCGTGATTAATCGCTCCGTCGGAGAATAGCCCCCAAGTGAGGCTAAGGACTCAGATAGGACTCAGATGGTGTGGCATCTAAGTGACTCGAAAGTAGGGTACGTGAGACACGTGTAAGACATGACCCTTAGAGCAATCGTGATTGACCGCTCTGATGAAGGGTAGTCCCCAAGTGGGATCGAATATTTGGTTAAGACTCGAGTGTCGGACGAGTGACCCTTAGACGTAAGGGTCATGAACCTTTTGTTATAGGGCTATGCCTTGTAAAAGGTTGACTCGAAAAAGACACTTAGACGGGCGACTCGTGAAAGGTGGGCCTCTTTTAGGATCCAGCTGTGTGGGCTGGGCCCTGTTTGAAAGGAGGTTTACGTGTGACATTCCCCAGATTTTGGACTCGATTTGTGTAGACGGGCCATCCTTTGTAGGATTATGTCCTACATAGGTGGGCCTTGCCTTAGTCTAATAAGCGGACTGGGATAGGGAGGAAATCCGTGATATAAGATCGACGGAGTTTCGACGCTAGAGACCTTGACGACTTAAGACACGACCCGACACTGCTAAATACGGGAAGCCCTAAGAAAAGGAAGATTTTGAAATTGAATTTTTGAAAGCCCGAAGAAATTCGGGGAGAACCGGCCCTTTTTTCGAAAAATGGAAAACGTGGGTCGGGCGACGGTTTTGAAAGTTTCGAAAATATTTTCGAGTTTTGAAATGGGCATAATACCGGCTAAAAATAGGCTATTTTGAGTAAAATCGTGGATCCTAAATTCGGTATATGTCCCGGGTTTTGAAATTGGATATTTTGAAAAGGATGCAATTTTGAAAATGACGGTTTTTGAAAAAAGACTTGTAAATCAGGTAGCACGTAGTCATGGAAACAGTATAACGACGCCATGTATGCTCTAATTCTAAGTCTCGGTCAGTCTGAAAGGGTCTATACCAATGTACACAGCCTATCGAGAATCGGGGCGGACTTCCTAAGTCGAGTTGAGCTTAGAACATGCCGTAAAACCCATACGAATCGGCTAATGGACACCTTCGACATATCCAATTTGGACTACATCGATAGTATAGTGGGACGTTGGTCACCAGTACCGGCCCGGGAAAATATGGGGTTATGCATGAACCGTAAAACTAAAACGCGTATTGTACTAGTCAAACGATTTCTATTCGAGTCTCACCCTGAGGATGCTGAAGGTCAGTAACGTATCAGCTAATCCCCAGCGGAGTCGCCAAATTGTGGACATGACAAAGGTCCACCCCGACGCGGCCACGCGCGGGTTTGGGGAGGCGAATGAATCTCCATAAGAGATGGTCAAATTGAAATTTAAATCGAAGTTGGAGTCGCCACCGAATTTTATGGTTATTCGGAACCGTTCGAGCCCACTCTATGTCGTAGTGGGTCGTATACAAAATACGACCCATTTCCGATGTCGGAGTTTATTGGGCTCGTCCTTTTGCAGTTCAATACCGATGCCGACTTGATCGGTTAATCGTATATTGAATGACTCTCGTTGCCAGTGGATTCGGACATCCGGAAACCACGGTTCTGAGTAAGGGGTGAGGGTACGTGTTGGGAAGTTCACTTAAGAACACCCAACCCCACCCGCACATTAGCGACCTCTACTAGGATATCGAATGATTTTTTAATACGCGCGTTAGTAATACGATGAATGATATGCAAACATTGTTTTCCTAAACATGCGAGGAATTGAATGGGTTGCTAAGTCGATTTAATGCATGAAAAATTAACGTCAAAGTTGAATTTAGCATGTGAGATTCATTTTAGTATAATAAAACAAACGATGAAAAAGATGTGAATTTGCTACAAAGGATAAACAAACGAGTTAGTATCGATTTGTGAAAAATAATATAGCAAAAATAATAAATATACGAGATCAGAAAATATTAGTTGAAATCTGAAAATATTGCTAAAAGACGCGGTTTTGTATAAAAAACGAAGTTCGAAAAATAATAAAAAAACGAAAAACGCGTTACGTTCCAGCCAGTCGCGCGACTCGCTCGAGTCTGGCGCAACTCGCCCGAGTCTGGCGCGACTCGCGTCCCGGCTTGTTTTCGAAATTGCTAATCGCGTACAAAATATGAATTAATTTATACTCGATTTTATGTTTTCGATATTCGTCGTATCCGATATTCGATTATGAAATCGATATCGAATATTCGGAATGAATAAAAAAAGTTTTGTAAAAAAAAATTTGAACGAAAAAGATGTAACGATTTTTAACGTCGTCGAGATTTAATTTAATTCTTTTTAATACGATATTCAACTATAGAGTTGATATCATATTGTAAGAATGTTTGATATATAAAATAGTTTTTGGTAATATCGATATTAGAAATAAAAAAAGCGACGAACGACCCGTAAAAAGGACGACACTCGACCCATAAAAAAGACGGACGACGAGAAGGAGGAGAGAAGAAGAAGGAGAAATCGGGTTTGGTACACCCTCAACCTACATGCTTCTGTTTACTCGGATCGGGGCTCGTCGAGACGTGGCTCTGGCACAAGAGCGTCGAGTGGATGTCGGTGAGTTATGGTGGCTCGGTTCGGTGTGAAGGCCAGGGTGTCGGGTATCGGGCCGGTTTCCTTCGGGTTTGTAATATCGGTTTCTCGATGCTAAGTGTAGAAATTGATGTATGTGTGTATGAATGTTGATCGATGATTTGTGTGTGTATATTTCTGAATGTTGATGAATATATTTTGAGTTGTGCAAGGGGCTATTTATAGGGAGGTTCCCGACCTTGTCTAGGAGAGTTTGAACTACCGCTTAGGATAGGAAATACAGGAAGTCGGATGGCATGAGGATTCCACTTGCTTGTCGAGGAAGCAAGGGAACACGGCTGGAAGAGGGCTGCCCGGCCGAGTGTTTGCACTCGGTCAGGTGTTTGAATCGGTTTTCGGATAGGATTCCTACTTGAGATCGAATTCCATCCTTAAACGGATTTGTTTAATATTTTGTGAAGCTGATTTTTCGTAGGATTGGAGTATGAATCAGCCGTGTGAGGTGTCACGGTTGACACACGTGCCTCGGGAATATCTTTGACCGGGTTTTGACTCGGTCGCTAAAAGACGGTTTTACCCCTGGTGTCGGAATCGACCCAAATTAGTCTTATTTGACTCGAAACGACCCACTGGGCCTGATTTTGAGGTTGGTTTTGTGAGATATGTACTCCGTAAAGAGCCCAAGCCAAATGCCAATGATTTTGAGCCCGTTTCCGAATATATTAGAGCACGTTTGCGTCCGATCATCATCGGGTGTTTGTCGGAAACTGCTATAGACACCTGGCGGTCAAAATGTGGGTGTCTACAACATGGCTAAAACAAATGATGCTCATCGTAATACCTGGTCCCTGTTAGCAATTTTAATGTATGTGACAACTCATTTGGAACATTGGGCTTATCTGTGTCTTTTGTTCTCTAAGCATTTGACTTTCGCATTAAATATATTTGTATATAAGTCCTTATCTCCCTCTAAATTTGATCTGACCCACATGACATACATGTTTTTAGAGACATGAGCCCATTTTTTTACTCGTGGTCCGTTTAACCCGAATCCTAAATGACCCAATTTTGGGTCATGATCTAGCCCGACCTGTTCAATTCGTTGGAAAGAAGATACCACAAAACTTTAGTCTAAAAGCCAATTTCTAGCCATTTCTTTCTATGTTTGGATTTTGCTAAAACACTCCATGTCTGTAGAAGAGTCACTCTTTTCTTTTTGGGTTGTCTCTCTAAAAGTCACTTTTTGCTTTATTCTTATTTTGTCTGATGTGGTTAACATTGGTTCTAACCTCACTCATTTACACACCTTAATTCTCACTAAGAAGGTGAGGTGACCTTTTAATGAGACGGGAGGAGTATTAGTTATGCGACGAAGTGATTATGATTATTTCAAATCATTGTCATTTCGAAGATTTGACACCGCTTATCAATATTTATTTTCAAGGGACGACACCGAGAGAAATCAAGAAATGAGACAGGCTAAAAAACTTTTAATTTTTTTTAAATATAAAAATTATAATTTAAAGAAAATAATACTAGTAGAATTAAAATAAATAAAAAATTAATATCAAAAATATATTTTTTTTGCTTAAAAAGCGGTAAAAAATTAGACGTTCAAAACTATTTATTTCCCGTATTCTGACCATAATTTAATACGGGACCCGTATTTGACCCGACCCACTCGACAGTTCTAGTGTCTACATTAGTTAAACAAATGACACTCATCAAAATACCAGGTCATGCGCCTGTGAGCAATATTAATATGTCCGCGAGACCATGACAACTCATCTGCGAACATTGAGTTTATCTATGTCTTTTACTCGCTAACCATTTGACTCTACTACATCTGATATATTTGCATGCATGCAACCATCTCGCTTTAAATTCGACCTGACCCGTAAACCCGTCCCACCCAATTTGTTGTTTTTGGGTCATGAACCCACTTTTTTTTACCCAAATCCTAAACTACCCGTTAATTTAGGGACATGACATGGTCTGACCCGTTCAACCCGTTGGAAAGAAGAGACTAAAAAGTCTAAAGCACAATTCTAGCCAATCAATTCATATGCCCAGATTTTGTTAAAACTCTAATTTTAACCTATTAGCAATTCAATATATCTTCCATTTTTTGGATTTAGCCCCATTTTTTTTTAGGGATTTTTTTTAGTTAGCCCAATTTTTTCATATGAAAATTTATTAATTACTTAGTATTTTTCTCTCATCACATACACTATATTACCAATCTCCTCTTACTTTTTCATTTTTTCTTAAAATTTGTACCAAACCCATACGGGGCTAATAAAAAAAATGGAGGGAGAAATTAATTATTACTTCGTATATATTATCCTCTTATTTGAATATAATTTTATGTCTAATCTTAACTTAAATCATCTGGCATTTTTAGTAACTTACTCTCCTTTCCAGTTGCACATAGGAGACATGTGTTCTCGTGTTAAATAGTACTCAACATTACTATAAGACAAAACCTGACCCGACATGTCCAGCTCGTTTTTTCGTAGGTCACGAGTCAAGATCTCTAAATCTTGATCTTTGACTCGATATTTTAATTAAAAATATAAACAAATATTCAATTTAATTTTTGTCTTTTAATTATAAAAGAATTTTTAAAAGTTATTGAAATATAAAGTTCGTGCGATGAATATTAGTATAAATAATTGAAATATAACATCATAATTAAGAAGTATAAAAATAATACGAAGTACTATTAAAATAAATGAAAAGAGGTAAAAAAATCAACATTCGAAACTATCCGTATTCTAACCATAACCCGTTTCGGACCTATATAACACGACCCATAATTAAACCGACCTGTATTCAATATTTTGACCCGAGATGTTTATTTAAAAAAATTATGTACATTAAAAAAAAATCCGTATTATAAGGTTAGAAGTATGAATTCTACTTTCAATCAAAATTTATTGTTTTATATTATTACTAATAAGGGTTATTTAATGACAATAATATCAACTATAGGGCGTCTTCCCAAAATAATATCAATTTAATAATATAGTTAATATTGATTGTAAAATAAAAAAAAACCTCCTTTAATTATATATATAATATAATATTGATTTGCTAAATTTATAGGGACTGAGTTTAAACAATTTTCAATTAAGCTGAAAAAAATAAGACCATCTTCCAAATTGAAAGGGGAAAACAAGAATATTGGAAAGTCAGCATACCCATATGGGAAAGGGGCGTACAAGGACACTTTACAAGAAAGGACAGCAGGGCAATGATCTAGTGACTAGTGAGTACTGACTACTGAGTAGTGAGCTATGATTGGGTGTAATTCCAGGGACATGTGCGCTATTCCATTCTTCAAACTCATGGTTACGTACGTACTGTCTCACTCTCACACTCACACTCCGCTCAAAATAGTTCCATCTATTTACACGATTTGATTCCAACACAGGTTTTAAGAAATGAATTGTTTATTATTATTAAATATATAAATAGGTCGTTGAATATTAAATGTCAGGTTTATATAAATATATAAGGTTTAAAGTATTTGTTTAATATTAAAATAATTACTAAAATGAAAATTATTAGATTGAACTTGAATGTCCGAAAAAGAAATATGGGTAGATATTACTTGAAGGGAGGGAGTACTCCGTATTTACCCTCTTTAGTCTCCTCTTTCTTCATCTATGTGTGAAGCTAAATTTATCCACAAATTATCTCCATAATTTAATTTTAATTTGTCGTCTAAAATTTTCGCTCAATTTTTATTTTTCATATTTACTTGAAAAAAATAGTACCTTGTAGCTAGTAAAATATTACTCTATCATATTCATTTGTTTGAGTGATAATGTGATATTTTAATCATAGACAAATAAATTGAAATATAAATTATTAACTAATACATCCTTAAAAGAAAGCGTAAACTATTAACCGGGACAGAGGAATATTAAATGTATCTCATTTTTATTACGAGTAGACTCTTTCTATTTTGGAAGAATATATGAAATTGTTATAGAAGATGAGATAATATTGAAAACCTATTTATTTCTTACCTAAAATAGAATAAGATAAAAACACCCATTTTTAAGATAAACAAATAAATGTGAAAAAATCGACAATACATACGTAGTACAATAATTGGGATGAAAAGGGTAAGGTGACTCAGGTCCATTGCCATGAAGGCAGGAGCACTGTATACAGTAGAAACAAGTTTTAGTAGTACTCGTAGTAGACTAGTCGTCCGTAGTCCGTACCTGTTTACACTTGCCGCCCACCTCTTGATTTTCCCTCCCATGGAACCCACTTACTATACTCACACAAGTACACAAGAGTAGATCGCATCTCATGTAACAAATTCTTGTTTGGTAAGTAACTATTCGTTATAAATGTATGATGGGTCAAATAATATTCACTTGAGTGAGACGAAGTAACGTGCTACCCATTAACCTGTCTTTTCTAATCATCTGTCACAAGGGAGATTTACTCTAAGACAAGCCTATTCCGTTTCTCCACTTTTCTATTTTACTCCCTGTCATTCTCCATTGAATTAGTTATCCGTCACTTTATTATAACGAATCAAATACTAATCATTTGTATAGAAGAAACTAAACATGATCAAATTTTTTCATAAGAAAGTAAAGGATAACTCGGATCTTATCATTCTCTCATCACACTCTTTACAGTTTTACCTTACCTTTACTACAACATTTATCTTTACTTCCTCTCCTCTTAAATACATATAGTCAAACAAATAGTATACGACTATAGTACTATACTACTCCCTCCGACTGTACAGCGCCGACAGAGAGTTCATTAGTTGCTTCATTCGTTCTCTATATTCTGTACAACGACAAACCCGAACAAGAAGGTAGCTAGCCAGTCAGTCGAGAGTGTAGGGAGTTTGGAGGAGGTCGTAAGGAGCCCACAAGGCGTCAAGCGGGCAAGGCCTGCTCGCGTCTAAGCGGGCCCACGGCTTCCCCTTCCCGCTCCAATGCAGTAGACTCACTGGACCGGGATGAAGATTCCTGCACAGCCCCCTGAAATTATCACCTCCCAGCCCGTGTTGGTTCCATTTATGATCCACCGGGACGATATTCCCAGCGAAAACCAGCAGGAACGGGGGCAACGACCCTAACTCGTAGATCCGGATCCGCTTCTGTAACTCCATCCACTCCTCAATCTGCCTCGTGTACTCCTTCGCCCGCCACCTGTTCATGTCGATCACCATCACCCCCGTGTTGAAATAACACGCGTGTCGGTCTGAGAACGTGGTCGACAGCGTCGGGTTGGACCAGAATGTCGGGGTGAAATACGAGGTGAAGTTGGCGTTGCAGTATTCAGGCGCAGCCAACACTTTGTCGTCTTTCAAGTGGACGTTGTAAAGGGTATTGATGTCGTCAACCACGATCACGTCGGAGTCGAGATAAAGCACGCGGCCGACTCGTATGGGGAGGAGATTTGCAAGATATGAGCGTGCGTAGTTCAAAGGGCAGTCGAGGGCAGACCGGATGGAAGTGCTAATAAGACCCGATACAGCCGTGTCGTCGAACGGGTAGAGGTGGAATTTAAGGTAGGGGAATGCGGAGGAGACAGTGACGCGTAGCTCAGGCTCGCTGTTGGAGATGACGAAGTGGAAGTGGATGTTCTGTGGACAGGAGGAGTGTTGGAGGACGGAGAGTATGGCGGCCATTGAGCCGCGTATGTAGGTCAAGTCGAGCGTCATTGCCACGTGTACAGCCTGATCTACAGTAGAGTCGTCGTCCCAGGAGATTGCCGGGCAGTCAGGTGCGTTGTAGAATTGAGGCGCCTCTCGGAATTTTTGCGTCGCAAATGTAGTTGTAATAGTAAGAATAAAGAGGAGGGTGGAGAAATGAGGAAGGGGGTGTTTGGTTTTGGACATTGTATTGTTGTAGTATATGATGGAAGTAGGTAGTATTGAAGGAATGAATATAAAGATGAGATATGGAGAGGGAGGTAGGGGAGTGATGGAGATGGAAGAGCAGAATGATCTGAAGAGCGTGGATATGATGTGTTCAGTCTTCTGTGGAGGAATAGGTGGGAGAAGGAAGGAAGCTTCAAGGGGAGGGAATTTAATGCAGTGGTATTGCTTCAGATTGAGATTTTAAGCTAGTTAGCTTGCTTTCACATGGTTGATTTGACTCAAAGTTTGGTGTTCTGCTTCCTTTCCATTGCGGGTCCTGAATTAAATACCAAGTACTCCTAGACTACTCCGTATGCCGTTAATTTTGGAAAACAGTATATAAATATTTCTGGATCTTCAACTATCGTCTTAAGATTTTGGTTGAGTTGGTTCCACATGGTATCATAGCCAGCGTGACAAAAGGTCACGTGAGGGGGCGTAATATTTTTTGTTTGAGTTGGTTCCACAACAATAGTATTATACCATTAATCGTATGTACAACCATTTCAATATTGTTGACTTTTTTTTATATTTACTGAGTTTAATTCTATCATCTAAGCTGAGTTGTAAATTTTTGAGTTTAAACATTTATTTGATTTAGTTCGACAACTTTTCACTAAAGTTTAGAAAGTTTACGATAAAACTCAAAAACTTTGTGATAATACTCAAAATCATAAAATCAGTGCACAAGAGTATAACTGGTTGTATAATCTATCTACTAATTAATTTTACTACGGAGTATATATTGTACTCTCTCCTAATTTTTTATCTTCCCTCTTTTTTTTACTCAAATATTAAGAAGAGAATAAAGAATTGATTAAAGTAAGAAAATATGAAATATGGGGTATAAAGTAGAAATATAGTAGGATTTGTGAGTAAAGGAAAGAATAAAGAAATGATTAAAATACAACCAAAAATTGAAAGAGGGAAGATGATTGAACTTGAACCAAACTCTGGCTTTGCACCTCTTTATTTTATACTGGGATAGATTGAACTAAACTAAACGAAACTGAGTTGATATGGTTGAATTGAATTGAATAAGCTGGAATAGTCGAGACAAAACGAACTTAATGAGGTTGAATCGTTGAAGTTAACCTACTTTCAAAAAAAAAAAAAAAAAAAAAAAAAAAAAAAAAAACTTAACCTATGCACTACATAATTAATTTTTCTAACGACGTTTTACTCTAATTTTTCAAGATTTACCCTTTCTATAATTTGACCTAATTCATTTCCTCTTTAGTCTTTACCTCTCAGTTATCTCCATAATCCGTTTCTTTATTCAACCAAACCATTTGAATTATATCATGAACTTTAATGCAAGTAATATTATATGACCATTGGGTTTTAGGGTGGTGGGCACGGCAGTTTGACCTTGACTTGGGTTGAGGAGTTGAATTGGGCTAAGGGAGATTGAGAATGGAAATGGGTTGATTTGTGGGTTATGGGAAATGGTTAGTCAATTGGGTTGGTGATGGGCTATGAAATTGGGTGAGGCTGAGTGTATGGGATTGGGCTATTGAAGGGATGTCAGAATTGGCCAATTGGGTATGAAACTATGAATGGGATGTTTCATGTTCGGGCTACTCAAACTCGCCTTTAACCCGGACCGCTTTGACTCAATATCTTTATTCACAAATACGTACCTACAAAGATAAAATAAATAAAAGCAATAACTAAGTCTACAAAAATGACGATAATCAGTTAATTACTACGGAGTACTCCCTCCGTTCTTTGTGTTTCTTCCCGCTTTTTAAGATTTGTGAGGAGTATTTTATTGAAACGAGAAGAAATATAAAGGACGGAGGGAGTAATAAGCTAAACTATAACTATAAAATACAAAGTATATACACTAAAATGAGTTATATTGACATTTAAGCCTACAAAATCGAGTCAAATACGAGTCTAAATGAGGAGATAAATGGTCTAAATTTGCGTGTTATCACTTTGTTACCTAGTCTATATAATCTATTAAGAGGGAAGCAAAGCACTCCCCATGCTCCATACTACCAATCCTTACTTCTTAAGACACACACTTGACATGATTTTATTGGCGAGAAATTGAAAGGGAGGGAGTTGAATGCATGATCAATGAACAACCCTTCAACTTCTTCCTCATTTACTACTTAAAATCCAAAGTGAAGAAAGGGAGTTGAATGCATTATAAATGAGGAAGTTGGTTATTATTGGTTACCTTTCAACTTCCTCCTCATTTATTATTTAGAATAGAATTCAAAGTGAAGAAACCCTTAAACTACATTCTCATTGATTACTTAGAATCCTAGGTTAAGCAATAAATTCCGACCATCCTATAAATATTTTTGATGATTATATTGTGGTATTCGACTGAGTGAGATAACATGATCAATTCCCACCCTATTACCGTTGAGAAATTAAATCGCTTGATCCGAAGATGTGTAGTCGTCGAGACAAGCATCGAAAACAACTTCCACCCACCTACGTTCTATTTGATACGTCTCCCACATCAACGATACTCGGGTGTAGTAAGCCTACGAAGCTACAAAGCCAGCCTCAGCTGCCTTAGGAGGGGTTTGAATTTATTACACCGTATAATTCAAACAAACCATCATCATCCATCATTTATCTAAGGGCAATAGCAGCAATAGTTGTAGTACCATACACCATATTCTCATTGTCATCAAGGTACATCTAACCATGTTTGAAACTTTCTATTTCACCGATCAATGGTAAAAGTTTCATATATTTATTGTGGATCCCCTTTTTTCTCTCATTTACATGTAAGAAATCGATTCCTTACTTTAGAAACCGATTTCATATAAGGAACTTTATTCTCTAAATCAATGACATGAAACTCCTTATATGTTATCATTGTTATTGTCCTATTACTATCCTATACTCCATCTGTTCATAATCTTGTGCCACATTTCATCATTATTGGCGAGGGTATTTTTATGAAACGGGGCCAAAGATAGTGAAAGGAGGGAGTAATAAAGTCATGTGTTCTGCTTTGTTTGGGCCAAGCAACTAAATAAACCGACAAATAAAATTAAGAAACGAGGGAGTCTGTTAAAAAAACAAAGACAATCAATTAACAAAATTTTTAATTAAAAAACTCAATCAATTAAGAAAGAAGAGAGAAAAGAGGAAAAATTTATCAACTCCACGTCGCTTCATCATCCTCTTCCATTCATCTTCCCCTTCCATAGTTCATAACTGTATTATCACCTACAACAATGGATACAAAAGTTATAATAGAGCATGCGCCTCAATATGTCATCCAAGTGTACAACCAAAGCGACCCGATTAGACCTACAACCAAACCTCAATATGAACCTCAGTGTACCACCCAAATAGAATTAAAGTTTCGCGGTAAACACACCAATTAAAAAGGAGAAGATAAGGCTAGACAAGAGGTAAGCGAACAATTATTATGTACATCAACTACGAGCACTTCATAATACATTGCTTATATTTTAAGAACAGAACTAACACGCCCAATGTGTTTTAAGTCTGAAGTGGTAGTAAAAGAAGCCTCTGTAACAATAGAAACCATAGAAGAAAAAAGGCCAATATTAGATTTAAAAATCTCAACTAAAGACGTGAGGAAAAACTAAGAAAGATCAAAGTCATAATCCAAGAGGATTACGTTCTTTAATAAAAGTTAAAAAACGAATTATTAGTTACGCATTACATCTTATAGCGTTATATCTTATTTTCGTCAATAATCATTTGCTTACGTTTTTACAAACACATTTTCAGTCTAATTCACCTTGCTACACTTGTGGTGACATGTTTGATGTATGTTTCGACACTTTTACTCCCCTTTTTTCCCTACCATTCATTTAACATACATGTCATATATATTTCTGTAACTTGAATCGTTCAATCTTTCTAACCTTTGTCTTATTCAGAATTTAGGAATGTATGTGAAAGTAACTAAAATTACAAAGACATGAAATCAAAACAAAAAATGCAGAAATTAATAATAAAATAAATATTGGACAATGAAGCAAAAAGACAGAATTGCGCGATTTACAAAGGCCATAAAACAATATATTCCCGTGCGGTGCACGGGTATGATGACTAGTTTAGTTTAAATCCATTCAAAAAACTCGTAAATAGACCCCATTCACTCTTAGTCCTAGACTCGATTACTTATAGTTTCGTCCCTGAGGATCGACCTCGACTTACCATTACGTTACGTAGTACTCCCTCCGATTCTTTAGATTCGCAACGTTTACTATTTGCACAAATAATAAGGTTGTGAGTGGAGATGGTGGGGTCTCACCAATAAAGTAAAAAACTTACCCAAACAAAAACCTACCTATTATAGAAATGTTGCAAACCTAATAAATTTGCCAAATATGAAATATGTTGCGAATCTAAAGAATCGGAGGGAGTAGTTCGTGAATTTATATAAATATTGTTGTTTGTGGGTTCGCAACGACCCACAACTAGACTACGATAAGATAACAAATTGTTCAAAAAAATTATGATCGTCCCGAAGAAGCCAAATCTGAATTAGGCAATACTTCGTCTTTATTTATCCATAGACTATAGTCACATTAACATGCAGGTTTACCTACAATACTAAACATTAAAAGTATACTCTTATTACTTATTGAAAAGTAGGGTGCATGTCCGGTAAAATGCAGTCACTAACTAGTGTATTAGAGATGAAAGTTGACACGATGACTGATGATGGGCTAGCACGATCCACACCCAAATATGGCATGACCCATATTTGGTAGGAGCCAACAGTACACTGCACGCAATGGGTCGCTTGCACGCCAATGTCCAATGTGGCATTTTAGTTGGAAAATACGTGCTTGGAGCACGCGCGTCAATCGTATAAAGGCACGACACAAGTACACAACCCACTTGGAGCACGCGCGTCAATCGTATAAAGGCACGACACAAGTACACAACCCACTTGGAGCACGTGTGCCGACTATACAAGACACGACACAATCCTATACTCCAATAGTAATTCAATAAGTGCGCTAGTAGGCTTGCCCAAACACAAAAAAACACGACGCAATGTGCTAACGTGCTACGATTGTGTTAAAGAATGAGATCACAAAATTACGAGACAAGTTTGACTTGGTCGTGCCCATGTCGTACCATTGGGGGATCGGATGGTCTGCCACAGTCAGTGGCAATTCTAGAAATTGGGTATGGGGGTGTAACACCCCAGCCACCACTTGTGGACATGGTATCACTTATGACGATCAAGAAGTCGTGTACTGGCCCCACAGATCAACACATGTCTTTTCCAGCGCATTTTGACCTCACTCGGAACCTTCCCAGGAGGTCACCCATCCTTAGACTACTCTCAGCCAAACACGCTTAACTGCAGAGTTCTTTTGCATGGACAACCAGAAAAGAAAGTGCACTTTGTTGACATGAGTAGTACTATCAATCCCTTTAAACACTCATCCGAGCCTCTTAAACCATATACTCCGTACAATACACACTCTTCTGAGCACCATATCCAATACATACTCTTTAAACTCGGAGTATTACAAGGAGTCCCGCAGGGGGATGATCTACCACAGTGAATAAACACGAGATACGTTCCGAGTCGACATACCTCTATGTCCAAAGTAGTACTACTAGTACAAAGAGCAAGAGAGATATTTGTTGGTTAGAAGAAAGAATTATGGTTTGTTAAACCACTCCCACCCAACACAACCTAATGAAGCCATCCATCACATCACAATCACTCTTTCCCCTTTTTCTTTTTCTCACCTAAAGCTTAGACCTATGCTTTTATAGTTTTGTGACTTTCTATCCATCCCATCTTAAACACCAAAACTCTCCAACTAAACTCTCTAAAACCCCACAAAACACACACCCCCACACATACATTTTTTCTTGTTAATTTTTTCTCTCCCAACCACTTCCCCCTCATCTTTCTCTCTCACTTGTTGTTAGCTGCACACAAACCCCACCTCACCTCACCTCATAATCTTCTCTAAAGAACTAGTCTTTTTTTTCCTTCTAATCTTATTTTTCACTCCACCCCCCAAAACATCTTGAATAATTCCAATTTATCCACTTTTTTTTTTTTATTTAATTAATTAATCAAATCTGCATATAAGATATACCCATTTTGCCCAATCTCTCTCTCTTTTTTGTTTCCTTCCATCCATTCCTCGAATTGTTATGGCATTTTTATGGGGTTTTGAGGCGATCACAAAAGTGACAGATTATTGATGGAAAGTTGGTGTTCTTCACTCACGTTACTTCCATGGAGGTGATGATTCATAAAGCTCCATGTTTTGGGTCTCGATTTGTTTCTCTTAAACTAAGGCTTTCTGTTGTCATTTTTGAGGTAACAACTTCTGACCACATTACTACTACTTTTTTTGTTTGGTCTAATTCGATTGATTTGGAGAGGGTAATTCAGCTTAAAGATGGTAAATTTAAGGAATTTATTACTGCAAATTTTCAGATGTATAGCTATTTAAGTCACTCCTTCCGTCTCGTTCATTTGTTTGTGTTTGAAGTAATTAATTGAGTATTTTTACTTTTTTTTTTTTTTAATTAATCGTAGGATTCTGTCATTCTATGAACCCAATTTTAAAGTTGAAGTCTTTTGCCATTTAGGGAAATAGTAGGTATCTGAATTTAGTGGAGTAGTTAGTCATGTGGAAAACTAGAACTGGGTTCGAAGTGAAGGCAGCTCTTGTCTCTCTTAAGTTGAAATGGCAAGTTTCGTGTAATCGTGGCTTGCATTTCAGTACTCCCTTCGTTCAAATCCACTTGTGCTTTTGAATTCGATGTTCTCCTATACATTGTCGAGAATATTGATGATTCTGTTTAGTTATGAATAGTCTCCAAAAAAGCAAATGCGGGAAGTGGATTTGAGTGGAGGGAGTTGTTTTTAAAAAAAAAATCTTTTATGGGTTTTTTCATATTTCTGATGGTGTGTAAATTTTTTTCCTTTTTTGTTGTGTGGCAGATTTTGTTGATATTGGCATTGTTTAGTTTCCATGATGCACATACCATAGATTTCGAAAACCAATCGCAAAAAGAGGAAAGGACAGTAGGAAATGTTGGTTCACATTCTTGTATACATGATCAAATTATTGAACAACGTAAGAGGCCCGGACGCCAGGTTTATTCTGTAACCCCACAAGTTTATGAAGAGGTTGGATTCACAAAGCCTTTCCAGCGCAAGGGACGGTCTTTGCTTGGTGTCTCTGACTCTCAGGAAGAAACCGATGATGCAAAGCAGCCGATTAGAATATTTCTAAATTATGATGCAGTTGGTCATTCCCCTGATAGAGACTGCAGAAATGTTGGAGACATCGTAAAGGTTGGGTTTGTTGTAGTATGTATTATGAGTAATTAATTGCTTTGGCCATGAATAAACTTCCTGGTTTATATTTTTGGAATCTCCATGAAGAAACTTGGACCTTCCACTTGAGATCTTTCTTTTCTTGTATGTTTGTGGGTCACTCACTAGTCACTGCGGTTTGTGACCTCACCTCTTTCGTCAACATCTCTTATTATAGTATTCATGAATATTTGTGCAAAACAAACCAGGGATTTTGTACATGGATGGAATAAGTTTGTATGCACGGTAGGAAGTGGAGTATTGTTATGTATATGCTTTACACTAACTGTGTAACCTTTCACTTCACTGATTTGGCTGATCAGCTAGGAGAGCCTCCAGTGACCTCTGTTCCCGGTATACCTTCATGTGATCCTCATCTTGATCCACCAGTTTCAGGAGACTGCTGGTATAACTGTACCATGGAGGACATATCGAGAGATGACAAAAAACTTCGTCTTCATAAGGTAGTACCGCGCTCTTTCATTCTATTACACTGAAATCACCATATGCCTTACATTTTCTGTAAACACTTGGTGCATTATGAGTACTGCTAAGATGGAGCAGGTTCAGCTCATCTGGGGAGTGAACCATAACTTTAATGTGATTCACAGGGGGCATATTGTTTTGCCATTTGTATCTGACATCTGATGCTTCTTGTAAGCATTTTTTTTTTCTAAATTGGGTCAAAGCCGTCTTGACATATTTTCTTTGCTGAAACTCTCTGATTGTGGGTAAGAAGTGAGAGACGATGATGATACTTGTGATAATATGGCAACATCTTGTGGAGTATTAGTATTGTTGTTTCTGAAATTCTACGTGGGGCTAAGCTAAACCCACAATGAAGAGAAACAGTTCACTTCATAAGCGCAAACGAGGTTTTATTCCAAAATCAATTGGCAATAAGAGAAGCAACACTTTGGTTTATAAAGTGATAAATCGCCTTCTTTATTACCAATGTGGGAAACTGACATGTGGGTAACACATAATAGGAGATACTTTTGACTTGGTCAAAGTTGACATCGTAAATTTATGCTTATTTGAAAAGCACTGTCCGAGTTTGGCCTTGTACAGCAACCAGGACATACTGACCTAGTGACAAGAAAAAACAATAAAATGTATAGAAAATGCCATCTTCCATGAAAAACCAAACCACGTATTCTTAAGTGGGTCCACGTATATGAACTAAGTTTGCCCCTGAATGGACAGGCTCTAGGACAGACTGCAGACTGGTTCCAGAGAGCTTTAGCCGTTGAGCCAGTCAGAGGCAAATTGCGGTTGAGTGGTTACTCTGCTTGTGGACAAGATGGTGGTGTACAGCTTCCAAGAGAATATGTTGAAGGTTTTTTTTCTCCTTTCTATGTGTGGTCGTTAGACAGTCAGACTATTAGCACTGCATTGTCTCATCACGTTTTCTACTTTCAGAGGGCATTGCCAATGCAGATTTAGTTCTTCTGGTAACTACTAGGCCAACTACTGGCAACACACTAGCGTGGGCTGTGGCATGTGAGCGTGATCAGTGGGGGCGAGCTATTGCTGGTAAACATTCAAGATAACTGGGTCCAACTTGCATGATTTGTATATCTATGCATTCTCAAACAGCTGATGAATTTCTTTAATATCAAAAGGTCATGTAAATGTTGCGCCACGGCATTTGACTGCAGAAGCTGAAACCCTACTTTCTGCTACTCTCATTCACGAGGTAAGCTGAGGTTAAGTTTATAATTTTATATTGCAAGAGATTCCTTGAGTACATGAATAAACGTCCGTGTTTGCTTTGCACAAATGTCGAGGCACTCAGTAAGATGTGGATGAATGTATGTTATGTATCTAGTCATGAACCATAATGACCACAAATAACATAAAAAAAAGGTTTCTTGTGAGATGTTTATTCACGGAAGGAAGTTTATTCATGGCTTGAGTGATTAATTGGTTTATGTGATTAAATTATTTATTGGGTGATGGTTCTCTTTTGATCAATGATGGCAATTGTCCAGGTAATGCATGTTCTTGGGTTTGATCCACACGCCTTTGCACATTTTCGAGACGAGCGCAAAAGAAGACGAACTCAGGTATTGTAGACATTAATTGAATGATCCAAAAGACAGTATACAGTATGAACCGTTTTCTCGAAAAGCCATACTGCAATAAATATTTATCATAACAATAAAGTGATGTTGGTTTATATAAACATAGAAATTGTTAATGTGTTTCTTAAGACTTGGTTTGTTTTCTTTGAATATTTTTATTCACATCCTTATGTGATTTATGTGTATAGAAAAAACTGTTGTTTGTGTTCTTGGATAGCTTGACTTTCTCTCTTTGTAAAGATTATAGGCTGACATCATGTATGGCAAACAAAAATACAGTCACCTTCTTCCCTTCAGTTCGCCGATGGAATTTGCATTGTAATTTTTTTTCACTATTTTTAACCCTAATGTATCTACTCACAGCTGAAACTCTTATGGGCGTAGGGGCACATGGTATTTAATCAGGGAAATGTGTTGTCTTATGGGCATAGGGGCACATGGTATTTAATCAGGGAAAGGTGTTGTAACGTCTTTCCTTGCATAAATTCAGTACTCAACAACAATATGTACATCCTTATCAGTTATATCTGTTAGAACTTGATATGAATGAAGAGAAGAATGTAATATTTGTATGTATCACCATGTAGGTGGAATATTGCGTTCCTGTTGTTCATCATCTGTGTATATTAACTCTAGTCTGATGGATACAGTAATAAATCCTAGTAGTATCTAAATAGGTAGGCTGTTGTAACATCTTTTCTTACATATTTTCATCAACCATGATCATCAGATCATCATGCTCCAATAAGTCTCCTCTCCTCCTACCGTGCACGTATTTTATATTTCTTCTCAAATGATCTCTCTTTTATAAAATTTTAAAGTGTACTTGAGGATGTGAAATCGAAGAACATAAATGTCTGAAGTATAGTAGTGTAAACAAATTGCATTTCTTGTGTGCATCAGTAGTGTAAATAATCCTACTGTGATGGGTGTGGTGCTAGGGAGGCAAATAAGTGGTGTCTGTGCTTTATCAATCTTCAGTCCATATTAATTGTCTTATGTGCTAAATTGTGAGATCTCGCCAATTGGCAGGTTATACGCCAAAGCATGGATGAAAGGTTGGGTCGAACCGTAACACGTGTGGTGCTACCTCGTGTTATCATGCATTCTCGATACCATTACGGGGTATATCATTAAGCAAGTGATATTGTTTTTTATATAGTGATACTTCACTTGGATAATAATGGGGTGGTTATTTTTGTCAGGCCTTTTCAGAGAACTTTACTGGTTTAGAGTTGGAAGATGGTGGTGGGCGTGGCACATCAGGTCACTGTCTCTTACTACTTTTTCTCGCATCCCCAATATCCTTCTTTCTTTTATCCTGTTCCATCAGCTTAGAATTTTTTTAGACAATACATACATTCCTAAGTTTGTAACTATGCTCTAGTGACACGTGGGTAATCTCATTTATCATAAATTCTCATATGTGACGGTTTCATGATAAGTTATCATGAGATTGGCTACATTTCATAAAAAAGAAGTCACCTATTCAGTTTTTCGTAAAAAGAGTATAAGCCATAGGGTAGAGTTAATAGTTATATGGGTTGGTCTCACAAGTCACATTATATTAACATGAGACTTTAGTTGTTGGTTTCTTAGTCATCAATGTATCGATTAAGTGTGCTATTATGCTACTCGTTTATGTGATAAAACCCTTCTGACTCTAAACCATCTATTTTGGTGAGATTTTGAGTGTGTACTAATACTTAAATGTGTGGCAGGCTCACACTGGGAGAAAAGGCTTTTGATGAATGAGATAATGACAGGATCTGTGGACACACGATCAGTCGTTTCAAGTATGACGTTGGCTTTGTTGGAGGATAGTGGGTGGTACAAAGTCAATTATAGCATGGCAGACCACCTTGACTGGGGACGCAACCAAGGGACAGAATTTGTTACTTTGCCTTGCAATCAATGGAAAGGGGCTTATCATTGCAACAATACCCAATTGTCAGGGTGCACATACAATAGGGAGGCAGAAGGATACTGCCCAATTGTTAGTTATATTGGTGACCTCCCTCAATGGGCCCGTTACTTCCCACAAGCTAATAAAGGTGTGTTCACGTGTCATTCTCCTTCATTCTTTTCCAGTTTAATCTTTTTGTTTTTTGGTAGTTTCAACTAGTAAATCCTTGATGTTCTGGGGATTCTTTTTGAGGATCTTTACCTCTTTCTGTTTTTGGCTCATGGTGAGCGCAAATCATGAGTAACTTCATCTTTGATGCTCTCTAATCTTTGAAAGCTTCCACTTTTATATTCAAAAAGTGAAAGTTTTCGGAGAGAATATGACAACCACTCCGAATTTTTCATCCCATGCCGTATTCTTTTTTTAAGCTGTTTTATATGAGTCCTGCTAAGATGTGATCTTCAAGCTCCTGAGATTAATGCTTATATTTGAAATTCATAAACGTTCTTTGTCATGCCATCACAATTGTTTGAAATTTTAAAAGAGCATCAAGGCAGACCTAAGCAGTTAATCACCATTTGTCACCGTATGCAACTGGGAAGGACCTACTTAAGGAACATGTATTAAATCTCAGTTCGAGATGACCTCGAAATAAGTCACCGCCATGGTTAACAACTTCGTTTTGCATGCGTAACTTCCGATTCGTGATACTCCCCAATAAAGTGTGATATATGTATTGTAGTATGGCTCATGATAGAATACGCTCCACCTGATTTGCGTGTTGCTATGGGGTTGGGGCGAATCCGGTTACCAAGGTCGCTGCCCCCTGATCTTGATCGTTGTACCAAACATGTGTTGATGCCATTATGCCACCTTGGAAAGTCAATATGCGGTCTCAGTAACCACTTTGAACTAGATAACTCGATACAATGTGGTGTCTTTGCAGGAATTTAATGCTATGATAGAGCGTGCTTTATCTTAAAATAGTTGTTGGTAAATGTCCTAGTTAAACACATGTAACTGAGGCTTAGGATAATGACATTATGTTAAGTAAAAAAAAATGTTCCCCCTTCAGACTTCGTTATTGTAGCCCTTTCTTAACCATTCCTGGTGGCCTCCAACATCTGTACTTGGACCTTGTTATTTGAAAAGTGTTACTCTTGCAGATTATAGTATCTTCACTTCTCTTCTTTTAGACCATTCTTTCCAATCACATGCATTCTTGTACACTGAAGTAGCTGATGTCGTGCTCCCTCGTCTCAAAGAACATGGTTTTGGTGGTTGCAGGGGGACAGTCCTCATTAGCTGATTATTGCACATATTTTGTGGCATACTCTGATGGGTCATGTACAGACATTAACAGTGCAAGGGCGCCTGACAGGATGTTGGGAGAGGTTCGAGGAAGCAATTCAAGGTTTGACTGTACCCTTTTATATATCTTTTTTTTGGGTGAAATGTGAATCATATATTATAATCAGAGGAAACATTTAGCACCATACAAACATGTTGACCACATCAGACTAAAAATAGAATGTTTACCACGGATTTTCTCGATCTAATTCACTATTTAAGAAGCCGGCACTGATCTGCTTCTTGCTAAGATTTCGTTGGTGACCTTCAAGCCTCGAGTTAAAAAGTATAGTGTTTACATGCAGGTGTATGGCCTCAACATTAGTTCGAACAGGGTTTGTACGAGGTTCTACAACTCAAGGAAATGGCTGTTACCAGCACAGATGTATCAACAAGACCTTGGAGGTATGGCTCATTTTGCACTGACAACAACAACAAAGTCTTTATCCCATAATGATTTGTAATTTTTTAATCGAGAAATGTTGGGAGAAATAAGAAAATTATGAAGAGAAAATAGTTGACACAAATTAAGAGTGCAAAGGGTAGAAAATCTTTTAACTGAGTTACGTAAAGAGATGCATAAGGGGAAAACAAGTGTGATATCCAACACAAACCGAAATATGCTAAAAAGGAGAACAATAGCTTGCTCGTAATGGTGGTAATAGATTTCCAGGGAAAAAAGAAGAAGAAAGGATTAGGGATAAAGTATTTGTAAAGGAAGGATATTATGGGGGAACTATTTCTCCTATTTAAGATAATGCATAACCTTAAAGGGGTTAGGTAACTATTACCATCTTTTATGGGATAACACGTACTCTCTATATCCTCTTCTAGCTATCAAACTTCCTTTCATTTTTTTTATTTCCATTATTGTAGCCGTAATAACCCTCTTTCGAAGTAAACTCGAAGGACTTGGTTGGAATGTGGGTAATTATTAGGGAAGTAATGAAGCTTGAAATGAGAAGAAAACGGAAGAGATTGGTGGTAGTTTAAGGTGTCACGAGGAGGTGATGGAGGAACTACTTCATCTACCACCATCGCTATTGTCCTCCATTTTCTAGTTCATTTTAACTCTATTACCCCTAATAATTATTTCCAATCCAAGCGAGCCCTACAAAGATGTTAATAAGGTAATTTGGGTGCGAGACTGTGAGTCATGAACACAAAGGATAAAAGAAATACGGAGTAATAGTCAAAATTATAGCATAGCCCGAGTACCCTAGAGTGTTGAACAATATCCCTGTGTGGAAACATAATTTGAGTGACCCATAGTGGAAATGGTATCGACTAGCTTCTTCTTCAACATATGTGAAGTGCAATCCGTGTAGTTAGTGAATTTGCTTAATTCTATGATTCATTCTTTGGCTCCATTGGAAATGAAGATAAGTAGAACCCTATCATTCAAATAAATGCTCTCCGTTCACTTTGTCCTGTCTAACCTCATATTTTCTCTCTTAGTCCACTAAAGTTGGTTAATGTGAAAGGTGCTCTCATCTCTTAAACAAGTGTTCGAAGGTTTGATTTCTAACTCTTGTGAATGAAAAAGAAAAAAAAAAAATCAAACATAGAAGGGCTGTTGGTAGGGGATACTCTTAATATTTCTCATCCAGAGTTTTCTCATCAGGTCGTACTTTATTCATTTATCTCTTTTATTAAGATCCATTAAGGATTGAGAAGACCGAGTGGTGAGAGGTTTCAAAATCCTAGGTTTTATGTGACCGATCTTATTGTATGAATATGATGACTAGATACCAACTATACATGGCATAACCTGTTTTTTTTTACTTCATTTAGGTTGCTATAGATGGTATATGGAAAGCCTGTCCTGCAGGAGGTGGCCCCATATTCTTTTCTGGATTCAATGGTAATTTAACATTTAACTTACGATGTATTATGTCGTCAAACATTATACTACTTCTGCAGCCCTGAAAATATGATGTTGTGTTATTTAGGCGAATTGGTCTGCCCTGCTTATGATGAACTCTGTAGTTCTTCATCACTTCCAATCTCAGGCCATTGTCCTAATTCATGTAATCTCAATGGTGATTGTGTGAATGGGAAGTGCCACTGTTTTCTTGGTTTCCACGGGCATGATTGTAGTAAACGTAAGTTTCTTTCTTCCACCTTCCAATGTTTGTTCTAGATTGGTGCTAGTCTCCCTTGCCTTGCCATGCCAGTTGCCACCTTAATTAAGCATTAAGTACATATTACGCAGGGGTGTGTCCTACTTCCTGTAGCAAGCATGGCAAGTGCCTTCACGACGGCGTTTGTAAATGTGAGAATGGGTACACAGGCATTGACTGCTCCACAGGTAATACGTTATGCAGGCTTTTGTCCTATGTAGCAGTCTTAGACATGAATTGTTTTGCATGAATTGTTTAGACATGAATTTTATTAATGAGTTTACGTGGATGCGACATACAGCTGTCTGTGATGAGCAATGCAGTCTTCATGGAGGTGTTTGTGACAACGGAATATGTGAATTCCGCTGCTCTGATTATGCTGGCTACACATGTCAGAACAGCTCCATGTTAATGTCAAGTCTCTCAGTTTGCAAGAATGTGCTTCAAAATGATTTCTCTGGCCAACATTGTGCTCCTAGTGAATCCAGTATTCTTCAGCAGCTGGAAGAAGTGGTCGTCATGCCCAACTACCACCGCCTCTTCCCAGGTGGGGCCCGTAAATTATTTAACATATTTGGCAGCAGCTATTGTGATGAAGCTGCTAGACGGTTGGCATGTTGGGTGAGTTTACCAACTCTATAATCCTGTATCGTTTTTATTAAGAGTTGATCAGTTTAGTACTCTTCGAAATAGTCTCTTTCTGCCGTACCCTGCCATAGATCTGCCTAATGATATTGTTCTGCTTGTTCGACACGATAATATTTGTGGAATTAAATTTGGTCATGAAAAGTTTAGAGGCACCATATGGCTGGATGTTTGTGTTTAAATCCATTGATGTGAACTGAAAAATATACGAGCAAGTTTTATTACTTGCCATTAAATGATCAGCTTGCTCCAACAATTTTACAGATCTCAATTCAAAAATGTGACAAAGATGGAGACAACAGGCTAAGAGTATGCCATTCAGCATGCCAGTCTTACAACCTAGCATGCGCTGCATCACTCGACTGTTCAGACCAAACCCTTTTTAGCAACAATGGCGAAGGTGAGGATCAATGTACGGGAGCTAGCGAGATAAAACTATCTTGGTTAGGCCGCGTTAGAAGTGGGTTCCGTCATATCGATACATCTGTAAAATATAGGTAGCTGCTCCAGTTCCCCCCTCCCCCTCCCCCTCCTTTGAACTGTTTTAGCTTGTAATTCTCTAGGTTGTTCATTGTAGGTGAAAAGTGGGCATTGTCTTTTGGTTTTAGATTTGTAGGAGTCGCCTAGTTTTTTGGCTTTCAGAATGGAAGTCTCAAGTGTAGAGATATGTATGAAGAAGGCAAAATGAAAGAAAAATGTCAGGAAAAAGTATGATGAAAAAAGGGGAAAAAAGAGAGAAAGAAATGGTTTATAGATTATGATTGTTAGACTGAACGGCCGAAGGTCGTTTACGAGAAGAAAAAAAAACACAAGGCTCTTTTTGTTGCAATTTTCTGTGTTGTTTTTAATCATATGTAGCTGCATTTTAACTATTTTGCTGTTAATTTACATGCATAAGATCCTTTATGCTTAAGACATTCTCCTGATTTTATTACTCGTATGTTTTTCTTCAATTGATTCTTCTTCGGCTTTATCAATCAAAGCAAAATCGGTAAGTGTTAATCAGTTTGCCTTCATTTAGATGGTCGTCCATTGTTTTGCCATTGACAGAGGTGAAGGGGCTGTTGAAATCACTTTAAATAACCTCCGGATTCAACATATTTCAAGCGATCCAATTCACAATCCCAACCATCTCCGTCTTTTCTAAAGAAAAATTTGCTTATAAAAATTTCGTCACGTCAGTTTTTGGTTGATGGCACCAAGTGGGATAAATTTGTGCGACGGGTGATCCAAACTAATAAAATCCACCCAAAAAGATGAAATATGATAGCAAAGTGCCCAAGAATTTATTTCATGTTTTCCACTGCTCTGAATCGAAGAGCGAAAACAGTCTGCAAATACATGAAGAGATCAGCTATTGAGTTGAGTTTCAACTTCTAACTTTTACAGTACAACTTAAAAGTCAAATGGTTGTACACAAGAGAAAACTAACTGTACATTTGCACAAGCACAGTTATATCCAGACATACATGGGGAAGGAAATGAGGTCTAGCTTACAATTAGTATACAAAGATTGTTACGGAGTACTTCACAGCCGATAGTCTTGGGAGAATCATTCTTGCCATAAAATTGTGAACCCCAATTCGGACAGGCTCATCAACCTACAAACCAACAAACATAAGCAGATCGTCGAAGAGGATTAAGCATGGGCTTGACATTGACAGGCCATAAAGGGTGTGGGAATGATGAATCTGTTTTCTTTCTTATTAGCTAAAGTGTAAATCCGTTCAACATTTGGAAGGACATACAAAACGGACCTGTTCATGGTGTAGAATAATCGGCTATCTCACCCTTGACGCCACCCTTGAATACACGGACCTGTAATACCTTATCATCAACAAGTTCAAAAATGCAGACATCCCCAACTTGGATGTCATTCTTACGAACAAATGACATCCACCCTCCGCAAAATTTTGTTTGGGGACCATAACAAGCTGAGACTACATTCCAGGAATGCCCCTCCATATTCCTGAGGACTATGTTAGTCTTATGGGAGGGAAGATGCTCAACCGAAAACGTCCTTGGGACTCCCTGTCAAAACAGAAGAAAGCACCTATTCAGAAGAAACGTCCTTGGGACTATGTTAAGTTGTCTCATAATATACTCACCAGGGTATGTGATCCACCGACATTAGAGTTCGTCATAACCTTCATAAAACTAGGGAAAGGAGAAGTAAATGTTAGACATGGTGATTCTTCGAAAGTAGCCGCCTGCTTATCCGTTGCCTCTCTGGCTTCAAAATCTGCTTCATTGTCTCTGCTTGTTTCATTTAAGCTTGATCCCTCAGCACTACACAGAAGAAACGTATCTGACAAAATTAACAAACAAGCTTTAACTATACATACAAATCAAAACTCATGGCTATCGATGGAAGGCCAACACCAGACAGCAAGTTAATGACTCAAATTTCAATTTTCACAAGCATCTTATCATGTCCCTTGACGGATCCACGCCTAATGAGACCCATGATATTGGAAATAAAAAAAAGTCTGTGTATTTTCTCCAAACTATGTACTCTAGAGTTTATGACAACTGACTTTTTATAACACTGTGTTCCCGTGGGAGAATGAAAAAACAGTTTCTAGGTCTTCCAGAATTTACGTTCCTAAAATAAACGAGATGATGTCAGTTTTGCAATTTTTCGAGTTTTATGAAGGTTAAGATGAACTCTGGAAACCAATAAGTTGATGTGAGAAGACAGCTCATTCTGCTGTCTGAATCGGTTACAGGGAGTCAGGGACAGTAAGACAACAGAACGAACTGTGTTCTCACATGAGCAATGAGTCACATTTATTACTGAATCCGGAAACCATTAACGCAAGACCACAAGGATACCTGTGCAATCGTCAAAGGTTGCTGACAAAGGCGACAGATCACATCTGATAGGACTCTTCTTAACAGTAGCATTGTCACTAATATCAAAATAGACGGATTTGTTTTGTTGGATGGCGGGGAATATTTCAGTATCCTCTTTGTACCCTTCATCGTCGTTAATGTAAAGGTCAGTTAACTGATCTGAATCTTCTACAAACAGATCTTCGCCAGTATCTTCAGTTACATTTATTGCAGATTCAAGAGGCCATTCACTCATTTCAATGTCACATGCATCCAAGTTGCTGTTTCCAGTTTGATCTTCCAGTCCTTCCGCACCTAATCTTAGTATACGCACAAGCATTTCCAACTCATCTACCAGTTCAAAGATGCACACATCTTCGACTTTTAAACTGTTTCCACGTGCAAACGCTAACCATCCCCCACAAAAGGTGTGCGTAGTAGAATTCTTTTTTGTATTTGGAATACAATTTATCAGCCAGGAGCGTCCATTTAGATTCTTCAGAGTCACTTTTGTTCTGTAGTCTGGAAGGTGGACTGCTGAAAATTTTGTAGGAATTTTCTGCAAGGTAATGATGACACAAATACTTGTAACTACACAAGTACTTCAATGTATTAACTCCACACATGATAGAGAGCATTAGCATTCACAGATGCGCTGACATTCCGGTAGAGGGATGTAAAATAGTAATCACGGAAGATGCAGACAGCCCCCCCCCCCCCCCCCCCCCCCCGCATTGAAGACTCGTTCACAAAAGTATTGTTTCTTACCTTCCGACGAAACATGTGTGTGTGTGTGTTGTACTAAATTTTCTGTTTCGACATGTTTCAGTTAACCAGTTTTTTTCCAGAATGCATGAACACAGGCAGAAAAAAGAAACACAAAGGAGGTAATAGAAACACTAAGGAGAATCTACCGTGATAGTCAAAACCATACATATGTGAAACTCACCATTGTACCATTACCGTTGATATTTGAATGATTCATAACTCGGACAAAATATGGAGAGCTGGAAGTGATGTATCCAGCGGCTCTTGATTCTATGAATTTCGAAAGGCTTGCGTTGATTGCGGTGTCTGTAAAAATGGTAGAAAATGGTAATTACAACTTTGTGACAAGATTACTTAAGATTAATCTAAGCAACAATGTTAAGAATATAAAAAATGTTAAAAACGATTTTAATATATTACTTACGTTGATTGTTTCTCGGGGCTTTCTTCTCAGACTTCACTACAGTACCCTTCCATTCTGTATTTGAAATAGAGGGAAGACCCAGAACGACAGGGTCGGATGCATTCACAATTACAAAATCCGTTTCTCTAAAACCATCTTGTATCTCCAGACGAACTGGGGTGAAGATACCCCTTTGTTTCTTTTCACCATCTACGTTGAGCAAAAAAGCTTCCTTATCTCGTCCTCTCTTTTTTCCCGAATTTTTATTATTAAGATTCATTGACCCTTGGCCTTGGCCTTGGCTGCATATTGCTTTTAAGGCTTCTTCTTTCTCGCACGAGCTTTCATCGAATATTTGTATAGTGAAATATGAATTCCCATCATACCTGAAAACTAGAGAGTCGCCGCATTGTAAGGAATGATCTTTCACAAAGGTAGGCCATCCACCATGGAAAAACAAGTGACCATTTTGATCAACGAGGTCCACGTGCCATGAGTTACCACTCGGCCCAATCAATGATAGAGAGCCCAACGTTGTACCCTTCAGGTGTTTAATGAACTTAGAAGGCACTTCCTGCAAACAAGATCACACACTACACTAAGATTTGATCATAAACCTTGACCAGGCTAACATCAAAGCTTTTCGTTTTCCTTTTTTACTCCTTCAATTACTAAGCCGGTTATGTTTACGTCATTTGATCCAATATCAGCTACCTTTTCCAAACACTTAAACCACTTTTATGACATGTTTAGGAACCATAGAATTTGGATTTGGAAATGAGACCAATTCCTTACCAATTCCATCCCTCAGATTCCTATGATTTCGACACTTATCTTAGTTTGTTTATTTTTCTGAGTAATCTCATTAGAATATGCATTTTTTTCTTTATTTTCTTCCTGCATTTGAAATTTTACATTTTTCTAATAATTTTTAGTTTTTGGTGACCTTGATTAGAGGATCGAAGCTGGACCTATGATCGGGGTAACTCCGTCTTAACCACTAGACATGGCTTTTTAATTTGAAGTAGCTAGTTTTGTGAAATCGTAATGTGACTATTAAGTTTAGCATGCAATTGAGTGATCACTTGTTTACACAAGTAATATCATAGAGTACAATTCCTTGATCATATATATTCCCAATCAAAAACACAATAACAAGTAAAAATGGAGGCAGAAACCTGAACAAAGAATAATACCCAGAAAACAGAAGAAAAGAGGAAAGGAAAGGAGGGGAATTGGTACCAGACGTTGAGAGCTGAAAGTAGGTAGAAAAATCTCCAGAAAATGAGGCTTCTTGGCATTCATTATTGATCCCTCCCCTCCCTGAACAAGATTGAAATACAGTGATGAATGAATCAGGAATTGATTGATTAAGCAATGAATGAATGAATGAATGAATGAATGAACTCACCAGTCAACAGTAGTAAGAGTATCTTGTCTTGTCTAGGTAGGAGAGATGAGAGCAAAGAGGGTGTCGGAAAAATTGAAGTGGGATTGGTGGCCGTGCATAACGACCATACCACATGCCAATTTATGCTACCAGCACCAGGACTCTACCACTATTTACTTGTGACAGCTATATATACCCCCTGATTTACTCATTAATGTGTAAAGTTTTCTTTTGAGATATGTGGACGTTTAGATATGGGACTTAATAATATTTGTAACCTAAATCTTATCTTAGATAATATACTAAAATATCGTTATTTTTATCCTAATAAATGGATACAGAGTACGAGTAATGCTTATCTGACTTGACCTTTGCGACGGATCATCAGGAATAGTGTAGGACTACGGGTATATAGACTGGTTTTGGTGTATAAAGTCAAAGACATCCAAAGCCCAACATCAAAATCATAATCTGGGTTTTGTATTTGGGTATTATTATTCACTTCGGAGTTGTCATCCTCCTCCTCCTCCGTCTTCATTGTTCATCAGTACAGAATCGAAGATGACGATGTTTCACTTCTTCAATTGCGCCATCTTGACTTTCGGTCCTCACTTCATCTACTTCTCTGCCACCCCTTTGTCAGTCCCTATCCCTCACTTTTACTATTTTCCAGATCTTTCTTTCTCTCTCTCTCTCTCTCTCTCTCTCTCTCTCTCTACTTTATGATTTCCCCCTTTCAATTATCTCACTGCATTCCCAGATTCCCTCAGTATCTCTATGTAATTAGGGTTTTTCAATTATATTTGTTTTCTGGGTTTTACATTCAGTTCCAGTCGACTTATGGATCTACTGCCTTCATATTAGCTCGCTTTTGATCCAATTATTATGATGCCTTGGCTTAATCTTGCCTTCTGCGATCTTGCATTGTGCTGTTTCCGAGTTATAATTTCCTTGATGCGTAAGGATCGTTGAATCATGTCGTCGTCGTCTCAGTTGTAATTTCCTTGATGGATTAGCTAACAGCTACTGATACTAGCAGCCGTTTACTTGCATCCTACTGTATATGTTAATTTCATTGATGCGTAAGGATCGTTGAATCATGTGGTCGTCTGAGTTGTAATTTTCCTTCATGGATTAGGTAACAGCTACTGCTACTAGCAACCGGTTACTTGCATCGTACTGTATGTTAATTTCATTGATGTGTAAGGATCGTTGAATCATGTGGTCGTCGTCTGAGTTGTAATTTCCTTAATTGATAGGGTAACAGTTACAGCTACTGCTACTAGCAGCCGGTTACTTGCATCGTATTACTGCTCGTTGCCACGACTTGGGGGTTGTTTTAGTGATATACTCATATACCTAGTCAAAGCAGAAATGGATTCTTGTATTATGGATGCAGTGCGAGTAAATATGTCTCTTTTTTTTCAATGTTAATTTGTATTAGCAAAGATTTCTCCTTTGCCATACACTTGTTTGCTGGACCGAAAAAACTTACTATGTATCTTTGTTTAATAACATGTATCTTGACCAAAGGGAGATGTGGTGGAACTTGCGATTCCCTTCACCGATGCTCAGTACTTTTGTCAGAATTCACATTGATGTACCTTATTGACATCTCTTATCATGTAGATGTTTTCTACTCTATATTTGCACTTTCTCAGTAATTAGCAATGAGGTGTACTTTACATAGGTGAAATGCTTACTTTTAATGCTGTCATACTCGTCTGTATAAAACAAAATGTCAATCTACATGTCTGTACTGCATCTTATCCGTGTTGACTGTTTTTTTTGTGATTTTTCTGGTTTCTGTATGTAGATCTGAGTACGACACCTTGGGTACATCAATCAAAGCTGCAATTGTTTACCTTGTTACAGCTTTGGTGAAGGTTTGTAAGCATTGCAACACGCTATTTATTTTTTACTTTTTTTTTGGATTACTAATGAATAGTTTCACTATTATATTCAGCTTGTTTGTTTGGCGACCTTCCTGAAGGTTCCAGATAACGATAGCTTCGATCCTTACCAGGTATGTCATATGTGCTCCTCTCTTTATAGACATCGACTGGAAATGTATGGTTAAAGGAAGGATTGAAAAGGATCATGACTTCAATATTTCCCAAAAAAAAATCTCGTCCAAAAATGTTTATTAATGACTCGAATCTTTTTACTTTTAAGGTTTTGTATTATTTACAAGGGATGAATGATATAAATGTTTTATGCATTCTTGAATAATTTGATGTGTGTTTAACATGGTATTGGTTGTGATCATGGTTACTAGATTCACTATGAATACGCCCTTACAACTTTGGCTTCAAGGCCACAATACATTAGATAGCAAGACTTCTCTAGGTACAACCCAATTAAGCCTAAGTAACACATCCTTTTTAATCATACTACAAAGCTTAGAAGGAGTAACTAGAACATGATAATGAATACTATCATTAATAGCCCACCAAACATGATATAAGAGTGCATTAAGGACAGCAGCACATTCATAAAAGTTCTTAGAAGGAATATCAATCTGCACCCATTGATTGAGTTGCCGTAAACACTGCGAGCTATAACAGCATTCGAAGAATAAGTGCTGATGGTCTCTTACTGCTTGATCACAAAGACCATGGTTAGGGTTAGACGGTTAGTAGAAGGATACCATTTAATCAATCTGTCCCTAGTCAAGAGTCTTTGTTTACTAACTAGCCAAGTCCAAGATATAAATCTGCGCTTGGGCAGACTGATGTTGTTCCAGATGATCATAGACATAGGCACTTTTTCATGGGGATTAGTATACCAGTCATAACCAGCAGCAACTGTGTAATGAGTATCAGTTGTCCCCCACCAGTTGCCATTATTACCACTCAGCTCATTAAGCGGATCTTCCTCCATGCCCAGCACGTTCTGGCTATTTAATCAGCAGATTGTGTTTTTTTCTTGTCGTAGTGATAAGCAAAGGCTTTTATTCACGTTTTTTTTAACGATGATGGTGTGCTCATTGTGATTAAACGTTTGTCCCCTTCATTTTCAGGAATTGTTGAAACTTGTGATTGGCTTGGTAGATGTTGCTGGTCTATACTATGCATTGACTCAGCTGACTCACAGGAACATTTCCCAAAATCACAAATTCCAAGCTGTTGGTCTAGGTCAGTGACCATTTACCTTACCTTTATATCTGGTGTGTGCTTCTTTGATACGTGTAATATTTTCTATTAAACAACCACCATTTTACCTCTGAATGCCCTATTAGATGATTTGATACACAAATGTTTCTGGACATGTTCAAATCTTCCGATTAGGTCTATATTTGGTTATCAATGACGTTCCTTTGAAATGTTGGGAAGCTACACTTTACCGTTACATCTACTGTCATTGTTGCTGTATGCAGTAATAGCATCTTTTTTTTCTCCATCCTCGTTTCTTGGACATAACGGAAAGAAACAAAAGCTTCATAATGAAAATTAAATACTTGTCATGCACTAGTCACGTTGAAATGCTAGGTGATATAACCCAAGGGAGTATCTTTCTTGGTTTTCTCTCATTTTGCACGCTGAGTTGGATATATATTAGGGATATAATGCTTCATAATTTGTCGACTTATGCTTTTTTTTCACAGGATGGGCCTTTGCAGATGCTGTTTTGCACAGACTAGCACCCCTTTGGGTGGGTGCCAGAGGATTAGAATTCACATGGGAGTTTGTTTTGCAAGGTCTTGAAGCAAACGCTCATCTGGTATGTTTTCATTCTCTTTCAATTTGGAACATATACCTGTTAGCGTAGTACACTATTCTCTGAGCCTGCACATATGTCTCCGTACAGCATTTTATTTTACATACTCGAATGCAACAAGACTCTCTTTGAAGGGTTCTGTTGTATTGCTTGACTATGATTGGTTGTCATTTCACGGTTCATTGATGTAAGATATTGTTTCTCAGGTGTTGACTATTTCCCTTGCTGCAATGGGATCCTTGATGTGGCTCAGGAAAAACAAGCCAAAGACTTTGGTACCTATTATATACTTATGTGCCGGAATTCTTGCCACTATGCCATCTATCATAAGGTTGGTTATGGAAATTGTTTTATGGTTTTAGTTGGCAACATCATTCTTGTCCCCACTCCCTCCATCACCTTAGTTAAAAAGGCAAAGAGGCAATACTTTTTTTTATAAAAAATGGTTTTCCTCAAAAAAATCTTAATTTCGAGAGAGTAACATGTATTATGTATGGAATGAAAACGGGAGCTAAAAGGAATGAAGAGAAGGGTAGACTAAAGAACTACTCGTATAATTTTGGTGATACCTTTCTTGCAAGTGTTTCTCATACGTGTTTGTAATTGTGGTGTCAGCTACTTGAGGCGAGTTATGGGATGGCACTTCCCGCAAGTCGTTGGTTTTGAACTGCTCACATCTTTGGTGATGACTTTTATCAGCTGGCAACTCTTTTCTGCTTGCCAAAGGCCCTCCTTTTAAGCCAAGTCCCGGAGCAAGATGATTAATTCCTCATAACTTTCGGGGGCTTGACCTAATTTTTCGGAGCTGAATTTTGTTTTATAGCTACAAATGTTGTTAAATTAACTGAAAATTGCCCCCTTCAGTTTATTCTGGCCATGGGTATGCGGGAATCCAGTGTAGAAACAATTGTAGGGATTTGTCGATTAGTTGGAGGTTTAACGATTTCCGCTTGATTCGTTATTAGTGGGCTTACACGATTTTGGTTTATCTGTGGTCAAGTCTCAAACAGAGTTGGCTAGTTTGGGGTCGCCCCCTTAGATGTCAATTATTGAAAAATATATCTCATTAAAACCTCGTAGAGAAAACCCTTACCAAAAGCTTCTGACAAAATGACGATAAAAATTTAGACCTCGCAAGTGAACGGTATGTTGCATAACGAGGACAGTGTTTGGAGTCTGGGGTAGTTTAGAAGTGAAGAGTATCTAAGATCAACCCAAATAGAAACATGCACAAACTAAAAGGATGTCAAGAGTCTGACAAACTAAAGCAAATAACAATGGTAACTAAGTAGGTTGTAAACAAGAAAAAACGTTTGAAAAATTTACGGGAATTCGGGTCACGTGCGACTACATTTAGAGATTGCAGAACCGGGCGACTGCAACATAAAAATGGGTGACTGAAACACGGTCGCCAACGCCATGCCAAAAAATCACGCGATCCAAATTCTCTTTCCTTGGTGCATTACTCATTCTCTGTCGGATATGTGATTTAATAAGTCGGCTTCCATAGAGTTTGATGAATCCAACTGAAGATCGGAAACCCAACTAGAAGTGGAGGACTCAAAAGGCACTTCGTCACGCGGTGTTCCAGCAAGCCTAGAATCAAGCAACTCTACTTGGTTTTTAACCCATGGTGGATCGTATGAATTCAGCCAAAGCGCTTCGCCAGTGTTCTTATGCTTGAAATCAGGATGTCTTGGACTCTTCTTTGTATTCCTGTTGTCATACCATTCTTCTGGGTTGGCAAAGAGTAGTTGCCACATGTGAAGCCGTTTTCTATGCTTTTCCTCGCCAGATTCACCTACATCTGATCAGTAAAAAAAAGCAAGAGTTTGATCTAAAAATATGTTTTACAAAATAAGGTCATCGTTCATTGAAATGGAGAAGACCACATTGTGATTTGCGAGCGATTGTAAAATGAGTTTTATAGGGTTTCCTTGACTGCAATATGACAGTCGGTCAACACAGTCAAATTTATGGCATAATGACCGGGATTGATTTGTGGCGGCCGCCGGCCAGTATCTCGTAGCTGAGTAAGCTGAATGAGAAGTAAAAGCTCCTTGTAGACATAATTAAGGATACACGGTCCTAACGTCAATATGCATGGATTTGGAGATTCATAATCAAGAAAGACGGGAAGTAGACAGTAGAGATAATCACGATAAAGATAATCTTACCAGCTTTGGATCCTACAGCTACTTTGTAATTTTCATCTGGCACTTGAACATAATTCAATTCTGTTGCTGTCAGCTGGAAGACAAATTAACAGGTCAACGCCCTAGCAACTCAAAAGTCAAAACATATCTATGTATGAATCACCAGTATCCGCAGCTCTAAAAGACTCTATCTTTCCCCTCTATAAATGGCCTCAACTCCGACACTTATATTCCATCAAACAAACTGAGAAATCCTTTAAAAAGAAGCTGGAGGACAAAGAGCATGACGTTTTCATTGACGAAGGCAAAACAACATGGTTTCGAATGCTTTTAGCCAAATAGAATCCACTTATAAACAGAGATGAACTGAAAACTGCCACACACACACACACACACACACAAAAAGAGAGAATGCAATACCTTATAATACATCTTCTCTGCCCCATCTATTGTAGACTTTGTATATGACCCGAGTTGACCAGAAACATAAATGTAATCATTTGGTTTTAGATGCACAAGAGCTCTCTCCGCCAACGAATCCCACATAGAAACTGCAATCCTGTGCAGAAGAACATACATATTAAAGGGTTTTGTAAGGCAGTAACCATATCTAAGAACTCTATGCACATGGAAACGTAATTCAAAAAAAGAAGGTGAAATTACACAGTTTCTAAAACCATACAAAAATTTAGACTAGCAACAACCTGAACCCAACTCGACACCCAAACTAAAGACCTGAGTTCGACCCTAACCCAAGTTGACCCGACTTAACATGAAGCGATCCAAATATCTATTGTAGCAAGTCGATATCCCAAAAAAAATAAAAAATATACCCGAATGTGAAAAGACCCAGCCCAACTCGAAAATGCCCGATTTTTCTAACCCGAAAAAGAGCGGCCGGATTTTTCTGACCTAACTCGGGGAAGCTACAGAGTAGTGACAAGAGTAACAACTAACAGGGGGTAAACCAAATTCAGCGTCAAATACCAAAAAAATTAGTCAGAAATTGTCGATTTTCGCTACTTGAAAACCTTGCAATCATCATCATCATCAAATGAGAGTTGGTTCGGCCACTATTCAAAGCAGCGTGAAGGAGCATCAATGGCTGAAAAAGGGAAGGAAAAAGGGGGAATGAATGAAATAGTGGTACGGTACCTGAAATGAGAAGGAGAAGTAGGAGAAGGTTTAACGAGGAGAATAGAGTGGACACCGAATTTGCCATCTTTGCTGTCGAACTTTTTAGGCGGGTATTCCACTGTCCCTATCAAACTGGCCGAGTTATGAAGCCTTTCCGACCACCTCACCGTCGCCGGCCTCGCCAATTTCCGCGATGCTTGATACACCTCGCTCTCCTCTCCTTCGCCGTCGGTGGAGATGGAGTTGGTGTTGGGTGGCCGCCGCCGCAGGTTGCGGAGGCGGAGGCGGAGGCTTAAGGCAGTTTTAGACAGCATTTGAGATTCTTTAAAGGGGAGAGGGAGAGGGAGAGGGAGAGGCTTTTAGTCTACTGCCAGGTCCTTTATTTGTGGCACTCTTCTTTCGTCAACAACTGTTACTGTTTTTACCCCACACTTCAAACCAAGGATTTCAAAACGTGTTTGAGACAATTTTGAGGATTGGGGACGTTTTCGATCTTACAAAGTTGGAAAAAAATACTACTGTATTTTCTTTTTAAAAGTCGAGAATTTGAAAATATGATCTGTCGATTCGAGATGTTTTTGTATCGCTATCTTTCATGAGACAAAATCTCTTCTTTAGAATAGTACATGAGTACATCCATAAATCGTTAAATAACTTGTGATTGAAGACGAACCACAAACCCTCAACAAACAATATTTTCACTTTTTTTAGTTTCGGGAGGTTTGTCTTGGTATTTCAATCGACAAGGTCACATTATTTTCAACTCATTTAGTTCAGTTCAATTCAATTCGCAGTTAAATTTCAATTCAACTCCAAAAAAATCATTTTATTTAAATATTTCAGTCCACACCGTTCAATTGACTTCTTTTCGACTCAACAACTTCATTAAAAAAAAGAAAAGGAAATGGATATAGCGTCTCATGGAAGGAAAAACAAAGTATGTTCGTCTTCCCGCCTAAGTAAGTGATGGGTCCGGTCCGTCTATTAAATTAAACTCAAGAAAAGCCTGGGAACGACGATTCTGGAGCGGGAAGAATGGAGGGCATCAACGTAATTCCAATCTCCGACCTCCTCACCCGCCGCCGCCCTATCTGCGCCACCGCCTCCCTCTCTCCTCCCCGCCCTACCACTCCTCCACCCTTCTCCTCCCCTACCAATCCCCCAACCCCAATTCCTAACCCTAATTTTTCTCCCACATTCATCAAATCTCTCCCAAAACCTTCCATGATCGTCGGTGCACTCTCTCTTCCCTCCTTCAATCAACCGCTCACGCCGCCACCGCCGCAGTCCTGTTTCTTTTTCTGCGATGAGTCCGGTTCAGTGTGCTGCGACGTCATCCGCTTCGATTTCGCCATGATAGGGAAGAAAATTAAGGTATTATCTTGGAATTATATTCCTTTTAAGAAATGTGGCGGTTTTTTAGAGATCATTGAATGGAGGTTTTGTGATGATTGCGTTTGTGTTAATGTTGATTCATTTTCGTTGTTTTTGGGTGGCGATGGAGTGTGCTGTGATAGTAAGGCTAAGTATAGTGTCAATGGCTTTGTGCAGTCAGTTAGTCCTCTGTTAATTCTGCCTTGTTCAACGGATAAGATGGCGGGTGAAGCGGGAAATGAGAAAGGTTTTATGGTGGAGGTGGTGAATTCTGATCATCTAAGCGTAGGAAAGGAGAAAGATAGGGATAGGGGTGATTTTGTTTACTTTAAGGGCTCACTGTCCTCATGGCATCCGGCATTTTCGCGGCTAGTTGGGAGGGGGATTTCTCTGTCGAGGTTGAAGAAGAAGTTAGTGTACATAGGGAAAGATGGAGGTAGGTTAATGCATTTAGCAAGTGAAGGTACAGAGTTGAGTTTTCCGAGTTTGGATAAGGATTTGTTGTGTGGAACGAGGGAACGGTGTGAGGATGAGAAAGGGAAATTGGGTACGTACGTTGGCGTTGTTAGGGGTGTATATATGCAGGGAATGGCCATCCAGTTGGATGAAGAAGTTTGGCTTTTGATGACTGAAGAATCCCTTGTTTTCACTTATAGTGCTAGGGTTGGAGCAATTGTGAGTATTCTTGCTGTTTAATTGATTGTAATCATTTCTAAAATGAAGGTTTCTACTTTCTAGTAGTTGAACATCATGTTTTTCTATTCGTTGTAGATACGCGTGAGAAATGTTCATATCTCGAGCCCTAAGTTCCGATGGGGGAAAATGCTTGTTCTTGGGGCATGTAGCAAGACCAACATCACAACAATTTCCTTTTCTCCTTGGGAAACAGGGTAATAGATGCTATGCCAAACTAAGTTTATGCTGTATTATACATGTCGGATTGTCATACATGTTTATTTTATGCATTGCAGTTTTATGGGTGCAGGTGCCATATGGTCTCTAAGTCTCAGAGTTACTTGCTAAAATTCATCAACTCCTTGGATTTTCCTTCGAGGCTATGGTACGATGGAGATCTTTACTCTTACTAGAATGCTACTCCCTCCATTCCATTTGAGATGATCTAAGAAATAGTGATGGAGAAGGGAATTATATTGAAAATCCTTTGTATGTACAATACGATGTCAGCTTAGAAAATCTTTTCATGTTTTCAGGGTATTACTAGTGGTGCAGTGTTTTAGGAAAAAGTTTTCTGGATTATTCTCAGAAAAGGAGATATTGGGAACAAAGCATGTAAGTTCCAATACTGGTACCTCATACTGAATAAACTGAATACTGTATTATGTTCAAAGTCATGTGTTGCGTGACTCCCTTCTCCCTTACTAAGCTGAGAAGCTAATCTCAAAAGTTATGTTGTCTTATCAGAGGGAAGGATTGGTGCAAACTTATGCTAGACGTGTCTTTCCTTTATCGCATTCACAATTACAGGTATGGTAGGAAGCATTGGTGACCATGACACGTTGGGATTTTGTTTTAGAACAGTTGTGGCTAATTAAATTAAGTGCTTGATGTTTAACAGCATGCCTTATTCATGAACTTTTGGAAGCACGATTCATGTAGCACTGGTAGCAATGTCAGCTATGTCAACTTGAGTTTGGTAAAAGCTCTTTTTATCTCGTTTTTTGAACTAGTAACCATTTTACACGCATCTTGTTGTCCAGAGTTGTTATATTATAAATCTCTTGTGTCTTTTTATGCAATGAAATGTAGAGATTTGATATCTGTTCTTGCAGGCTGTGCCACTTTTGAGTTTTCTCGGCAACTGTGACAGGATATGGCTTAATTCTATTATGGAATTGAAGAATGGTAATGAAATATTAGAAGATCACATTCAAGCTGACACCTCTTTTAGAGAGAACAAACTTTCAAATGAAGCAATTCGGAGGGTTTTGCCCAGCAAGGATTTAGGAATTTCTTTGGTTGGGAATCTGAAGGTTGATTATGTGTTCCTTTATCCAGTGTCTTCAGTTTATCTGCAAACCTATTTAATTCGTACAGTTATCTGGACCCAATATCTGTTGTAGTGGCTTGCTTGATAGGGTCGTGGTAAACTTCAATATGTTTACGTGTCCAATGAATGCTGTGGTATCTAGTATGTGAATAAGAAGCATAATTGTAGCTATATGAATGGCTGTGATGCTTGAGGCTAAACATAGACATCTATGAAAAATCGCTCATGTAGCTTGACTGTTGTCTGTTATATTGAGTTGATTTGAGCAAACAGATTTTATTTTGGTATTAGGGCATTGTTATTTACCTACAGTTTGCTGGTAGAATGATCCTCTCCTTATTGTCTTCCCAGGCTTAATCCATATCTCTCTTTCTTTATTTTTTTTTCCCCAAACCCCTGGACGCACCTTTTGATGGACAAAGGTTTGTTCTCGAAAGCTAGATTTCTAGTGGCAATTGTTTCTGTATATTTTGTGCTCAACACATGGTTGAACTATACTATTATCTGGATAGTCTTGCCATAAGCTGGGCTGAAGTTAGATTGGGTCATTTCTAGCATCTTTTTTTCTGATACTTATTTTTTATATGTAGCTTTCTCAAGATACGGGAAGATTGCAGTTTTCTGATGCAACAGGTTGCATTGATGTTGTTATACCAGACCTCCCGGCTGACTGGAACATGAATGTGACCTTTGAGGTGATCCTCCATGAATTCGGTATTAATATCTTTGGCATATTACCATGTGCTCGCCTATGCTACTCGAACACCTCACTTAGGAGCCGTGTCGCGTGTCCAACACGATACGACACTTCACTTTAGACCAAAATTTGAGAACACCGCTCAAAATAGGTGTATTTGCACTTCGACACGGCCCCACGTCGGATAGTCGGGATAACATAGGTGTCCGCACAGGGGCGAATTTAATGTTACTCATGGCCTCTTCTCTTTTACATTTCATTCTGTCATAAATTTTGTAATACGTATGGATTATAAATGCCTTTCTAGGATATCACAGCATATCAGGACTTTATTTGATGCGGTTGCATTTCAGGTAGTCAACTATACTCTCGTGTTAGAAGGCAAGCCTGGATTTCAGGGTCAAAAGTGGGTGCTTGATGATGACCTGTTCTCATGCAACAGTATTTTTTGTTCACTTGTGTCAGAAAAGCAAACTGAGTTGACAGTTTATGTGCATTTTTTTTGGACCAATATAAGATGCCTTGATTTTCCTCTTCATCATTTCCCGAGCGTTGAAGATAGTTCTTCGAAGCTTGACCATGGCATCTTTCACTTGTTCCATTTACTCCACAAGTTCCCATTTCAACCCCAGGTATCCCATTGTTCCTCCACCACTTCTCCCTCTAATTAGACGGCTCAAACAAGTGCCGCGTTCAATATGTAAAATTCAGTTACTGAAGACAGCTGCATTAAGTCCTCCCCCTTCCCCCTCTTCTGGTGAATTCTATTTCTATCAAATGTCGACGAGGAAAAAAATACACTCTAATAATTTGGCATTCTTATCTCTCTTACAGTTTCATGGTGACTTTTTTATATCAGACAATTTCCGCCTATTTGCCGAGGTCATGGTCTTGCCATGGGATCTGATTGTTGATCCAAGTGACAATGCAACTCGCCCAGAAGTAATTTTAGAAGAGAAGATAGAAAATTCTACTCATAAATTATTTGCGCTTAAGAGATGTAAAACCCATCCTACATCTGGATATTCTGATAAAATTGAATTACCCGGCAATATCGAAGATTTTGGAAACAGTTCATACAGAGACTCTAGTAGTTTGCTCTCTTTGCCCCACAAGACAAGGAATTCTTACAATCTTTGTGGTCCAACTCCTGTTCAAATACCTTGCATAGCATCTTTTAGAGGAAGATTGTGTGGAAGCATGACTGGTTCTGGAAACATATGCTATACTCAAGGTATTGGCGACTCTGCCAAATTTCTTTCATCAAGCTCAAGGAAATTACTGCTGGAGTTCAACTATAAGAACATGTTCAAATATAAGGTAACCTTATCTTTCAATATGTTGATTGATTTTAGTAAGAAAAAGCCCTGTTTCTGACATTTTGTTAATGCTTTTAGCTGATGCACATTGGAGCTTATTACGTTTTCAAGCATCTTGCTGGGAAGTGCTTTTGCGATTCAAATAACTTAAATTTAGGTAATAAGATACCCATCAATATGGAGACACATCTACGGAGCGCGGCTTTTCATTTTAATGGACTTGACTCTAATTCTGGACTATGCAATGATCCATGGTGTTCCTGTTCTATATGTAGCAATTCAAGCAGAGGCTATCTTCAAAATGATCTTGTGCTCCATCCTGACAGTGCTACTCACGGAAGTTTCTGTGATGTCAGTCTTCATATTGCAACAGATAATCTGGATGAGGGTGCTCAGGCCCTGAAAGATGCTCTGAGCTCTACAGATATAAATTTCCATGGCCATCAAGTTGGCTATAGAGATTCTGCCATAGGTGAATTTCGGAACAATGGAGCATGCTATGAAAATAACCTACTGGAGGGAGGCTTGGTATCTCTGAGGGGAACTGTTATGAACCTTCACCATTCTAGCGACGGAACCTTAGACAAAAAATGGGATGGGATAGTCTGCATGCGTGTTCTGACAGCTGGTCAGATGGTAATGTCTACTTTTTGTTTTGATCCTTTAAGGCTACATCTCACTCTGCAGTTAGGCTGTTAGTCTTAGGCCCTGTTCTTTCCATGTATTTTCAGCCGTGACAATTAGGTTCATCCTTACTCGGTTTAGTTAAGTTAATTAAGTGTAGCCTAATTAATTTTAGCTTGTCTTAGTCAATTCAGCCCACTTACCCTTTCATTTAAGTTCACTTTAGCCCCTTTCAGCCAGAAAAAAACGAGAACAAGGCCTTATTATGTGTTTTTTAATGGTCAGCTTCAGATCAGCGGCCCCCTGAGCAAGCATAACTATCCAGTAGGATTGTCACCTGGTGCAGATGTCACATTTCATAGGATACTTGCGTTGAGGTACGGAAATTGTATATACTGATTACCCGTTGTGATTTAGTACTCTGATAGAAGATATTCCTTTACTTATAGCATCAATACTTTTTAAGTGATGCATGTGCTCAGCGTAATCTTTAGCTGATGTATTCTTCTGATTTTTATAGTTTGTCTTTTGTTTGGATTGTTCTTGCAATTTTAGTTTTTACCATATTTGAGATACATTAGTTTCCGTTTCATCACTTAAATGGTGCAAATCCCAGGGGCTTTCCATTCATGAGAACTTCAGGGTTTTGGTTGGTTGATGATGTCGGAGCAGTTTCCCTTAGGAAGCAATATCAGATTTCAGTGCCTCTCCTAATTTACAGTAAAAACTAATAACTGGTGTTCCTTGTAAATAAGTGATGACGTGTATGGAAGTGGGTGACATTTCTTCTAAATGTTGGGTTGTCATTAGAACAGTACTGTTTTAAAACTTCAAAAGGACTAAAGCAAAGTGTGAACCTTGTGGTGAGGCGTCTTAAAAATGAAACTATGCATCTTTTTCAGAGATGGTCGCAAAAATTGTTTTTTAGATCTCGGGTATTTGATTTTTGGATCTCTTCAGTACTCTGTTTAACTGGCCGTTATTTCCCTAACAATATTCTCAATAATATCTGCTACACATCTTTGAAATTGTCAAAACCTTAATCCATTATCAATTTGTACCGGCTATAGAATATTGTTTTTTATTTTATCTGCTAGTGTCTGTGGTAGGAAGTAATTATCTGTAAACCTGTGTTTATCAACAGTGGGCAAACTCGGCTAATCTTGACACCTGTATCATTCATTACTGTGCACACTGTGAAAGAGGCGTTCATAGATTTATGTCCAAGTTTCTCCGATCTCAAGGCTATGCCATCATGCTTAATTTCTGACTTAATACACAGTGATGCATGCAAGCCAAGGCGGTTACGTGGCAGGGTAAGTGTTGTAAACAGCTTTGCATTTCCAGTAGTCTGTAAATCTTTTATGACTGAAACTGTTGTAGTGGTTTTTTTACTGTAGGTTGTTGGGATATACATTGTGATGCTAGAAAGAGACAAAAAAATGGATAAACTTTTCTCTTCCGTTCGTTCTGGGACTCCTATTGCTAATATTCCTGTTGCTGGCTTCATCTTGGGTATGCAATCTTTGTGGCCTTTCTCTGATGGAACTCACAAACGCTTGTTAAATAGATGTAGCTCTTTCTTGTTGCTCTTCCTGATCCAATGCTGTGCATATTGTCCTTGACAAGGTTAGTGAAATGGTTAGTTAGTTAGTTGAGCCTTTATATATGGTTCAGGAAGAACCTTTAGAACACAGTTTTTCTATTTGAAAAATTTATTTTCCTTTCTTTCGGCATTATATCTCCTTGATCATTGAACCGTGCTTATGTCTCAAAGATAGCTTCCATAAGTTTAATCTCAAATCCTTTACTGCAATTTCATGTTACTCAAACTCTTTTACGAGGTGTCGTATCCGATATGGTGCCGGATGTCGGACACGGGCTATTTTGGGCAAAAACTTTGATTTTTGGTCTAACATGAAGTATCGAAGTATTGTGTCGGTGTTAGACACATGTCACGACACGGGACCCAAGTGAAGTGTCAAAGTAGCATAGATTGCATGCAAAAACCTTTACCCTCATTAGTAGTCTCTCCCATAGTCCCATGCGATGGTATTGTTGTAACTTGTAACATTCCTTTGTTTTTTTTTGCCTTTTTTGTTTATTTATATGGGAGTTAGGATGTAGACAGCAACTAGAATTTTGTCACTGATTGCTGTTTTCATTGCATTGCCATGCTGTAGGATTTGAGACTTCGAGAACTGAACTTATTCAATGTGTAATCTGCATTCGTTTTGCTTGTGATTTACCCGAGATTGTTTAAATGTTCTCCCTCCTTCTGCCGGCAGCAAAATGCAATTACTCTCTCCCATTTTCTCCCTTAGTATGCAAGTTATTTTTTTATTGCTCTTTAATAAGTAGAAGTGTTTCCATAAGTTCTCTAGTTACTCATTTATGTCCTAAGCAGAAGATGGGTCATCACGTTGTTTTTGCTGGGCAAACGGTGAAAGGGCAGCAGCATTTCTTAGGCTGCACGATACAGCAGCACAAGTAGGCTGTGGAAGCAGTTGGTGGAGATCAAAGGGGTCTGTTATAGGCAAGTCCCGTAGCCCTCCCAGTTTTCACCTGGACAAAATTTTGAAGAAGCATGGAAGAGTCACTGTAAAAAATCTTGGGTCTATATATGACTGTTCAAATCAAGATCTCCATCTTTCAAGTGGCTCGGACTGTATCATTGACACTGAAGATCAGAAGCTTCTGAAATTATTAATCTTCAATGCATGCTCTAGTAACTTTTGGGTAAGTACATAAATCTTTGTTATTTTCACTTTGGTGCCTGTGGTTTCACTCAAGTTTGCCTAATTCGTTGTACACTCCAATACAAATGCATAGTAAGCATACACAATATGCACTTATTACTTTGTAATACGATGGATTTATTACTATCCCTCGCGACTAGAATTTGGTCATGGTATATCTTAGGACACCAAGTTAGCTAGTGAAAGACTGTTTCAAACTAGCTATGGAGTTAAAGCTGGAAACATAGAAACAATAAATCTTAGAGACCTGAACTTTTTAAACAAGACATTAGAAATATTTCCTCTCGGCATGACTTGAGTCGGAGACTCCAAATAATCAAACAGTCGATACTGTAAATCAGAGTCAAGTTAGAAAAAATATGATTATTGGAACCAACTTTACTGAGAATTATTTTCGTTTACTCCGTATGAAGTTTCTTACAATATGAAAGTTAGCCCTTTTTGAGTTTAATCCTACTGTTTAAGTCGATACTGTATGTCAGAGTATTGTCTCTTGCTCATAAGTACCATTCGAAATGAAAGCATAATTTCAATTGCATCTCAACGTAGTTCTGAATTTGGGGCCTCATAGTGACATTTAGAACAATGTTTCTCAAATCCATTAAACGACTAGAAAAATGTTAATGAATGTAAGTGCTATGAGATGGGATCATTTGTCAATAGAGCATCACCCCCCTATCAAAGCATCGTCTGACTAAGCCCGAGAGTGTCAGGATTTAGGATCCATCTTCCATCTGCTCTAAATCTGATGGCTGCATCTGTAGCGTTTCTCACATTTGGATGCTGTCATTTTTTTGAAATTTATCGTAGTGACCAAAATCCATATCTTTTCAGAGTATAACTGGTCATGTAATGGATTCCAATTCTGTCAACGACTTAGAGAAGATTCTTACGAAGGAACATATTACAGTACATGCATTTCAAAATGTATGGGTAAGAGATGTTTGCCAAGGGAATACACTTGCTGAAGCCAGGGAGTTATTCCAAGAGATCCAACCAGCTAATTATTCTTGGTCAGTCTGATTCTTAATTGATTCACAGTACAATCCATTTTTTAAGCGTTCTCAATCATTCTATGTTATGATTTTCAAGCGTCAAATTTTTTATTTTGTGTATTACCAGAATGAATAATATCCGCAGCTTGATCGATACAAATGCCAACTGAGATGTATCCTTTGAATATCAAATGACAATCCATGCCTTGCAAACTGTATGGGTAGTGATTTTGATCAAGCGTTTGCTGATTGGGCTATTTGTTTTAAGAACGGTAATAAGGTATTCATTTTCTGAAAAGTCTGATTATTAATGATCACCATTTTTTACTTTTGTGTAATCCTTTTGCTTGCATCACATAATTTCATCCAGTATGCATGGTATTTCACAAGCAAGGTTTAGATGTAGAGTCTTGGAGTCATGCGTGGCGAGAGTTGTTTAACATTGTCATAATTGGTTTTTTTGGTTGCACTGACACCAAGGGACTGCACCCCTTCGGTTTGCAAGAAGAGGGTGTGTTCCATGGGTTGAGACTTGAGACTAGATCTGCATCAAGGATTGGCTATAGTATTATGCTCATCTTTAGGGCAATAATATTCAATTGTGATATGAATTGCAATTATGCAAATGGTCGTGTACTATGACCTTTGTTACACACATGTTCGAGTGTCGTATTTCAGACACAATGTAGTAAATCCCAACAAGAGTGTTGTAATGTTCTAGGCGTGACATTGATAGTTGGTTGTAGATGGGCCCATGGTTGGTCTTATCATTCAATTATCTGCCATATAAGTCAGATATTGGCCATCATGAGCGCGCCATTGTTTTTATGAAGTCCTTTGCTTATAGGAAAATAATGGTGCTTATATCATGCTGGGAGCTGGTGACCTTTCGAAGGCACGAAGATATGTTCTCTTTTTAATATCATGGGCTTACGGGTGTTTGAGACTTGGACCATAACTAGACTAATGAAACTTGTAGAAGGATCTTTTATCTGTTTTGGCTAGTTTATGGATTGGCTATCTACATTTAGACTTTTTTCTTATTTAGATACACTGATGAAGTGATGATACACAGGTTCATTTATATCATCTTACTCTTCAAGCCTGGGTTCATTTGTGTGATGCTGGTTTCAGCCAGAACTGATGAAATGAGTTTCTCAGCATACATACACAACGAGCAACGTCTAAGAACACAAATGCCATGATTTTTGCCTCAAAGTTCTTATGCAACATCTAGTTCAGCCTCCCTGCATAGGGGAGGTTTTTAGCCCCCAAACTTCTAATGTGCATAATTATTGGGCCATGATTTTTGTTCTCTTCCAAAAGGGGTCATCAATAGAATTGATTCCATTTGTAGGAATTTTCTATGGGAAGGGAGAACAGTATATACTAGGGTACCTCTAGTAGCTTGGGAGAAGGTGTGTGCATAAGAGGGAAGGTGTTCTGTGTCTGAAAAACACTCACCTGTGGAGTGGGTAAATTAGCATGGTGGATATATGAGAAAACTGACAAATTGTAGGTACAATGGGTGAGCCATGTTTAACAGGAGACACAAGCCGGAGTTGGTGAAAAGTGTGCCAAGTTAAAGACAGCTTGGATTCTGGACTTCAGAATGGGACCTGGAAAAATTTGACAGTAGAGTACAGGATAAGTGGTTGGTATGAAATGCTGAGGCATCATGGGACTGTGGTCAACTGGTATAACCAGGTATGGAACAGATGGACAGTATCCAAGCGTGTTAGCATGATCTCATGGCTGATGTATACTGAAGCAGTGCACCCAGGAGCAAAATGGAGGTTTGGAATTTGTGAAAATTCTAACTATTGCATCTGTTTGACCGAGGAAGAGACAGCACAGGCCTGAATGCGTATAGTAGCAAGGTTCTTACTCATATAGAGGAGTGGCTGGGCATCAAACTGGATAGGAGTACAGGACTGATACACTGAGCAACGCAACATCCTGAACTTCAAGAGAACTAGAATTCAACAGCCAGTCCTCAGAGCAGTGCCGAATGCATGTATACACTAGAGACATAAAAGCTGTATGGAGAATCAATTGGGCAGGCCTGAATGCGTAGTTCAGAAGATCAGAATGAGACATGTATTGCTGCATTTCGCAAACCCCTGACAGAGAAGGATAAGACGTTGATGCATAGATTTGAAATGTGAGTAGAATGCTACATTCCACACACTGCAGGCTGTCTGCAGAGGCTGGAAAGTGAATTCACAAACTTCGTGCATCTTATTATTTATTAATGCAATCTTACATTTCAACAAAAAAACACAACAAAAGGAACTACTAACTTACAATGTTTTGCTATGTGCCCTCTTATTCTACATGGCATCTTTTCTAAAATCTGCAGCAATGAAGTTCAGATGCCAGATTTTTTTTATGCCAGCACCACAATGCAGCTGCTGTCACATTAGCATATTTCGGAACCTTGAGCAACTCTGAGTGAAGGCAAGCGATACTCTGCAATTGAACGGTTAGACCTATTCTCTTAAATTCGAATAACTATTTGATTTGTTGGTGTGGTATTACTTGAGGGGCATTTGCTTCTGAAACGTCAACCTTGCCTTAGTGACTCACATACTTTAGTCGAGAAGATTTGTCTAAGAACACAAATGACATTTTCAGTTCACTTTAATTGAGTTTAATTCAATTTAATTTAGCCTCATTTTGTTCAATTCAATTAAATACTCTCCTAGTCTCCTCGTTCCAATGAATTGTACTCCCTCTATCTCTTTAGAAGAGTCGTTCTTTCCTTTTAGGGTCGTCTCTCTAGAAGAGTCACCTTTTTTTTTTTTTTTTTTTTTTTTATCTAATCTCTATGGTTACCATTAGTTGTGACTCCATTTATTTCCTCAAATTTCATTTTTTCACCGCACATTTCTGTCACAAATGGGTCAAATACGATCCGTTTACATAGAAAAGACAAAATATTACAAAAATACATGGGTGGTCTTTTCTACATCAATGGAGAGTATTTGACCCATTATAACAAAATGATTGATACCTTTGTCACAAGGGAGAGTAGCTGCATTTCTAAGCACCTTGATTTCTACTAAATGTAAGGGGTAACTCTTCTAGAGAGACGGAGAGAGTATACATATCCCATTTTGATCTGTTCCATTCATTTGTATACATTTTCAATATTGTCCACAAAATTGTTTTGTACGGAGTAGAAGACTAGACTAACCTCTCTTTAACGTATATAATTCGTTGGTACGAAGGAGTAATTTTTGGTAAAAGGGGAGCTAGCCGAATGAAGAAGAAAATAGTGCATATAAAGCAAATTTGGGTCATAAAAACTTGTGGGAGAGTGCAGTGAGGAGTGAGGAGTGATGTAGTAGCAGTAGCAGAGCAGAATATAAACTCTGAAAAGAGTAGAAAAGCGAGGTAAAGTGGGCCTACTTTTTTGAAAAAGGCTGAGTTATTTTACGAAAGATTCCCTCCCAATTATCTGACTACAAAAGGAAACAAAACAATATTTACTCAAATTTCTTCACTCGTCTTTTTCACTGTCTTGTGTCTATTCTGACTCTCTTTACTCTTTTTGGGCGTCAACTCAACATGATGAATCAATCTCCCTCTCCCTCTCCCTCCACTCTCACTCTTATTTCCTCCCTCTCAAATCATTTGAAAAAGTTCTCCCTTTTATTTTCACTTTCAAATATCCTCTCTTTATTCACTCATCCCACTTTCCCCTGTACCACTGTATTATACTGTATTCTGTATTCTGTATTCTGTACAGTACCCACCACCAAAGAATTCTTGGTATCGGTAACACGATAGTGTGTTCCATGTCATCGTACACCACACTGACGCCCTCGACATCATCCTACACGAATCACGGCTCAATTGGGGCTGTTATTGGAGTTTTAGCCGCCATTCTTGTTTTATGCATTGCTGCTGTTTTGATAGGAAGGCTTTGTTTTGGGAGGAGTTTAATGGGTACAACACAAAAACGTTACGATATGGAGACTTGGGTCGAAACCAAATGCTCCTCTTGCGTTGATGGTACAATTCTCGTCTCCAAACCTCCACCTCCACCACCACCTATAACCACCGACGACAGCATTGAGGAGCCACCTACATCAAATGCTGCTGCTTCATGAATCATACATACGTACATGATGGATGATTCAACTATTAGTTGGTTTCATATTTTTTTGTTGTGATTTTGTTTTTGCTTTAGGTTGTTTCTGGTTGTTCATCCTGTTTTGGTGTGATTGGGGCCTCTCGATCACATCATTTATCCCGTCGTTGATCGAATGCACAACTCTGAATGCTCTTTGTTATTAAAATTCATTTGACAATGCTTCTGGACGGACATTCAGAATTTGTGGTGCTATGTTTTTTTCTACCATCCTACGTACTTAGTGTAACTACAAAGGCAACAATCCTACATTTTGTACAAGTACGAAGTACTGTAGCTGCTTGGTGCTTAGACATTACAGGATGGAGCTGTGGCTACAACAACAAGGAAATGCAAATTTTCTCATTTAACCAAGAGTAAGGACGACATAGGGTAAGATTATCTTGTACTCCGTAGTAAGCATGCCTGAGCAACTTCAACTGTCGTAAATGGGTGAGATATAACAGTAAAATGAGTTTATTTGCATTGGTCTACAAATCGAACATCTAAAGGATGATATTCTTGTTTATCAAACAACATATATGAGTACTAGCTAAAAGAGTTATACATTGATTCAACATGAGTAGATCATATCCAGTGACATCATCGATGGAGGTTCGTAATCTTGATGTGCAAAAGGATGAATTCCGCCCTCGTGAAGAAAATGAGGAATTTCTTGGACCAGAAGTATCGTATCCTAGTGCAATTAGTGCACTAATAATGTATTTAATTAGTGAATAATACAAGACCTGATATAGCATTTTCGGTCAATCTTCTAGCAAGACACAGCGCAACACCAACAAAAAGAATCCGAATGATATAAATTATAAAACATCTGCTACGTTACCTTTAAGGAGCTCAAGACCTTTGATTGTTTTACCAAAGAAAGGAAGAAGTAACTTTTTATTGGTTACACCTATGCAAGATATTTGTTGGATCCACATAAGTTAAAATCACAAAGTAGATATGTACTCCGTATTCAGTTATTGCAATGCACTCATGTCATGGAAATCTGCCAAACAAACATTAATTGCCAGTACTTCATCAAATCATGTTGGACTAATTGTTCTTTATGAAGTTGCTCGTAAATGTGTATGGTTAAGGTCAATGATACATCATATCCAAAAGGAATGTGGATTGAGAACCATAATTGATCAGCCTGTCATTATATATGAAGATAATGAAGCTTTCATTTCATCGAATGAAAGAAGGTTTCATCAAAAGAGATAATACCAACCATATATAACTAAAATTCTTGTTTACAAATGAGCTTCAAAAGGAAGAAGTAATTGACGCTCAACGAATTTGATCAAAATGCAACATGACATATCTTTTCACAAAATCACTCTCATCAACAAAATTTCAAGAATTTGTGAAAAGTATCAGGATGTGTCACCTTCGAGATAAATGTTGAAGAGAAACTATAATATTGCATTGTTTTCCTTAGCTAGATTTTCTCCCACTGCGTTTTTTTCTAATAAGATTGTTAATGAGGCAGTTTGTATTACATAGTCATCACATGGAAGGTGAACATTCAATGGAAAGTGTCGTAATTAATTTACTAGTGATAGGGTGAATGATTCAGTTATGTAATGAATATGTAATCACTTGCCACCATGAACAAGTGAAAATGTTGATGAGTAAGGTAGATGAATAGTAACATTTTTAATTTATACGGCTAAAGTAAAGATGAGATTTACAGTTGCAAAACTATCTACCTAAGCAGCTATAAAATGTTGTACGAGTATAAATAAGATTTATCATCATCAATAAAATTTACACAAATACATAATAAAATATCAGTTTCAAACCAAACATCCTTGAGTGAAAAACAATATACGGAGTAATTACAACAGATGAGACAATAATAGAAGTAGAACTACTTAATTCCTAATTTTGTAAGCCATTGTTTTTGGTTAATGAATGCATTTCTACTATATTGTTTAACCTCATAATTCAACCTTTGTGCCCATGGAACACGTTTTGAAACAATAGCACCAGGACCTTTGCAATTTACTTCAGCAAAAGTCACGTCATCTCTGCATTATTATTATAGATAAAAACAAAAAGTAAATTAGGTATTTGAGGCGAATATAAAAGACAATTGAGGTCATCTGTCCCACTTTTTTTATGCCTCGAGTATCTTATAGTCTTAAAGGGTAAATTAGGGATTTTATGTGAATATAAGGAGTATATATAATATATAAGGTGGGTAAGTGGAAAGAACATACTCATGACCAAGTTGATCCCAAATGAACCAGCCGTGAGGGTCAACGACTTTGCTGAAAAATGAATTGACAAATATAACCCTTGAAAATGGACGATAAGCTCTTCCCAAGGTTGCATGTCCTTTTCCTATTACTTTACAATTTTTAAAAATATATCCGCTGTTGCTCCTGGAAGACGCTCTTGCTTGAGCTGTGATAAACCCATCTCCGCTCACATTGATTAAGCATCTCTGTCACATGCATATTCAACACTTTTTTCATTTTCATTACTCCCAAAACAAAAACCTAAAGGGTAATTTTTATAAAATATATATATTTGTTGGTGATTTGAATTAATCACTTGTCATTTGATTTAAGCGAGCTTATCTTGTTGTGGCATGACAAAGTCACTATCCTAAAATCGAATTTGTTTCGTACACTCCACACGGTTTTCTCAACAATCGACCCCCAAGAGTACACAAACTGAATACCACCCAGAACGTTGCCAAGTAACTTTGAATATATGAGAACAGAAATATTAGAGCTATATGGAGAGAAGAAAGGAGATGATTGTTGTGTTGTGACTGATTGTAGAAGGGTATATATAACTATATAAGTGCATTGACGGAGAAAACAAAGCTCAATCAATGAGGCAGCAAAAAACGAGAAGGGTAAGTGCATGGAATGAATCAGATGCATCCTCCCACATTGACAGATTAGGAATAATCAGGAAGGCTCTAGAATTGCTTGGGACTTGTGCCAGAAATTTCTTTAGCAAGCCAAAAAAATAATCCTTATACGTAAAAGTGGGTTGAAGCCCGCACCGTAGGTGCTCTACTAAAGCCCAAACCCAACCCGACCCAAACCAAGTCGAGACAAGGCAAGCGCGCGCGTGTGGGGTTCGAGTCCAAACCCACACATCTTCATAAAAGGCCCACTTTTCTACAAGTAATAACGCTAGGAAGGAGGAAGTTTATGAAGATGTGTGGGTTTGGCCTCAAACCACGCACACTCGTGCTCGTCTTGGGTCGGGTCAGCCCACTTTTACGTTGTTGTAGCTTGGTACAACACAAGTCCAAAGTAAATTCTAGAGTCTTCTTGATTATTCTGAATCTGTCAATGTGGAAGATGCATTTGGCTGGTTCATGCACCTACTCTTCTTATTTTTTGCTACCACCATTAATTCAAGCTTTGATTTCTCCGTAAAGCTTGCTATATAAACCCCCTTCTACATTCACTCACAACACACGACATCGTCTCTTCTCTTCTCTCTTCACTTTCTCTCTTTAATATTTTTGCTCTCAAATATTTTCGAGGTTATTTGGCAACGTTCTTGGTAGTGTTCAGTTTGCAGTTTCGTCTACACCGAAGCTGCAAAGGTTGTGTACTCGTCGTGAAAATTCATGTGTAGTGTACGGGGCAAATTCAACTTTAGAACAATGACTTGTCACGCCACAACCGTCTATTTTTCAGATAAGCTCGTTCCCTTATTATTTCATATTTTATTATAATCATTTATCAACCGTCTATATAATATTATAACTCACTAATATACTAACTCTACTCGCATTAATATGATTATACTTATTTGTGTACTAACTTTATAGAGTACTATCTTTGGAAGAAGGTAGGTAGGTACCTGGTAAACAGAGCGAGCATCTCCCCAAATGAAATCAACAGCACCCTCAATATAGCAAGAAGTGAAGTGATGGCGACCAAATGCATCCCACAATGTATCTTGATACCCCTCAAACCCACATGACCGATATACATGCTTGTCTCCGTATGCTCTCAACGCCACCGCTGGCTTTACTCTTACTCTCGATTTCAACGGTCTATTGTATGAATTCTGTCGTTACCAAACCAACCAACAAACAAACAAACGAGTATTACTCCGTATGTATAGGATTAAAATGAACACTTCACTCTTTCGAGATATTAAAAATAATTAAATCTCCAAGAATTTGAAGAACTTGCATTCAATGATTTACCCTTCATTTACTTGAGAATTGTGATCTGAGGGTGTACAAACCGTTGTCATTGGTAGGCAAAGGAAGAAGACAATATGTTTTAGAAAAGTGAATGAGACCCATATTACATGATGATGTATCAAGTCATTTCGTAATCAATTTCATTCTTGTAGATTAAATAAAGTTGAATTTATTTTTAAAAGATCAATTATATATGTACGGATTATTTAAGAAATTTAATAAAAATTCAGAAGTTTGAATCATATCCTTTTGCTTTAATCATTTTATAATATCTATCTTATTCAGACAATATTACTTTTCTCCGTACACTATTTTTTTGTCCAATTTCGTTAAAATATTTCTCACAAATATTGGGGCAAAAAATAATGTCCGAAAGAAGTATATGCAGTAATATAATAGTATATGCATACTAAGATACCATATACTCCGTATACGTCGATATATGCTAATAACATTGTTTAATTAATTAGGATACACATCCCAAAAAATATATAAATAGTAAAAAAAGTAAATGTGATATTCTGACATATTCATATGTGAATGTATCATATCGTGTGATGTAATACCGTACGTGGAATAATTATTGATAGTCGTATTTAAAAAGGAAGGTGTAAAAATATTACCCTGAAAGTAATTCCGTTGACCACAAAGTTATGAACATCATAAGCATCAAATGTTACGCTACCAAACGTGGTATGATGAGCATCGTATGTTATGATTGTTTTATGACGACCTCTTCCTTCAAGAACTATGCACGATTTACTCACCAATTTTATCTGTTCCCTGCAAATAACGAAAATGTTAACGTCTCACTTGAAAATTCGTACGAGTATAAATTAAAGTTAACCACAGATCGAAACTCTTTGTATACACTTTAATGTGTGTCCAATAAATACAAATCATCAATGTTCTGTATTTAAAGCTACTATAAAACAAATTAAATGAGTATACCATTAACACGTTACAAAATACCAAAGTTTATTTCATTAGTCTAGATTAAGCACCAAGATCGAACTGAGTTCATATGCCCATATCAAAGTACAATTAGTCGCATGTGAAACAATCTCACAAGAAATGATTATTGTTACTCTAATTTGTGACTAAAGTACGGAGTATTAGGCTAAACAAGTACTATAACACTCGAACTTAAAAATTTTGACTTGTAAAACAAGAGTTCTTACTTGTAGATTCCGGATCTGATGAATATTTTTATCCACCGGTTATTAAGTGTTGGAATGGAATCGAGAGCACGCTGAATAGAACTAAAATTTCGAACTCCTTTGTGTGAGACGGTAATGGTGTAAGCGGGTCGGGAAGGACTTGAACCCGATCGACATTCGATTGCAGATGCATAAATGAAACCACTTCCACAAAATAAAAATAGGACTAGTATACGATGAATTACTCTATACGGGTACATGACTGCTCCAAGGTTTATAAAATGTATAAATTGAATTGAATTGATGTGATTTACAAGAATATATATTAGTTTGAGAATTGAGATGATTTAATTACCTATCGAATTCATTACCTTTGAGACTACGTGTATATATATAAAACTACGATTTTTCTAACGTGTGTCCTTTGATATACGTTAATAAGTTAATTATAGCAATATTATCATGGATATTATCATGATAAAGATAATATCCATGATAATATTAGTATAATTAAATTATTAACGTGTGCGCAGTGGAAACACGTTATAATAAGATAATAATTAGATTATTAACGTGTATTCATTGGATATACGTTAATAAGTTAATTATAGCAATATTATCATGGATATTATCATGATAAAGACAATATCCATGATAATATTGGCATAATTAAATTATTAACGTGTGCGCAGTGGGAACACGTTAGAAAAAGCGATAAAACTATTATTTGAGCACATAAGGTGACACAAATAAAATCAACATAAAATCATCCATGTATAGGAACTTATGGTATACTCTGTATATAGATATACATTAATTTTGTACCCAGTATAGAAATGAACATGATACGAGTATTAATTTAAGGAAATTCATCACTCTCACAAGTCACAATATCTCTCGATTTTATTATCATTCCTATTTTAGGAATGATTTAAGAGATAGTTATGAAAAAGGAAATGATATAGAAATACTCCGTATATGATATTTTTTATTGCGACTATTGTAATGTATGCGACTAAGTACGCTCTTCATTGGATATATGGTCTGAATTTTAGTCACGTTATATGGTCTGATATATGCTGGGATTCGAACTTGTGAATTTTAGTCACGTTGGGGCCCCTATATGTGAAACACCATGTTAATCGAAGATGTGTTACTCGTACAAAGAAATTTTACTTTCTTTTATGGTTTGCTCATGATAAGAACTTCACAATTAAAGCGTGCTTTTGACTGAGAGAAGTCTTAATTAGGATGAGTGATCACCTAGGAAGATTTCCGGGATGCGCATAAGTGAGGACAAAATGTGCTTTGGAAATGAGTCATGTTGATCTGTGGGAGCCGTACAAAGCCTGATTGGGTCGGCCTGTTATAGGCTGGCTCTGATAACATGTTATCGTAGATAAACCAACTTAAACGAAACATTAAGATGATATTTAAGACCCAACTATTATATTTAATACTTTATTAGTGTGAACCCCGCTAAATTGTCTCAGCATAAAAAAAAACTTACTTTCCGACTTCTAAGATCTTCCTTGGACAAAAAAACCTCGTTTTACTACATTAAAATGAAAGTCGATCGAGGATCATACTCCATAATCAGCTTCAAAACCTTCTCCATGACCGACGCATCACCATGACATCATCTAAGTACCAAGCTTGCAAATGTCATTAAAATTGAGTAAAAATTAGAAAATAGCAAACACAACTTTCTCCCACCTACCTTACCACCACCTTGATCTTTCTTTATACTCCCTTTTTCTTATTGAATAGTAAGTTTCATTGGGATTTGATACAGAATTTAAGAAAAGGTGAAAAAGTGAGAGAATAATGTTGATAGGATGCATGTGATGAACGAGAAATAGAGATGAAAATATTTCTTTGAGAAGAAATGGAACACTAAAAAAAATTCATAAAAAATAATATACTCTCTCCCATCCATTCAATTCTTTACCCTTACTATAAATGGACAATCCAATCAATTTTTTATATTCCCTTTTTGGCAAAACACTTTACCTTGGAGTAATACTTATATCTTACTCTATTTATACAAAATGTCACTACTTTTTCCTTACTTTAAATTTGAAGGACTCATAAAACTATTTGATTTACCAATAATACACTTACTTTATCGGGTTTAGTTCAGTTCAGTTCCAAGAGACATATTTTATCTCTATATTTCAGTCAATTTCAGTTAAATTAAATTAAGTTCAATCAGTTCAAAAGAATAGAACCTTGTTCAAGAAAGTTGAGGGAATACGGTATAAAACAAGGTAAATGAGTTGAATCTCCTGTTCCTGCTGCCGACTGCCGTCTCTGTTAACATAATTAATAGGAGTAAATTAATTGAGAGAGAAGTCAAGAAGCCTATCTCTCATTTTTATTCATACGGAGTACTTCCTTCCAACTACGAGTAATTCTAATAAACAAACTAGCTGTTGATTCTCCCTTGTTTCCACAAAAAAAAAAAAAAAAACCCAACTTTTTTTGTTTTTTATTTATTTTCTGATTAATTTTTGTCATCACTATTCTTCATTCGCTGGATTTTGAAGTGGTAGTATTTTGCAATTCCAAGAAATCCCTCCATTGTTGTCTGCTTTTTTTGGGGGGTCTGGTACTGGTAATGGTAATGGATGCTCCCTTCCTCACAGCATGTCCTCCAAGTTTTCTGTAAGTAAACCTTTTCTTTTCAAATAAAATGAAATATTGAGCTTCTTCATAGTTTGACTGATTATGCTTTTATTTCAAAGTCTGGGGTTTTCAATTCCTTGAGTTTTGGTGACTCGTTGTTGTACTGAATTTTGAGGAATTGGGGGAAATTTAGTAAACCCTAGATCAACACTACAACTCTCTGCTTCCTTCTATGCTATTCAGAATTATGGTTCCATCGCAGGGGCCAATCTAGAATCAAATTTGCTTACCCTATATGAAAAAGGGCTCATTTTTACCAACTTTAGCTTTTTAAGTTTGGGGTAGCGAGTGTCACCCTTTGCTACTAGCTAGATTACTCCTGGATGCCGTAAGAGCCTATGACAGATTCTATTCTACCTGCACCTGCAGTAGCTGGTTTTTTTGTGTATCGATATCGTTACTGTGATTGTTTGGTTATGTGCTTCTTGAAAACGTCCTCATTTGGCGTCCAATGATCATCCAAGTAGAAGAATGTGGCAGCCACTTTGGTTGGTGTTTTGCTTTGTTAATTAGGTGACCGTCTTCTTAGTTGACATACACATTCATACATACATGTTTCTGTGACATCTCATTGCCAGTTGTTGAATTTAGTTGGATGTTACTACCATTCTAGGGTTGACTTATTACTATAATCTTATTATTAGTACAAGTATTATTATTAATTTCGAGTTCTCTTATAGCTTCATGATTAACAATTTATACTTTGTTTTTCTTAGGCTTTTAGTGTAACAAGAATGGGCTCTATTACTCCTTTTTCTCTAATAAAAAATCACGAGGTTTATCTACTTTCGCTTATCAAAATTGGAATATTTTTGCTATGGTTGTGGATTTGTGGTAGCATTCTAAAAACTCAACTTATCCATAACATTCAACTGTCTTTCCAGTAAATTCACAATAATATTTCCCGGAAGATCAGAAAGATTCTGATGTTGAGTTCATAAACAACAAACCTCAAATATAACAAGTAATTTATAAAATTTCTTTTTGATTTTTGTTGTGCCTTCAATAACGCGTGTAAGACTGTGTAGGTCGTGACAACAGGTGGGGACATTTATATACCGTGGCATCACAAAAATGAAACTGGGAAGAAAGAATGGGTGGAAGGGTTTGATGCGTCTGCGTTTAAGAGGTAAATCAGCAACAAGATTCTGTTTGTTTCCCAAAGCAAAGTCAGCTAGCCCTCATCAAGGAAATGTTCCTGTTTACCTCAATGTTTATGATCTAACTCCCATGAATGGGTATCTTTATTGGGCTGGCCTCGGTATATTTCACTCTGGTGTCGAAGGTACGTAAATGCCAGCTCCAATCCTTTAATGCTTCCATGTACCACGCGTATGCTATCAAATGCCCTCATGCATGTCAATATTAGGAACTATTTGTCTTGCATTTAGCTTGTACATATTATCTCATTAGAAAATACTTGTTGACAACCGTGATTCATGTTTTCTGTTGGGCTACTGAATTAAGTTGGGCACATGTTTTCTGTATAGGTAAAGAAATATGTTTTCCATTTTAAAACCGTGATTCATGTCTTCTTTTCAAACATTTTGCTGACGACTCTTTTGATAGCTTCAAATATGTCTCCATAGGTTTTATTCTTGACCCCATAAAATCTATGGGTTGTGGACTTCTCTAACGATATATATTTATTTATATTTGCTAACAGTACATGGTGCAGAATATGCATTTGGAGCTCATGATTACCCAAGTAGTGGTGTTTTTGAGGTTGAACCTCGGCAATGCCCCGGTTTTATGTTTCGAAAATCAATTTTTATTGGAATGACAAGTTTAGATGAAAAGCAAGTCAGAGAGTTCATGGAGCAGCATGCTGCAAACTACAATGGCAATTCATACAATTTGATAGTAAAAAATTGTAACCATTTCTGCAAGGATGTGTGCTACAAGCTTACTGGAAAGAAAATCCCCAAATGGGTTAATCGGCTTGCCAAGATAGGTGCGGCTTCCCTTACACACATAGCTCTCTGATATGACAAAAATCCTTATAAGACGATTTCATTATAGCTTGTCGGATTATCTTGAGGCCACTTGGTAATTAAAGCGATCATCAATATACCTTTTGTCATTAACCTTTTTCACTTGATGGGGGGCTATGTTACTCTGACTCTCCGACAAAGCGTTGAGTGTCAGATATGGTTATTTGACAAAAGAACCGTTAGTGTGATCATTTGACAATTGTATCTAATTGGTTAAATTTCAGGTGTGATGTGTTTTTAACAAAATAAATGATCGTGACTTTCTCACAGGAGATGTAGCATTCTTCCATATAAATGATTTTAACCAACAATTTGCCTTTCATTTTTTGAAAGGTTCGGCATGCAGCTGTGTACTACCTCAAACGTTAAAGATAAACGCGGTTCATGATGATACAAGCTTGGCAACATGTGCTGGTGATAAAAAGAAAGCAAGAAATGCATTCAGTTGTTTTTCCTCAATCTCCGTGCGTCAAATGCAATTGTCATCCTCTTCATTATTTTCATGCTCGCCATTGAAAAGCTGCTTACCGTCTTCAAAACGTAAGAATTTAAGAATGCGTTCATTGACATAAAGGTGAAAATCCGTCATTAGCCAAATGTCAGCTAAGCTAAGCTAGCTGGTTACTCATAGACCGAGTTCAAATCCTGTCGTTTAGGCGATCTCTTAAATTCATTTCAGAATGTGTAGCTTGGATTTTGCAATGCTAATCCCTGGCTAAGATTACAAGATCATTGAAGCCTGAACAGGGTGATCAATGTAATTATGTCATCCCTGTTGCTCAGTGATTTCAGTTGTATTAAGTCTGTCATGTTAACAATATTGTTTTATTTATGCCCATTCTTTCATGTCTGCTTGCAAATGCAAGTGGCTAGTCTTTTGTACAGTACTACAAACTTAGATCTTATGTTTTGTCCACTTTGACATTAGCTATGTTATGGCATTTGTATACACCCACTATCAACACCTGATGATGATCAGAATGCAACATGCTATGATTTTATGTGCTGCACTACAGATGATATTCTATATAGTTCGATCCTAAACGCTACTTGGAAGTATTAATTCAACGTCTACACGTTCTTAGTCGAGTCATCACGGTCGCATCGCCATTGAATAGAGTCAATTCCAACTCCAGGACTCAAATCAGATTTAAAATGTATGGTCAAACCTCGGTCAAGCTGAGTCAACCTCGAAACCTGTGCCATAAATTTCTAGAATCTTCCAGAAGTAGGCTTGCTTGGGGATTAAGGCACGACTATTTCATTATAATAATCCTTGGAATATTTACGGCGGTGATGAGTTGATTACGTATTTAATCGCTTTGGAAAGTTTTTTAAAATTCAGGTTACAACCCCTTAGGCGCCACAAACCAGGCGTAAGAGAATTGGGTCACCTAGACCTAGGTGTCTCAACCTTCAGGCATCTCATGCTAGGCGACTCAACATGGTTTTTTAACCTAATTTTCCGTATAAATACCACGTTTTTCAATGCATAATTCATAAGCAAAAATGGAGAAAACTCTTCTTAAAATCCTAACTGAGGCAAATCCTAGGTGAATTCAAGAGCCTTTTCAAGAGTTGAAACCTTATTCCGTTCAAGTTCAACGTTCATCCATCCTTTTCAAGTCTTCACTAGGCTATAACTTTAATCTCAATGCCTTCCTAAGCCGACAAATTCGACAATGTGATAACACATCGTTTCCTGCGCGTATGCAAATCGTGGTCATACTCGGTACCCCGTCGAGGTGCACGTGGGGCTGACTCCCTAAACCAATTTGTCACTAAAAGTCCCAAATTTAACATCAAATTCTAAACACTAGTGGTTTGACAAAGCGGCTTCATAAAAAAAATTGGAAAAAAAAGTTCACTTGGAGAGTCGAACTCCCAACCTAATTGGTTGAAGCAATTCAATGATTCAAGTTTATCACTACACCTAAGCCATCGAGGAAATTCAATTTCATCATTACACTAAGTCAATTAGATGACATTAATGAGCAAGTTAAAATCATGGGGTTGCGATAGATTATTTATCGTCATAGCTATTGGTAATACAATAAATAAATTTAATAAAAATAAATATACTCTTATATTAGGCTAGTGACTTTGGGGTAAGGGTACACTTTTTTTTGCCAAATAGAACGAACGGAAATTTCCCAGAGTACCCTCGAACTATGTCACATTACACCTGGCACCCCTGCTTTTAAGTTTGTTCACATGGTAACCTTGAGTTTTATAGTTTAGTTCCCGATTTGCCCTTTCCCAAATTTCTGTCATGACGCCGTTAAATTATTACCAAAATTAACAACTACTTTTCTTCAAAAAGAGAGATGTTCTCATGGTATCCCTAAGTTTTCATAGTTGTTCTCATGGTACCCTTAAGTTTTCATAGTTATTCCCATGGTACCCTTAAGTTTTCATAGTTGTTCTCATGGTACCCCTGAAAGAAAAGCAACGACTCAGTGAAGCAAAGCAACAATTAGTTTAATGAACTAGCTGTTACACAAGGGCTTACAAATTCACTATCCTTTCTATTTTGGCATAAGAAGATCAAACCATCCACACTCACTCACTCAACCTTTTCACCTCCTTCTTCACTTGTACAAAAAATTGAAAAACTTCATCACCATAACTTTGAAGCTCGATCATCCGGAAACATTAATTTTTTTCCATTTTTTTTTACAAGTGAAGAACGAGGTGAAAAGGTTGAGTGAGTAAGTGTGGATTGTTTGTTCTTTTTCTGTCAAAATAGAAAAAGAAGTGAATTTATAAGCACTTGTGTAACGGCTAGTTCAGTAAAATAGTCGTTGCTTTGCTTCAATGAGTTGTTGCTTTCCTTTCAGGGTACCATGGGAACAACTATGAAAATTTAAGGGTACCATGAGAACAACTATGAAAACTTAAGGGTACTATGGGAACAACTATAATTAATTTTGGTCATAATTTAACGGCGTCATGACAGAAATTTGGGTAAGGTCAAATCGGGAACTATACTATAAAACTCAAGGTTACCATGGGAACAAACTTAAAAGCAGGGTAACATGTGTAATGTGACGTAGTTCGAGAGTATCATGAGACTTTTCCCTAGAATGAATTACATAATGTTCGGATTATTAGAGCTCATATTAAATTCATTGTTTAAACTAAAAATAAAAACAGTGGAACGAAAGATTCATCGATAAACGAAAGTCAGATAATGGAGAAAGGAAAATTGGCCACGAGCATTAAAATCTTCAAAATCTACGCTTCTAACCTCCGAGCACTGCTACAGCCCTTAGTCGCAGAGTGACGAGAACCAGGCGCACTTACGTTCTTGCGAAAAGAACGTAGAAAGAAACAGTGACAAGACGATAAGGTCTGTCCGGAGATAAATCTCCTACCCCTAGAAGCTCGAACCCTTTAACTTGTGTTGCGGAAAAAAACCTTATAAAGAGTTGTTTTAAATCATACAATTGGTTTTACTTGCGATGAAAATACCCATTTTAATATAAAAATGGTCAAATACATCCTAATTAGGAAGAAAATGACACATATTTTACTACAGTCTTTAACCCGTCACAAGATTAAGACGGAAATACCCGTCTTAGACACTTAGACAAGAATTTTTTTTTTTTTTTTTTTGATGAACGAGGGAACCCGCAGCCGCTACCTTTTTGGTGCGCTCTGGGTAAACCCTCGGGTGTACGCATAGCCTGCAAACCACGCACACCAAGGTAAACCGCCCATGGGCGACATGCTCGAAGTATAGAGGCATAGTCTCAAGCCATACAAGTCCCACAAGTTCGCGCTTGCAGGGGCTTGAACCTGAGACCCTTGGGCCGATGACCACAAGTTTTAACCACTAGGCAACACCCTTATGGGCCTTAGACAAGAATTTATGTAAACCGATTCTTTGGAATTGCAACATTTGATTAAACACAAATTCTTAGGAGATACGGTCTCTCAATAACTTATTGAGAGACCACTCTTCAGTACCACTTTATGTTTTATTCGTACCTTAAATGACAATTTTATTTTGTATCTGATTTTATAGGATACTTCTTACAAATAATAAAAAAGGTTGCAATTCCAAAGAACCGGATGGAGTAATACAAATACAATGGGCCCTCATCCGTTAGCAATTAGCAAACCTCACCCTCACCCTCACCCTACCGATATCATCAACCCCACCTGATAATCATCAAAAAAATAAAATAAAAAAACCCAAAAAAAAAAATGGACACTGAACTCAAAGACCTGAACCCAAAGTCGGGGGACAATCACGTATTCTCCGACGAAGGCGAGCGCCCTTTATTGAAACCCACCGACGATGACCACCACCACGAAACTCCTCCGCCGCCATCGAAACCGATCACAGCGGCGGAGCTGCAAGAGATGGAGACCAAGTTCGCCGCATACGTCCGCCGCGACTCCTACGGTCCCATGGGCCTCGGCGACCTTCCTTTCTCGGAGAAGTTACTCCTTGCCTTCGCCATGCTCACTCTTGTCCCCCTCCGCCTGATTCTATGCGTCGCCATACTTGTTCTCTATTACTTGATTTGCAAGGTTTGCACCGTGTTTTCCGACCCGAATCGGCCGTCCGCGGAGGGTGAGCAGCAGCATCAGCAGGAGGATTTCTCGCATTTGGGTGGTTGGAGACGATGTGTTATTGTTTGCAGTGGTAGGTTTTTGTCTAGGGCGCTTCTTTTTACTTTAGGGTTCTACTGGATCTCTGAGACCTACCCGATTTCTGAGACATTGATTCATCAGGTTTGTTGCAATTAGGTTTTATTTTGTTAGTTTTCTGTTGAATTTGATGCTTTTCGTTGATGTTTGATTTATTCAATTGATTGATTGATGGTCGCATGGTGCTGATTATTTAATCAAGCTACATTAGCTTTTCGAGATGATCCTGATCGTGTTTTTTGGCGATATTGACGGTATTTAGAGAGATATGTTGGTACGGGAGCTAATCTATTGCGGATGTATTTGTTTTCTGTCGAATTTGATGCCTTTCGTTGTGTGCGTGTGTTCATCGTTGATGCTTGATTTATTCAATTGATTGATAGTGGCATGGTTTAATTAGCTTTTTGAGATGATCCTGATTGTATTTTTAGGTGATATTGACGGTATTTATAGAGATATATTGGTACGGGAGCTAATTTATCGTGGATGTATAATAGCTTGTCCAGATTTCTTTTGTTTTGGATATCTACATTTATTAGAGTTTATTAGTGTGTCGATATTATGTTGTTGTCTATGCTATATATATCTCAAGTGCGCGGGTTCCGTTTTCAATTCCATGATGATGCAATAGATTGTAGTTGTTTAGTCGCCGGAGGAGTATGCAATAGCGGAATATCATGTGGCTTATTTGTGAGACATGATCCAATATTGAAATTCGAAAGCATTATCAAATAAGGTTTTTGAAGAAAGTTCTAAGTTCTAATACTTGATCGATGGTAGTCTCTTGTTTTTCTTGATTCGGATTTGGTCTCTTGTTGCTTACCTTGCAAGTGAAGACTGTCACTTAGTTGCACTTCATGGGTTTGGAATGTAGTGGGAATTGAGGGAATGGAAAGAAAAATGGTATAAAAAAGGAGGGTAGGGAGGAAAACAGACAGTTAGATAGTTATCCATCTGATACTTTTAGTGAGTGGAAGTTCTTGAAAGATAATGATGAATGCTGAAAATTCTGAAACCCTAGAAGAAAAGAGAGGCTTGATTCTGTGATGAGCGGTCAGTGGAGCATTGTTTTTGTTTCAGAAAAACTATCCTTGAGCATAGTTGATCTCTAATACTAGGCACTGTATTGCATTTTATCTGAATTATATATACAGCAGCTGTAATTTCAATTACTCATTTTCATATCAGAATGAAAAGACAGATGAAGTTGAAGAACCTGAAAGGCCTGGAGCAGTGATATCAAATCACGTATCTTATGTGGATATCTTGTACCACATGTCATTTTCATTTCCAAGTTTTGTTGCTAAGGTTCGTTGATTAGTTCTCTAGAGCAGTCATAGTTGGCCACATTCTTTTCTGGCCCGTATAATTTGTTATGCCTTCAAGTACCATATTAACACATCTCTGTTGCAATTTCATCAAACTATTCTGAAGAGATCAGTTGGCAAACTTCCTCTTGTCGGGCTCATCAGGTTTGCTGGCATTTTCTCTTTCACTTAAATGTAATTTTCCCCTTCAAAATTCAAATCCGAAATTTAGGCATCTTGTGTGTGTGTGTGTGTGTGTGTGTGTGTGTGTGTGTGGGTGGTGGGTGGGTGCGCGCGCGCGCTCTTTTTGCTTCTTGCATGGCCTGGCTGGTATATCTGTTAAAAACATTTAAGCCTTACTTGCATTGAAGGTCATTGTCTCAAGGATGATTAAAGGAAAAATAAAGGAAAAAAAAATGTAATGTGTACAATGAGGTGAAGATAGATAACTAGTTAGTTACCTACGTCCCTCATAACTCATAAGTTAATGTATTACCCTCATATGAAGATGATGTTTTCCTTACACCCCTTCATTCTCCTTTCTCCACCTCTTCATCTTCTCCTCGGTACCTTCACTTTCCTCCTTTGTTTTAACTACCATTACATTGTAACAATTTTCCAATTTAAGTGAGCCCTTAGAGGTGAATCTTTGACTGTTGAAGTATAATATATAAGTGTATACTTCCATACAAAACTAGTGTTGTATTCTTCTGATTAATTGGATTTACATTTTATATTTGTGGCAAATCCACTGGATTGGCAACTTTTCCCTCGAAGGCTAAGATAGCCCAATCAAATAGGAGTATCTTTTTCACCCTTGCACTGCAATAGACAGAGGTGTTAGTTCACTTGTAAGGATAGTGTAGTAAAAATAGACCTACATTTTACTTACCTTAATAATTGCCTAATAACAAAATGTTGTGAAACCTAGACAGGAATACTTATCCAGATTAGCATCAAATCATTGGTTTTTTCTCCAGCATGTCCGAAAATGGTTTAGGCTAGATAAGAAACAAAAAGGATGTGATAGGGTAGGGACAAAAAAAGGTTATTGGCAAAAAAATCATAAGTGGTTGCTTGAATCAAAAGAATGATTGTTCTGTGTTTGTTTCTGTTTGTATTTCCAGTGAACTAAGTCTAGGATATGCAACTTTCACGAATACTAAAGATGTTATATACTGTACTTTTATCCTTTTTCTTTAATTGAGATAACCATTGCCCAGAATTGTGTCCCTTGATCTGAGTTTTTTTGTTTAACTCTGCTGTCATTCCGAGAAGTTGATTCTTAGATCTTATGTTGTGTAGAATTCATATCCTCTAGTCAGAACTTCTAATGATTCAATGTAGCTGGGGTTCTTCACAGAGTTATCAATATTTTATCTTTGTTTTATTCCAGGATATTGAGATATATGGTTCTCACTCTTCTTCATCTGCATATTATGTCTCAAGGGATACTTGATATTACACATTTTTTTGCATCTAGTATCAACATACTCTTACGCAATATTCTCTTCTCAACAGCAAGTGCCTTGGATGTGTTTATGTTCAAAGGGAGGATAAATCATCAGACTTCAAAGGCGTCTCAGGTATTCATCTTTGAGGAAATAAGGCGTTGATTTTGGGTTGCTATTGTGTTTATCTTTGATGGTTCAAACATTGTGTTGTTACTCAGGTGTTGTGACTGATAGAATCAAAGAAGCACATGAGAATAGAGACTCTCCAATGATGTTGATTTTTCCAGGTTAAATTCTTCTACCTACTGCGTCTTCTATCAATATAACTGTGTGGCTGGAGATTCTTCAATGACGTTGTGAAAGATGGTGGGGGTGGGGGATTTAAGGTATGTTATGAGTATGTGGTGGAAAATGGAACCGGAGAGAAGTTGTGGGATTGTGGGGTCAGAAATGATATTGGCCATAAAAATTAACCAAAAGAGGAAAGATTGTAAATAAGAAGTTTAAAGATGGACAACCTTATATGGAAAGTGGGAAGATTAAAAGAGGATGACGGGAGTAATAGTTGTGCATGCAATAGGTAATGTAATTCGCCTTTTGCCAATAAATGAAGCGTGGTTATTGTGTGGCTGATATTTATGCATGCTATGTTTTTTTTGCAATATTCCTTTCATTAAGTTCACCATTTTTAAGCCTATGTTTATAGCCTTTCCATCTAACTCCCACTTACCCTGCAGTAGGCGACTAGGCGTCGCCTCTCAGGGATGATGTGTTTGTTGTTTATCACATAATCAAATGACTTGGATTTTTGTGTTTCTACTCCTATGGTCTATATAGTTGATTTTTGACTGGTAGTCAATAATCTACAGAGGGGACAACCACAAATGGAGGTTTCCTTCTTCCATTCAAGACAGGTGCTTTTATCGCAGGAGCTCCAGTTCGTCCTGTGATCCTAAGATATCCATACAAGCGATTTAGTCCTGCATGGGATTCAATATCTGGGGTGAGTTTGTTTGCCATTCATGAAGATATGCTATTATGTAAATCCAGCTAGTGGTAAAAGCTGTTCTGCAGTTAGCTAGTTGGCATTCATTAACAAAGTGTTCACTGTACAGTATGCACATGCCTTTCCCTTTACTGTTGGAAAACTGAAAGTGCTTTTCATCATCCATATACCAATATAGTACCGCCCCCTTCATTTATGTGCCTCACCTCTGTAGCTGTGGGTTGCTGTTATATAATTTTATCCAGCTTACTGTGGCTGCTTAATGACACTACCTACAGCCTCAAAATTTCCAGCCTATTGAGAGACAAGGGTGGTTAGGATATACAGAGATTGTTCCACATGACCACGTGATGCAAACTGCATTGACCTACTGATACTTCCCAATAAATGAAGCATAGATACTTAGTTTGAAAAAGCGTAGCTTTTAAGCACACGCTAGAGAGGCACATTGGCCACTGATACAGAGCTCTAAGGGAATCATGTCTATTATTGCTGAAAGGGACACCATCTCGCTTCGAAGTCTGAAAACAAGCCCACACTATATTACTAGCTGAGATAAAATGTTTTATTTGTTTAACTTGGAAACATATTTTAAATAATGACCCGGTCATTATCCTATCCACCCTTTCCATGTGTTTTTGACGGATGGATTGCGGGTGAGAAGTTTCGTGGATGATAAATGAGCTTTATGAAAATTTTGACGTGCTGGATGGATGCGGGTGAAGTTTCACCCAACCATAATCCAATCTATTGTCATCAATGGACTACAATGAGGAATGGCGGTCGAAGGTGGAAGCAACAACAATGATGAAAAGAAATATCATTGGCGACATGGAACAATGATGTTGGGTTGAATGGTTCTTTTTTCATTTCGGTTAATTGATAACATTCACCTTTTCTATACCTCATTGGGAATTCAGACATTTTCTAATGTTTTCTAAACATTTCCTTTAATCCTCTTATTAGAAGCCCACTTTGACAAATAATAGACAAATTTTCATCAGTATCAAACATGAATACTCATTATCTTCTACAAAAAAAAAGGTAGAGTTGGACAATATTAAAAATATACCATGGTTTCACAAGGAACGAAACTTGAATGATCCATCTGGTAATGTCAGAGATGTAATATAACTTCCACAAGTATAAACTTTTTTTTTGTTCTTAGTCATGCAATTACTGTATTGCATTTTCAATGTGAGTTTCACTTGCCGTGTTTGTTTATGGCCTTTGTTGCACTATGTATATATATTTAAGTTTTTTGGATGATTATTTGTGGTTAGCTGACCCTTAATTAATTTGGAACTAAGGTTTGCGGTTGTTGCTTTTGATTCTCTTATTTGCAGGTGCGACATGTTCTCTTACTTTTGTGTCAATTTGTAAATTTTTTGGAGGTGACTAATTTGCCTATTTACTACCCCTCAAAGGAAGAGAAAGACGATCCAAAACTTTATGCCAACAACACGCGGAAGTTAATGGCTAATGAGGTATGTCTTGTCCTTGAAAGTGAAGCTGACCAATATGGCTGCACAAAATCATATGAAAAGCTTTCATCATGCCGATTGAGTGTTTTATTTCGCTGACTCGTTGTGAACTTTGCACTATTTTTTTTGAACGATCAGACGTACCCTTTTTCAAGCAGGGTTGTCTAATCCAATATAAATATGCCACATCCGGCATACTATATGTTATTTATAGACTCTATACGATAATTAAATATCTTAAACAGGGCGTTTGATAGAAAGCTCAAACAGATTCACAATTTGCGAGGGGGGTTGAGCGACTTCGGTAAACCAGCTTTCAAGCTTTCTGATGTGTTTCTTATTATTTCTTCCCATTCACTTGGAAAGCACTATGTGGATTGGGCACACGTATTATGAGGACGGATTATGTATAACTCACCAACAGACCATGCCCTTCATCTCTGTCAACTATCACAACTCCCCCTAGACCCCCCCCCCCCCCCCCTTCTCCAGCACGTATCTTCCACCTACCCAAAAGATCCTCACCTGGCCGAAAATTACCCTTTATCATAGGAAAACAACCATCCCCCTAAACACTGCCTGCATGGTTTTATATATCTGTTGCAAAACTCAACTCATACATGACCTAGTTATTAAGCTTTTGGAGGTTGCTGCGACAACATTTTGAGGCGATTAATGTTAACAAGATTAGCACATGACAACCGATACCGCAATCAAAACATGGTGGCATTAATGTGATGAGGTGTGGGGATGGGGAGGAGATCAGAGAGGAGGAAAGGGCATGAGGGTGAAGTAATTATATAATGGTAAATGGATCACTTGTATGTTTATTTTTACTAATTTTACCATTTAAGGAAATGGTGCACATGTAGTCGATGAGCTGAACATGGAAAGTGGTGCTTTTCCAATGGAATGAGGGATAATTTGACTAATATCTAAAAATTTTGGAAAATTCTACACTAAACCCCCCTATCTTATTTTGAATTCTGCATGGTACCCCTTCTTCATCAAAAACATCAATGCTATCCCTCAATTCTACTACATATTTAATGTCATAACCTAACTTGCATTTTCCGTCTCACGTCCAGTTAACTCCTTTTCATCACCCTTATCTCCCTCACCCGTAGATCTTCTTCTTCCTCACATTTAATCTTCATGTTTCACTTGTATTTTTTTTGGCTTGCTTTTCATATTCGACCACCATATTTCTAACATTTATTCTATTCTTCAACTTTCATCCAATTTTTTCTCACATTGCCTCTTGTTGTCCCCATCATATTGTCTTTCAATTACAAACCCTAAAACATAAGTATATAAAATTAAAATGTCATTCATTTATTGCTATTTTAAGGTTGCCAAACGTCAATTTATCTCAAATTGAATGAACTTTACGCTGATCATATACGAAAAAGGTTTATGAACCACAATTAGTGTAATTTTTTGTATTTGAGGATGACTTTTTGAAAGATCGGCATTTTGTCGAGGATGGATGTTCAAACTGCCATCAGATGCAAAAACGAGGTTGTTGGTGTAGGTAATGTGAAAGTGATGATGGTCATTGCTGGTGGGGAAGCTGAAGGTTAATATAATGTTAAAACTAACGGGAAAGTTAACATATATTACATCTTTGGTTGCAGTGTGTAATAAGCAATAAAGTTGGGGGTACCATTGATGTTTTTGAGAAAGAAGGGGTACTATGTAGAATTCGGAAACACATGGGTACGGGGTACCATATAGAATTTCTCCCAAAAAAATACTCGTAGTATCTATGATGACATTTTAACTTTTCAAATAACATTAGAGTTGGTTCGTGGTTTAGGGACATGTCAGGCTGTAGAAAGGAAAAAAAAAGGGGGAATAAAAAAAACTGTTTGCAATTGGGTGAGTTATGGATTTGAGTCAGTTATCGGTTAAGAATTCTGGTCAGTTTGGATGTAAAAATTCTTTGACTAACAAGTAACAACACATTTGTCTGTTACCTAGTTCTATTTTATGCAACTTATTGGAATGAATCTATTGTGAATAAGCTGAACTACTGTAGTGGTGTATTGTTGGACTTTTGTGAGATAATCGATGTCTATTGCTCAAAGAAAACATTGATCTTGTTTGTCCAGCCAACACATGACATCTTCTGTTGACATGCGTTCCATGTTTCCTTGCAGGGTAATATGATACTTTCAGATATTGGTTTGCCTGAGAAGCGGATATATCACGCTGCTCTCAATGGTAATAATAGCCTGCATAGTGTTTCCCGTGAGAAAACCGATTGAATTTATACCATGGTTTTCCAAATTGATACCTAACGTTAACGATTTGTGTATGAACCCAAAAATTACTTTGTCTGTATTTTTATGTACTAAACAATGATGGAGGAAGAGCTATTATATTGTCTCTCTAGGCATAATGTTACGAGTAGGTCTACTGTATGTATACATTTAATCTGAAGTACCTTTCTCGTGTTCATGCAGGTTTTTTAACTGAAAGATTATAAGCCTTCGCCTGTGTATATCCAAATCTTTTGTTTAAACTGAAACCGTTTTTGACATTTTAGAAGTCAGACCCTCTTATAGAAACATGTATGAAGAAGAGGTGGTGGTTACTCTTGACCTTCATTACGGAGGGTTTGAAGGTCAAGGGTTATATAAGCAAGTGTGTTGGTGTCCCGTCTGTCTGTCTGTATATCCATATATCTTCATAGTTTTAACCGAGCATGGCGCTATTGTGAGATTACAACAACAACATTTAACAGAGGGATAATAGAGATGGTGGGTGTTGGAAGTTTGAAGAGAACCTAAACAGTTTTGGATGTCTGTTTCTTCATGACCTATTTACACTATTCATCTTCCAGGCACATTTTGCCTTTGCCCTTCAGTGTTGTATATTGGCAGAGTATCTATTCGACAAAGTTGTCCGTAATTTTGGTGTGACAGTGATCCTGTAGGAGTAGAAAGCGGGTGCGAGTGTAACCCCATGTCTCTTGTAGAGTACTCTTGCTGGCAACTGCCGGTTTTCCTACTACAATAGATTCAACGAATGAAGGAACAAACTTCTAATAACGAATGGAAGGTGTGGAGGAGGATTAGATTAGAGGAGGGAGTAAATCTTCTCTCAGGTCCGAGTTCTCTATCTCCCTATATTGTAATGCGACTAGGAGCGCTCTTCGTTGAGTCAAAAAAAACAAATTTTAAGAGTACAATACTTATTATACTACTAGTATAGGAAAAAAGACTAGTTGCATAAACGTATGCGTATGCGTAGCCAAGTAGTTCCAATAATGGTGAAGTTTGTATGATAAAATTGGGATGGGTACAATTTGTAATGGGGGTGCTTGGTATTTGTGATATGAGTACACCACCCATCTTTTTGCGCCATCATATCATTTTTGGCAATACCATGTGGATTCAAACCTACTTACCAACCGAGCTGATAAATCGGGTCGGGTTAATATTAACAGCATGGCTCGACATGGCTTTTGGCCCGTCAAGGCGCGGCCTGGCGGTAAGGTGGGTTAGCAGGAGCACAACCTGATGGGTTTGATGTTGGTTTGAGACGTGAAAATGGAGGGAAAGTTGTGCCTCGACCAGAGGCACGGTGGGCCAGGCATGCATGCTTAGGCCCGACCCGATCTGATTTTAGTCACACACAAAAAACCGGTCGACTAATAGTTTCCGTACTACGTATTTTTATATTCATTTTCCTAATTTTATAAATACTCAATCCAATTCAATTCCTCACAAGTCAATCCAACTATTTTTTTAATCTTTTCCTAATCTTATACTTAAAATATACTCCATATTTAATTTTCAATTTTCAAATCAACATACAAGTATATAAAAGAGATACTCCATATTATATATACAATTTAATCAATAAATATAAATAACATTTCTTTATTTTCTAGTTCGGGGTAAAATAGTAGCTAACGCTACACAATGTGCATAGAAATGCGTGCATAATAGTTGGAATTAACGGGCACAAATCCCACGCATCAATATGCATAATAGCTCACTGGTTATATCGTGAATGAAATTTATAAAAACTAAATAATAATTGAGTTTCCCGAATTAGAATTCCTTCACAACGCTGCAAATATGTTTCACATTATGATGAATGACATAAACAATATGGACTTATTTGATAATGCTACCACTATGACTTATGTTGCTCCTATGTTAAAAATAGTTTGGAACAAGTTTTTGTTTTAAATGGTAAATTATTGCATGTTCGACATGTTCGTCATATTCTAAACGTACATGTTAAAGATGGTCTTAACAGCCTTATGATAGCAGAGATTTGTCATGAATCCCAACAATCAAGTAATAACCAACTAAACTAAGTCTGGGTAGCTAGGGCAAGTCGGGTCAATCTCCACAGGAACGAAGTGCTAGACAAAAGGGTGCTATGATCGGAGACTAAATTCGAGATTAGGGATTGTGATTGGGTTAATGTGTGATTAAGGCTAAATTAATCTAAAACAAGTAAACAAATAAACTAGTGAATGAGTGAAGACAAATCCAAAAGAGAAGGACTAAGGTCGCTCAGGTTCATAGAATGAGTGGGAGTTCAATTGGGTTCTAAAGTCAAGGCAATGAATCTAATCTAGATTCGGTCATGTCTTCTCGGCCTAAGACTGTCATAGATCAACCAAACCGGGCACTCGCAACTTAATGTTGTCGATCTACCGAATGAGCATGCAATTCTAATCTAGGTCTAGGTCGCTAGACTCAAGCAATGTGTAGGAAGGGTCTTCTAAGGATGATTCAAGTGTTAGTGTCCTCGGGTATTTCAAGCACTAGAAAGTCAACCAAAATAAAGAACTATACAATCCTTAGCGACACATTCTCCAAGATACGCAACGATTGTTTCGTAGAACAATCCGCCATTTGAAGAGCGATGTTGGTACATTTGAGCTTCTCTCATCACACTTACACTACCTTCCAAATCACACAAAGCTTTCTCGATCTTCACCTTTCCAACGGTGCACAATATCGAGAAGCTACCAAGATATTACAACTTAGGATCAATGAGATTTTGGAAATTGATGATGTAAAATTCTTATTTGTGAGAGAGATATCCATCATATTGTTATAATGAGTCACAATATCGAGAAGCTACCAAGATATTAAAACTTCGGACCAGTGAGATTTTGGAAATTGATGATGTAAAATTCTTATTTGTGAGAGAGATATCCATCATATTGTTATAATGAGTCAAATATTATTCATTGACAAAACAAACAAACACCGTAGGAACTACGAATGCACTATTGACTATCATATATTCCTATCTTTTTAAACGAACCATACTTGATCCGTTATAACAATATGACGAATACCATTATGTCCGGCCAATGAATCAAGTTTTGGAGTCGGACTTGACCCTTATCGGCCCTAAAGCTAGTAATAATATATAGGATAGGATGGTGGTAATATTGAGAAGAAATCAATTTTCAAATTAGGTCATAGAGAGCGAGCAGCGTCCATGCCTCAAAATCCCAAACCCACCTCTATCTCCTCCGACTACTCACCATTTCTATAAGCATCTCTATCTCATCACCCCCTCTTCATTTTAATAGGTATCATCATCATCTTTCTCTTCCACCCTTTTGAGATCTAATTTATTTATGATTGTAACAAATTTGTACTTGCACCTCTGATTTGTTCTGGATTCTGGATTTATTCATAATTTGCTTTTCTGGGTATTCATCTTCTCAATTTTGTAATGTGTTCCTAGTTTCTAATTTTGCCAATCTCTTTCCTTTTTTATTACCCCCCATTTTGTTGTATAATTATCGTTTTTAATTTAATTTTCGGGTTTGATAGATCTGTTCTTCGAGATCTGTTCATCCACATTTCAGATCTCGACTATTTACTCCTTATATTTAATACCCAATTCGTCTTTTCTATACACAATGCAGTTTCATTCATGCATGATTTAGTTCCAAAACCTGGGTTTTTGTTATGCATTTGGTTTTGATGGTGTTGATTGACTTTGTTGATGATGCATTATGAGAGACCGATGTTGTGATTGATTGATTGACTTTTGTTTCTGGTTGGTGTTTTTGTTCTGAATTCGTGTCGAAATTGTAGTTTGCCCGATGGACGGAGATAGTGCACTGAAGAATTGGGGATATTATGAGCCTCCCATGAAACACCAGCATCTGAACTTGCAGCTTATGACGAGCATGGCTGAAAGAAAACCGCTTAGTGGTTATCGTGAGTCGGCTTTGTTGGGGACGTCCAATAACGGGTATCACCAGCGCGACTACACTATTCCTAGCTCCCACTATCCCGTTGATTACATGAGGGAGACGTGGATCCATAGAGATCATACTAGTAACAACAGTAATCGTTATCTTAATATTATGCCTACTACCACTACTGCTAATCATACTTATGGTTTTCCTACGGAGACTACCTCTACTCACCACCACCACCACCACCATCATTCTATCCAAATGCTTCGACAACCTGAATCCTCCAATGAGGAGCATGTTGTCGATAGGGTGATTCAAGCTGAACCACCTTGCACGGGGGAGATCAGCAATGGCCCATCAAAGAAGAGGTCGTCAGCTGCTAAATCTGACAGAGGGCCGAAAACGAAGAAACCAAAGAAGGGCCCTACTGGGCCGAGGGAAGGCGGCAGTGGGTCTGCCCAACGGTCTAAGGCTGCAAAGAAAACGACCGAGGTTGTTATAAATGGGATAGATATGGACATTTCTAGTATTCCTATACCTGTTTGTTCGTGCACAGGTACCCCACAACAATGTTATAGGTGGGGGTATGGAGGGTGGCAGTCTGCTTGTTGTACGACTGTAATGTCAATGTACCCTTTGCCGATGAGTGCTAAACGTCGGGGTGCAAGGATAGCAGGGAGAAAGATGAGTTTAGGTGCGTTCAAGAAGGTGTTAGAAAAGTTGGCGGCTGAAGGTTATAACTTCTCTAACCCAATTGATCTCAGGACTCATTGGGCTAAACATGGAACCAATAAGTTTGTGACGATCAGGTAGAAGAGATGTACAACCCAACCCAATATTACCGACATGGCCTCTCATGCGTTCGTTCGACTTGCTTCGCATGTACATATATGTATCATGTCGCCCAAAAACTGAGGCCCGTGAAAACGATTTGTAGTCCTTGAACCTTGCTTCTCTCTCCATGTTACATGTTCTGGAAATTCTCTTTCTGTCTCTGGGATGTGGAATTTGTTGTTTAATTTCATTTATGCTCTCCTAATTTAGGGACACTCTACTGATGTAAGGCTACCTACCTACCTACCTGGCTTGCGACTTGCGAGAGTGGCTGGCTGTGGCTGGCTGGTCGGCCGATGAGAATTTTATTTATTTCTTTCATGGACCTTAAGCTTAACCAGAGTCTCACTTTGTGTGTGAGATGACCATGCTCTTTATTTCTGCTCATCACTCCCCCTCCTTGATGTTGGTAATAGTAGTAAAATGATGTTACCAGGTTGTTAATCTTCCAATTAGTTTACCCTGTGTCAATGGTTACTTACTTTGTACAGTACAGCAACTCTATAGTGTGTATCTAGTAGTACTCATCAATTCAATTTTGCTTTGCTTCTAGTTCTAGTTCTTTGAAGTCCCGCAGTACCTTCCCTAGAGACAAAAAGTACAACCACAGCTTGCGTTAGGAATGTGTTAGTCTACCCTTCACCAATTCTTGTACGAGACGGTTTCATAATAAATTATTGTAGTATAATTCTAAGTTATTATGAGACGGTGTCACGTGAGATTTGCTCCGTTAAAGTGTTAACTTTGCTGTGATAAGTGATTTACTTTCCTTTTCTTTTGGGTCCTAGAACTATTTTTCAACTCTATTATGGTCAAGTCTTTCTGTTAACTACTTTGGGACAATTATTTCTCAACTCCACAATTTTTATGTCTTTTAGAACTCCCGATTCAGAATTAAATGACCCTCACAATATATCGGGACGATTAAAATTTGAAGTGGAGTTTGTTGGGCGCTAATATTGGCCCACTCTATTGTAGAATCCAAAAGGCCACCTTCAAAATCGATCGTTTTTTTTGCTATTTTTGAAAGCGAGGAAAGTTTTAAAGCGGAATGTTTTTTGACAAAAACTTAATGATAGAAATAGAATGTCTAATAATGGATTCGAAACCTTTTGACACGATATACAAGATATACAATGGAGTATAACTCTTGTTTCGATTAATTCTGACACGTGTCAAATGACAGTCTTATGGCTTTTAAAAGTCTCGATTCAAACCAAATGACCCTCATAATACTTAGTGACAATTCATTAGGTGTGGAGTTTGTTGGGCGCGAATATTGACTCATTTTTTTCCGGGACCCAAAAGGCCGAAAAATCGTGGATAATAGCCTTCAAAATCGATCATTTTTTGCTATTTTCAAAAGTGGGGAAAGTCGATCTAAAGCATGATTGTTTTATGACAAAAAAATTGATGATATGAATAAAACGCCTAATAATTATGATTCATACCTTTTGATACGATATAAAATGGAGAATAGCTCTTGTTTCGACTGATTCCAACACGTCTCAAATGATTATCTTATGTCTCTTAAAACACGCGATTTGAAACTAAATGACCCTCGTAATACATCGGGACAATTCATTTGGTGTGAACTTTGTTGGGCGTGAATATTAGCACATTTTTTTCCGGGACCCAAAAGACCGAAAAAATGTGGATAAATAACCTTCAAAATCGATCGTTTTTCTGCTATTTTCAAAAGCGGAGAAAGTTGATCTAAAACACGAATGTTTTATGACAAAAACTTGATGATAGGAATATGTTGACTAACAATGATGATTCGTACGCTTTGACACAATATAAAATAGAGTATAGCTTTTGTTTCGACTGATTATGAGACGTCTCAAATGACAATCTTACGTCTTTTAAAACTCTCGATTCAAAACTAAATGACCCTCATAATACATCGGGGCAATTCATTTGGGGTGACGTTTGTTGGGTGCTAATATTGGCCCACTTTATTCTAGGACATAAAAGACCGAAAAAAAGTTGATAATAACCTTCAAAATCAACCCTTTTTTTGCTATTTTCGAAAGCGGGGAAAGTTAATCTAAACCGCGAATGTTTTTTGACAAAACTTAATGATAGAAATAGAATGCCTAATAATGATGTTTCGAAACCTTTCGACACGATATACAATGGAGTATAACTTTTGTTTCGGCTAATTCTAACAGATATCAAATTATAGTCTTGCGACTTTTAAAAGTCTCGATTAAAAAACCAAATAACCCTTCATAATACATCGAGGCATTTCATTTGGTGTGGAGTTTGTTGGGCGCGAATATTGACATTTTTTTTTTTTGGACCCAAAAGGCCGAAAAAACGTGAATAATAACCTTCAAAATCAACCGTTTTTTTGCTATTTTCGAAAGCTGAGAAAGCTGATCTAAAGCACGAATGTTTTATGACGAAAACTTGCTGATAGACATAGAATGGAGTATAACTCTTATTTCATACGTACCCTCTGACACGATATAGAATGGAGTATAACTCTTATTTCGACTGATTCCGACACGTCTCAAATGACAATCTTATGTCTTTTAAAACTCATGATTCATAAATATATAACTTTGCACGGGTATTAACCTAGTATAATAATACATTGAGGTAATTCATTTGGTATGAAGTTTGTTGGGCGCTAATATTAGCACATTTTTTTTCGGGACCAAAAATACCGAAATAATGTGGATGATCGATCATTTTTTGATATTTTTGAAAGCGGAGAAAATTGATCTAAAGCACAAATGTTTTATGACAAAAACTTGATGATAGGATAAATAGAATACCTAACAATGATAATTCATAACCTCTGATACTATATAAAATAAAGTATAATTCTTACTGATTCCAACAAGTCTCAAATGACAATCCTATGTCTTTTGAAACACGCGATTCGAAACTAAATGATCCTCATAATACATCGGGACAATTCATTTAGTGTGGACAATGATAATTCATAACCTCTGATATTAGCACCTTTTTTTCCGAAACCCCAAAGACCGAAAAAACGTAGATAATAAACTTAAAAATTGATTTTTTTTTTTTGTTATTTTTGAAAGCGGGGAAAGTTGATCTAAAACACGAATGTTTTATGACAAAAACTTGATGATAGACATAGAATCTTAAATAACATCATATAAAATGGAGTATAACAATCTTATGTCTTTTAAAATTTGTGTTTCAAACTGAATGACCCATATAATAATAGATCGAGTCATTTCATCTAGTGTGAAATTTGTTAAACGCGAACTCTAACCACGGATAATAACTTTCAAAATTGAGTATTTTTTTTACAATTTTTGAAAGTGGGGAAAGTTGATATTCTTCCAAACTTCCCGTAATAAGACAAATAGTTTGGTATGTTCGACTTATAACTTCCCAAAAAAAAAAATAAGAGAAGATTTATGACTTCCCATAATAAAGAATTTAAAAGCTTTGATCCTAATTGGAAACAATTAATGAGGGCATTCTGAACTATGATGACAAATTCTTGTTTGGTGGAATCAAGTAAAACCATGCATATGAAGCAAAAGACCAAACAAATATGGTTGCCTAAAAACATTCTGCAGTCAAACAAAAAGTAAGTAAGTACTTGTTGAACCATGCATACATTGCTACGATAGCTGAACCATTCCTTCCAAATCAATCATTCAGGAATCCATTGTTGAAGGCGAAGACAAATGGTGGAGTAGAATTCCCAGTCGAGGTGGTCAGGCCCCAAAGCAGGCTGCCCAATCGGGTGCGACTCAACAAAGGACGGAACATCATTAGCATCTGCTAAACCCTCCAAAAATACACATAGTTCTCTTTTCAACTCTAGAGCATTATCATTTGTATCTTTCGCATTATACTCCTCCACAAATATCCCCGTGTTGGGCTGAAAATAATTCAATCCATCACATCACTTAGATAGTTTGTCAACCAAATAAATCGCAACGTACCAGAATTCAATCAAACTGAGACGGAGGGAGTATATATATACGAACCGGGTTAAGGAGGGCTTTGTAAGGGTCATTATCTATCAGCAAAGTGTTTGATGCTGAAAACTGAGATGAGCCGAAACTACTGTTTGACCAAAGCTTGCTTAACTCTTTGAAAAACAGAGGCTTCCACTTGTGACCCGGCACCTTGTATCCATAGTTCGAGCACTCATTCTGCCCCTGCATGACACAGGTCAAGGGCTCAATCTCATAAAATACAGTAATAATACCGAGTAAATAACAAGTCAATGCAAGGGCTCATTATCTTCTTCGTCTCATTCATTTGATTAAAAAATCTACTCATCACGTATGACATACCCAAACAAATAAGAATCGACTTTTGAACTCTTGGAGAACACATCCTATGATGCCATTGATGTTTTGCCTGCACAATAATTATAAATATTCATTTGTGACGCAAATTACTTGAGGTTTAAGCTTTTTCATTAAGTATTATACTTTAGTGCAAAATTCTTTAATAAACCGAACTTAACGTAATACATACAGTACTAAAAAGCAAGTATTCCGCAAAGTAAAAGATATGGAGGGAGGCACTTACATTTGAGCAGACGACCATAAACCGACTTCGAATCTCTGGAGACAGAACTTCATAAACTCCTCCAAATAGGGTCTCTTATAAACTTATAACACACAATTAAACACGTTAACACTAAACACGTACAAGTGGAATATCGACATCAAAGTGGATATATATACACATACACGTTAACACTATATATTAATTAAGGCGATGGTTGAGCGACCCTCGTTTATATTCCATTAATATATGTATATAAGTACGATAGTTCAATAAAACCATCTTAAATAAATCAACTCATTATAAATTAAAACTGATTTACCTAAGTTGATAATTTGTCATTTTCACCTTCATCATAATGATGATGATGATGATGATGATGATATTATTAGGTCATGCATGCATGTTTAGATCATGCATGGGTGATATATTTACTACTCCTAGTATACTAATGTAAATCAACAAGACTGTTACATCGTGCCCATATTATTAGTCGCCTAATTGATAAATGTTTCTACAATTGGATTTACTTAAGTACTTGACGATGAATTAAAAAACAAACAAACAAACGAAATGGAGGGATTATAATTAAACGCAAAAAAATAACGACATTCTTTTATATAGCTAGGAGCACTACATGCATACGTTGCTCGAAAAAAGACAAGACGAGTAACACATACATACGTAATTAAAAACCAATAATTGACAGATCGATCGAGTACATGATAAATAAAAAACTTTACGTACCAACATAAGAAGCATATACTCCATCGGGACGTCGATCTTTAGGGAAGGAAGATGTATTGGCTTTGTTGGCACGATGAATAAGAAGACCATTTAAATCAAAGACTAGAAGCTTCTTCTTTTTAGGGACAACAACATCATCTAGATGAAGAAGCCTCTCTATCATCTCTAATTCAAGACAACACTCTTCGTCTTCTTTCTCGACTTCCGTTTCTTCTCTTTTACTTGAAAATTTAGTATCATTTTTATCCATGCATTCCCATTTTCCTTGCTTCGAAGGTATAATGTCATCTGCCATTCTGATCTTCTTCTCCTCGATCGATCGCCAACAAATAAAATGAGTTCGATCAGACAAGAAGTGTGTACTGTACGATGATATTACATACTGGTATTATTTATAGTGTGCGTGCAGTGCATGGATGAGTTTAGCCCTAGAGATGAGAGATGGCATTCAGACAGCCTGAAACAACATGAATGAATGAATGAATGAATGATACTCGATCTTCGAAACAATAAAGAGTACGTACTCGATCTAGTACGTGTCTCTTCGCCTTTCCATACTATTCTCACGCTCCTATTGAATTGGTATGGTCTCCAGATTGCTATACATACAACATGTATGCCTCTCCACATTCTACTACGACTACTTTGTAACTCCAATCACAGATTGCCTTCATAAGTTTATTGTAGACCTCCTTAAATGTGGACACGGGTCGGGTTAAAAGTTGAAAAATTATCCTTTTAACACTAAAGCGGGCTTATATTACTTGCGTGCCCTTACCCACCCGTTTATATAAAATTGGACAACCCACAGATTATCGGGCCAATTATTAAGTGGATGAAAAAGTCATCAAACAAATTGAAGGATACCACAATAATCCTATTTTTCGTAATCAAGTAAACGTTCCAAAATAGTGCAAATGTATCTCTATTCGCGTTGAACAAACTCCCCCTCAAGTATAATGTCACGATATAATATTTGCCAAAAAGATTCGCACTTTCGAACAATTTTTACCGCTTTCAAAAATTTGTCAAAAACAATCAATTTTGAAGGTTATTATTCACGTTTTTTCGGATTTTTAGGTCCCAGAATAAAATAGATCCATATTCGCGCTGAACAAAGTCCACATTATTTACAATGTCTTGGTGTAATATTTGCCAAAAAGATTCGCACATTTGAACAATTTAACGATTTAAAAAAGATAGTAAAAAACGACCGACCGATTTTGAAGGTTATTATCCATGTTTTTTCAGATTTTTGGGTCACATAATAAAATGATTCTATATTCGTGCAGAACAAAGTCCATATCAAATATAATGTCTCGGAATAATATTTGCCAAAAATATTTGCAATTTTGAACAGTTTTTATCGTTTTAAAAATATATTCAAAAACGACCGATTTTGAAAGTTATTATTATCCACGTTTTTTCGGATTTTTAGGTCACATAATAAAATGCATCTGTATTCGTGTCGAACAAAGTCCACATCAAATATAATGTCTCGGAATAATATTTGCCAAAAATATTTGCACTTTTGAACAATTTTTACCGCTTTCAAAAAATTGTCAAAAAACGACCGATTTTGAAGGTTATAATCCACGTTTTTTTAGATGTTATAATAAAATGCATCTGTATTCGCGTTGAACAAAATCCACATAAAGTATAATGTCCCGGTATAATATTTGCCAAAAAGATTCGCACTTCGAACAATTTTTACCGCTTTCAAAAAATTGTCAAAAAACAACCGATTTTGAAGGTTATTATCCACGATTTTTCGGATTTTTAGGTCACATAATAAAATGATTCTATATTCGTGCCGAACAAAGTCCACATCAAATATACCGTCTCGGAATAATACTTGCCAAAAATATTTGCACTTTTGAACAGTTTTTACCGTTTTAAAAAAATAGTAAAAAACGACCGATTAGGAAGGTTATTATCCACGTTTTTTTGGATTTTTAGGTCACATAATAAAATGATTCTATATTCGCGCCGAACAAAGTCTACATCAAGTATAATGTCTCGGAATAATATTTGCACTTTTGAACAGTTTTTACCGTTTTAAAAAAATAGCAAAAAACGACAGATTAGGAAGGTTATTATCCACGTTTTTTCGGTTTTTTAGATCCTAGAATAAAATGCATCTGTATTCGCGTTGAACAAAATCAACATCAAATATAATGTCGCGGTATAATATTTGCCAAAAAGATTTCCACTTCGAACAATTTTTACCGCTTTCAAAAAATTGTCAAAAAAACAACCAATTTTGAAGGTTATGATCCACGATTTTTCGGTTTTTTAGGTCCCAGAATAAAATGGTTCTTTATTCTCGCTGAACAAAGTCCAGATTAAATACAATGTCCCGATGTAATAATTGTCAAAAAGAATTGCACATTTGAACAATTTAACGTTTTAAAAAAATAGTCAAAAACGACCAGTTTGAAGGTTATTATCCACGTTTTTTTGAATTTTTAGGTCACATAATAAAATGATTCTATATTCGCGCCGAACAAAGTCCACATCAAATATAATGTCTCGGAATAATATTTGCCAAAAATATTTGCACTTTTGAACAGTTTTTACCGTTTTAAAAAAATAGTCAAAAACGACCGATTAGGAAGGTTATTAATTTATTATCCATGTTTTTTCAGTTTCTTAGATCCTAGAATAAAATGCATCTGTATTCGCGTTGAACAAAATCTACATCAAGCATAATGTCCCGGTATAATATTTGCCAAAAAGATTCCCACTTCAAACAATTTTTACCGCTTTCAAAAAATTGTCAAAAAACGACCGATTTTGAAGGTTATTATCCACGATTTTTCGGTTTTTTAGGTCCCAGAATAAAATGGTTCTTTATTCTCGCTGAACAAAGTCCAGATTAAATACAATGTTCCAATGTAATAATCGTCAAAAAGAATTGCACATTTGAACAATTTAACGTTTTAAAAAAATAGTAAAAAACAACCGATTTTGAAGGTTGATTTTTAGGCCCTGGAATAAAATGGTTCTATATTCGCGCTGAACAAAGTCCACATCAAGTATAATGTCCCCGTATAATATTCGCCAAAAAAATTCGCACTTTCGAACATTTTTTACTGCTTTAAAAAAAATGAAAAAACGACCGATTTAGAAGGTTATTATCCATGTTTTTTCGGCTTTTTAGGTGCCAGAATAAATTGCATATATATTCGTGCTGAACAAAGTCACATCAAATACAATGTCCCAGTGTAATATTTGTCAAAAAGATTCACACTTTCGAACAATTTTTACCGCTTTCAAAAAATTGTCAAAAACAATCGATTTTGAAGGTTAATTTACGTTTTTTCGGATTTTTAGATCCCGGAATAAAATGGTTCTATATTCGCGTTAAACAACGTCCACATCATTTACAATGTTCTGGTGTAATATTTGCCAAAAACATTTGCACTTTCGAACAATTTTCACCGCTTTCACAAAATTGTCAAAAACGACCGATTTTGAAGGTTATCATCAACGTTTTTTCAGCTTTTTAGGTCACGGAATAAAATGGATTCATATGCGTGCTAAACAACGTCCACATCATGAACAATGTCCTAGTGTAGTATTTTCCAAAAAGAGTCGCACATTCGAACAATTTAACGCTTTATAAAAATAGTCAAAATGGACCGATTTTGAATGTTATTATCCATTTTTTTCGGATTTTTAGGTCCGAAATAAAATGGTTCTATGTTCGCTCTGAACAAACTCCACATCATGTATAATGTCTCGGTATAATATTCGTCAAAAAGATTCACATTTTCGAACAATTTTTAACACTTTCAAAAAATTGTTAAAAATAACTGATTTTGAAGGTTATTATCCATGTTTTTTCTAGGTCCCGGAATAAAATGGATCTGTATTCGCGCTGAACAAAGTCACATCTAGTCTAATGTCCCAGTATAATATTCGCCAAATAGATTCACATTTTCGAACAACTTTTTAACACTTTCACATTCCATTGTTGAATTAGTTTCACATTATACATGAGAGATATGACCTTCATTCATTCCATTGTTGAATGCCTTCACCAATTTTTGCTTAACCGATGCTTGAATTGTTAAACCCTATGTCAACAAAATAAGTGTTTGTTATTTACGGAGTATAAGTTATCAAGCGCCGTGGAATACAATATTATATTATACATAAATACTTAAATTACATAAAAGCTTAATGTTAGCGATGCTTACGGTGCTGTCAACTAAAATTAATTTAATGTCGTAAATAATTGACCTTTTGCCGATTTGTTCCACGTCATTGTCGGGTTTCTTCGACGTACGTAGCCACTTACGCATTACGCACGGGGTTAGTTGCATTGATTTCATAGATTCGATGATTTCAGAAATCGAAACAGGTTTGAATTGAAATAACATATTTCGAATTTTGTATATTTTCAACTGAATAACGATGATTAGTGATGAAGGAAAATGGGGATTGAATGTTCGAAAGTAACTATAAATGAATGTGTTTCAGCTTTAAATAATAAAATGAAGGAAGTTACATAATAAACCTCTCCCAGTAACCAAAATAAACTACCCACCACTTGAAGTTGTGGAGAGTTGCTTAAATGAAGGGAATTAGTGGAAGTTAGGGGCAGTTGAGGGCCCTTAATTCCTAGAAAAGAAAAAATTGAGACAGTTAACACTATTTCTAACCAATTTAGAGTGGTTGAACTTGTACACGTAATGGGCCATCAAGGAGCCACGTCTGCTCCACGTTGAATCCATGTAGGCTTAATGAATAAATGATGATGTGGCATAATATGAAGGCTTGAAATGTTCCAGCTTTATATAACAAGGGATGACACCTATAAATGAAGTACTTGTAATAATTTTTTTTAGGGTTATGTTAAATACAACCCTAAGGGCTGTGTTTAAATATTAAATATCGTTCAAAATTGATATAAACATAGAAATTAAAGAACAAATTACACATACATCTATGCAATTAATACAAGTATTAAGAATTTATTTCTTCTTTTAACCTCTTAGATACAACCCTTAAGGTTGTATTTATCATTTCCCTTATCTTAGATACAACCCTTAAGATACAAAATTGGTATTAAAAATTTGTTTCTTCTTTTTATTATGTAATACTCCCTCCGATTCTTTAGATTCGCAACATATTCCATATTTGACAAATTCATTAGGTTTGCTACATTTCCAATTTGGGCTTTATTTTTCTTATAAAATGACCAACGTACCCTTCAATTTTCATTATTATATTCCAAAATATTCACTCTTTTTACCTATCTAACTTTTTTCATTATTATATTGTTTATTCTCACAATAACATCACTCATAAGTGGCCCACACTTACTATTCTTATTTTTGGTGTGAACAGTAAATGTTGCAAACCTAAAGAATCGGAGGGAGTATCTTTTAAAACATTTACTCCGTATTTACATCACATTTTTTGAAACACAACTAGGTTTATTTCCACCACCAGTGTACTATGCCTTATACGAAATTTTGATTGTATCAGTCTTTCTAGAGATGGTCGATACTTGATGCTACTTATCTATTGAAATCCTTACTAATTTTAGTTTTTTACCCTTAAAAATTACACCTGCTTCCTACAAGAGATTCCGCGAAAAGGGAGATGTTAGTAACGCAGGATTTGCTAGCCGGGATCGAAGAAGGAACATACACTTTGTCACCCAAGAATAAACAAAAAAATGCGATTTTACCAGCCATACGGGTTATGGCTTTTTCAAGTCATTTATCAGTTGAAGAAAGTAACGCGTCTCAATCTAATTACATATATGAAATAATTAATGGATCGAGGAATGTCGTTATGAGATTACATTTCAAACACAAAAGATGAAAATCGTAGAGGGAAAGCTCGGAAGAGATCAAAATAGGATTAAAGGAATAGAAGAAAGAATGGAGGAGTTGGTTGCCTATGTGAGTTTGCTCCATATAGATCCCTTTGATGCTTGCAGACACTTGACTCTGGAAAATACAAATCCTGCTTTTGGTGGAATCCCGCCGACCAGTGAATTCTCGTAAATTTCTTTGCATTCTTGTACCACCTGTTCGAAGTTTATCAAGAATATTATTTGCCGATAATAGCAAACCCACAACTCAGAAAAGTATCTGATGCACGAGGCTATTCCAACTACGGAGTAGCAAATACTAATAGGTAAACTTATCAATTGAAATTATAATTTTTCAGGTTACTTTCCACAATTGGAATATTGTCGTTAGGTTTTGAGCAGATTGGGCCGAGGAAGTATTTCTTGTTCGATTGACAATGATCTTTTTAGCTGATAACCGTTTTCATAATGTTCATCATGGAATACTACTATTTTATCATTACACATTGCTATGCAGATTTTTATTTACCTAAGCATTTGATATCACTAGTGGTAATTTATGACTTGCAAAACAGTTACTTTAATTATGAAATTATGAAATGACTCCAAACTTACTCCATATTGTGTTTTTGTCAATAGAGACAAAGAGCATCCCCTAACGAAAGCGAGGGTGGTCTCTTTTAGGTGAGTTCATGGATAGAGTGGTAGACCTCTCCCAAAATGACGTCTTACCTCATTTTAGAGATGAGAGCCCTTATCATCTACAACAACCGACCAACTGTTCTAAAGTCTACATTATCTTATGAGAGACATCATGTACGATTGAGGATATTGAGCCAATAATTCTCCTTTTATCTTGGCTGTCGATGATGGAAAAAATTGTTACAAGGTGGACTTACCTCTTTAGCATCCTTCCGTGGTATGCCTTCTCTAAGCCCAACGAGTTTCTCAACGACATCATGCTGCACCACGACAGCACATAGTTCATGAATAACCAACTACATTATCTAATAAGCTCGAAAATGCTGCTTTAGACCAACTAGTAATGGTAGACGACTGAAATACTTTCATGAATAACCAACTACTCTATTATCTAATGGGCTAGCTCTATTTTAAAATTAACACAAAATCTCATATAAGATTGTTCCACGCAAGATTATCATGAGACCAAAACATTAGTATTATGTAAATTTATTCATTAGCTTTACATTTAGGTGGGTCAGTGGGGGTATATAGTTAGAATTTTTAACTAGATGAGTTGCACCATACAGTATTCATGAGATGTCTCACAAGACACTAATTGAAAATATAAAAGGATGGCAAAGTGTCAAAGTAGACTTACCGGACAATCAGGTTGATGCTCAAGAATGTTGGTGTAGACAAGTGTGAATGTGTCAAGACTCTCAGCCGAAGCTAGCTCTCTCAAATCGCACAGTATTCTTACTTTGCTTTCAACTTTCTGCGGCAAAAATTAAAGTCTGCTTTTAAAAAATCTTAATTGCCTGAAAGCAGATTAGTCGAAGAAATTATATCCTAAGCAAGAGAACATACCGATACACTTATGTATTCCCTAAAGAAATCCATCAGCACTTCTTCATCTAACCTCATTCTTTCAATGGTTTCTTCTTTAATATAATTTTTCTGAGAAAAGACAAAGATTAGGAAAAAGTCAAGGAAGATTGAGAAAATAAAGGGTTGCATACCACCCATCACTGACATTTAACCATTACTCGTTACCAAACCTGGACTAGTAGATGATCAACATAAACCACCACAGTTTCCTCGAGACAGGCCTCGACAAACCTCCTGAACGATCTTTCTTCAATGTACCTGTATTCAGTCACAATTAAAGTTTTTTTTCTTAATATAGACCATAGCACAGATAAGAAATCAAAACCCAGAATATGGAAAAAGTATACTATACTGAGAAATGAGAATGATAGCTGTGCAGTCTAAGACATGTTTCATAAGTAACTGATGCATCTTAGCTTTTTATCTTTTGTGTTTCTGTAAAATAAACTCACTAAATTGGAGGACAGGTTTAGAACTGAAGTAATCACCTGTTCATAAATGACAGGCTTAAATTAATTTACTAGCTTGACCCAATTGCCACATCTATTCATGCAGTATGAGCTAGGCTAATTCAACGTAATGTTTGTCAAGCAATACTAAGTAATAAATGCAGAACCCAATAAAGATAGAAATATACAGACATTTTTATGTCAGCAAAGTAATCTCCAAAAGTAGCGACCAAATATTCTGTCACCTGTCCTTCACACCACTCTGTAAAAAATTAGAACTCCAAGTTAGCCTTTTAAACAATGCATTCTAATTGTTCTGGTAGAAACTAGAAGATTCGCATAACTCCTAGGAGGATGTCATAATCTATTATTTCCTTCATCCAACATAGATTGGCACCATTTCAAGTTGATGGTCAATGGTTCACAACAATTAATTTCTCCAAATATATGTTGATTTACATTGCTTTATTGATTCAAATGAGTGCACTATGTCGCGGGTAATAATCGAACCTCTTGATTGGATTAAGAGACCTCTTACACGTTGATTTACATTGTAAAGTTGTCATGTTGATTAATCAAAATGAATATTTTCATATTATCATTTTAAAGAAGAAAAGTCATAGGAGTAGTATATCCTCTGAAAGTTTTTGGTGAAGTTGAAATTATTTAACCACCTAAGTTAAATGGGATAGGAGTCTTATTTTGCATCAATTAAAGGCTAGAGAATGAGCCACTCAGGTATTGACGAAACACGGCATGAAGTAGTGTTAACATCATAGAATACTGATGAAACATCTTTCAAACATAATGTACAAAGAATAGTAAAAAGGGCAACTTCTCAGACGAGGAAAAAAAATGCACTACTGATATCTCAAATACACTTGAGAGGGTGCAAGTCTGAAGCAAATATATTCGAGTAATACCTTTATGGTAGAGCTTAACCAGCAACTCTTGCACTCCTGGATCTTCAAATATAACAGTAACAGTTTCATGTACTGCTTCCTATGTTCATGAAGCACTGATTAGGGTTCACTTTTCTAGTAGTAACAATTTCTTTAGCAATACTTAAATCCTATACTTATTAGCACTTCGTGTAATACTGTCATATTATGGTACTTGTTAGGTAACTTCAAAATCGGTTTTCGAACATGTTTTTTGAAGGTGTGTTTACATGAAGAGATCGAAAGAGAAAGGGAAAGGGAGGGGAGGGATCTAGAAGTATTTTCTTTGTTTGGTTGGCAAAATGGAAGGGAGAGAAAATGGATCTCTCCATTTCCCTCCTAGAAGGCACATTAAAATCTCTCCAACAAAAGAGCCATTTGGAGGGAAAACTCACTCCTTAACCTAAAGTGGTCACTAACTAACCTAAAATGGTCACTTTCTACCATAAATTGTAAACTTTTACCACTGTCGCATGGTACAACGATTGTACACAATTTAATACTGTTATGAGAGGAGAGAAATTGAATACAAAGAGGGAGAGGTGTTTTTGATGACAGGGCATCATTAATGATGTCTTACTGTCATAAGTTAAAATATTGTGTGGAAATTCCTTTACAGGAGTCGTAAAGAAACACGCAGGCAACAAATTCAAATCACAAACCAAGACAATATCTGAAAGACTACTAGCCAACTTTCGTCACAAATCCATAATCCCAGCAACCTCGAAAAAGGTGAAGAAATTAACATCCACCAGCAATATCAAATCTCGGTAGCAGCCTCATTGAAGCCGCGTCATGAATATTGGTTAGCAAAAATATATGGTGAGACTGGTTAGGTAGCGTGCATCATTTAGCAAAATTAGGATGCGACGATTATGTTTCCTATCATGAGTCATAACCACAACCGAGATTGAATACCATTAAGATATCATCATCAATTACTACAATGTGTTCAGATCCCTAACGCTAGTTTAAAAGTAAATAAATAAACCTTCCTCACCAGCCCCACTAGCTACATGAATTAAAGTGATATAGAGAGTATTTTTGTGGAGGCAGAGGGAAGAATTGCAATAAAGGATAACACTCCTTATCTCGCACGTTTCCAAAAAAACATTCTGCTCTGTGTTTTAAGTAACATTATTTTATTGATGATAAGGTTCTCAATCATCTTGTGAACGTTAAAATCTATATTTAAAGTTAAACCATATGTCTACTTTCGAGCATTTCCTAAAAAAAATTAAAAACCTTCCTTGACATTTTCATCAATCAAAGCATCTGAACTTATTTTTGTTTCCTAAGTTACCTTTGCCGAAATTTACCTAATTGTAAGAAACCAAGCTGAAAGAAACATGCACTGATATAACGTAATGATAAATGTATAGAATGTCAAACTCGCCTGGACGATACGAAATGGCATGTTCTTATTGGACCATGGTGAATGGCATTGTTACATGCTATTATATGTACAAGACAGTGATGATCAAGTAAATCAACATGATTAACACACCTTCGCAACCTCCAAAAAACCTTTGCACGTGTCTTCGAAATTGACCTGTTGATTAAGAAAAGCAAACGAAATGAAATTGAAAGCAACAGATCATGACATCAAGATAAACTTCACAATATTACGCACAAACAAGTTGTGAATCATCATTCGACTGCATGTTTGTTACTGAGCTTGCACATCAAGTTCAAATTCTGAGAGCTCAAGCACTGTGTTAACTAAGCTCTTTCCTTTTTATATCCTTCACTCTTATTTATTGATTTATAAAATCTCTCAAATTACACTACATGCTGAAAAGTCAGGTACTGACATTTGATAAAGATACGAAACAAAGAAAAAATAAATTACCTGCTCAGCATAACTTTGCGGCAAAGCTTCCAATGTGCTATTACTGAGCTCCATTGCAAGGTCATAACAACGCAGATTATTGTTTACCTGTGCCGCCATTAGTAATAGCATTCCGCAAATCAACATCAAATTTAAAGAAAGTATAACGGAACAGAGGGCAAGGATGATAGGATTACAAACCATAGCACATAAAGGTTCCAAACCAATTTCAGATGCAGGTTCTTCAAGCCTCTTCCGTTCGGCTGCTTGAAAATCATTCATTACCTGCGGAAGAAAATAACAATGAAGTATCCAGTCGACTACCATAAAAGGAAGAAAAACAAGAATGAAATATCCAGTCCACTACCCTATAAAAGTCACTAAGATACAACGAAAATAACAAATGGGTTCCTATGATGTTCCCTCACTCTTTCTTGTTCACAAAAGTGATCTTGTTCAATCAATTTCAAAAATCAGAAAGTAAAGGCAAGCATGATTACAGCAAATAAAGGTGCGTGGTGAACAAGACGCAACTTTGGAACTATATCAGGAAAATAAAACAAAGGTAAAACAGGAAAAACCATTCAATAAGGTCGGTAAAGCTTGGTGACGACAAAAGTTAGGGGATAGACAAATTTTCTGGGTATGCTCACATTCATGATCATGGCATTTCTAGAGTCTTCATGGACAAAAATAGAACTTATAACTGCAAGAACATATAGGACAAAAAATTCCAATGCGCAAACGAAATCCGCAGCCCCATGATAGTGAATACTCCACTTGGCTATTCCAACCAAAATGAGGTTCTGATCAGGGAGATCAGTTTTAAGTCGGATAAATTAATTGGAAACTTGTCACAGTATTCTACAGCAAGATACTTCATTTTGTTTAAAACCACAAGCTTATATACAATTCATATATCATTGCCATCAAAAGATCTTGACCGTTCGAAGGGGTTCTCAGTTACATACTTTAGAAGATGGACAACAAAGCAACCCTCTCCAGATGCCGGTCTTTTATTGGACTATGAAGTTAGAAAGAATATATACAAAAAATGTTTGTCACCATCATCAGCCTCTATCTTGGCACACAAACAAGTTCAGGGTTTCCAGAATACATATGGAGTAATTTTGTTTAGGCTCCATGGAGGCCAAAGACATCTATGTGGATTCAGTGTGTCTTAAGAAAGGTGTAATGTAAGTTAGGGGTCAAGAGCCTATGGTTTGTGCATTTGATTAGAGTGAAATACCATTTTTTTGAAGAGGGAGACCTTCTATCTTTTGCATTACGGCTGGGAAATGATAACTATTTCACTTTGATTATGAAGCGTTTTCACAAATATTCTTATCGACAAAATTGTGCCTTTTGTATATGTGTAGCTTGGACTCCTTCCGTCGACCCAAATTTCATTTTATTAATACCTTAAATCTGTTTTAAATAGACTAATCTGTTATACTAAATCACTATTCATCAGAAATCAATCTTTTCTCTTCGGAATCACTATGATTAGTCCTTGTCAGAAACTCAGATCATGAGGGCTTTTGAGAAAATCCTGCCATTTGACTCCAAAAGTTTAAAATATTTTTGCATGATAAGTGGAAAACATCAATATTAAGAAAACCAAACATACTGTGCCAGAAATAGATGTGGTTTAAGCAATCAGTCTCACTATACAGCCAGTCAGCCATACATGGAAAAATCATGACGTAATGCAAGCATCTACCAATTACATGTAAAAGGGAATAACCCATGACATGTAAAAGCGTTTATCGAATAAATAATCTTCCGTTAAAAGCAAATCACCAGCAGTAGGGATTTAAAATTCATGGTGATGATAATTGAGAGGCATCATTTGGCTCATGTCTACGTGTAATCACATGATAAAGATGAAAGGCACGAGAATCGAGAAAAGAATGATGATGATGACGACAAAGTTTTCTCATACACATGATCTGTATCAATTGCATCCTATTATCGCTCGACTTAAGCTTAAATATTGAACTTGCCTGGATAATAGCCAAAGCAATCCTGTACAGCATCACATCAGTGCTATTGTCACGGACAGTCTGCACTTGCTCTCCTAGAATTCTGAACAAGTCAACAGCAGCAGGTGTATACAGCTTCCCCTCTTCTGTTTTCTTTGGTGGTTGGGTTTTGTCATTTTCCAGTATGTTTAGGTACCATTTCTAGAAAATGAAAGAGCAACAAATTCATCATCTTTTAGGACAAAGAAACGGGTATTTACCAAAAAAATATCTCAATATTTACAGTTGCCTCACAATAAGCTGATGATTATCATCAACCAGGGTTACCTAATTCGTAATACATTCGATTCGAATTCGCAATTCAAATTCACGATTCGTTCAAAACAGAGAAACCAGACAGTCGATCATGAGTGCTTTGTTTTTCTCACAAAATAGATAATTAGCGCATACCCGAGTTGTAGCTCGCATTCTTTCAACGTAAGCATTCATTAATGGATCCATAGCACCACTCTCGGAGCATACTTGAGCTAAAGACTCATCAACCCCCAGATCAATTAGAGTCTGTTGATATTCAACCACCCAACCAGTTACCTGGATAAAACACAAGATATAGATACTCAATACATGAAACCATGAAAGGATATACAGCCACTACATCAACTTGAGTGCCAAAGGCTCCCGCAAATTGCATGGTAAAGAGGTCGATGTATGCAACTTTACCATTGTCTTAGCAACGCAAAGAAGCTGATCGGAATGACCCAAGATGAAAATTACTTCGACAATTACATCGAATGACTGCTACTTTGCAACAAAAAGAAGTTACTTTAGTGAATCATTTTGTTTTCGCAGTCAGAACACACAGGGAAAACGCATGCTGCCAAAGCACTTGGGCAGCATGCCATATTTCGAAGACCGTAGGCTGCGTTGAGACGAGCAGCGTGCTGGAGTGGCACTTAGGCATCCTGCGCAGCATTGAGTGGCAATTGAGCAGCCTGCGCAATCTTATTAATCTATTATTTTGCATCTTAATCATTATGTAAGTAGTAGCCCATGGCACAATTAACCTAGGTTATTGTACCAAGGGTATACCGTAGTTTTCCACTTTTTTGGGACGATCTTAATCTCTAGTTTTTTTTGGGTAATATTAAGGAAAAGACTCTTGTTTTAGCATTAATGGAAGGCTAATCTTCCATTACTTGTGTAATTAGCTAAATCTATCCTAATCTTGCATTGTAAGAGAACTTTATATCTTTAAACTTTCCATCCAACTCTAATCCCTTGTGTTTAATGTTCATTTGTGAATGAATGTTTGATAGAATGAGCTACTATATCTTGTGTTTATTTTTGAACGAATATCTTGTGTTTATTTGATTATTTGTGAATCGTGATGATATGGTTTATTTGATTCAAGGTTTGTGAAGCAGGTTTGTACATTGGTATTTGTGTAGGTGGATGGTGGATGATTGATACGTATCACTGCTTGTGACGGAGAAATCATCTAGATACGCCAAGTATTCTCTACTCATTGAATCTACTCACTGTTTGATCATTTGCCTCTTAGAACTTTATTTCTCAAGCCATTATACGGAGTAGTTCTTTAAACCGTTTTGCCTTTTACTCTTAGCCTACTAGTGTAGATTTTATCTTACTCCTTCCTTGTGGGATCCCCTATTTACTTGCTTCTATGCTATGCTTAGTGTGGAAACTTGTTGAGGTTACAAATTACTCCCTCCGACTTCCTATCATTTGGGTTGAGTTTAATCTTTTAAACACTTTCCACTTTAGGCCATAAATATGTGGTTCACATTCATCTACCCATTTCTCTCTCTTCCTCCTTTATTTAACCACTCATTTTCTCTTCCTTATTTTTCACCCCAAAAGTAAATGAGTCAATCATAGGAACTCGGAGGGAGTACTAATTTGATCACTACGCTAGGATATTACAACGACCTAGTTTAGTGCCATCAAGACTTGAATTTCAGATTGTTTATTACTACTATTTCTTTTCTTTTTGTAATTATTTTATTTATTCTCATTTAAATTCCTTGTAATCTATTAAAAGGTTCTCCACATTTTTGTCATTCCCTTGTCTTTATATTCACATTTATTTTATTTTTCCATAGTACTTTATTTTTCAAATTATCCCTCTTTTCTCTTTTGTTTTCATTTCTTTAGTGTGTCATCTTGTATAAAGGGATCAAATGATGAATCAAATTAACCTAAACCAAATAATTTTAGGCTTTGTTCTTGTTTATTGTTGGAATACTTATTACCTAAATGGACATCACTACATCATTACATATCAAACATGCCCTAAATCAAAAACGCAATCAAAAAGCCACTATAAAAAGCAGTCCAGTGATCTGCTATATCTCTTTTATCCTACTAGACTCACCCCAACTTTGATCCCTCCTGCCTATTTGATCTATAGTGGAGATTCAATGGCCAGCAGCTAAATTGGGAAATCCTCCACTACCCAAAACAAATACCCCTTTGTTGATTAACGTTTCTTTTGGCCTGATTTGCTGTTAAGACATTCTCACTTTTTGGGTTGAAATATGCTCACATTTTATTCCTCTACATCCTACAAGAACATTACCCTTGTGCCTCAAGGACCCCTGCAAATGGCATGGGTCAGGTATCTGCAACCTTAATTTTATGTGAATGTCAGAGAGATATTACGTAATGAAATTTGTTTCACACATTGCACCAAATGACTGATTAATCACAATAAAAGAAGCATGGCCAGTTTAGTAAACCATTTTTGCTTATCTCTATAAAATTAGAAAAATATATCTACAGGATCTCAATCCAGTATAACAAGATATAAAAAGAATACCTTCAAAATCTCGATATTTGTAAGTTCATTTGCCTTGTCACTAAGCAATCTAAGCATCTGAACGAACCGCTCTGTGTAGAGGTTGACCATGAGTTGAAATATTTCATATCTATCATAGAAAAAAGTAGAACAAGATTGAATTGTAGAAATATCTACAGACTACAGGTAAATAGTTCATAGGCAAAAGAATATAGTCATGCAGGTTCTATCTACAGTTAATTAGTTCATAGGCAAAAGAAAGTAAACAGAAAAGGGGAGATAATGTATTCAATAAAATAATGGAAAGAAGCAAACAATAATCATGAACAAACTAACATACAAATAATTTTGAGTTGTAAATAAAAAATTACTCGTACAATAAAAAAAAAAAAAAAAAAAAAAAATTGAAGCAATGCATACCTTGGAGGAAAACAAGGCGCAACATAGTCATAAACATCTCCAAGCTCTACTCCAATCTACAAATCAAAATAAGTAAAAGTAAGGAAAAAAACTAAAATTTGATTCATCGTATAATTAAGAATAAGATCCTACAATTCCCAATCTAGACAGCAATTACTTTGCATTTACTTATCCCTATTTTGGCTCCCTTTTACTTAGACTGCCGCCAAATCACTTATAACACCAAAAGATTGGATCGAATTCACTACGTTCACGTATTGCAACATCATTTTTGTATCTTTATGTTGTATAAACAGGGTCATAAAAATCCTGAATCCTGAATCTTGAATAAAATAAGAAACAGGATTCCTACTTTTTCATTCAATCATGACAATTTGAAGACATTAGAGAACTAACCTAATAACATTAACCAGCCAAAAAAGGAACTATTGGAGAACGCAAAATGCGTATACTGTGAAACACCTAGATGCTACTATAAGGCACTATCTTCTAGCAGTTTGTCTTGCTGAAATGGATGACCAAATTTTGCTTAATCAAATATAGCACAAAATACACAACACTACTAACTGCAATGATTACCATTTTAAGAACAGAAGGCATTCATTATATGCAGTGAATCGATTTTTCCCTACTTAACATACCTAGAAAACTACTAGCCGACATAATTTTGAACAAAAGAAGAAAAGAAAGAAGATTTTGGCATACCACTCGTGCTTCCTCTAGTGCTGCTTTATGATCCTCATAAACAAGCTGGTACATCAATAGAAGTTAGTTAGGGCAAGTGGATTAACTAAAGATCACTTTAGGCATTCCCATCTAAAAATACACTGCATTACCTCACTTGGCATGGAGAAACAAAAGGCATTTAACGGAAAGCGTCTAGCTTTATAGAATAATAGAAGAAAGGCAAACTAGGAAACAAGACAGAACAGGATTTATAAGATTAACAATGCTTGTTAAGGAACTTGCCATATGATTGTTGTTGTCATCAATACATTTGCACTTTGTATTGAATTATTCAACGTATCAACGTATAGTTTAATTATGTTTTTCTCTATCCTCATCACCAGCAAGTCCTAATAATTTAGTCACTTTCACAACTGCACTTCAGCAAGTATACATGATATTTAAGATTTGATAATTGCGTAGCTTTAGTGATAATGATATATCTGGCTCCCACTTAGACCTATAAAAAACAATGGTTGGTCAAATTCATGAACAGGGCTTGGGTCATGCCCATAAAGAGAAGAGAGAGTCTACTTCATAGCACAAGAGAGGTTTTATCCTTAAACCAATTGGCAATAGGAGGAATAGCCCCCTTGACAAGATAGAAAATTATCTCCTTCATAATCAATGTGGGACACACAGATGTAACTAAACCACATAATAGGAGCCTTTAAACACTTCACTCACATGTGAGCTTCTCAATAACCCAAGACGATGCCATCGGACCACACTTGGAGTGGTAATTAACAAATCCCAAAAAAAAACCTCCTCTTTCAAGCCCAATTTAAATTCATCCAACCTAGGATGAAACCTTCGGCTCTAATACCATGTAAATTCACGAAAAGGACATGTGCCATGCCCATAAAGAGGAGACTAAATGGCAATGCGAGGTGTAGGCCCCTTGTTTGTTAAAAAAAGTACTTACAGGTTGGTTTGGTTTTCACATCAATCAAATCGTTTCAAGAAAGTTTTAGTAGCCATTCAGGTTTCTAATCTAAAACTCATGGTCAAAACCAAAACAAGCACTAGAGCAGTATTACAGGCCAGGCCCAGGTTAAATCGATCTAAAACCCACTTTCCCACACCTCTCTGTTGGTATCATCCTCTTCAAATGCTAAACAGTTATACAAGTACTAGAGCAATAATGCAAAGAAATTGACACCCTTAAGTATGATTTGGGCAGCCAAAATGAGTAGTTGTATGAAAACATCAAATGAGTTAAAACAAGTGTGGGGCTTAAAATAAATAGAGCAGAGAAAAAAATAACAGATGTACCAAAATGTAATAAAAAAGAAAGAAAGAAAAAACATTTTGGAAGGGAGAAAAGTAGAAGTGTAAAGGAAAATAAGAGGAAAGTAAACTGAAAAGCATAGAATTAGCACAAAACATTGGAAAAATAATGAGATTCAAGTGAAGAGATTACACAACTAGAAAATGAAGAAAATAATAAGATTCAGAAGGCCTAAACATATGGTAGGAAGAGAGAAAGGATAAAGAGTTATTAACGAATTCATAAATCGTAAAGTTTGGGATTATTTCAAAATAGGCTGGATTCTTTTCACAATGCTTCCTTAAAAAAGACCACCAACCTCAGTGAGAAGTCTATTGAACCTCTCCTCAACAGTCTTTCTGATTTGCTCATAACATTTGTCTTTATATCCCTTTCCCTGAGCCTTCAGCTTCTGCTGCATGAGATTCTTGGAAGAAGCCATAGCATTGGTTCTTTTACCATCCCTGGCGAGATTCAAAATTTCATTCTGTCAACTCTCCAATTGAATAATTTCTAGATAGAAATAAGAATGAATGCAACAAAACATGCACATAATCAGGAACTCGAAAGATATTCCCAAACAAGACACTAAGAGCTTGTTTGGATACAGAGGGAAAGGGAGAGAAGGGAAATGGAGGGGAAGAAAATGGGAGAAAGGAGGGGGGCGAAGTGAAAAAGTTTTCCATAAATAATAATCTTTCCTATATTGCAGTGGCGACCTAAGAATTTTGCCATAAGGGGACACAAGTTTTTTTTCCAATGTTCTTGAATTATTATATTACCAGTCCTTTTTATCTCTACGATCCATGACTAATGACGGATTTCTTAAAGGTAATTAAATTACTAATCTACCAAAAAATTAAGACAATATTTACCAAAAATTACTTCATGTCTTGATTATTGAGAATATACCCTAGTCTAACCTCCCCTACTTAGTAGTGATTATCTTCCATGTATGTAGTCAGTCAACCCTTGAATGTAGGTAACTTACTAGACCAAATATTGTACAGCTAATACTAGGTTACGACTAGTAAGATAACTCCATCCTGCTACTGTAATTGTATAAATACCTAAGCCTGACATAATGCAAATTATTCAATTCCTCATAACCTCCCCTACTTAGTAGTGATTATCTTCCATGTATGTAGTTAGTCAACCCTTGAATGTAGGTAACTTACTAGACCAAATATTGTACAGCTAATACTAGGTTACGACTAGTAAGCTAACTCCATCCTGCTACTGTAATTGTATAAAATACCTGAGCCTGACATAATGCAAATTATTCAATTCCTCATAATCTTTCTATATTGATGACATAAATTATATTTAACTAAAAGACTAAATGCACATTGGTGGATTATAGAAATGGGTTAAATATATTTTAAATCTCTCCTCTAATCAAACTTAGAGGCGGTGCGAGTGGTTAAGTCGTTAATGTTTCACACAAAAGACCCGGGATCGAATCCCTTCAACTATGCCTATTTTTAAAAAAAACTAACTCTACAAGAGTAATTCCAACAAAACTTATAAAAATTGGACTAAAATGCCTTGGCTGAGGATAGAACCCCGGGTTGTCTACCAAGAATGCTAATGACTTTACCATTGGATTAACACCAGCAAACTAGTATAACCCTCAAATGTTCAATACTTAACATAGAAGAGTGTTTCTCCATCAATGATCACAAAAAGTCAAACTACACAATTGCAAGGCATTAGGAGTTCTGAAGCATGGTAACCAGATTCGCTATGAATATGTTCTCAAGCCAGGGAAACGTCGAGCTTTCAGGAAGGGAGGAGGGGTTAAGTGTGGGGCGAGTTTTAGAGGTTGAGAAAAGGGGCTAAACAAATGAAAAAGATGAGGGGGATATTATTTCAGCATTGAAGTCGTGAAAGTAACACAAAAATGCTTTCAATTCCGCTCAACAGCCTTTTTAACCTGTTTGAAGCCCAAAATGGATACTCATCTAAGATAGAGGAGTGCAGAAACAAAGTTGTATTATAAATTCGAGGAAGTCCTTACTTGGTGGTCCGGCGGACATTTCCAATAGATGACATGGCTCCATCTCCCTCTGCTTCAGCAGCTTCCTCAGCAAGTTGGTGATCAATGAGCTCTTGCATTTCGACAACCCTGTCATAACACACACACACACACACACAATCGGGAAAAAAAATATGTTGAGTTTGTTCATGGTAACAACCTGTAGGTTTTACAGAGTAACAAGAGAAGGAGAATGGAGGCAAATAGACCCTAAAGTATAAAGCACAGGATCCTAGCATTTTAACAATTAAGGCAAGTATGGAGAGTTCCATATGTTACACGCTGTACTTGAACTATAATTACACTGCCAATGTATTTACCATCTCTACTAATAGTTGGTAACTGAAAGCCAGCCCAAAATAAAAAGGCTCCTTTGAGGTATTGGATCAATGGGAAGTTACCACGCACCCAATGGCCAATTCCTCTGATCAGAAGCTGGTACATATATCAGGAGGTTCATTTTTTTTATAATCATTACAAAGTTAATTTCATACCAAAAAAATCACATGGAATAAATTACACTTTTAACTTGAATTGCATGAGAAGTGGGATGTTTGGCAAGAAGGAAACAGTTTGCGAGAACAAGATACCCTAAAAATGGTCGTGCATGACATAAAAAAGATAACAGTTTTAGTGATAATCCATCAGACAAACCCACTAATGGTTTAATATTGTAAATCAAAATTATAATATAAATTGAGAAAGCGAAGATAAAAGACACTGTTCAGCCAGAGTTAATGTACCTTACTGCACGAACAAGAGTCTGTGGACTGCAAGAAATAAACAAGAAGAGACAGTCATACAAATTTATGACCAGAAACATCAAACAATCACAACCATTCATTTAAAAGCTTATAATTTACAGGAACTGTAGAAAAGAGTTATCAATCAGCTGCTATTCTAAAGTCGTCAAGGGACTAAGCCCTGCCCAGTCACATGGCCTTCTATGCTATATGCGGTATACCGTGATTGAACAAAACTTACAATAAGCGGCAAGGGACTATAATTTTCAGGGGTCAATCACTTTATCTATAGATCACAGAAACTAACAGCCAAACAATTGTAGAAGGACTACTGATTAACTTAATGTTTCCACCAAAGATTATATTTCCAATAACACCAGGGTATGGTGATTGGACTCGAACTCAGGTACAGATCTCAGGAAACCATAGAAATTTAAGTTCTACAACGGAATGACTCAATTTCACAGTGGACATGAAATAACATATGGGATATGTTTTTTAAGAAAAGAGATTAAAGTAATGGGGAAAAAAAAAACAAAATTGGAACTCCAACATGATTCCTGTGCTTTACCTCCACATTTCAAATGCTACTTTTAACAATTCCTAGAAAGCTCATATCGGTTTCAATAGCTTTTGTCCATGTTTTATGGAGGCCTCTCCTACCCCTAGCAATCTTATTATTTCTCCATTCTTCAAAGCTCCTAACTTCTCCACCGGATATGTCAAAGTAGTTCAACCGATGCCCCTCATCTTATCTTTGTTAGGCACAATTACTAATTTCTCCCATAGCTAACCATGTCATCTTTGTATGAACACACATCCACAGCATTATATGCATCTTCACAACATTCGCTTTTGAAATTGACCCTCTTTTACAGCCCATATAATAGAGTATACACAGATAACATGCTTGGAATGAATCCCTCTCCCTCCCACCCTTACTATCTATTTCGCTCCCTCATTATGAAACAGGAAAGAGAAAACAATAAGCCCAACTGTAGAGTGAAGATGAGTAAAACCCTATGACAAATAGACAATAATTGATAGAAAGAGACAGCGCGCATCACCAATCATAGAGCTATCCTCTATTCTTTTATTTACATTCCCCGGCCTACCTCTCCTTTCTTTCTCTTTCCTCTTTTCTTTCTCATGTTTTCTAAACGATGTAAAATCTCTTTCATATCCACATTGCATCTCTTAACTGTAACTGTTATTTAAACAACACTACATAAATTAGAAGAGTAAGGTGAAAGTGTAATAAGAGTGAAGCAACTATATCACATGTCACACATCTAAGCCATTTGCTAAAGCAAGCATGAAAATGCATACATATGATTCCAAAGGCATCCCCAAAACCACTAATACACTAATACTCTTGAATAAAATAGTCAAATATTTGTCTATGAGTGCACAATCCACAAGCATCAAACTACATAACTAACAAATATGGAGCTTCGCAGATGACTAGGATCATCGAGTAATTGTACTCGTTAATTAAAACCCCAATTGAATCAAAATGCGTCCACAGGCTGGTTAACCGCTACCTTTACACTGAATAAAAAAAGAACATTGGTCCTACCTTTCCTTGGAATGTTTATAGAAGTTGCCGATGTGGCCCCATAAAGTCTTCTCAAATGTTTCCCATGTTCGATCCACATCTTCAAAATATTCTCTGAACAATTATAATTTGCATTAGAAAACGCTACAGCATCAGCTAATGCAGAAAATAAAATCTATAACAAAATATAAAACTGCAAAACTGGTCAACAGTAATTTCAAACACGATATCATCATTTGTTCCAAAATAGTTTGGCAACAGTGGTTGAATTATCGACCCATTATAAATTCCGTTACGACATACGATTTCCCTCGAGGACATTCATATCAAGTCGGAATCTCGGATAAAATTTTGACAGGTCTAGTGTTACAGTAGCGTATAAATCAGTCAGAGATATTGTATTATCAAACCGGTGACAATTGACAAGCTCACTTATTTCAGCGAACTCGCTCAAAAGTTTAAAAGCGCTAAGTAAAAGGGCTGACCTAATCCTTCCAGCCTCTTCTTTATGTGATGCAACAGCTGCTAATGCAAATCGCCTTTTTCCATCTAAAGCTGTCAGTCTCTACAATACGGACAAAATGGGCTAAGCAAAGAGAGCATAGATACAACAACCGGAAGTGACGCAATTTTGAAAGCTGTTAATTTGCCTCGTATGTATTTATCAGCTCTCTATCATCACTTAGTGATTCTCGTGCCTCAGCTGCTTCTACGGATATAGACATCATGCCCTCAATATCCTGCACGAGGTTAAAGAAAATACATTTATCACAATGCATAGGCACAGTATTCTTCACAAAATCCTTCTCCATCCTCAAAGAACCTTTTGATGACCTTCTCAAAGCCCACAAGAAATCTATTAGTTGCAAAGCCGTCCAATAGTTTTTGGAGGCCCTGTTGATTTCAAAAAGGATTCCCTAATGATTAATGAAAATAAAATGAAATCCATGATATAAACAAAAATTGCAAATTCGATACAAATTTAATAACGTGAATACATTATAGAATCGGTAAGGTATATATTAGTCATTTTGAGGAATTTATTTTGGGGTTTTGTAACTTACATACTGCATACTAATAAGATAAGAAGGATTAAAAAAAGGTCAAAACAATATAGAGTAGCTACATAATGTCCATAAACGAATGTAGATCCCCAGCACAAGAACGAATAAGCTAATCTCTTTCAAACGAATATGGAGAAGCTTGGAAAATACATTTGCAATTCAAGTGAACCAAACCCTTATCTAACACGTATCAAAAAGAAGGCAAAAAAGCCAACTTACCACCAACTAACTAATGATGTAAATATTAGCTTGTTTTTAGATATATCTATCTTTCTATTAGACCCAAAATTTTAAAGACCTTGTCTTATTAGGGCCCTGTTCTAAGAACTTAAATGAACCCCTTTCAAGGAAACCACTGATTTAATGGTTTTATGGAAAAAATAATCAGCATCTACCCATGAAGATGGTTTTAAATCTAAAATTGAGACTTGAGCTTGGTAAATCAGTCATTGTGGACTGACCTCGGTCATTGTGCTATAAATGTGGCAGCCTCAAAATGCATTCGCAGTAATTGCTATAACCTCAATACCTCCGTCAAAAACACTATTTTATACTGAGCTAATTTCTGTGTCAGAACTCATAAAGCAGCATTGATACATTCATATTTATCACTTATGAGGTGGTACAACATGTACACAGATATAGAATAGATTTTTAACAAATGACTTCTACCTTTAGCGTTTTGCTCAAATTGTTCCTTGCATTGCTAAGTAGCTTTATTTGATCGTGATTTTCAATCAACGTTTGGCATTCTTGACATAACCTGATATGAATAAGTATTCAACTTAAACACTTTCAACTGAATAAAACTGATGCTCCATCATTAATTAGATAAAAACAAATAAAGGAAAAACAAAGTATGTCCAGCATAGAAAATCCTAACTGGTGTGCTATGGTGACCAAGATACCATGTAGGCTGCAATTACTGAAAGAACATTGCAACTTAGCACACCCACCTAATATCATTGTATAGGATCTCTGCTACCCAAATTCAGTACAGGTGTGAAACAAGGGTATGGTCATAGACACGTAGGGACATCCAATATGTTAAATTATATGACTCATATTTTGCCTCCCTGTTATCTCTGTGAAGGCAAGTGTCGGACTTGGATTCCCCAACCATATACTTGACACAGGTATGGCTCCAAAAGCGAAGTGTTGAAAAACATAAAATAAGATAAACTCAGAGTATGTTTTTCTCAGTCCATGGAATGAGGAAATTTTCTTCCTGCCTTGTCAACAATATTAGTCTCAATTACAGGAATAAGATGTCAAAGGACAAAAGATGGGAGTACGTCTTTCGGCTTCCATTGTGCATTAGATACAAAATTGTTTTACCGTAAGAATCTCCAATGCTACCTCATCCAACTGAAGTTGTCTTGAAGTGGCAGAGGGTACTACAAGAATAAGGGCTATTTGAGTAAGGACATAAAAGGGGATATCAATTGTTTATTTTGTACAAGTCAGAAACGGACTTTTTCACAACCTAGTATGAAAACAAGACCACTAAATATGAACCAAATGAAGTAGCATTGTTCCAATAACCAATAACCGATATGTGTGTGTTTGTGTATCTGAAGGAGAGAACCTAACCCTTGGAAAGTACACAACCCTCCTTTCCCTATTAGTTACATAAGGGACAAGGACGAAGGATGCGTTTTGTTTACCTACCCCCCAAAAAAGACTCACTCTAAAGTCAATGCTATCATACAGTAAATGCCTCCATAGAATTTCTTACTTTGAGGGTAACTGGTGTTGAACGTATGCATCTTCTACTCCCCAGCTAAGATATAGGTAGCTTAGAATTACGAGTAATATTTAGCTAAAGCAACAGACAATTTACCTTGCCTACTTAATGCAAGAAAAACAATTGTAGAGGGTAAGAGCTTTTTCTACAAAAGAAGCAACTACAAAATCAATGGATATTTACAAAATTATGGTCCTATAAATCTTATGCTAGCATTGAGCTATTTGGTTACTGAGCATATTTTCAAGAAATCTTAAAACCTAGGTTTAATGTGGAAGTGAGAGTTTGGAGGGAAAAAACATGGTGTGGTCGTTGTTTTATTATATACTCCCTCTATATCATAGTGTTTCTCCCCTTTCTTTAATATATGTGAGGAGTATTTTATTCGAAGGGGAGGAACAATATGATATGGAGGGAGCATTGGTTTTAGGAAAGAAAGAATTCTCTTGGACTCGTGAAGGGCTCTCCCTCCTCCCTTTGAGTATGGCTAGGCCCATTTGAATTCTAGGACTTACAGAACACTTCCACTAAGAAAATTTGCAGAGATATTAGATTAACTCCTTTCTGTAAACCAAAATTCCAAAACAAAACTAGCCACTAAAAAAACTATGGTGACAATCAAAGTGGACCGGGTATCTTAGGCTACATACTTTTCAATAGAGATAAAATTCTCACGGAGCTCATTGATTATGTTCTCTGACAAAGACACCGATTTTAGTCCAGCTTGAGCCTGCTCAACCTACAATAAAGAACATGATTGTATAGCATCACAGATTTCTGAATTTCCAATATTAATTAAGGATAGCCTTCACAAATATGACAACTCAAGTACCGCCAGAGAGAATAGGGTAATTCTTCAATGAAAAGAGAATAGCATATTCAGAATGTCCAACAATTATACCACAGTAGTAAAAGTATTACTAGCAGTGCTACACTTTTAATAAGAGAAAAAATGAGGCTCGTACTTACTTGTTCAGCCACCATAGTGCTAAGTTGAGCATCATTTGCCTGGTTACAACAGTAACACATTAAAAAAGCTGTGAAATGCAAACCACCCCCACATAAAAAATGATAATATATGTAAAGATAGGAATGTAACATTAGGGGACAATAAATTTAAAGATCTACAAACTTATACTCCGTAAATGTGTCCAAATTTTAGGAGAACTCTTTCTTACTGACTTAAATGGTGGGAGCTCCCAGTAGAATGTTGGCCAAGAAAAGAATGGTGCGCTTTACAGGAATAAAAACAAGTACGGATCAGATTCATGTGCGTGTCAGTTAGTTGCCAATAATACTATTATTCCTTCTCGTAGACTAAAATATATGTCAGCGCTTTAAAAAAAAAGTTTCAATTCTAGCTAGCTTCTGATAAATTGATCTTATTACTGTAAAGCCACAAGAATAGAAGAGTTAGGAAGATAGATTGGTTACTTTATCTGGAAGCGGCTACACACATTAAGGGGTCATTTCGTTAATTTGTTTGGAATGGAATGGATTGGAATATGATTCCATAGAGCTATGGTCCGTATGGAGTTCTAAATCCGATCCATGTAAAAAAATTGGTTCAACAACAATTATAAGAGGATGGAATGGATTTTGAAACCCATGGGGAGAGGTGGGTATGGGATTCCAAAGGGTTGGAGTGAAGTTAGAATCCATTAGGTATCTAGCTTCATTCCAACATTCCCAGCCAACATCGGAATGGATGTAGTTCATTCCATTCCACGACCTCAACCACGCGCCCCCTAATTCTAATTCTTTAGCTTTTTGGAAAAGGTGGTTTTTAGAGTTGCAATGGATAAAATAACAAGGGTTCCTTTCTATTAGGTGGATATATCAGCTTAATATCCTTCCTATATTTAAAAGTCATTACTATCTTCCTTTATTGATCTTCCAGAAGAGATAGCTAAGCGGTTCAAGAGGGTCATGAAATACTTTCTATTGCCAAGAACGGTTGACTGACATAAAGACAAATCATTTTGTAGGATAACGTTGCTCGTACTTTATACTCTATGAAGGGTTAATCATCCTATTAGCTAACTTTGATGAGCTGACGGGGACTATATTCTAGATTTGTCTCATAAAATGTAAAATGTAGCCTTGATGATTAACGAGTTAAGTGATTGTAATGTATTCTAATAGCCAATAACCTTGTGGCATCTTATAATTCAGACAAAGGGGGTGTTTGGTTTGGAGGTTTTGGAATGGATTGGGATGGAATCACCCTAGTGTTTGGTTGATGGCTTTTGGATTGGAGTTAGAAACCTAAGGAGTTCTAATTCCCCTCCAACCCCTTGGAATCCCAATCCTAAGCTTCTACCCATGATTCCAATTCCATCCCCTCTCATTTATCATGAAACACATTTTACGATCCATTCCAGGATCAAACCAAACAAGTATTAATAAGTCTTGGGTTCTAACTCCATACCTCCCAAGTTTTAGAATCCATTCCATTCCGTTCCTATTGTTTGAACCAAACGACCTCTAAGCATATCTTTTCGTATTTGGAATGGACTCCCCAGATAGATAGATAGATAGATAGATAGATATGCTGCAACCATGGTATAAATATCGTCACTTACATAAGGGTTTCACTTTCAGCACCCATATTTTCCATATTTCCTTGTATATACAGCGCTACCAAATAGTCAACATTGGGTGATACAATGCAAATAAAGCCCCGCTATTGGACAAAATCTTGTATAGCCAATATTGGGCATGCCACTGCATCATAGTATGTAACCATGATTTGTGATGGACAAAAATTTAATTTTATAGCAGCAAGACATTGTTCCTAGAATCGCAATAGCCACTCAGCGAAATAATGACACATTGCTTTTCAAAGCTTAGCACCAATGATATATTTGAAGGTAGGCTTTCAGAAGTTGGTAATGTTTGAGTGGTAGAGTTCGGAGATAAGATATACTGTACAGTGTAGGGCCTAGTGAGTATTACGATTCTGAAAACAGTGTCAAGTATAAACAATTACTTCCTCCGTCCCAAAAAGATCGTCTCATTTTCTCATTACATGTGAGGAGTATTTTAATGAAACAAGACAATCTAAGTGGTACAGAGGAGTATTAAAAATACAGAGAGGGGCTTTTCCGGTTGTTAATCATTTTTGCCCCATGACTAGTAGGTTATACTATACCTAGGCAACGTAGCTCTATGTACAACTGGTTATATGATTTTGAGTGTTATCACAAAGTTTTCAAGTTTTGTTGTAAACTTTCTGAGGTTTAGTGTAAAGTTGTCGAGCTAAATCACATAAATGTTTAAGCTCAAAAACCTACCACTCAACTCAGAAACTGGTATAAGCTCAATAAGTATAGACAGAAACTCAACAACTTTAAGATGGTTGTACATACACTATGATACTATTTTCCACAATCGCCACTCCCATGAAATCAAACATACAGCTTAGAAAGTCGTCTGAAATGATGGATTTTATTGAATAATGACGTCGGAGCGCATTAGCATTACATACGGAGTACAAGATTTTGCAGTGTGTGCATCATTGAATTCGTTTCCCATTCAGGCTGAAATTGAACTACAAGAGGATTGAATACGAGTAATTTGTTGATCAAATTAGGGTTTGAATGTGAGTTGAGATGATTTGGGGATAAAAAGCATTGTTAACATCAGAATCGAAAGCATATTTGAGCGGCATATCGCCATGACAATTGGAGAGAAGAAGAAGAGGTACCTGCTGGCGAGAGATGTAATCAGCTTTGATGGAGGAAATAGAGTGAAGAAGGTCAGGGACAGGGAGGAGCTTCGCCACCTCCCGGACCGCCGCCTCCTTGGCCTCCACGCCCAGGTCTTCCGCAATCATCCTCTACTCTTTCTTGATCGATCTCAGACGACGCAGACGCAGACGCAGACGCAGACGCAGATTCAGATGGAATATTGGCCGGCACTGCCTCCTCTCATTTCTTACTACTGCTGCTAACAATTTCGGTGTCTTTTCTTCTTTACACCACGTTGGATCACTTTCCCTTCTCCACCTCCTCCTACCAATTTTACTCCTTCCACTACACTTGCCCAACGAATTAAATTGGACCGGATCTGTTTCAGGTCCAACTACTTTGTACTTTCTAAAATCGATTGATTTTGGGTTGAGTCAGATCATTTCGGAGTCAGCTACTTTGCGCTTATTAAAATCGATTGACTTTGCGTTGAGTCTGACCATTTCGGGTCGAATTATTTTCTGGTTTGTTATTTTCAACTTTTTTTCGGGGATATCGACTCGTTTTCTATCGTAACGTCAAGGACATGCCAAGTCAAACACTCAAACTTGGGTCTTCTGTTTGGGTGTTGGGTCGAGTTCGAGATGACTTATTCGGACTGGATTAGTTTTGTCATGTATACTTTTGACTACCAAAAACACTTTCTTCCACCTTTGATGGTCCTTTTTTTGCCCCCCCAAACAAGGAAGAGACGAGAGGTAAGAGCAAGTCCAATAGTAAGAACCCCTTGCAGCTTACTATTGAAGAAGGGAAAATTAAATATAGCTTATGAGTATGGTAGCTCTACCAATCTAGTTTGCTATATAAAAGAAATTGTACGAAGTAATTTTTTTTATTGGATGAAAATATTATCGTAGGACCATATTAGCTACAAAGATTGTAGCTTGCTATTTGAGTGATTTGTGGTAAAGAGCATGGTAGCTTGAAATATTAATGTGGCAATCCCCTATCCCCTATTCACTAAAACAAAAATCAATGGGCAATATAGTCTTTTCAACTTTCCCGCCAAAAATCTACTCCTTAATCCCTTATTCACTAAAACAAAAACCAATGGGCAATATAGTCTTTTCAACTTTCCCGCCAAAAATCTACTCCTTAATTATCTAAATTGGGCTTGACAAACAAGCTTTTGTCCAAATATATTACAGGCCCAATTGTTTAATGTTTACCCATACAATAACCAAAATTTTTATTATCACTGTCAATTCTACCTATCACATATATTAGGAAAAAAATAATTGTAACAAAATAAATAAAAATCTCTCCATATTTTTTAATATACATGTCAAATGGGTCGAATCGGTTACGTCATAAATTTTATAAGTAAAAAATTGTAAATCACTATATTATTCTATAAATATTTTATCATTAAATGCTACATAATTTATCTAAATTTATTATTTTTTTATTATATTTGTAATTTATAATATTAAAGTTGATAAGTTTTTAATTATTATTTAAAATAAAATATATTCATATAAATATTAATATATGATAATTTTAATGACAAGTCAGGGGTAATCCAGGTCGGCTTTTGACGAATCATTCTGGATTCAAGCAAAACGGATCACGGGTCAAAATTTAGGATCTTTACTCTTGAATCTAAAATAATGGGTCAAGTTTACGAGTCGAGTCAAATTTTGACAGATCTATCAAATTTTAAAATAGTAATAATTATAAAATAGTAAGGTTGAATATGATCTAAAATTAAAAATATTTTTTCATAATTAAAAAAAGCGTGATCATTATACCGTATTTTTATTATATGAGTGACCACGTTACTAATTTTATATTTATTTCATCCAAATAGAATATTTACTCTATACAGAAAGACAGGATAGTGACTAATTTAATACTCATTTCATCATAATAAAATGTTACTCTATACAAAAAAAAAGATAATGAGAAAATAATTGTTGCTATTATGCTTAAAAACAAAAAGTAAAGGTGAATTTTTTTTTAAAAAGGTGAACGGTTGACTAAGTTATTGACTTAAATGAAGGAAATATAATTAATTTTTAAGTCACTAACCTATTTATATAAACAAATCAATTAAAAAACCGTGCGTACGCACGGGTTCTGCACTAGTTCAAACTATAATAATATCTATTGGACTTGCTCTAAGGGTCGTGTGCAAAAGCAATTAGGTTTTTTTCCTTTTTATCATTTTCCGTACAACTTTTTTTATCATTTAATAATAATATAATTTTAATTTTTTTAAAATTATAAACCTTATAATTAAAGAGGATAATAATAATACCATTAAAATAAATAAAAATAATTTTTTACGCAGGTAAAATATTAGGCACTCGACATTATTTATTACTCGTATTCTGACCTCGAACCCGACCTATATTTTATTTTGACCTGACCCATTTGATGGGTCTATGTGCGCAGGGTTTGAAAAATTGAAAGAGCAACAACTGAATTGAATCAGGCTGAATCATGACTTGCGAAACAAATGGGGTTATGCAACGAACTTGGATTAACTTGACAACAAAACTTCATCACCAACCTAACTCTCTCTCTCTCTCTCTCTGACACCAGTCAGCAGTAGCTCATACTCTTGTCATTTCTCATTTACTCAATGAAGTACTCATGTAACAGGAATCAGACCAACTATTTTACATATTTCAGGAGAGCAAACCATGACATGAATATAAATTCTAGTAGTAATCTCCTTTTATGAATTCATTGAGCTGCTTCACATCCCCGCCTTGCTGCTCCACCACAGCGCGCACTATATCTATCAATGATATCATACCAACTATCTGACCATCAATCACCGGAACATGACGTATGTGATTTTCTGCACAAGGAACGAAATAAATTGAAATACTGTGTTCTCTAGCGTAACAAATTTGCCAAGAATTAGTATCAAACGTTTCTAACCTGTCATTAGCTGCATTGCGCGGAGAATGTTGGTGTCAGACCTCACTGTTATTAGCTTGTTCTATCATCATTCACACAATCAAACAGAATTGCTTGTGAGACTAACCGCAGCTCTAAGACAGTCAAGCAACAGAGCCAAAAGAGCGATGGGTAGAAGAAAAAAAGGTATGGCATTACCTCTCCAGTCATGATCTCACTAACTCTGGTATACTTTGCAGGACGTTCCTCTAAAGCTATCTTACGAAGGTAGTCTTTTATGCAAATATGCCAATTGAGATCAAATTAAGTAAAAGTCAGGAAGAAGTACCCCATAAATATCAAAATCGGATTCTGCAGAGAGTATTAGGTGGAATGACAGAGAGAAGTCTGAGTTCCAACTAAGTACCTCTTTCAGTTATAATCCCTGCAATAAGCTGTGTATCTCCTGGCTTCAAAACCACCAAAGATCCTACATTATTCTGCGCCATCTGAAATCATTTTTGTTAGTTGCTCATTTTACCAAATTAAGCTACGGAGTGAGCTATGGAGGCACACTACGCATACTAGGATACTGCACTGATGTTGCTGGTTTACAAGTGAGCATTTTCGAACTTCAAAAGGTGAAGTAATTCCCATCTCTCTAACACTTCTTTCTCCATTTTTTTTTGAAGTTCAGGGATGACGGGATGTCGTACTTTCAAACTTAATATGATGAAAGTCTTAACTTAAACTGTAAGTACCTGTTTTACAGCAGCATGTACGGTGTCATCAGAGCGACACCAGAGCCAAGATCCATTTCTCTCTCCATCCTTAATCACCAAGACATCTTCCACAGTTGTATTCTCCAGCCCTTTGTGATTAATTGACGGAGGAAGGGAGTTAATGCATCCAAGGCGTGCAAAAAGCTTCTTCATTTCAGCCGGAGCTCTCCCATCTGAATGCCTTAGAACTGCCAACTTGGCCGTCTCCTGGTAAGACCTTACAAGTCTAAATAGCGCCTGCATTTTTTCTAGTTAGCAAGATAATAACCTGATTAATTAACCAACATAATCAACCTGCATGATTAAGCAATCAATTTAAACAACCTGCTTGATTAAGACACAGGAGCCTAGAAACTCTGTTCAATAACTTGCACATCACAATAACTTTCCATTTGGTTTTTCTTTCGAAGATAAAACAGGGAGGGAAAGAATATTGTGGAAGTTTTGCTTCCTATCAGAGGTTGTTTTCATACAAAGCTTGAATATGCAAGTTATTCTGCAAAGAGAATATTGATAGTGAGTTTTATTTTAATACATAGGATTAGACAAAAGTTACATATAGGCCACATGTTGTACACAGATGCCAAACTTGCCAAATATGGAAGAGATGTAACCGTATAATATAATACTCCCTCCGAACACTATTTTTTGTCCCATTACCCCATTATTTTTGAGGAGTATTTTAATGAAATGGGGCAAAAAATAGTGTCTGGAGGGAGTAATAACATAAGTTCAACATGAAGAAATCTCTGCTGCCGGAGGAAGCAAAGAAGAGGTATGCATATGTATAACCAATAACCATGGCATGTTTCCAAAGTATCAAAGCAGAAGCTATATATACATATGAAATCACAGGGATAGTTAGCCATACCCATAACCATAATCGTAATCATAATCATAATCATCTTCAGCTCATATAATAACCCAAAATCACTCCTGTTCTGCAAATTAATATACCATTCCATTCCATGGCCGAGCAAAGGTTCCGTTTTAGGTTTCCTTGGCAAGCAGCATCTCGTCCCAGCCAAGCAACCCAAGAACCACCCTCAACAGCGGGCCAAACCCAACCTGCAGCAAAGGCCCAACGGCGTCCATTACGTCCTGGTGGGTCAGCCCAACCACCCACACGACAATCACCAGCAAGGGTTGAGCCACCGCCTGTGTCACCGTCAACAACACAAAAAGGGTCTCCGTCTCGAACTACTTCTCGATCTGCCTCCAAGCGCAGGATCACACCGCCACCAGAGGAGCCAATCACATCACCATCACGAGCTGTGCCTCAGACACAATCCCCATCTCCATTACGTGGGGATATCCAGCAAGCCAGGTCAACAGCTGCAGCAACAACACCTTCGACAACAAGATCATCTGATATTGAGTTTGAGCAAGAAGTGAATCCCATTTCGACACCAAAAAAACAATCACCAACCACAGAGATTGCCGAACACAAAAAAGAACAAAGAGAGCAAAACAATTCTCTTCCATCATCACAAAATCCCCAGTCCATGAATTCCTCCTTACAAGATGAGGTATTAGCCCTTGGAGAGACTAAGCTTACACAATCACATGTTTCTGTTCCCGAACCTGAACCCAAGCAGGAACCAAAAGAAGTTTATGAGGCATCATCAAAAGATTCTGTAGAGATGTCATCAATCACGGAGATTGCTGAACACAAAAAAGAACAAAAAGAGCACAAAAAATCTCTTCCATCATCACAAAAGCCCCAGTCCATGAATTCCATACAAGATGAGGTACTAGCCCTTGAAGAGACTAAGCTTCCACAATCACATGTTCCTGTTCCCCAACCCGAACCCAAGCAGGAACCAAAAGAAGTTTACGAAGCATCATCAAAATATTCTGTAGAGATACTAAAGGGTATGAATTATGAGGAGCCGAAGAAAAATGCAGTTTCTCACGAAAGAGGTCAAGGTTCAAAAGGAACCATTAAAGGGCACTCATTTGCAAAGCTAAATGATTTTGGTCAGCATCCTAGGGAAGACGTTTTCCACCAAAAGGAAATAAGTAATGATCATAACACCAAAAAAGAACACTTTGGCTATGAACATAGTAAATTCAACCACAACCATGAAATAAATGGAGATAGAGCTTCTTTGGACAAAGAGAACAAGGAAAAATTGCCAAAGATTATACACAGGCTAGGTGCTACAAGAGATAAGGATAAATTGGATGAGACGCCATTTAGCATCACAACACTCACAGGAGAAAATACAGGAGCAATCATGCATCTAAGCACAGAGCCTGCAAAAAGAGAGAGGCCCATTCACATTCACAGGGGATACAAAGCCATGCCGGAAGAGGGTGTTGACACAGTTGCTGATAATGAAAGAAGCTCCAGAGGCAGGAAATCTGCAAACACGAAAGTCGAAGAGGATGCAGGGAAAAAATTATACGTCAACAATAATACTCAGGGAATAAACAACTCGCTTGTTTTCAGTAGTTCCGTGACTGAGAAAAATCCCGGTGCACATTTGGTTCTCTCGTATAAGGTGGCAGAACCAGTTAAAACAGGCAAAGAAGTAGGAACACATGAGACTCAAAAGGCTGAAGTGAGTTCCACCGCAGCTAAACGGCTCACATACGTACCTGATATCAGACGAAGATGTTTGAGGGGGCTCTTTTTAGAACCAAGTGACTCAGATCCAGAAAATTCAGAAAAGCCTCGACGTCATGGTTGTCAAGCTGAATGCAGTCAGAGGAGCAAAGATGACCTTCATTGATCTCCAATAGACGATAAACATATACTACTATGCTGAAAAAACATTTTCAATTATCAACCAATTCCAGAAGGCTCAAGGAAAACAAGAATCAGCTTGGCAGAATGTACACATGAAAACTTAGAAACTGTATTGTTTTTACTTATGTAGCTCTGAGGTTAATCTGAACCACTGAAGAACACATCTTTTTATGCTCAAACACTGACATTATACGAGAGAGTACCGACAAATCGATTCAATTAACCATCCATCAATTTGCAGATTAATCAACTCTAGGCATGGGTCTACAAGAGGAGATATTCCTCATTGACCTTCATGAGAACTAGAACATCTTATCTACATATAATGCTTGGGCAACCCCCAAGATGCTAAAAAACTAAGCTAAAAGAAAAAAAAAAACCAGGATGAAAAGAGTGAATAAAAAGAAAATATATTAAACTAACAATGATACACTGAACACTCTTCTAAGCATTAATTCTTTGACTCGGAAACGAAATATAGTTCAGACTTCATTTCCAATGGTGTAACCAAGTGGATTTCCTCTCAATCTGTTTTCAATCTCCTGAATCTTAAGTCCTAGTTGGCCCACTTCCAAGAGTGAGCTCTAGATCATCCATAGCGACATCATGAATCCTCTCGCCTTCCCAAGGCGTGACCTTCACCATCTCAGCTGCTGCTGAAGTTCTTGCTCGTTCCTCAATCACATCATTAAGTGACATTTGTTGGACCATTGGCCTCACCAAATTGTACGTCGGGGAATTGGGAACCGGTGGTCTAGCAAACCTCTGGAAGCTAATCCACTGGCCAGAATCAATAATTGAGCAATCCGATTCATCACATTCGGGTATTGTCGGCGGGGCAAAGTTGCACCGTCTTGTAGGACTAGCCGGGGCTGACGCGGCAAGCAGCTGATAATTAAACGACGCCATAGACTCCCTAGCAATAGCTTCGAAATTGAAACCCTGGTTTGGGGGGGTCGTTTTGGACGTTGGTGAAGAAAAGAGAGGCGAGACGGGGGCACTGTTTGAAATCCTAAGAGGAGGAAGATTGGTAGGGATGGAATTAGAAAGAAATGAAAACGGGTTGGAGTGAGCATTAAGATCGTTGTGAGTTGGACTCTGGGGTGCAGACGAACATGGGCTTGGTTGGTATGACGGAATGGGACTATGAAATGCAGAAGAAAGAGGACTGTGTGCTTGAGAAGAGCATGCACTAAAGCTGTTGAAACTAGAAAGTATCTCCGGTGGAGGCCGCTTCATGCCCTGCATCCATCCATCAAGTGCATTGGTTAATGGTTAGCTAACAGTTACTGTACAACCATACATACTCACTCCTCCTCCATCTCATCCATCCAACCTTACAACTCACAAATCACAACACTGTTACAAATCCCGTGTGTCGACTTACTATAACATACCACCCCTACTCAGTTTCTCTACATTAATTACTCAACTTGGGTACCACAACTTCTTGTAATTAACTCATTTGGGGTAGCCTATAATAGCATTTAGCTAAAACTTGTTATGACCAAAACAAAACAGAAAAGAGCAATGAGAAGATTATACAACACAGCTCTATCTACAATTTATCGAGTTAAATCACATAAATTAGCTCAAAAATTTGTATAAGCAACTTTACCTTGATTGTATAATGCTACTGCACAACCAGGGGTAGAATCCTAATTTTTTCCAGAAAAGAGGTACTGTATCAAACATTACAATAATGACCTCTATTTTTAGGCACAGACATAAAATCCCTATATTTAGTGAATCAAATTAATGATCTAAGGCCAAACCCAAAACAACTCTAACATCACGACAACCGTAAATGTCTTAGTCTAGCAGTGCTCTAGCTAGACTAAGTACCTAAAAACAAGTGTCAATCAGAATGGTTTTACAAAATGAGTAAGAAGAAGAAAGAAAGGGAGATAGATCTGAGGGGAACCTTGCGGTAAGTGGTGCCGTCAGGGTCGACAATCCAACCAGCTTCAGCACAAAGAGCTTTAAGAACTTCATTATTATCACAGTGTTTGGGTAGATTATAGTTACCCTGTGCTCTCAACCCTGCGAATATCTTCGCCGCAATCGCCCTTCTCCGTCTCTCTCTCCTCCTGTTATTCTCCCTCTCTCTCCACGACGGCTTCCTCCTCCCCCCCGCCGCCCCATTCCCGCTGCTCGCCATCCTCCAACCACCACCACAACAACAACAATGATGTGTACTGTGAGTCAGTGAATAATCATGGTGTGGTGTGTTAAGTGTTTCGTTTTTATGAGGGCTTTTTCAGGTGTGAAAGTGAGAGAGGAGGTTATTACTTTGAGGTAGGATATGATATGATATGAGTGTACTGTCAGTTTTACTGCTGCTGTAACAGTAACAGTAACAGTAACAGTAACAGTAACACAGTGTTGAGTGTTGAGTGAGTGTGAGTGGGTAAATGTAAATGGCATCATCTTTTGCTTTTTTGTTGTAGGAGTAATGAGTTTGTACTCATGTGAATGAAATTTACCACGACAACAACAAACCTATGCTTCTTTCTGCAAAGATTCTTTTTTCCTTTCGCCACCGCAACTTGCCAACCATTTTTTGGACCAACATTTTGGGAAATGCTAATTTCATTGACCGTTGCAATTATTCTCCAAATCAAACTCATTTTTTGATAAATCATACACATGTATCGTGATTCATGATTAAGGTTATATTCTTTTGTTTCGAGGTTGATTTAACTGAATTGAATCGGAGTAGCATGAAGTAATGAGATTAAATGAACTTCTTGAAGCTGAACTAAGCTGAAAATAAGTTGCAAAAAAACGAGTCTAACTAAAGATGTTTCAGCCTGATAGTTAAAGATTAGGTACTCTAGACAGTAGGTCACAGGATTGAATCCCTCCTCATATATTCTAATGCGACTAAGTGCGTTTCGTCAGACAAAACAGAAAAGAACATGGCCTAAATGAGGGTGTATGATACTTGGAGGCCAAACTGTTGACATCATCCTTTTCCATGATGGCATACCATGACTCCATGGTCCCAGATTTTGGAAAACTTTCCGAAGCAATTTGATAGATAATCAAAGTATGACAAGGGTACATATTTCGGATGACTCATGAGATAATACGTGTATTATTGATCTTTAAGCAACTCTAATAATGCTAGAATTTTTCTAGATATTTGTGGCTTGGTTTCGTGGTTGACTCATTTACGAGGTTTGACCATGTATTTTGGAGCCAGTTTGAATCTCGGAGTCGGAATTGACCCTACTCAATGACAACATGAATGTAACAATAAGACCGTTTAGATGTTGAATTGATATATCGAACTACAGAAAATATGATTTGTAGCACATAAATTCATAGCATGTTGCAATCTGATTATGATTGGGTGTTGGATAGCGACTCGCATAGATATGGGTACAAAACAGGGTGTCTACCCATGTATGGTGATACGGAGTAGTACATAATTATGGAAAATTGATATTAGAAATTACAATCACAAAATGTTGGAAAAACGTCTTTGGCTTCAAAACTCGATCTACCATTGTTGAATAAGTAACATCCAGGAACTAACATTTGATTTTTATTCGATCTATAACCATGATGGAAGACCTTCATATAAGGACGGTTTGATTTTTATTTTTATTGTATAGCCTATACACACTACATCATGTATGTTGTGTTAAAGACGGAGTTTAGGAGGAGAGGGTTTGCACCATGACCAGGACTCAGACGGGGATTTAGGCAAAGGCGGAAGCAATACCAGCTTTCGACATAACCCGAATGGCCAACCTTTGCAGTGACAAATTTCCCGAATAATGGCGCGTCTTCGAACTTCAGTATTATTGTCCGATGAAACCTCATCCATTATTTCTGCTGATAATTCTTCTTCTTGAGGGTCGTCTTTGATGCTTGGACAGCGTGATGAAAAATTGGAATTCACAGAGTAAAATGCTGCTTCATTAGACGATGCAATTGAGGGACAAGAGGAGGATAAATGAGTTTTGACTGAACTAAATTCGTCATTTTCTTCCTTGATAAACAACAATCGTCCTGATAATGTTGTTGGATGGAGAATTATCTTTGATTTCATTGCACGGCTACGGATCATTGATACAATTATCTGCATATATAACACACCCAATTTTAGCCAAAATACGATTACGTTAAATCAAACCCTACAAATTGCGAATATTAATCTTACATACTCCATCATAGAGCCCCGATCGATGATTCATGCGTACACTTGTCCAACGGGTCACACGGTTGGATTTTGGGTTCCATCATTTCACATACGGGTCAATCAAGTGTATGTATTCATGCATCGACGATTTGGTTTCCCAAAAATGCAGTAATTGACAATTAAACAAACATTTTATTCGGTTTTCCTATTTCTAAAAGGGACACGACATTTAAGGAAGATAATTAAAGAAATATTTGCTTGATTAATATTCCACCAAGTATGGAAAATAAGAGTCCTATATTATTTCAATATCTCATGATATAATCAAACAAATATTTCTCTAAATAACTTATTAACATGTGTCATTTCATAAAAACCGTTACTTATTATTATTACGGTTTTTCTAACGTGAGCCCAATGGGCACACGTTAATAAACTAATTAAAGCAACATTTACATGGATATTATCATGATAAATTGAAATATTAAGTTCTATTTACCATACTTAGACGATATCTATGTTAATGTTGCTTTAATTAGCCTATTAACGTGTGACCATTGGGTACACGTTAGAAAAACTGTTATTATTTATTTATTTATTTATGGTTTTTTTTAAATGGGACTATTAAAATTTACTCCGTAATATTTAAAGTTGTCCATTGTGAAAGGTAGGTTATAATTCTTGGATTAGAATATGTCGAATATTATACTTTTACTCTGTATATACTACTCCGTACAAGTCTAGAGCTCTTATTCTAATTGACCCAATGAATAATTTTATATTAGTATAGAATATTGTAGATTAGGAAATATAATGGCCTGGAGTACTAGATGGAATATATTATACTCCGTATTATGATTATTATATAAAAGTATAAAACATATTAGGAATATTTTTGGAGTATTATTCTAAGACCAATTCTATCAATAATGATCATCTCGATCATTCTCATTCAGTTATGTAAGAGTAATAACATCAGGAAATGAAAGAGATATCGAAGATGTCTTGACCCAGTGGTTAGGACTAGGTGTTATGGGACAGTAGGTCTCAGGTTCGAATTCCTTTCTTCCTATATTGTAATGCGACTAAGTGCGCTCTTCGTTGAATAAAAAAAATAAAAAAATAAAAAAATGAAAGAGATAATGAAGGAGAGAAAGAGTGAGTATATTATTACTTGCTGCATATTATCCTCAAACTCTGAAACAGGTTCATCTTCTTCTTGGTCAGAGGTGGAGTAAGATAGACGACGAAGACAAGCACCACAGTTTGAGAATGGATGTTTGAATAAAGAAGAAGAAGATAGGCATTTGCTGCTGCTTCGTGATCGTGGCTGCACCTCCCAACAAAACATTGCCGCCATTACTACTAACTACACAACCTAACCTATCGATCTACCTAATTAATTAACATTTACCCTTATATATATATAGGTCTCCTGACATAGAGTGGTACTGAAGAGTGGTCTCTCAATAAGTTATTGAGAGACCGTCTCTCCCAAGAATTTGTGTATACAGAATACCCTCTCCGTATCTATATATTCGTCCAATTTGTTTAATGTATGAATGGGGTATTATATTGAGAATGGACGACACGGAGGACATATAATATATGCATAAATAAATGAGTCACATGACATTATAGGGAGTATATGTTACGTATGAAATAAATCAAGACTAATTAATTAATATAAATCTTAAATATATAGGAGTATTCATTTGGAATGTTGTTACAAGTTATTTTCCTCACTCGCTTGTCAAAGCTCCTAGTGGAGTATTTCTTTAGGGTAAAGACTAAGTATTAAATGAAAATGAAAACCCTCCCTTGCTCATTTGTTTTTTTTACGACTACTTATGTAATTACTCGGTATTAAATGATAGATTTTCATGGTAGAATATCCATAAGTTAACTTTTAGTTTAATAGTAATTTTTTAATTATTGTTTTAACTATAATTATATACTAGTACAAAACCCGTGCATACGCACGGTTTTTTCATTATTTTTTGTTTCATATTTATATTTCGAGTTTCATTAACCCCATGACGTAACTATATTTATTTTATCACCGACCATTATAGCGAATATATTAAATATTAAATACGATCTATATAGCAAACATGCAGTAGTCTACCTTGAATTCGCCAGGTCTCTTTTGTTGGTGCGATTTCAGAGATCGTATTCATTCTTCGGAGAGCAAGAGACATTTTTGAATAGTGAAGGTGTGTAACAACGATGAATGCATGAGTTATAATATATACCTTCAGTTTGACATTTTTCATGTCTAATATTTTTAATGTATATTTTGTAATATAATAAAATATTTTATAACATTTGATTATATTTGTAAATGTAATCACAATATATTATGTCTAAAAGTATACTTTATTTTTTTCCTAAATGTTATAACTGGATGAATGAATCATACACAATTGAGTTTTATTTAATGAATTTGGACAAAAATTAACTTAGGTATCATAATATTTTATTGAGATTAACATCCTTATAAATTTCTTCTAAAACATCAATGTATATTGTATTTTTGTTAGGAAATATATTTGTTCCTAAAAAAGTAGCAAAATAAATCGTATAATTGGATGCTTATGTTGACTTAATTGGGGCATTGGGCTAATTGGGTTTATTTTATGTATAATTGGATGCTTATGTCGTTTGTACGCATTATTTAATATTGACTGAATTGGGCTTTAATTAGCAGTTTCCGAAGCCTACTTTGCAACAGCCCAATAAATTTGGAAGAGTTTTTAGGCGGGAAAGTTGAAAAGACGATTTTGCCCTTTGGTTTTTGCTTTAGTGAATAAGGGATTAGTCCCTCTGTCCCTCGTTTAATAGTAATTTTTTAATTATTGTTTTAACTATAATTATATATTAGTCCCTCCGTCCCTCAAACAGGCCAGGGAGTATTATTTCTTTTAATTATATAACATAGAGGAGAGGGGAATTTGAAGCTACGGTCGACCTAGTGTTGGACCCTTAAAAAATATTTCTGATTTAGATGAAACGAGTCGCGAATAATAATTTTGTGGTCTTCACCCAAGAAAAATGGATCAGAATTTGAAATGCCAAGATGGGTAGATAAATGCATAGTCGTACTATTATTTGGAGGTGAGTTGAAATGTGTAATTTTGAGGTATGGCTTGAAGGTGAAGATAGGATAATGTGTACTACGAAGACAAGTTACCTAACATCGTAGTAGTAACAAGTTAGCCTATAATATAATCGGCTAGAAATGAAAATTCCTGAATTTAGTGTTTAGTGTTGAGTAGGTTTCAGTAGTACTGTAAAATGTATCGTAAACAAAACAGTAGGTGTAGATTTAGGCATGAAAATGACTTATTAATTAGCACTATAACAACAACCACATACACACATCATATAATTTTACTAATCAAATCAGACAATAAAAGCAACGTAGTACCAAACCAAATTACATCCACCTGCTTGCTTACTGCTAACCTCCTATTCCTATTCCAATTCCAATAAAGAACTAATTTAATTAATTAATTACTCCCTCCGTTTTCTAATGAATTGTTTGTCTTTATTTTTTTTCTAATGAATTGTTTGTCTTTACTTTTGTACCAAGAGTAAGGGATCCAATGAGGAAATGACATGTGAAGCAAAACTTATACTAAGAAGGGGCAAATTACATATAAAAAGCATTCCTAAAATAGAAAGGCAAACAATTCACTAAGACGGAGAGAGTATAATAGAGTCGGTTGCTAGTTGTCACGGCATCTGTCACTTTGATTCAATGTAAAACAACCCACCCCCATATCTACTACATACATGAGGTAGGGTAGGACGTATGTAGGTGTACGTACGTTTGATATGATCAAAATTAACCTTAATTAATTCATGGAGTATTATTAATTAACATCATAGGTGTACAAATATACGGAGTACTACTATACAGCATTACAGCTAATGATGCAGCACGCACGTAGCTAGACTTAAATAAACCCTAATGCTACAGAAGCCGCACTACGTACATCACTCTTACACCACAACTAGTCTCAACTACAACCTAATTACGAAACTAATTACGAAACTAATTACAATGCTTTAATTCTACCGATTATAAACAAGGAAGGAAGGAAGGAAGGAATGACTAAACTGCATCAAAGACTCCCATTTTGAATCAATCCCAATTTGTTTGTAGGAATTGAGTCCAACATATTCTTCATCCAAAACCACACCACGCTCCCCTGTTCGAAGATACATAAGAGTATTTCGCTGTTAACAATAAACAACCTAACAAATTGCTGCACAACCACGATATGGCTTCGTTTACAAAATGGCACAATAAACATAAGACTTCACTTTACATGAAAATGAGTCCTTTTGCCATCCATTCTTTGTCCACACCTCTTACAATCCTGCTATTTACATCATACCTACCAATCTTGACTTACAAACTAACAACTAATGTCGGTCTTCAAAATGCTCACGCGCCTGATCTAAATGCAGCGCAGTAAAACAAAAATGGCGAATTACCCGCATCTATTTCCAGCTCCAGCTCCGCACATTATCTATCTATCAAAATAATTTAAGTACCGATGCTGAGCCCTTGATTTGCTATATACATGTATACAGAGCCCAACTCATATGTCTTTCCTTCACAAATGAGGTTAATAACTAGGTAGTCTGAATAAGGGAATCAAGTCGAATACGATGAATGCACAGCCGGCACTGCAGTCCTAGATACTATAGTGAGCTTCAATGGTAGGTGGTTCATTACCCATAATAGACCAAACAAAAATTCATGTATGAAGAGCTTTCAATTTACGTAGGAAGTCTAAAATCTCCGTATAGGATGGATCATCGCGGTTCACTGGTTTACAAGAATTGATATGATCTGTTGACTCCAATACCTGTTTCCCAAAAATCACAGAATCAAAAACAAAACCAAAAATCAAAGAATGATCACTATTCGTGGGGACAAATAATATTTCAGCCCTGTTCTTTTCGACTTCTTTTCAGCAGTGTCTCAGCTACTTCAGTCCACTTCAGTTCAAGTCAATTTATTTTCAGTTCAGTTTCCAGCCTACTTCAGTGCCGTCATCTATCATTTCTTACCTTTGATTTAAATAGTTCTCCCAGAGAATAAATAAGATAAACAGATGACCGAGCATGCCTCGGTATAATATAATGGATTTCAACTATTATAGAGTACAAGCCAAAAGAGTTTTTATTAAAGATATGAGTGTCGTATCCGACTCTTACCCCTCAGACAACTCTAATATATTACGGAAAAAGGGAGGCATATATGACAGGAATAGAGGAAGAGACTCTACGTGAAGCACTTGGAAATTAGAATGATGCTTAATGATTTTTAAGCTTTATTTCTAACAAAAAAAATTACTCCGTATATTTCACTATAAAAGCTGCAAGATTTTGAAGACAAAACTATTTTTGGTTTCTAAGACATTCCCTAAATTTCTTTTTTTGGGTTTGAAAGGGGACATTCCTCGGACTTGTATTCTCATTCAGGGACAGATATCTAACGCATTTTGGTGTCCACCACATGTAGCAAATCCGAATAATATAGATCACAAGATAAACATCATGGGCTGAAAAGAGTTGGTTACTGAACTAACATGCTTACCACAATATCGCCGAATCCGGGATAGGCTGATTCAATTGGCACTATCTCCATACGAAAAGCCCATCCTCCATAACCCTCAACAAGAGGAGTCACCTTTGTCTAAAAAAATCGACAATCAAGAAAGAAAAATATGGAGTATCAAATATGATTATGTGGTTTGATCATTATAAATAGTGACAAATTGATAGTCTTTACCTCACAAAAGCTAAGCACTTCAAGCGATCCCTTTTTGTGGAGTTGACGAATGAAGCCATTGAGCTCAACCAACCTAGGAGACCCACTTCTCAACTCCCCTATCTATCATAAATGGGTAAACGAAAAAATTAACCTTAACACGGATACAATATCTGACCATAGGTCGTAAAATAGATGATATATTTTAACTATTTGTTCAATCGAAACACCCCGAATTAGATAGATGAGCACCAACCGAAGGAGCTGGGCGAAGAACAAGGCCCATCCGCCAAGGCATATCTGCAAGTTTGCTGCCAAAATGTGGACAGCTATAGAATACCTAGCACCAGGGATAGAAACAAACACGTGTAAGTAAGCTCCCGAAAAAATTGACCAGAGTTATTAAGAAGAGATGTGAAGCAAGAGCATACTACGCCAATAGTGTTATTGACAAGATTATTGAAATTCTCTGCCTTTGCTTGATGTAACAGCTGCTTGACGACCAGTCCACCCATGCTGCAAACATGAACTACTTGGAAAATTATGTACAAGAATGTGAATACATATACCAAAGTGATCCCAGATATGTGTTTAGATAGCATTTGAGAAGAGAATGGGGAGGGGGATTGAAGGAAAAGAGAAGGGAGGGGAGGGAGATTGGAGCAAGAGAATTTCTCTCCACATCCTTCCTGGGTAAGAGGGAATTTGATTAGAAGTAAAAACGTATCCCTCCAGTTTCCTCTTCTTACATTTCCCTCCAACCATATTTCCCAACCAAATAAGGCAATTTGTATGCCTCCCTCTCTAACCCCCTTCCCTCCCTCTCAAAACAAGCCTTGAGTAAATAACCGTAAGAAACAAAAGGAGTATGTGCATGATAGAGAAACTAGTATGGACATCTGAAAGAAGACCTGTGTGTCACAAAAACGACCGGCCGACTTCCAATTCCTGCAGCAAGAAGCTTCTCCAGGAGCATTGAGCTCACTTCCTGAAAGTTCCACAAACAATTTAAGGCTTGTTAGAAAAGGAAGTCTCTAATACTAAGTATAAAAACTATAAAGTACTCCGTAATAAAGTCAGCAAAAGAAAATATGGTGGATGAGAGGATATATAGGTATTCATGTGTAATAAATACTTAAGTTGGGTTTACTGTAGGTTAAAACATAGTTCAATTTATTTTGAAAAGATTGGAAATAGCATTGGATTATTCATAGAATTAATCCTTATCAGTTATTGTGTAATTATGGTTAATTGGGAATTGGGATGAACCCCAGAAATAGTCATTCTTATCAACAATATCAGTATATGGGATCATTGTTAATGGGTGGTTTAGCTCCAAATAATAGGCCACTTGACAAACGTAGACCCACATATTTGTTTACCCTCTAAGGAAACCTCTAAAAAAGATTTATTAAAATATTTAGAAGTCTATTTGACCCCTAGACTCGTATGATTTGTTACCCAGTCCAAATAAGATTTGTGGTAAACCTACAACAAATCTTTACATAAAAATAGATAAACTAACCCGTAGATGATTATATAGAAAAGGGGAAGTAATTGTACGTTCCTCAATCACAATGCTTACACAAGATACCATAATAACATGGCAAAACAATCTAGCAGAATTCTAGGCCAGAATTAATTTTATTTTCACTTCCTTCTGCAAGTATCATCAACAAACAAACCAGAGATAGTCTCACTCGAGCGTGCTTTAAAGAGGTCTATATACACACACCATTTTACCTCTGCCTTAGAGAATATACTCCATAACATACATTTTAATTTAAGTCAAAATGAAAATGATATTCAGAACAAATCGAAATGGCTCTTGAAATTTGCAACTTACAAGGCACAGCTGGCACACCCATTCTCAGTATATTACCATTTGAAAACGGTCTCTCTTACTGAAAGGAAGAAACCAGAATGCATGATATCCACTAACATACTTTGTATGAACTTAAACATACTACAGGATAATCATCTTGAAAACATTGGCATGGCATCAAACAAAGTCCAGCTAAAATAAATAGCATAATGATAACCAGAAATGCTTCTAAAAGAATATTATTGAGCAAGCTGCAAACCTGTAAAGGAAGGCTAGCACCAGACCACTGTGTAAGATTTGTCTGCAAAGAAAATACAGTTAGGAATGCAAAGTGAAAGCTTATATTCCAAACTACAAAAGCAACATATTAGATACTACTCTATTATTTAAATAAATGTTTTCAAAAACTAGAGATATTAAAATTAGGAGTCTAGTTTATTTTCCTAATTACTTTATTTATTTATTTCATGTTTCCTTAGTTCTTAATTACCATAAGACTCAAAGGCCAAATACTCGATTATTTAGGTTATAAATAAGAGTCTTTGCATTCAATATTAAGAAATCAAGTATTTATTACGGAGTACAAAAGAAAACAACACTTCCGCTTCGTTACATATACGAAAGTCGTAATTTTCGTATCAAAAGTGCTGAATAGTATGTGGTGAGCAAAGCAAGTTGATAAAAGATGTGAGGTCACTACTTACCATGGCCACAAATAACCAACTGAAAATAAATAGATACTGCAGTGGGAACTTTGAATGTGGACAACGCAGAAAGAAAGTACGAAGCTTAAAGGTGGAGAAAGGGAGTACTTCGAAAAAATTTAACATAAGAACTTGAGACAAACCTTGTACTTAAGTGTAAACAAACGGGCATGAGGAAAATCAGCTGATAGCCATTCACCTGGCCAAAAAGTTCCCTGTTTCCCAGCCTCCTGATCTATTTTCTCTACTAGACCAGACTTAGTTGATGACTTGTCTTCAGATATGCGCCAACTCTTAAAAGGCCCTCCACGTAGACCATGAACAAAAACAACGTCTATAGGAGGGGATTTTTGCTTCAAGAGCTCCTCCACAGAATCATCAGAGTCAGCTTCATCATCAAGTGATTCGTTTGAAACACCATTATTGGGTTTGTCGGGGCATTTCCAGTGTGGCAACTCGGGATTGATCAGAAATATCATGTCTTCATAGCGAGGACAAACACGATTTTCATTAACAACTGCGGTACCAGATCCACTACTGTTCTTAGAGTCTGGAACCCCTTCTTTATGGCACAACACATTTAACAAGGTCGCTTTTGCATAACTCCTAATTTTTGGGTCATTGCATCCATGAATTTTTCCATTAGCACACTCCTCAAGCCACTTACACCAAGTTGCATCAGTTAAGAGCACTTTTTGGACTTTTGGTAAGGCTGATAGGATAGTTAACAATCTAGCTGCATGCCTCCGAATATGAGAAGAGGGAGGAATACGAGCCTGTGATGGAACATTTGTGTCCGTTGTCGACTCACCCGAAACATTTGGTTCGTTGTCCTGTCCTTCCCTGACTCTAGATGCATCATATGCTTCAATTGCAGCAAGATTTTCATAATCATCTCTCAATAATAAGCGCCGTAACAAACATAATACACCAAGATCAACTATTTTGTTTAGATTCGTAAGGTCATCGGCACAAATTTCAGTCAGTGCTTTAATTCCAGAAAGAGTAGCCACAGCAGAGTCTGTAGCATCACATTTAGGGATTTGGTCTTTTTTTAAGCTTTTGAATGGTCCAACAAAAGGTTCTTGATAAAACAGATCGGCAAGAGGGAACGACTCCCCAAAGTCATAGACGAGTCCGAGTTGCTTTCCAGCTAGACTCACAACAGAGTTTGCCAATTGACCAGCTATCAGTATTCCAGAGTGAATGTTTGCCTGATCAATTTGAGTCTGCGAGGGTAAATAGCATCATAAATGATGAATCTACTTGTAAATCAGTTCAAAGATATAATGCGACCCTAAACATCATAAGGAAATAAGGATTTCTGATTACTATAACAAATAAATAAATAAAAGATGTGCATGTTCCCAACCTTCACTTTATCGCTTTTGGCTTGAGAGACCCCTTTTCCAGATGCAATTTTGGTAGAGCCCAAAACCTCACTCAATAATATAGTGAGCCATCCTTGAGATATTGGTACAGAGCATGGACCAAAATCTTCAAAAATGCATGAAAGGATTTTTTTAGCTGAAGATCTTGTTTTTTCAGAAGAAAATTGTCCACAAGTCCAAGGAAGTAAGACACCAGACCACTTCAGGCTTTCTTCAAGGGATAGATGAATTTCACTCTCGCCAGTACACATCAATTCTAAGGCCCGTGCCAGTGCTTCTTGAATATCTTTATGCTTCATTGTCTGTTTAGCAGTGTCTCTCATAATAGACAGACCTTTCTCCATCAAAACTTTTTTAGCTCCTGAACTCCGCTCAACAGATAGTAGGAAAGCGGACAGAGCCACCAGTGCGAGTGGAATGTCATCCGCTTTGCAAGCTTGAGACACTGTGGCAAGAAGACTAGAACTCCACTCAGAAACATTATCATTCAAGTGGACATGGCCATCCTCCAAAAGCAGTCGAGCTAACAGACTACTATGCCACCTCACCGATCGTTCAGGAGCCGCTAAGGCTGTCATGACAGCATGCCCATCTTGATCTAATTCGTGTATATGATATCTGTTAACCTCTGAAGCCATTGCCCAATTTGCCAGGGCCCAAGCTGCAAATGGTACAGCAACATGCTGGGAATGTAAATCATCCCAGAGACCAGGTACCACAGCCGACGACACATTTGCATCTTCATGGGATCCATCATATCTTTTTTGATATAGGATATTCTTATTAGTGTAGCTTCTGGAATCTACATCATCACTATCAGCATAATCCAGGGCCCTACTAGTTCTTGAACAGCCCAATACAGTTGTCCCACCAAGAATTTTAATGCCAATACCCTTCAATCCTTTGTCCCCATCATCATCTTCATTACTATGAGAATCATCTAGATTCAGGCCACCTTCGATTACTTGGATGGCCGACGCAATGTCTCTCATTTCAGCATTAGCTGAAAGACATGGCTGGAATAGGACATTGTCTTTGCTCTCACAGTTGGAAGTTACCACATCCATTATTGCAGCAACAAGCATGCTCCTACCTTTCAAAGAATCAACAATTCTTGAATTCTGTTCCAATGGAAAGCAAAAGGTTTTTAACGGAAATGTACTCATACATGCATCTAGAAGCAAACAGAAGCATGAAATAATTAAAAACCAAGGTTTGAGATGAAAAGGAAAAACTCGGTTTTTGAAAAAGGAAGAGCTACGCAAGATGCCCAGTCCGAATAGATAGCAGTTCAATGATACCAAGACTATCCCCATTTCCTGTTTAGACCTGATTATACTCCTCAGTTTATGGTTTTACTCTCTCCTTTCACATATCCCCACTTTCTGCTACTTCTTCTAACTTGAGATCGACATCCTTTCTTCTTCACCTCAAACTTGAATACCAACATTTTTCTTTCCTTAGCTGAATTACTTTGTATGATAGGATGTTTAGTTACTTTGACTTTTCGAGTTGCCATTGATTTGCCTAGATCTATAACCCCATGTGAAACATAAACAGATTGATTTCATTTTGCAACAGAGCAACATTTACGAATAGATAGAGGAGCAATTTCAAGAGTGAGACAAAGACGATTAGAAAAAAAAAGAATGGAGGAGAGGGGTGTTGAGGAAGAAGTTAAATCAAGGTGGTACAGCAGTAGTGACAGTATTTGATGCTAACAACTCTGCAATTTGGATGCACTGAGACAGAGTCCCCCTAACCTCCGGACCTAGAATTCCATGTCGACGAAATGTTGAAACCAATCTCATCACTAAATCAAACTGACGAAAAAAGCCCAATCTTCAAATAATTCTAGTAGCTAATTCTAAACCTAGGGCTCGCTTGGGATGGTATTGGGGGTAATAGAGGTAAAATGAACTAGAAATGGAGGGGATTGGTGATTGGTTGTGGTTGTTTATGGTGGGAAGGGGGCTGAAGGGAGGAACAATTACCCCAATGGGGGAGTAATGCATTACTTAGGGGGAGAAGGGAGTATTGTCCCCCAAATAGGCTATATTATCCTCATTTTCTCCATTTCCGCTTAGCATCATCACTACTCTCCGCCATTTTCTAGTTCATTTTAATCTATTACCTCTCGATACATTACCCCCCATCCCAAGCGAGCCCTAAATCTGGCATTACGATTTTCTTGCTCATAAAAGTTCATAATTCCCAACACACAATTACAACTACTCTCTTTTCACATCCTAGTAATCTTATCAAAACAAAATCCTAAAACCGATTGCATTTCTACAATTGTACAGGGAAACATTGATCAAGTAACTAAACTCGTAACACCAACGAGGCATGAAGATGTTCAGCACCTAGTATGTTGTGAAAACCAGATAGTAAAGCAAATTTCCAGCATATCATCAACCTCAGAAATCGCTATAATAACTCGACAAAAACACGGAAAAGAGCAACAATTGAGGTAGTGGATGAATAGACAGACCTTACGAGAGCGAGGTTGAGAAGAGAAGATGAAGTTGAGAAGATAAGGAACAGCATGAGGCCTGGCAAAGACCTCCTTCCTAACAACAGGATCAGCAATCAAATACGCCAACGCCCTGGCCGCCTCTGCCTGCGTCCCACTAACCTCACCGGCAACCGTCTCAAGCAGCCAATCAACCACCCGTCCACCACCCGCCGCCACAACCGCCACCCTCCTAGCGGCATTCGCGGCGGCAATGTCAGCAAGAAACGCCGCGACGCGGAACTCGAACCCTGACCTGACCTCGAGGTTGGCGGAGGAGAGCACGGAGCGGAGCGAGTCCCAGAGGACGGCGGCGGCAAGGCCGGTCTGCTTCATCCGGTTCATCACCCGGGCTGCGGATTCGGTGGAGCGGTTGATGGCGGTTTGGAAGGTGGCGTTGCCGTCGTAGAGAAGGTACGCGCCGCCGGAGAGTATGGCGGCGAGGAGGTAGGGGAAGGAAGAGCGGGAAGGGGGAGGGGGTGGAGTGGTGGTGAGGTGGAGGAGAGAGGAGCGGGGGTGGGGGTGGGGGTGGGGCGGTGATGTGTAGGAGAGAGAAGAGGGAGAATGAGGTGAGGCGGAGGAGGAGGAGGAGAAAGGGCGGCGGCGGCGCGGGGGAGGGTAAGAGTGGTTGCGGTGGCGGAGTGTTCGGAAGATGAGTCGAAGCATTTGGGATTATGTGAAATCAATGGGGAATTGGGTGAGAGAGATAGTGTTGATGTGATTACGGAAAATCGGTGATTAGGTAGGGAGGAGGGGGAATTCCCGAGCAGAGCGGGGGAGAGTTTTTCAACAAGGATATTGTAGTATATGCGCAACAAAGATGCCAACAGACCTTTTTTTTTTTTTTTCATTTCATTTTAATAATAATTATCGTAAATATTTATGAAATAAGACGGGGAATAACGGCTAGAGAGAGTAGTTCCGTTTGATGAGGTGATTCTATTCTCAACATTGGAGACAATTTTATCGTAGAAGTCGTTGTTCACGTCCCATATGAAGTGGGTATAGACAATTTTATCATAGACATCGTTGTTCACGTCCCATATGAAGTGGTGTAGGCAATTTCATCTTAGAAGTCTTTGTTCACGTCCCATATGAAGTGGTATACAGTGTGGTATTTTGACTGATGGTTATAACCGATTTATCGTAGTTGATCATTTATACGACCCTGCCGAGTTTCAATATTCAAGTTTGTTTTGTTGTTGTGTTGTGGACTTGTAGGTACTACAGAGTTGTACGATGGAAAACGTGGCGGAGATGGACAATGACATGGCATTTACATACGGTGGCGGACGTGGAAGCTATTACAAAGGAGGACAAGGTGGCTATGAAGGATGAGGAGGACGTGGCGATGGTGATGGACAAGGTGGCTAAGGAGTAGGATGCGATGGTGGCAACGGAGGTCAGGAGGATATACAGATCGAGAAAGTTATTGATTCATGATTTTTTTTTATACTAGAATTACACATTAATTAATCACATGAAAGAAGATAAACGTTTGTTCAATCAAATGAAATCAATTTTTGGTCTATTCAATTTTTTTTTTTTCAGGGTTGTTGTTTCTCCTGCATGTGGAATTTTTCATCAATTTTTAGAGATGTTCCCCATCCCGTCGCCCCCTTCCCCCATCTCGAGTAAGTTGTTGAATTTTTCCGTTGGTCTTCTCTTCTTTGGTCGTGTATTGTCTTGCATGGCTGGCTAGGTGTTCCCCCTTCCCTCGCCCCCTCCCCCACACCCGTAGCCCTATGTAAGACTTTATGGGACTCTTTCTTCTTTTTATGGCTCGTTTTAGGAGGGTTTCGAATTTCGGCTGGGTGCTTTGTTGATTGGTTGAGTCTGACGGGCGTTCTTGTCGTTCTTTTCGGGTAGTTTTGGATCGAGCTTTTCTGTCTCTCGACCTTTTCTTTCTTTCTTGTTGTGGGCGGTGACCGGCTCATAATACATTTGATCAGTGGGATTGTTTTGGTGTGATCTTTTCATTGTAAATCGATCGGTGTTTGGTTGAATTGGAGTTAGGTTGGATTTGGTGTTGTGTGGTTTGAGTGTGGTGGTGGATTTCCATCTAATTCTATGAGTCCTGTTAGTTTTATGATGTTACTTATCTAATTCTATGAGTCCTGTTAGTTTTATGATGTTACTTTCGTTCTTAATAATAATGAAGACTCTAGGTCAGGTTTACGTTGGTTTCACTTCGGAGTTCTACTCTTCGGTGTCTAAGGGTACGAATATGGGTGAGGGATGGTTCTCATTTCCGCTCGTTGGTTGGCTTCTCCCTTTGGATCAATAGTCTTTTGTCCAGTTTGTTCAATCTTCAAGAAGCAGGAGTTCTATCTCCATCTGGGACTGGTCCTTTGACCTGTTTTTCCCTGTTTTCTTTCTACGTCCTAGTGGCGTAAGTGCAGCTTGTTATTGTTACTTATCCGTTCAGAGGAGTATGCAGTCTATTGGATTGATCAACCAAGACGGTGTGAAGTGTACTGATTCCCGTATCCATTCTACTGCTCATTGCCAACATGTTGATCTTGGGTGTTATGATCTTTTTTCTTTTAGTCCGCTATTAGTATATTTTACATTAATGTTTTATTATGTTGTATTTTGACTCCTAAACAATAGAGCGGAGCCCTTAATGGTTAATGCTCTAAAATTGTTGTAGGATGGGTTTGAAAAAAAAAAAAACAATAAAAAAATAAAAAGCTTAAGATGGCTCCTATAATTTTGTTTACGTTCACCATAATACCTTCAAAAGTTTACATTCACATTAAATTCATAATTTTGTTTATGTGAGAGATCTCAAGATAGTTTAGCCTCTTCACCTACTTCCACATTGTTTCGATGACCACGAGAAGCCGTCAAAAGTTGTAACTTACAATCTTCCGTCAACTTTGAATTGCTTTCGTACAGATTTAAAAGAAGCAAAAACAGCTTCATGATCAACCATGTTGTTATCTTGAATGGCATGTCTAGTTTGTACAGAAGACTGCTTGAGAATCTCAAAGAGTGAAGTCTCGTGTATTTTCTCATCTCTCGTCTTCCTCTCTTGCTCTTGGCTGCTCCATTTCACTTGAGACCCTGTAAATTTTGCGGCCACCGCCTTTTTCACCTGGCTCACGCTCTGCTTCTGCCATCACAAAATCAATGTCAAACACTGTCAGTATATCAAACATAACTACATTATATGGGTTGGTCTCATGTATAAGCTTACCGAAGCAGACGAATCCTCAGTGACAGGTGTTGAGCTCCTACTGTCATCTCGTCCAAATATATACGATCTACCAGTGCTAGGACCCTTCCGAGTGTTGGTTGTTGGTAATGAATGGCTTGATGATCGTCTTAAGAAAGAGGACTACAATTTCAAAAGCATGCATACGATCAGAGAGCACGTTACTAGAGTCCTACCAGATCCACAAGGCTTTGGTCGTCTAATAGTTTGTCGTCTAAATTTCAGCTTTGGTCGTCTAATAGTTTGTCGTCTAAATTTCAGCTTTGGTCGTCAAATAGTTTGTCGTGGGTTCGTGGCCATCTACAAGGCTTGCTTGAACAAAGAAAATGATAAGTTCAAAGTGGATGGCTAATTGGCTAATTTACCTTCTTATTAGAGTCAATGCCGCTCCCTTTGGTTAGCAAAGCACCAAAAAAGGCTGATAAAATCAAACAACAAACGAATTAACTCAACTGAAATTTGAAAGATGTATACATGCATAAATCAATAAGCATAGAGATCCAGGATGTTACATGGTGTCTTTGCTTTCGTCTTTGTTTCAGAGACGTGATTGAGCTTTCGTATGCGACCAAGAACTTCTTTGGAGCTTTCATCCTTGGCTACAGTTAAGAGCTCTGTCTTCCTTTCGACGCCCTGGAAGATATCAGCGCCAAGCACAATATTTTTTATATCACGCCACTCATAATTAATTTCAAACAACCATGGATGTCTAAAAGAGCATGCTGAAGACATAACCAATGTCTTCAGCATGAAATTTTAGAAATGAAGGTAGAGTCGTAGAGAAGTAAGGTTCGACAAACATACCACTTTATGAAGCAAGAGTTCCCTAGACAAACTTCTTTCAGTAACATCATCTTCATATGACACATAACCATCATCTTCATCTGTAAACATCTTAGGAATCATTTGCCTCAACATTTTTGTAGTCACGGTAGTGGATCTTCGAAGAAATAAATCAGTATCATCATCATCTGTGTCTGATTCATCTTCTTTATCCTCTAGCACTGCATCTTCATCTTCATCTTCATCTTCATCTTCATCCTCGTCTTCAACCTGCTGTTTTGGGCCATATTTCAGCTTCTGCAAGAGCTTTTCAGTTCCAGCCTCATCTTGTTGTTGAACCCAATTTTGATGGTGTTGGCCACACATTTCACGATCAATTGGCTTCACTTTGAAATCGGTATCAATGTAATCGCGTTGTTCTTCCATATCAGCATCATTTTCCTCGTCCTTTTCATCAGAATGACAAAGATCATTGTCACTGTCATCTTCCAAAGCTTCTTCATCTACAAACGCTTTTACTGGATCCCTTGTAGAGAAATCATGTTTACTAGAGGGCTTTGGAGGGGGCTCTGTGTTCTCCTTGTCACTTTCTTCCTCATCAGAAGAGCTAGACAAAAAAAGATATTCATCGTCAAACTTTTACGCTTTACAAGTTCACACTGAAGTTCTTCCTCGCAAATTAAAAAGAAAACACAAACATTGATTGTAACATGTAATACTCTACTGCTTTAAAATCATCTAAAATACTCAAATTTTAATCAAAGCTTAGTAAGGAAAAACAATGGGTTTTTACGACAATTACCGGTCATCAGGAAGGACAGAATCAGCTTCAAGTATCAAGTTCAATGGCTTTACTGAAGGAGTAACATCTTTGACAGGACTTCCCGAGTCTTCATTTGACAAGTTTTCTAAAGATTCGCTTGCTTGGAACTCGGAAAACAGGTCCTACAGAATTCACATTCTCAGTAAGATACTAACACTTGAGGAAAATGCATTGAACTTAACAGTTCTAAAGCTCGAGAGAAATGGACAGCAAGCAAACCTCAGTGTCGTTAACTGGAGCACGGAATGATTTTTCCGTTTCCTATAACAAAAAAATGAAAGGCACTCAGAAAAATGCATCAAACTAAACATCACGAGTTCGAAATATATGGACAGCAAACCTGTGTATCATTGTCTGGAGAACGGAATGTTTTTTCAGTTTCCTTGACCAGAATCTGCATTACATCAGAGCCAAACATCTCAAACAACACACCATGCGATATTTGGAGCACTCCCTAAGATCAATCCATAACTTAAAGATGCAAGCATTTATCAGTTTGTCACATGTAAAGTCGGATTCCCCACACGGAAAAGAAAACAGATAATTATACTCCATACTTGTCAAAAATAGATGTACAAATGAAAGACCAGTAAAAAACAGTTTATTTCCGCAAGGTTAATTAATCAATGAACTTCTCTATAGTCTATAAAATTAGAAGGGTTCAGCACAGGATCAGCATCACGTATCTTTTGCAGCACAAATTCTCATGTGAGATAGTACCACAATACGATAAGGAATAAAGAATCAGCAGCCAGTTTTGTTTTTATTAAGACCCGCCACCAGTCCAAAAAACCCTACATATTGCGCCCAGAATTGCATTAGGCGATCATTTAAGCAAGTCATTTTGTTTAATTCCAAGCTAATACGGAGTTCAACAATACAATACCAAAGAATCGAAAATGGAAACAGAAACAATCAATGAACTGATCAAACACATTAAGTATGATATAAGTTGAGAAAATGAGATTACATTAGTGGTGAGAGTTTGCTCGTCGCTAGAGCATGGTTTATTTTCACTGGTGACCGTCACAGGACCCTCAAATGGGCTAGTATCCGCAACACCCTTATCGTCAATGGAGAAATCTTTGTGTCTAACATCCGACTTTTCAACACTTCTGTAACTCATACTCCTTCAATTGAATGCAGCAACAGTAAGTAAAATCAATCAATATGCAATCAACTGAATGTTGCCCAAAAAAAAACTCACTTTTTTGAAACTTCCAACTTCCTTTGTCTAATCTTTTCCAAAATCGATGAAATGGGTTTTTGCACCATCGGTACCGGCTTGAAACCCACACTTTTCCTCTCTACACAAATCAACAAAAATCAACTATCACCCCCACCAAATCAAAATTAGGGTTTCCCAAAAAAAAAAATAGATTAATTTTTTGCGAAATTACCTCTCATAACTCTCTGAAATTCAACTTGCTGAGCTAAATATGCTTTCCTTTCCTACATTCCATCATCAAAACAAACTCAAATTACAGTACTATACAGGAAAAATCTCATACAAATTGAAATAAATTGTACTTACTCCGTCTTTCTATGTTCTACGCATTTCCTTAAAATATATCACCCAAATGAATATATAATAGATAGATCGCTAAAAGACGGAGGAAGTAACTTACTTGATCTTCCTTTCGCTTGGAGGAATCGGGTTTCGCGACACGCTTCCGTTTGTTCTTCTTCTTGTTGTTTTGATCCTCGTGAATAGGGTCGACATTTTGTTGGGGTAAGCCTAGAATCTCCATATCCTTGTCCCACGAAAAATCGGCGCTGTCAAACTGAGGAGCATTGAATTCAAGAACCCGTCTGGCGCTGTCGGAGAACAAGGGATCAAACCCGTCGGATTCATCGTCGGGTTGGAGAAACGGGTGGTGGTTGGATTTGGGTGAGGCAGGGGAGAGATGGGTCGTCTTTTTGAGACGTTTGAGTTTGGGGGAATGGGGTGAAGGAGAGAGATCTGGGGATGAAGGAGGGAGCACCATTTCATCGAGGAATTCAGATTCAGATTGATGATTCTCCATTGTTGTCTTCACTCTTGAATGGAGATAGTGAGATTGAAGGATTGGGAAATGGAGGGTAAATGGCAATTGGGAGTGATGATGGCGGCAATTCTTTGCGTCTTAATTCTTAAACTTCCAGGAAGCGCGCCAAAAGTTTGAAATTTTAATCTCCAACTACGAGTATTTTTTGTAAGCGCAAAATTTAATTTAATAATCAACCTAGGTTGACGCACCCGTGAAATCTACGGATTTATCTGTTTCAATTTTTATGGTAATGTTACATATTTTCGATCAAGTATTGCGTCAATTGGGTATGGTTTACGGTGTTTAAAAATATTGATAGTTTCATATGGTGTACTATCTTTTCTAATTATCCATGCAAAAAAACTTCACCAAGCGTGCTTGGCTAAAACATTATGCGAAGGTTTCCAGGATGCGCACGAGCGAGGCCAAAATGTGTTGCAAATGACTCGTGTTGGTCTGTGATGCTCGCATGTGGTGCTCAGATGAGTGCATTTTTTTCTGACTATCCATACAAAGAATTTCACTGTACAGTTAAGCGTGTATGCTTAGCGAAAACTTATTGCTGGGCAATATTGATACACTTATGTATTTTATCTAGTTACTAGTGGAGTATATGGCAAGCTAGATAAAAAAAAATAGACAAGAGTTTGGAGAGAAAGAAAATATTCATTAATTTTGATTTTCGGCAATAGTCGGATTGGATCGCCTATAATATTTGGATTTACGATCCAAAATTTTCAGATGCTAATAAAATTCAGATAATTGAGACTTTTAGATCACAGCGAATATTGGAGTTTCGAATTTTGGATTTTCGGTTTGAGTATTTGATCCTTTCTCTGGCTTAAGGGCGACCCCATCAAATTTATTTGGATTCAAAATTCCAATCATCGAGTTGCTCTTAATTATGAGATATAGAGTAGCATACAAGACGTTAGTTATAAGGTTGTTACAAGAGATACTTACACGAGATTATGTCATTAGTATAAATACACACCTCAACCCATTGTAACAGACACGGTTTTATCAATATACAATTACAATTGATTCCTTTCTTCTCTCTCCTCTCATCTCACATACATCAATCAACAATACTCAAGCTTACAGCTCACTCATCAATGGTGAAGGATTAGGACTTCACATGGTATCAGAGCATCCGGCAACTTTCTTGACTATAATCCTCTAGTTCTTGCTTGGTATGCAATTTATTTCCGCTTCCGCACTAATTTCATCCTTCCTCATCATTGGTTAGTTTTCTTCCTACATCATCTTAATCATTGTGAACATGACTTAGGTCCACCCCGACGCGGCCACGCGCGGGTTTGGGTAGGCGAATGAATCTCGTGGTAAGATTGTTCTCGGGTTCGAAATTTAAGTCAAAATGGAGTCGCCACCGAATTTTGTGGTTATTCGGAACCATACGAGCCCACTCTATGTCGTCATGGGCTACACACAAAGTAAGCCCACTTCGATTTCAGAGTTCATGGGGCTCGTCCCTTTGCATTGTTATATCGATACCGTTTACACCGGCTTTCGTATATAAAATGACTCTCGTGCACCAAGGGTTTCGGACATTCGGAAACCAAGGTTCTGAGTAAGGGGTGAGGGTACGTGTTGGGAAGCCCACTAAGGACACCCAACCCCGCCCGCACAATGGCGGCCTCTACTAAGACATCGTTCGTGTTCGTGTACGCGCGCTAGTAAAACGACTAAATGATATGCAAACAGCGTTTTCGGGCTAAGCATGTGAATTATTGATTTGCTGCGTCATTTAATGCATCTTGATTCACGTCAAAGTGATTTAGCATGTGATGTTCATTTAAATAAATAAATGGCAAACATCAAGAATAGAAAACTCGTAAATAAATTACAAATTACACGGGCGGAATACAACCCGGAATTCACAATACAACGAGCAATAAAATAGAATAATTGAATTAAATAAGAAGAACGATAAATAAATACACGACTCGACAAAGACCCGTATATAATAAACGCACACTAGATCGTGAATTAGATAGACGGACCAACCTTAATTAATTATGCATTATATTGCATATTAATCAAAGGACGGAGGTTCGAGACCTAGGCGTGGTGCTAACCCGATCTCGAACCTCGATGCCTTGTCCCGACTTATCACCTCGAGAAATGGAGTCTAAATTAATTATGTGTCGGATACGACTAAAGAGTCGTCGACATAAAATTAATAGTGCGAGATCGTCGATCAAAATCGTTTTAGGTGTCGTGATATGCATGAGTTTTGAAAATTAGAATTACGTGATTGATTATGCACGTGTCGACTAAAAGTCGTAAAAAATGACGAGGCTCGAATGTTGCATTAGAGCTCTCGGTTTTCTGGGCTACAGGACCCACTCGATCGAGTCATGGTTTGACTCGGTCGAGTGTGTCTTTAAAGTAGCTACTGTCCAGATTTTTGGGTGCTGCTCGATTGAGTGGCCCATGGCACTCGATCGAGTGCCCCCTGTACGAGGCATGGCTCGTTTCATTTTTATTTGTTTGAATTCGATAATTGACCGAGTTAAATAAAAATATTGCATTATTTAAATTCAACTCGGTTCTCGATGTCATAAACGTGTATTATACGATTATGAGACCGTTATCGGGGTTTTATGAAATATGCTATTATGTGATTGAAAAGTTTGATTAGTGACGAAATTGCATCTCTCTACGTCACGACATCGAAACTAATCCTTTCGGATTATGTGATGTCGGTTTTCGTGTCAACGGGTTCCGTGCTAATCATCGAAATGGGATCAAATACGTTCAACTAGGACCGATCACGATCACATCATGTCCTTGAGTACATTGGGGCGGCGCTCCTCGAAAAGGCGCCACCTCCGTCGTTACTCGTAAAGGAATTAGATGGACTTTAGGCGATCGTCATAGTCAAACGTAGTCGAAACCGAGATTTTGATATTAGTATGTATATATACACGGTATAATAATGTTAGATGTTAGAATACGGAATTAAAGTGTTAGTATACAAAAATAAAAGTTAGTGTTAAGATACATAAATAAAATGTTAGTATACAAAATAAATAAAAAGTTAGTATGCACAAAATTAAAGGTTACTGTTAGCGGTTAGTAATAATAATAATAATAATAATAATAATACAAATATATATATATATATATATATATATATATATATATATATATATATATATATACTCGTTTTAGTGTACCTAATTTTTTTGATGTACCTTATTGCACTTTTAGTGTACCTAAATTGCATTTCAGTGTACCCTTTTAACTTTTCGTGAATAAATAGCAATTTTCTTAATATTTTTAATAAAATATGATTAGTTATGCCTAATAAAACATTTGAATAAATTAAGCTATGGGTAAATTAGTCATCTAAATTTTCGAAAAAAATAATAATTGAGTTTTTATTGAGGTTCTCACGGTTCTCAACGAGTTGTGGTTCTCACCGGATCTTGACTCTCTCTCTCTCTCTCTCTCTCTCTATATATATATATATATATATATATATATATAAACGGTAAAGAGATAAGGGAGAAAAAGAAACGGGGTTTGAATTACACCCTCAACCTACATGCTTAATGGCCTCGGAAATGGACTCGTAATAGCGGCGTGAGCGCGGGAGTGTCGAGATATGTAGGGTGAGTTAGGGTGTGTATGGTTAGGGAGAGGATGCTCTCGGGTCTTTGGCGAGTTTTGATCTCGAGTTTGATTGTATGTATGTGTGTGTAGAGAGGATGTGAGTGTATAGGTTGAATATAGTAGAAATGTAGGGTTGAATGTTATGTAAATGTGATGAAAAGATGGCTGAAATTGTGATGTCAAAAGTTGTGAAATGAATGGGGTTAAGGGGGTATTTATAGGCTTTACCCCCCGACCTAGGGTCACTTGATCGAGTGGCCCTAGTGCACTCGAACGAGTGCCCTTCAAAACGGGCCTGATCCAATTGTTGACGCTCCACTCGACCGAGTGGGTCAATCCACTCGATCGAGTGGATCAAGTAAATCGAGATATTTTAGGAAGGATTTGACTTGATTGATTTGATTGTTTTTATTTGAATTTAGACTTGGCGCCAGCTTCTAGAAGCTTAATTTGGCTGATTTTTGTGTCGGATTCATCTTTGACCGGGTTTTGACCCGGTCGCCAAAAGACGGGATTTATTCTTGGTGTCGGTTTTGGCCCAAATTAGTCTCATTTGACTCGGAATGACCCACTGGGCCTGAATTTGAGGTCGATTTTTAGAGATTTGCACTCCGCTAAATGCCCACGTCGGATACTATTGATTCTGAGTCCGTATTCGAGCATATTAAGTCACGTTGACGTCCGATCATCATCGGGTGTTTTGTCGGGAACTGCTATAGACACTAGCAGGCAAAATGCGGGTGTCTACAGAGCCCCCACTCTGACTGAGGCTTGGACAAGGCGAAAGTCAGAGTAGCTACCAGGCCAATCGAGGATTACGACCTGGCAGCCTTCTGATCGGGTCGTTTATAGTCCTGTAGACTTGCGTGAAGGGCTCGCCAGCCATAAGCAGAGGGTCATACCTGTCCTGATGATGATAGCTCCGCGGGGAGTCAGACTTGTAGCATAAGTCCTAGGCGTGCCTATATGTGGGCCCATCCCGTACCATTTCGGGGAAAATGCCGCCTCGGGCGTTCCGCTGGGGAAATATGTGAGCTGTACGGGCTTGCTTTTGAAGCCTTGAGTCATACCTGACCTGATGATGATGCTCCGTGGGGAGTAAAACTTGCCTTTCGGGGCGTAGGTGTACCCGTATGCCGACACATCACGTCTTGGATGTAGCATACCGGGGAAAAGTTGACTCCGTTGGGGAATTTAAATAGTTTTGCGGGGACTTGCTTCTGAAGTCTGGAGTGTACCTGTATGCTGACACATAACAACTTGTATGTAACATATAGGCAAAACACTGACTCGCGCTGGGGAAGAAAGTAGCTGCGCGGGGACTTGCTTCTGAAGTCTTGGGTGTACCCGTATGCCGACACATGACAACTTGCACGTAGAATTTCAGGAGAAACACCGCCTTTGATGTTCCGTTGGGAAGCACTAGCTGGTACCTGAAATGTTAGATACATAGGCAGAAATAGCAGGCATAGTATATAGCAAGATAGCACATAGTAAATGCAGTTAGCATCTATAGACTAGTTTGCGCTGGGGAAAAATGATTTTTGCTTCATTTTGAAATCGAAGTCCTGAAAGCAACTTACGTGCTAGGAGATAGGTTTTTCGAAATTGAAAGGGGTAGAAAAGAAACTTGCAGTTTAAATAGACCGAATTTTGACCTTGCCGAAAAGGATTTTCTCAAATGGCTAAGTTTTGCAAATTTCAAAGCAAGAATTTTGAAGAGAGACATACCGACAGACTCGACTCTGGACGTGACAGGACGAGTTGACAGACACGACTTGGAATCTCGAAGGGGTTGGACTGTGACTCGGTAGGGGGGTGGGCCACCTAAGATGACAAGACTCTCAAGTTGCGCTATTCCGTGGCCTAGGCGAGTGGCAACACGGTCAAACTTCAAACTGGGAAGGATCCGGTACAGGGGAATTGCAGTAGTCTATAATGAGACTGTTCCTGCAGGACAAGGCTTAGCAGTAGCAATGCCGTAGACTAGTGCTCTTTGAATTTTTGTGTTTTGGGATACATTCCCAAAGTAGGTGTTACTTCGAGTCCCCGACGGATTCTTGTCTTTGAATGAGCCGAGTGCTAGGACACACTAAAGAAAGGAGGCTAGTTTTTTTGAAATTCATTTGGATTATGTGAGTGGATGAAGGTCTTCTGCCTAAGAGAAGCCCCCAGGACGACAAAGCTAACTGCTGAGAACATGATAGTGTCGTGACCGGAATGATGGTGCTTTTTTTGAACTTGTGTCAATGTGGGTGGTTGTGCCTTTATTGAAAAGGCTGCCTACGTATTCACGTGTAGTGAAATCAAACCAAGCCGTAGTTCAGTGGATTGGAAGATATGTTATGGTGCCTAGTTTATTAGGGTTTTGTGTGTAGCTAGCCATAGCGTTGGTGTAGGCTAGGTGTGTTCCCAATGATGTCTTGATCAAAGGGCTGGAATAGTTAGGATGTTGATCTTGTGACTGTGAGCGTTCTCCGGGGTAGCCCCCAGAGGTGGTGTGAACTATTTGGGCATGTTCTATGCTGATCGCAAGTTGAGTTCCCGTGTTTGGGGCTGGTAACTGGTTTGGATGTTTTTTGGAAATGTGGAGCTAGGTCGTAAGTGGCTTCACTGTTTTGACATCTGGAGCTCGATTTTGTGGAGCTAAGGCTTCGAGGGTAAGGTATTGTAATGTGGTAGGAAAGGGGGAAGTCGAGTAAAAATAACTCGAACTTCAATTGGGGTAGTGTAGACACCCGCATTTTGACTGCCACGTGTCTATGGTAATCTCCGAAAAACACCCGATGATGATCGGACGTCAACGTGACTTGGCATACTCGGACTTTGGCTCGGAATTCATAATATCCGACATGGACTTTTAGCGGAGTAAAAATCTCACAAAACAGACCTCAAATCCAGGCCCAGTGGGTCGTTCCGAGCAAAATGAGACTAATTTGGGCCAAAACCGACACCAAAGATAAATCCCGTCTTTTGGCGACCGGGTCAAAACCCGGTCAAAGACGAAACCGTCTCATAAAACAGCCAAGTTCAGTTGGCGCACAAAATAAAATTCAAAAAACCAATCACAACAACAAGATCAATTATTCCCTTATTTATCTCACCCGTTTGACCCACTCGATCGAGTGGATTGACCCCACTCGATCGAGTGAAGCCTTTTGAATCCGGGTTTGGCCCGTTTGCGAAGGCACTCGATCGAGTGCACTAGGGCCACTCGATCGAGTGCCCCTATGTCGAGGGATGAAGCCTTTAAATACCGCTTCACCCCCCCATGCATTTCAAGAATTTTCAGAATTTTTTACACATCTTCACCTACAATTTCAGCCACATTTTACCCTACTTCAACCCTACTTCATCACCTTACAAGCCTTAGAAATCCTAAGCCAAAAACACACAAAAACCGAGCTCTCGTCCCTCGATAAACCGACACATACACACACGCATCCATACACACCATAACTCGCGTACATCCTCGATACTCCCAAGCCGTGCCGCTATTCACGAGTCCATTTCCGAGGCCTATACCTAGCATGTATGTTGAGGGTGTCCTAAACCCCATTTCGATCCCTTTTATCTCGTTCTTTTGTCATTTATTCTATCGTATTTTGTATTATAGTTATATCGATCTAGTAACACTAACACTAACATTTGTGCATTTTTATATTTTCGTTTTATATCATTTTATCGTCATTAACATTAATAATACCGTGTATACGTAAACTAGTATCAAATTCCGGTTTTAAATCCGTTTGACTACGATTTTTGCCTAAAATCCGTCTAATCCCTTTACGAGCAACAATGGAGGTGGAGCCCTTTCGAGGAGCCCCGCCCCAACGTACTCAAGGGCGTGACGTGATTGCAAACGATCGTAGTTGAACGCATTTAATCCCATTTCCATAATTGGTACGAAACCCGTTGACACGAAAACCGACATCACGTAACCCGAAAGGGTTAGTTCCGATGTCGTGACGTAGAGGGATACATTTCGTCACTAATTCAAAATTTTCTAATCTAACGTAAACGTTTTCCTAAAACTCCGGTGACGGTATTATAATCGTTCATACACGATTATAGTACCGGAGGCCGAATTAAATACAAATCGTGCAATATTTGTATTTGGTTTGGCCGTTCATCGATTTTAAGTCATAAAAACGAAACGAGCCATGCTTCGTACAGGGGGCACTCGATCGAGTGCCATGGGCCACTCGATCGAGTAGCACCCTAAAAAGTGGGCAGTAGCCACGTTAAAGGTGCACTCGACCGAGTCGCACCACAACTCGGTCGAGTGGGTCCTGTAACCCAAAAATCCGAGGGGTTTGACACACGTTTCAAGCCCCCGTCTTTTATCGACTTTAGTCATCACGTGTAAAGACTATCACGTGACTATCCCATTTTCAAAACCATGCACATCATGACACGTAGAACGACTTTGACCACCTTTTGACGTGATAAGTCGTGACAAGACTACGAGATGTGAGATTAGGCTAGCAATATGCCACAGTCTCATGTTCCCGTCCTTCGTTTAATATGCGACATAATGCGTATTTAATCGGGGTTAGTCCATCTACATATTTCGCGGTCTAGTTTATATACGGGTCCGTTTCTATCTTTTTATTGCGTTATTTTTATTTCGCTTATCATTTCTTTACGTAATGTTGTATTGTGAATTCCGGGTTGTATTTCCGCCCGTGTAATTTGTACGTTATTTCTATTTATTTTCGAGCTTTGTTTATTTACTTGCTTTTACGCTTTATAAATGAACCTCGCATGCTAAATCATTTCGACAAATAATAAGATGCATTAAATGACGTATTTAACGCAAAATTCACATGCTTAGACAAAACGCTGTTTGCATATCATTTAATCAATTTACTAGCGCGCGTACACGAACACGAACGGTGTCTTAGTAGAGGCCGCCAGGCCCGCCATGTGCGGGCGGGGTTGGGTGTCCTTAGTGGGCTTCCCAACACGTACCCTCACCCCTTACTCAGAACCTTTGGTTTCCGGACGTCCGAAACCCTTGGCACACGAGAGTCATTTTATATACGAAAGCTGGTGTAAACGGTATCGATATAACAATGCAAAGGGACGAGCCCCATGAACTCTGAAATCGGAGTGGGCTTACTTTGTGTAAAGCCCATGATGACATAGAGTGGGCTCGTATGGTTCCGAATAACCACAAAATTCGGTGGCAACTCCATTTTGACTTAAATTTCGAACCCGAGAACAATCTTACCACGAGATTCATTCGCCTACCCAAACCCGCGCTTCGCCGCGTCGGGGTGGACCTACGTCATGTCCACAATTTGGCGACTCCGCTGGGGATACCTGATGTACCACATGTCATCGGGGTTCCCAGGGTGAGACTCGAAGAGAAATCGTTCGTATATTAGTGTGCGCGCATTAGTTTAATGGTTCATGCATAACCCATTTTTGTCCAGGCCGGTTACTTGTGACCGACGTCCCACTATACCACGGTGCATTCCTACATGGGTGCGCTAAAGACATCGATGGTGGAACTCGTCTCGGTTTCGCGGCATGTCCTAAGACCAACTCGGCTTAGGGAGTCCGTCCATCACACGAGAAAGCCATCGTTGTTGGTATAGACCCTATTTTGACCGACCAAGACTTAGCGTAATGCATACATGAGCGTCGTTATAATGCTTGTTTGACTACATGCTACTTGGTTTCCGTGTCATTTTTCAAAAACCGTCATTTCAAAATTGCATCTTTCCAAAAATACCCACCTTTCGAAAAACCCGAAATACTGTCCATTTCGGGACCCGTCATTCTAAAACGCCCAATTTTGAAAAACCCGAAATACTGCCCATTTCGGGACTCACCTTTTCAAAATATCCAATTTTCAAAACTCGGAATGCCGCCGAAATTTAGGATCAACGATTTGACTCAAAATATCCTTTTCTGTAGTCGGCATGCTGTCCGTTTTAACTCTCGAATTTCCACCCCCCCACCACCTTGATTTTCGGAATTTTTCTTTTCAAAATTCTAATCTCGATTTTCGAAATTCCGTTTTCAGTTTTCAAAACTCTCGGAAATTCGTTCATTTTGCATTTAAACCTCGACCTTTCCAAAACTCTCAACTTTCCTAAAATAAACCTTCCTTATTATAGGACCTGTCGTTTATCCGTGTGTCGGGTCTTTGCATAGTATGTAGAGGGTCTATAGCGTCGAAACTTCGTCGATCTTATATCACGAGTTTCCCCCCTTTCCCGAGTCCGCCTTATCTGTCAAGGCACGACCAACCCGCGTGGGGCATACCCCTACAAAGGAAAGTTCGTCCATACACTCGAGTCAAAAGTCTGGGGAGTAATCTCACATGGACCTTCCTTCGAACGGGACTAGGCCCACAAAGCCAAAATCCTAAGGAAGCCATACCACCCACGGGTCATCCGTCTAGGTGTCTTTCTCGAGTCTTTTCCGCTCAATCCTTTCCTTTTGGGTCGCTCGGGACGTATTTTTTCCTTTGATTCCAAGACTGGGTTCGGTTTCTGATTACGTGGTGTTCTTACAGACATGCCACCATCAACCAGACACACTCGCAGAATGGAAGCTGCTTTAGCTGATCTGAAAACCTCTATGGACGTCATGGTCGACAAACAAGCCGACATCGACGCCCAACTGAATGAAATGAGGGCTGGACAAGTTGCCATTGTCACTCGATTGGCTGCGGTGGAGCACAGGACTCCAAATGCCGGGACTATTGGGCCTCTGGCTGATCTAGTTAGCTCAGTACGTCGACTAGAGGAACAAGTTCACTTGACTGGGAGTAATAATATCCATCGGGAGAATAGTCGTGAGTATAACCCACTGAGTGACAAGCTGCCTGCAAACCTGAACCTCACCGGTTTGCCCATGTTCGAAGGGACTGAAGACCCGTTACTACATGTACGGGCCTTCAAGGAGTTCATGGCCATCAAAGGGGTGGACTCTACCATGTTCAAGAACCTCTTTGCTGCGTCTCTTGAAAAGCACCCTCGGGCCTGGTACTACAGGCTAGACCCAAAGAAATACCCTACTTGGGATGATGTGGCCACCGAGTTCGCTCGGAACTATGCTGACAACACCGAGATCCAAACCACAATGAGATCTCTGGAGGTTATGGCCCAGGAGCCGAAGGAAGGTTTTACCAAATACCTTCAATGATGGAGAGCCGAGAGCGTGAACCTGGTCGATAAGCCTAGTGAGAAGACTTTGGTGGAGGCTTTTGTCAAGAACCTCCTCCCATCCTACCGGGTTCACCTCCGATATGCTGTCATACCCAATTTCACCACCCTTACTGAAATGGGTATGAGGATCGAAGATGACTTAAGATTGGAAGGCCTCACTAAGGCCGCTGCTAAGGGTTACCAAGGGGCTTCTTCCTCCACTACCAAGCCTCAAGCTGCAACTCGCAGCATTTTCGACGCGGTGAATCTACTAGATACCCCGTCCAAGAAGAACACCCCACCTCGGGTTTTCACTGACATAGGTACGACCTATACTTATGCCTTACAAAGGCTATCCTCTAAAGGTCTAATCCAACCGATAGGCCCAACTCCTGAAGTTCCGGTCGAGCGACGCTCCAAGAACTACAATGCCCAAGCCTATTGCCAGTACCACCGAGGTAATGGGCATGATACCGAGAAGTGCTGGAAGCTGAAGCACTTGATTCAGGACCTGATTGAAAGCGGTAAAATCCCGCTACCCGGAGATAAGCCCAGCAACAAGGAGAACCCTTTCAGCTCCCACGCCATCTTTACCGGGGAGGTTATTGATTGCTCCCACCTTATCTCTCCATTTATCCCGCAAGTGAACGGGATATGGTTCGACGACGAAGATGATGTCTACCTCGCAAAAGGGGAAGCTGTCCCCATCACCGCCGAGGAGATTCGAAAGACTAAATCCCGAGTCCTAACCAGTAACCACCTTGGTCGTCCCTATCAAGCCACTAGCTCTAGGGACGCCCCTATCCCGACAACTGTCATTACGGAGGTCGCCCCTGAAGAGCCAACTGATGAGACGGCTCTCGTGAAGCAATTGAAGAAAACCCGAGTTGACCTCACTATATGGCAACTCCTGGTTAGTTCTCAAGAGCATCGAGAAGCACTTACAAAGGCTCTCGATCAAATTAAGGTTGACTCTTTGGTTACCCCTGCTGAGATGGTAGCCACGGTCCTGCCCCACCTAAAGGGAAAAGCTAAGGAAGGAGGTCCGACGATCACTTTCTCCGAAGCCGACCTACCGCCATTCGGGGCCTCCCACAATCTGGCCCTCTATATTACGGTGGTTTGCCGAGGAAAATACCTCCCTATGACCCTGGTTGATGATGGGTCCGCTGTGAATGTCCTTCCTCTAAGGACCGCAAAAGCCCTCGGCATTACCGAGGCTGACTATATCCCGACTGCTCAGACCATCCAAGCTTTCGATGGGAGCCCAAAGTCGGTAGCTGGGGCCGTGAAACTGACCATCATAACCGGCCCAATAGAAAAGGAGCTCGAATTCCAGGTGATCGACGTCACCTCGTCATTCAACTTGCTCCTAGGTAGGCCTTGGATCCACGCGGTCAAGGCGGTGTCCTCCACCCTCCACCAAAAGATCAAGATGCCTCTGCTTAACGATGTCATCACTTTAGAGGCAACACCAATGACTGTGGCTAGCTGTAACGCCACGGGTCGCACGGACCTCTGGGGGTTCGATTTTGTGGGGATGATCGAGGAAGAGTACCTCTTTAGGCCTTACTTCACTACGAGTATCGACACGATGCTCCAAAACCTAGGGTACTTTCCGGGGGCTACCTCTCGACCTGATCTTCCAGCTGGGAAGATCATCGAAGTTCTCAAAGATGAAGAGTCTCACTTTGGTCTCGGGTATGCCATAACTCCCGACAATGTTGTCCGAGCAGGAATTGAGAAGGCCTGCAAGATCCTTAAGGGTATCTACTTGAGCCCTTATAGCCCAGGGTTGGCTGACTACTTTGTCACACCGGTGTTTGGGGCTATCCAGGTTGGTCTATACCGACCCAATGCTATGCAGCTCGGGACCTACTTGGCCCGGGACTGCAACTACATCCCGGATGACGTGTTCGCCCTCATCCAATCCGATGGAGCTGAAGATGCTGAGCCCGCACTAGGGCTACTATTTGGGGAAGACACCATAGCCCCAACTCCAAAGGAATACCTGGTCAACCTGATCCTCCGCAGCAGCAGGTTTGACCCGACCAAGCTGATCTCGGATGTTGGTTCCGAGACGGGAAACAGGGCCTGGAGGAAGACTGTCAAGTGGACTGACAGTCAGGGAAGGATCTAAAAGCTGGTCACCGGAGAGGGAGACATGCCTGAGTCTGAGTCCGAGTCTGAGTCGGAGTCTGAGATCGAGTCTAGGGAAGTCGGTGCTAGAATCACTCCTGTAACCCCTCTCCCTTTTATTATTCCTGCTGCTGGCACTTCGGGGTCTGTCCCGAGTGCCCTACCTATCCCGCCACTGACCAATGATCAGATGGCTGCTCTCTTTGAGCTGTTCTCCAAATTTTCAATCAATAATAACAACCGTTCTGCTTACGACTTGTCTCTTTCAAATTCTGCTTTTAAAAATTTTTTATGCTATGACATTGAGAAACCAGACGAACAGGTACCCTTACCTCCACATCTGATCGAGCAACTAGAGCAAAGGGAGTCCCGAAACCCGGTGATCGAAGAAACCGAATCCATAAATGTGGGAACCGCCTTAGAGCCTTAGACACTTAAGATAGGGTTATCCTTAGATCCCGAGGAGAAACAACAGTTCATAAGCCTCCTCCAAGAGTTCAAGGATGTCTTCGCATGGTCCTACAAGGACATGCCGGGGATAGACCGGGAAATAGCCGAGCACCACATACCAATCAAAGACGGGTGCAGGCCGGTCAAACAGAAGCTTCGTCGGATGAGGCCCGAGTGGTCTCTCGAGGTAAAGGAAGAAGTCGACAAACAATTCAAAGCCGGCTTCATACAAGTGTCCGAGTATCCGGACTGGGTGGCAAACATCGTGCCGGTTCCTAAAAAGGATGGTAAGGTGCGAGTCTGTGTAGATTTTCGGGATCTTAACAAGGCGAGTCCGAAAGATGATTTTCCGTTACCACACATCGACATACTGGTGGATAACACGGCCGATCATGCCCTTCTATCATTCATGGACGGGTATGCCGGGTATAATCAAATCAAGATGGCGGAAGAAGATATGAGTAAGACTACCTTCACCACACCTTGGGGTACTTACTGCTATACCGTCATGCCTTTCGGTCTCATTAATGCCGGGGCCACATACCAAAGGACTGCTACCACTTTATTACACGACATGATGCATAAAGAGGTAGAAGTTTATGTAGACGACATGATCGTCAAATTCAAAGAACGGGACGGTCACATCACCGCCCTAAGAAAATTTTTCACCCGATTGCGCAAATACAACATGAGGTTAAACCCTCAAAAGTGCAGTTTCGGGGTAACATCAGGCAAATTACTGGGTCATATCGTTAGCCAACGAGGTATCGAAGTCGACCCTGCTAAAATCAAAGCCATTACCGAGATGCAATCTCCGAAAACCGAAAAAGAAATAAGGGGATTCCTCGGGAAAGTCCAGTACATCAGTCGGTTCATTTCCAAACTAACCATGGTGTGTGAACCAATTTTCAAGAAACTGAAAGTAGGAGAACGGGTACTATGGGATGACAAGTGCCAAACTGCTTTCGACAAGATCAAGGAAATTCTGTCTGCACCGCCAGTTTTAATGCCACCTCAACCCGGTTTGCCTCTGTCGTTATACCTAACGACGACCGAGACAGCCATGGGGGCTATGATGGCTCAGACAGTTGACTCCGAAGAAAAAGCTATTTACTACATCAGCAAGAAGTTTTTAGAGTATGAGTGCAAATATACCATGCTCGAAAAGACGTGTTTGGCTCTAGTCTGGGCCACTAAGAAACTTCGACATTATATGCTCAGTCACGAGGTCCATGTGCTATCCAAGATGGACCCAATCAAATACATCTTCGAAAAGCCCGTTCTCAACGGTCGAATCTCTAGATGGACTCTAATGCTGACAGAGTTCGACCTAAAGTTCGTACCGTTAAAAGCTATCAAGGGTCGAGTAGTAGCTGAATTTCTCGCCGATAGCCCAGTAACCGAGGAAGGACACACCGACACCTGGTCCTTCCCAGACGAAGATATTCTCCATACCGATACTGAAACTTGGGATTTATACTTCGATGGAGCATCTAATTTTCGAGGGTTCGGAGTCGGGATCCTCCTAATTTCACCAAGAGGGGAACACACTCCTGTCTCCATCAAGCTGGACTTTGACGTTACCAATAATGCAGCAGAGTACGAAGCATGCATTTACGGGCTACAAGCCGCCGCCAATCTGGGGATTACAAATCTCCGGGTACATGGTGACTCATCCTTGGTCATTAACCAAGCACTCCAAAAATGGAAGACTCGGAACGCCAATCTCGTGGCCTACCAGGCACGAGTAAGGGATCTCGAGAAACAATTCCAAAAGGTAGAGTACATATACCTACCCCGGGAAGAGAATCAGTTTGCAGATGCACTCTCGAAATTGGCGTCCTTACTGAATATTCCCGACCACGTGACCAGTATGCCAATTTGCGTCGAAAGACGGTCCGAGCCAGCATACATTTGCGACATTGAAGACATTGAGATAACTGATCCCGAACCGTGGTACCAAGCTGTGTTAAAATACCTAACAAACGGAGAATACCCTCCCGGGACGGAAGGTCGAGCCAAAAAAGCCTTACGAAGGCTAGCCACCCAGTTTATCCGCACCAACGACTGACAACTGTACAAAAAGTCGGCACATGGGGCTCTTTTCCTTTGTGTTGACAAGTATAAGGCTGAAAAGGTTATGGCAGAAGTACATGATGGTGAGAACGGCCAACATATGAATGCCCACATGCTGGTCCGGAAAGTCATGAGGCTCGGTTATTATTGGAATACCATGGAAGCCGATTGCTGGTCGTATGTCAAACATTGTCATAACTGTCAAATCTTTGGCAATGTGCAACATATGTCGTCATCATTGCTTTATACCATGACGTCACCCTGGCCATTCTCAACATGGGGTATTGACATAATCGGGAAAATAAATCCATCGGGTACCGGTGGGCACTGCTTTATTTTGGTAGCTATCGACTATTTCACCAAATGGGTCGAAGCTGAATCATATCGCATTCTCAATGCTAAGCATGTCGCCAAGTTCATTCAGAACAAGATAATCTGCCGGTATGGGATTCCCTCTGAATTTATCAGTGATCACGGGACTCATTTTCAAGCCGAGACTGCGGCCCTGCTGACGAAATATAAAATTCAAAGGCATACTTCCTCGCCTTACCGTCCCCAAACAAATGGAGCAGTAGAGGCGGCTAATAAAACAATTGTCACCATACTCAAAAAGATGGCTGATAATTACTGGGACTGGCCAGACAAAATACCTTTTGCCCTATGGGGATACCGAACGTCAATTCGCACCGCAACCGGAGCAACGCCGTATTACCTAACCTACGGGATGGAGGCAGTCCAACCAGTCGAGCTGGAGGTACCGTCCCTCAGAATTCTGCTAGAAAGCCAAGTACCCGAAGCTGACTGGGTTCGAGCACGATATGACTCACTGGTTCTACTAGACGAACGACGGTCTCGTGCCCTCAATAACATCCAAATATACCAGAAGAGGATTCAACGGGCCTTCAACAAAAGGGTAAGGCCCAGGAACATTAAGGAGGGCGATCTAGTCCTTAAGTCTGTTCGAGCTCTACTACCAGTCGACCCAAGGGGAAAATTCAAACCCAATTGGGCTGGTCCATATCTGGTGAAGAAGATCCTATCAGGGGGAGCAGTGATGCTGACGGACCTGGACGGGAACGAGTTCGTCAACCCAACCAACCTGGACCAGCTGAAGCGTTACTACCCTTAGCCATTTCTCAATGTCATTAGCAAATTTTATCAAAATCATTTTTTTTACAAAAAGCAAGTCAATTAGCTAGAATTATTTATTCTACTGTCAAAAAACATCTTGAACCAATAGTCTTGGTGTAATTCGAGATTGCAAATTTCCTATGCTTGAACTACGTCTGGTTTGATTCTGCTAATCGCAGATACGTAGGCAACCCCTCAAAAGGGTACAACCAATGCAATCAAGAAAAGACAGGAGCGGTTTTAATAATAAACTTCTTTTATTAATTCAAAAAAATCCCGATAAACTCGGAAAGCTACAAAAATGCAGGAATTCAAAAAAAAAAATACAAAAAGGGCACACAACAAATAATAATAATACTTAAATAATAATAAAGCTAAAGGACTCGGCATTCAGGGCATCTTGCCCTTCCCCTTGTCCTTGGCCTCCTTAGCCGTCCACTGGCGACGACGCGGAGGGGAGCGTTCCCGAATCACCACAGGAATTTCTCTAGCTCGGGCTCGATTGTTTGAGCCCGACTCCTCTGTCACATCAATAGGCCCAAGTCGAGCCCTCACGGGCTCAGGGAGCCGGTCACGCGGACCAAGTCGGTCCCGGACCGCCAATCTCGACCCAAGTCGTCATTCCAAGTCGGTCTGCCCTCGAGTGCTGCTAGAACCGACTTCCTTAGATCGAGTCTTAGTTTGTGACTTAAGACCCGATTCTCCCCGGACTGTAGCCTCAGGAATATATTCCCCGGTGAAAAAGTCCTTGTTGTCCTTCGCCGACTCGCGATGAACCAATTCAAAGGCCTCCTCAAGCTTCAGGGCCTTTCGAGCTTCCTCGGACTCCTCAGAAGTCCATTTCTGATAAGCCCGTGACACCCAAGCGGATTGGCAAGGGCTGGGTATGGTCCATGTAGGACGAGTGAACCATCGTTGCAACCAGGTGCCGCACATAACGTCCGTCAATTGGAGCGAGACGCTGATAATGGCTTCAGTCTCAGGGATGCGCTGAGACAAACCAAACTGCCTTAGGAGACGGTCCGGATAAATGTGAACTGTCCAATCTAAGGACAGGATCGTCAGATACCGGGCTTGGTCTCTCTTAGCCAGTCCGGTCAATTTCGAAAGGAACCACCAAGCGACGGTCCACCTGATCAAGGGACCTCCGTGGAATACCAGTTCTTCATCCCAGTAAGCTCGGGTTATCTGATGGTACGAGCTTATCTTTCGCCTCCTTGAGCTAATTTGACTACTCCGATAATTGGGAATGCTCGGAGGAGTCTCTATGATTGACAGCCGTTCCGACAACCATATCTGAAAAGTATACACAAGCTTCGTAAGCCATTGAGTGGTCCGCTACAGCCAACTCGATCGAGTACAGCAGCTGACTCGATCGAGTAAGCCTGTCAAAAACAGGCAGTAGCCCGGTATGAGTATCACTCGATCGAGTGACAGGTCCACTCGATCGAGTGACTTACGAAAATCAGGAAATTCGCGTGAAACGTGAAAATAAAAAAGAAAAAAAGAAAAATCGAGATGAATACCTGCAGGAAACGGGTACTCCCCATCAACCGTCGGGTCGGGTCGAGCCGTCTAACATCCAGACCCATGACGATCTCCCCAGTGGCTAGCCAAGCAGGGCTATGACCAGTCTCCATCTGGTCAACCACTCCGATCAGCCTAATTTGACCCATGCATGAGTCAAGTTCCATTAACCCTTCGAAGACATAGCAGTGCAGCATGCAAAAGGCAAATGCCCTACCCCTATGAGCAGGGGTGGCCCTTACATCTCGAGGGTTCATGAACTTATCGGCCAAATCAAATAGGGAAACGTTATCTCCCTGCACCATTCGGTTTGTCTCAGCATGAGACAAACCCAAAAATTCCCTCAAACGCCTCCTTGGATCCGGGTAGAACGGAGGAATAGCTGGCTGAGCAGCAAGGCTCCAACCACCTATAGCCGCAACCTCCTCAGGTAAAGGACACATCTCTCCCCTCGGGAATGCAAACACGTGATGGGTGGTGTCCCAAAACGACAGACAGGCGTCCAGAAAATGCGAGTCAACTATCAGACGCTGAAAAGGGAATAAATTGACTATCCCCATCTGAGTCAGCCAGACCTTTTCTTCGTCCCGAAAGTACTGGGACCAAGCAAGCAGCATAGCAGTCAAGTGGTCGATACCCATGACAGAAATTTCTAATTTTCTTAAAAGTCTAAAGATTTTGAGAAGGGAAAGAAGAGTTTGAGTTGGGATATAAAAAGTTGAAGCAGGGATTCTCGTATTTATAATGGGAAAACCTAACTGAAACCTAACTACTCTGCCTCCTCAGCAAACTGGGCCCCATGCGCGCGCAGGCCTGATTTCAAACTAGAACTCAGAATAGGAGTCAAGCTGTTCCGAGCTTTCCTAAGAATCTCTAAAAATCTTCTGTGATAAAAAAAATTCTTCGCAACAAAAAATTCTGTTCAAAACTTTTGGTCCCTCCAAAAAATTCAATCTTTTTCTCCCCAGCGAGAGTCAACATTTTACCTATGTGTTACATACAAGTTGTTATGTGTCAGCATACAGGTACACCCCGGACTTCAGAAGCAAGTCCCCGCGAAACTATTTAATTTCCCCAACGGAGTCAGCTTTTCCCCGGTGTGCTACATCCAAAGTGCGATGTGTCGGCATACGGGTACACCTACTCCCCAAAAGAGGCAGGCTTTACTCCCTACAGAGCATCATCATTAGCTCAAGTACGACTCAAGGCTTCGAAGGCAAGCTCGTACAGCTCACATACTTCCCCAGCTGAACGCCCGAGGCGGCATTTTTCCCGAAATGATGCGGGATGGGCCCACATATAGGCGCGCCCAGGACTTATGCTACAAGTCTGACTCCCCACGAAGCTATCATCATCAGGACAGGTATGACCCTCTACTTATGGCTGGCGAACCCTTCACGCGAGTCCACTGGACTATAAACGACCCGACCGGAAGTCTACCAGGTCTTAACGGGCTTGGTAGCTACTCTGACTTTTGCCTTGTCCAAGCCTCAGTCAGAGTGGGGGCTCTGTAGACACCCGCATTTTGACTGCCACGTGTCTATGGTAGTCTCCGAAAAACACCCGATGATGATCGGACGTCAACGTGACTTGGCATACTCGGACTTTGGCTCGGAATTCATAATATCCGACATGGACTTTTAGCGGAGTAAAAATCTCACAAAACAGACCTCAAATCAAGGCCCAGTGGGTCGTTCCGAGCAAAATGAGACTAATTTGGGCCAAAACCGACACCAAAGATAAATCCCGTCTTTTGGCGACCGGGTCAAAACCCGGTCAAAGACGAAACCGTCTCATAAAACAGCCAAGTTCAGTTGGTGCACAAAATAAAATTCAAAAAACCAATCACAACAACAAGATCAATTATTCCCTTATTTATCTCACCCGTTTGACCCACTCGATCGAGTGGAGCCTTTTGAACCCGGGTTTGGCCCGTTTGCGAAGGCACTCGTTCGAGTGCACTAGGGCCACTCGATCGAGTGCCCCTATGTCGAGGGATGAAGCCTATAAATACCGCTTCACCCCCCCATGCATTTCAAGAATTTTCAGAATTTTTTACACATCTTCACCTACAATTTCAGCCACATTTTACCCTACTTCAACCCTACTTCATCACCTTACAAGCCTTAGAAATCCTAAGCCAAAAACACACAAAAACCGAGCTCTCGTCCCTCGATAAACCGACACATACACACACGCATCCATACACACCATAACTCGCGTACATCCTCGATACTCCCAAGCCGTGCCGCTATTCACGAGTCCATTTCCGAGGCCTATACCTAGCATGTATGTTGAGGGTGTCCTAAACCCCATTTCGATCTCTTTTATCTCGTTCTTTTGTCATTTATTCTATCGTATTTTGTATTATAGTTACATCGATCTAGTAACACTAACACTAACATTTGTGCATTTTTATATTTTCGTTTTATATCATTTTATCGTCATTAACATTAATAATACCGTGTATACGTAAACTAGTATCAAATTCCGGTTTTAAATCCGTTTGACTACGATTTTTGCCTAAAATCCGTCTAATCCCTTTACGAGCAACAATGGAGGTGGAGCCCTTTCGAGGAGCCCCGCCCCAACGTACTCAAGGGCGTGACGTGATTGCAAACGATCGTAGTTGAACGCATTTAATCCCATTTCCATAATTGGTACGAAACCCGTTGACACGAAAACCGACATCACGTAACCCGAAAGGGTTAGTTCCGATGTCGTGACGTAGAGGGATACATTTCGTCACTAATTCAAAATTTTCTAATCTAACGTAAACGTTTTCCTAAAACTCCGGTGACGGTATTATAATCGTTCATACACGATTATAGTACCGGAGGCCGAATTAAATACAAATCGTGCAATATTTGTATTTGGTTTGGCCGTTCATCGATTTTAAGTCATAAAAACGAAACGAGCCATGCTTCGTACAGGGGGCACTCGATCGAGTGCCATGGGCCACTCGATCGAGTAGCACCCCAAAAAGTGGGCAGTAGCCACGTTAAAGGTGCACTCGACCGAGTCGCACCACAACTCGGTCGAGTGGGTCCTGTAACCCAAAAATCCGAGGGGTTTGACACACGTTTCAAGCCCCCGTCTTTTATCGACTTTAGTCATCACGTGTAAAGACTATCACGTGACTATCCCATTTTCAAAACCATGCACATCATGACACGTAGAACGACTTTGACCACCTTTTGACGTGATAAGTCGGGACAAGACTACGAGATGTGAGATTAGGCTAGCAATATGCCACAGTCTCATGTTCCCGTCCTTCGTTTAATATGCGACATAATGCGTATTTAATCGGGGTTAGTCCATCTACATATTTCGCGGTCTAGTTTATATACGGGTCCGTTTCTATCTTTTTATTGCGTTATTTTTATTTCGCTTATCATTTCTTTACGTAATGTTGTATTGTGAATTCCGGGTTGTATTTCCGCCCGTGTAATTTGTACGTTATTTCTATTTATTTTCGAGCTTTGTTTATTTACTTGCTTTTACGCTTTATAAATGAACCTCGCATGCTAAATCATTTCGACAAATAATAAGATGCATTAAATGACGTAGTTAACGCAAAATTCACATGCTTAGACAAAACGCTGTTTGCATATCATTTAATCAATTTACTAGCGCGCGTACACGAACACGAACGGTGTCTTAGTAGAGGCCGTCATGTGCGGGCGGGGTTGGGTGTCCTTAGTGGGCTTCCCAACACGTACCCTCACCCCTTACTCAGAACCTTTGGTTTTCGGATGTCCGAAACCCTTGGCACACGAGAGTCATTTTATATACGAAAGCCGGTGTAAACGGTATCGATATAACAATGCAAAGGGACGAGCCCCATGAAATCTGAAATCGGAGTGGGCTTACTTTGTGTAAAGCCCATGATGACATAGAGTGGGCTCGTATGGTTCCGAATAACCACAAAATTCGGTGGCGACTCCATTTTGACTTAAATTTCGAACCCGAGAACAATCTTACCACGAGATTCATTCGCCTACCCAAACCCGCGCTTCGCCGCGTCGGGGTGGACCTACGTCATGTCCACAAGTAGGTTTGATAATGCTGGATCTGATTTCCATGTCTGACCCTAATGGTTAGGGTGTATCCTATGGAGCTTGGATCCTCAAAATTTCGGGCTGTCTCTTAGCCTAGGTCTCGGGAAGGTATTGAGGGTTGTAATGTGGGGAGGCTAAGTGTGGTGTTAGCTGATCAGCTTGGTTGTTTCTCCCCTACTTGATGGTATGGGCATCGATAATTTTGAATTGACCGTACTCCGGTCAAGGGACTTTCACTTGAGTTGACCGTTGATCATGGTCATGGGTATTTGAATTTTTGTGTTTTTGTGTTTTTTTTGGGTTAACCTCTTAGCCCCGGTCGTGGGATTTTTTTTTTGTGTTGACCATGTCCCGGTCAAAAGGGGTTGACCGTATCTGGTCGAAGGATGTTGATCATGCCAGCTCTTTTGTTTTGGCCTTTTTTTTCCTTGGACTTTTTGCTTTTTTTTTGTCCAACTCTTTTTTTCTCTTTTTTTTTTTCACGGCTATCTCTCCTTTGATGTTGTGGGTGGACATGGGGGTGGGCCCATCAGTTGGATTAGGCTTGTGGAGCTAAACCTTTGTAAGGTGTAAGCCTAGTTGGTGTTTGTGTGAGTGCAACTCGCGGTGGAGTACTCTATGGTAAGCATGGTGATTTGGATCTCGGTATTGTCATCATAATTCCGAGCAGGCTTAGTGGGAGCATCATCCCGAGTTGGGTATTTTTGGCATCAAGCCTATAGAGTCACGATGCTTCTTTTTTTGCTTCTGGTCAGACTAAACGCCTAAGGTAGGGATTGGTTAGTCTTATTGGAGGGGTGTTTATTGTGGGAAATGAGCTTGCCTCCCGTCTTAAACCCAAACTAGGAGACTTCCTAGATTTATCATAGGATTCGATACCGCTCCTGCTAAGGGTAGTTATGTGGCTATCTATGCCAGACATGGAACAGGTAAAGGAAAACATGGGTCTCAGTTCCTGCAGTCATTATAGATGTGCCTATAATAGTCACGGGCATGTGCTCACAGTGTATGATGGTGTTCATCATGTTCTCGGAAACACATAAGGGAAGTATATATGAGAAATTGAAAAAGCTGATTTTATTGGAATACGAAGAGAGGATAGAATACAGTTGACTCTGACTCTGACTTTGAAATGAGGAGATAGAGCATCCTAGACTCGGACTCAGACTCGGACTCAAATCAAATCTGGACTCCTGGATGAGGTTGTCAGTAGTCTTCGCCTTCTAAGGACTCAAGTGGATGTCCAGTATAGCCTTCGGTAGAAGCTTCACCCAAATCTTCGTTATGTCGAAGATTGTCTTCAATCCTAGTGCCCATTTCGGTAAGCACAGCAAAGTTTGAGATGTCGACATGCCTAAGATGGACACGGTAGGAGGGTAGGAGGTTGTTGATGAATGCATCCACTAGTGTCTTCTCGCTGGGCTTGTCTACCAGCTTAACACTCTCAGCCCGCCAACGTTGAAGGTATTTGGTGAAACCCTCTGTTGGATCTTGGGCCATGACTTCTAAAGTCCGCATGGTAGTCTGAAGTTCAGCATTATCAGAATAGTTTTTAGCGAACTCGGTAGCCACATCTTCCCAAGTGGGGAATCTTTTTGCATTAAGCCTATAGAACCAGGCTTTTGGATATTTCCCGAGGGATGCGCCGAACAAATTGATGAACATGTCGGCTTCGACCCCCTTGATCGCCATAAATGCTTTGAAGGCTCGGAGGTGTAGTAATGGATCCTCCGTCCCTTCGAATATGGGTAACCCCTCTAAGTTGAGATCTGTTGGTAGTTTCTCACTGATGGGTGTATAGTCTCGGGAGTTTTCAATATAAACGTTATTCCCTCGGGAGGCATGGAACTGTTGTTCGAGCTCACGCACCGTGATGATCAATTTGGCAAATGGCCCAGTATTGACCGATCCAGAGTCGAGGTCTTGCCGTTCGATGACAGTTAAACGAGCATTCATGGCCTCTTGGTTGGTTTTCAGGAACCCTATATGAGTTTCGGTTATGGCCTGCCTACTAACCATTGTTTCTAGCAAAGCCTTCAGTTCCTTAATGGTGTTTTCCATGTCCCTATTCCCGGTTGTGGATGTCATACTCTGCGAGAATACCCACGTAATCAGAAATGTTGCTTCGGAACTTGAATACGCCAAGGCATAGGAAATAGCGCGGGAGGAAAGACAACTCGGGTTTGACTCGGGTTTGACTCTCCTAAAAAAGTGTAAGGTGCGATTCTCGAAGCGACTGTGATTAATCACTCCATCGTAGAATAGCCCCCAGGTGAGACTAAGGACTCTTATAGGACTCAGATGGTGTGGCATCTAAGTGACTCAAAAGTGGGGGTACGTGAGACAACACGTGTAAGACATGACCCTTAGAGCAACCGTGATTGATCGCTCTCCTAAAGGGTAGCCCCCCGAGTGAGATTGTAGGTTTTGCTAAAACTCGAGTGATGGACGAGTGACCCTTAGATGTAAGGATCACGAACCTTTTGTTATAGGCCTATGCCTTGTAAAAGGTTGACTCGGCCTTGATGAAGGCAGACGGGTAAGGGAAGAAACTTGCGATGTAAGATCGGCGGAGTTTCAACGCTAGAGACCCTTGACTTGACTTGAATAAGGATGACCCTGTGATTAGGGTAGACCCTTAAGTTAAAGGATTTTTGAATTGGGATGACTCGACTAACGGATTGAAAGACGGGCAAAATTCCCTTAGGAAAGGTCGTGGGGACCGTCCTGTCGGAGGGAAAATTGCGTGTGACTTTCTAGTTAGGACTCGAGTGTTTATGAACCTTCCATTTACGAGTGTATGACTCGTGTTGGTCGGTTGTGCCTTTAGAAAAAGGCGGACTAGGATGGGGAAGAAACCCGTGATGTAGGATCGACGGAGTTTCGACGCTAACGACCTTCGACAAATCATAAAAAGACCCGACACACGGATTACGGTAGGTCCTATAATCGGAAGGTTTTGAAAAATGATTGAATTTTGAAAATTGAGAGGACGGTCCTGAAATTGGTAGCGGGCCAATAGGACCGGGCATTTTGAAATGTTGGAATGGTTGCGAGTAATTTCGCGTTTTGAAAAATTGGGAGACGGTCCCGTTTTTTTAAATTGGCTGCATGCCGACAGGACCGGTTTTTTGAAAAGTTGAATTTTTGGAATTTAGAAAATTTGAATATCGAAAATAAATTTCCGAAAATTTGAAAATTGAAGATGAGATCCCGAAGATTTGAGAATAAAAAATGACATCTTGGAGATTTGAAAATCGAGAATGGAATCTCGAGGATTTGAAAATCGCGAATGGCATCACGAAGATTTGAAAATTGAAATTGAATTTTGAAAATTCGAAAATCGAATGGTGGATCGGAAATTCGAAATTTGAAATGGGAAGCATGTCGGCTAAAAATAGGCTATTTTGAGTCAAATCGTAAGTCTAAATTTTGGCAGCATTCCGAGTTTTTGAATTTGAATATTTTGAAAAGACGAGTCCCGAAACGGACGGTATTTCGGGTTTTCCAAAATTTGGTGTTTTGGAAAGATGGGTCCCGAAACGGACAGTATTTCGGGTTTTTTGAAATTTGGTATTTTGGAAAGATGCAATTTTGAAATGACGGTTTTTGAAAAGTGACACGGAAACCAAGTAGCACGTAGTCAAACAAGCATTATAACGACGCTCATGTATGCTTTACGCTAAGTCTCGGTCGGTCAAAATAGGGTCTATACCAACAACGATGGCTTTCTCGTGTGATGGACGGACTCCCTAAGCCGAGTTGGTCTTAGGACATGCCGCGAAACCGAGACGAGTTCCACCATCGATGTCTTTAGCGCACCCATGTAGGAATGCACCGTGGTATAGTGGGATGTCGGTCACAAGTAACCGGCCCGGGCAAATTTGGGTTATGCAATAATCATTAAACTAATGCGCGCACACTAATCTACGAACGATTTCTCTTCGAGTCTCACCCTAGGAACCCCGATGACATGTGGTACATCAGGTATCCCCAGCGGAGTCGCCAAATTGTGGACATGACGTAGGTCCACCCCGACGCGGCCACGCGCGGGTTTGGGTAGGCGAATGAATCTCGTGGTAAGATTGTTCTCGGGTTCGAAATTTAAGTCAAAATGGAGTCGCCACCGAATTTTGTGGTTATTCGGAACCATACGAGCCCACTCTATGTCGTCATGGGCTACACACAAAGTAAGCCCACTTCGATTTCAGAGTTCATGGGGCTCGTCCCTTTGCATTGTTATATCGATACCGTTTACACCGGCTTTCGTATATAAAATGACTCTCGTGCACCAAGGGTTTCGGACATCCGGAAACCAAAGGTTCTGAGTAAGGGGTGAGGGTACGTGTTGGGAAGCCCACTAAGGACACCCAACCCCGCCCGCACAATGGCGGCCTCTACTAAGACATCGTTCGTGTTCGTGTACGCGCGCTAGTAAAACGACTAAATGATATGCAAACAGCGTTTTCGGGCTAAGCATGTGAATTATTGATTTGCTACGTCATTTAATGCATCTTGATTCACGTCAAAGTGATTTAGCATGTGATGTTCATTTAAATAAATAAATGGCAAACATCAAGAATAGAAAACTCGTAAATAAATTACAAATTACACGGGCGGAATACAACCCGGAATTCACAATACAACGAGCAATAAAATAGAATAATTGAATTAAATAAGAAGAGCGATAAATAAATACACGATTCGACAAAGACCCGTATATAATAAACGCATACTAGATCGTGAATTAGATAGACGGACGAACCTTAATTAATTACGCATTATATTGCATATTAATCAAAGGACGGAGGTTCGAGACCTAGGCGTGGTGCTAACCCGATCTCGAACCTCGATGCCTTGTCCCGACTTATCACCTCGAGAAATGGAGTCTAAATTAATTATGTGTCGGATACGACTAAAGAGTCATCGACATAAAATTAATAGTGCGAGACCGTCGATCAAAATCGTTTTAGGTGTCGTGATATACATGAGTTTTGAAAATTAGAATTACGTGATTGATTATGCACGTGTCGACTAAAAGTCGTAAAAAAATGACGAGGCTCGAATGTTGCATTAGAGCTCTCGGTTTTCTGGGCTACAGGACCCACTCGATCGAGTCATGGTTTGACTCGGTCGAGTGTGTCTTTAAAGTAGCTACTGTCCAGATTTTTGGGTGCTACTCGATTGAGTGGCCCATGGCACTCGATCGAGTGCCCCCTGTACGAGGCATGGTTCGTTTCATTTTTATTTGTTTGATTCGATAATTGACCGAGTTAAATAAAAATATTGCATTATTTAAATTCAACTCGGTTCTCGATGTCATAAACGTGTATTATACGATTATAAGACCGTTATCGGGGTTTTATGAAATATGCTATTATGTGATTGAAAAGTTTGATCAGTGACGAAATTGCATCCCTCTACGTCACGACATCGAAACTAATCCTTTCGGATTATGTGATGTCGGTTTTCGTGTCAACGGGTTCCGTGCTAATCATCGTAATGGGATCAAATACATTCAACTAGGATCGATCACGATCACATCATGTCCTTGAGTACATTGGGGCGGCGCTCCTCGAAAAGGCGCCACCTCCGTCGTTACTCGTAAAGGAATTAGATGGACTTTAGGCGATCGTCATAGTCAAACGTAGTCGAAACCGAGATTTTGATATTAGTATGTATATATACACGGTATAATAATGTTAGATGTTAGAATACGGAATTAAAGTGTTAGTATACAAAAATAAAAGTTAGTGTTAGGATACATAAATAAAATGTTAGTATACAAAATAAATAAAAAGTTAGTATGCACAAAATTAAAGGTTAGTGTTAGCGGTTAGTAATAATAATAATAATAATAATAATAATAATAATAATAATAATAATAATAATAATAATAATAATAATAATAATAAAATTAAAGGTTAGTGTTACTCGTCTTAGTTTTTCTATTGCTAAGGGAGTGGGTGCCCAGATAGTATTTCGGCTACCCACTAACTTCTTGTAATTTGTTTCGTTATTAATGCAAGCCCCATAATAATAATAATAATAAAATAATAATAATAATAATAATATATATATATATATATATATATATATATATATATAAACTGTAAAGAGATAAGGGAGAAAAAGAAACGGGGTTTGAATTACACCCTCAACCTACATGCTTAATGGCCTCGGAAACGGACTCGTAATAGCGGCGTGAGCGCGGGAGTGTCGAGATATGTAGGGTGAGTTAGGGTGTGTATGGTTAGGGAGAGGATGCTCTCGGGTCTTTGGCGAGTTTTGATCTCGAGTTTGGTTGTATGTATGTGTGTGTAGAGAGGATGTGAGTGTATAGGTTGAATATAGTAGAAATGTAGGGTTGAATGTTATGTAAATGTGATGAAAAGATGGCTGAAATTGTGATGTCAAAAGTTGTGAAATGAATGGGATTAAGGGGGTATTTATAGGCTTTACCCCCCGACCTAGGGTCACTCGATCGAGTGGCCCTAGTGCACTCGATCGAGTGCCCTTCAAAACGGGCCTGATCCAATTGTTGACGCTTCACTCGACCGAGTGGGTCAATCCACTCGATCGAGTGGATCAAGTAAATCGAGATATTTTAGGAAGGATTTGACTTGATTGATTTGATTGTTTTTATTTGAATTTAGACTTGGCGCCAGCTTCTAGAAGCTGAATTTGGCTGATTTTTGTGTCGGATTCATCTTTGACCGGGTTTTGACCCGGTCGCCAAAAGACGGGATTTATTCTTGGTGTCGGTTTCGGCCCAAATTAGTCTCATTTGACTCGGAATGACCCACTGGGCCTGAATTTGAGGTCGATTTTGAGAGATTTGCACTCCGCTAAATGCCCACGTCAGATACTATTGATTCCGAGTCCATATTCGAGCATATTAAGTCACGTTGACGTCCGATCATCATCGGGTGTTTTGTCGGGAACTGCTATAGACACTAGCAGGCAAAATGCGGGTGTCTACAATCATGGCAGATTGTTCTGTTCCTAATTCTTCTTATGCTCTCCTTGATGACCCACTTTACATCACGCCCTCCTATTAACCTACTTTACAATTGGTAGGATATAAATTTAGGGGTGATAATTTCCTACAATGGAAACGTGACGTTGGCTTTAATAGCTAAAAACAAGGAAACCTTCATTGATGGTACTTGTCAAGAACCGGCTAAGAATGATAAGACTTATCATCAATGGGTTAGGTGCGATTTGCTTGTTAGGCGATGGATTCTAAATTCAATGGAGCCATAGTTGGTCCTTAATTTTCAGCATTCAAGATCCTCTAAGAAACTGTGGTCTGATGTTCTTGAGACATATGGACAAACAAATGGGTTGGAAATCTACCAGCTTAAGAAAGAGCTCTCACAAATCTCACAAGAAAATGCTTCTTTGGTGGAATATTACAGTAAGATTAAAAGTTCTTGGGAAGGTTTGGATGAGATTGACCCTATTCCTGATTGTTCTTGTGGAGCGCTCAAAGTCTGTACTTGTCAATTGCTCAAGAGAATTCTTGATAGAGAGTCCCAGGCCAAGCTTATTCAGTTTCTAATGGGATTGAATAGTGGGTATGAACAGGTTAAGACAATTGTTCTGTCCATGGAGCATCTTCCTCCCATGAATAAGGCCTTAGGTTTGTTGCAAAAGATAGAACGACAACGTCAAATTTCAGACAGTCAGGTTTCTGTTCCTGAAGCTAATGCATATGCAGCTAATCAGACTGGTTATAATCAGGCTAATTACAGGCGACACAAAAAGGGTCAAGATGCTTCACAATCTGATGTTAAACTCTGTACAGCTTGTAATAAAATGGGACATCTTAGGGAAGATTGTTGGTCCTTGAAGACGTGTGAGTTTTGCAAAAAAAAAGGGACACGTTATTACACATTGTTATCTCAAGAAAAAGAAAGAAAGAGCACAGTCTAACAACAATTTTAATGCTCATACAAGTGCGAACAATGCTGATTTAGTCACGGACAGCTTGGTTGGAGTTGAATGCAATCCTTTGGGGGAATTTGATTCTGTCACTCACAGAGATTTTGTTCCTCCTGCTTTTGATCAAGCCTTCATGGAAGGAGTGATGAGTAATGTCATGAAGTCTTTGTATAAGAGTTTTGGAGACAGAACAGAACCTCCATCTACATCTAATTATGCAGGTACAACGTTTTGTTCACAGGTTAATTTTGCTGAAAAATTTCTGCCTATTGATGCTTGGATTGTAGATACCGGTGCCTCCAATCATATGACAGGTAATATAAGGTTGTTAACCAATGTGAAATCTTTGCCTAAACCTGTTATGGTAGGTTTACCTGATGGTTCCCTTAAAACCGTTCATCAAATTGGTACTGCTATGTTGACTTCTCATGTAATGTTGCAGGATGTTTTAATTATTCCTGATTTTAAACAAAATCTCATGTCTGTTGGCAAGTTGGTTCAGTCTTCTTCATTGATTGCTGCTTTTAATAATACACATTGCTTATTCCAGGATTGTTCAAGTAACAAGCCTTTAGAGATTGCTATTAAGCACGGCGGATTATACTGGTTTCATTCGTCTATCAAGATTAAAGCAAATTATGATTCCTTGCAATCTAAAGATGTCCTTGATTCTGTTGTTTTTCAATCCAATAGCTGCAATAAAACCTGTAATAATCTAGATCTTTTTCATGCTCGTTTAGGACACACATCTTTAGACAAAATCAAACATGTAATTCCTTCGGTACAACATGAAATAAAAGATCTTCATTGTGATACCTGTATTTTAGCAAAGCATCATGTTCTTCCTTTTACTCGTAGTGATTCTCATGCCTCTCATGCTTTTGATCTTGTGCACATGGACCTTTGGGGGCCATATAAAACTCCGAGTGTGACTGGAGCAAAATATTTTCTTACTATTCTTGATGATCACACAAGGGTCACTTGGACTTATATGTTCCAAAATAAATTTCAAGTTGCAGCTATTATCAAGTCTTTCCTTTATAGCTGGTCATGGGACGTGCCGCCCGATTGGCCCGTCCCGTCCGGCCCGAATTTTTAGCGGGTTTGGACACAACATTTTTAAAAATATACAAAGGCCCGGTCCGCAAACCCGTCCCAAACCCGCTAACCCATCCCGAACCCGCTTGTCCGTGGGCCAAAATTTCACAATTAGCCCGCCCCGTGTCCGGCCCGAACCCGCATATGATCACCTCTACTTTCCTTGCATATGTGCTTAATCACTTTAAAGTTACTGTCAAAACATTTCGTACAGACAATGGCACCGAATTTTTGCAAAACGAATGCTTAGAGTTGTTTAGATCAAAGGGCATTTTGCACCAAAGAAGTGTAGTTGGCAGACCTCAACAGAATGGCAGAATAGAGCGAAAACACAGACACTTAATTGAAACTGTTCGTGCTTTAAGACTTCATGCCAACTTGCCTGTAAGATTTTGGTCTGATTGTGTTCTCACTGCTGCTTATTTAATAAATAAGATGCCTACTCCTCTGTTAAATTGGAAAACGCCATTTGAAATGTTGTATAACAAGGTACCGTCTTATGAAGAGCTTAGGGTTCTTGGTTGTTTATGTTATACTACAATGCCCCCTACTATTAGGGATAAGTTTGGTCCCAAGGCTAGGCGTTGTGTTCTCATAGGTTACCCAGAAGGGCAAAAGGGATATAAGTTGTACGATCTTGAGAACAAGGTGGTCTTGGTAGCCAGGGATGTTAAGTTTCAGGAACACATATTTCCTTTCAAAAATGGTGTTGCTCCTATCAACTCTCCTACAGAAACACCTGCTGAAATGCCCATGGTGGATTTCTTTGTTGATCAACCTACACTTACCGCAGTCACTGGTGTTGATACCATTGAAACTGAACCACCAGCCAGCTCTGTTATTGCAGTTCCTCCCTCTTCATCCCCACCAGTTACTGAAGTTCCTGTTCTCAAACAGTCAACAAGATCCAGGCAACCTTCCACCCGACTTCAAAATTATCTTTGCAGTCTAAACAATCTGCCTCAGGTATGAATGCCCAGTCCTTTAATGCTTCTTGTAACACCCCGTTATTTTACGATTCAATTATAGAGTTGACTTTTCTACTTTTATTTAAATGGGGTTTTAAGTTGGAAAAATATTTTCAATGTCCTTATAAAATTTAAAGTATTTTGGGCCTTTATAGAGTTAAACCGTTTTTGGACTATTTTGAAAAGTGCAACGTTAATTTGGAACCGACTTATTTTTGACTTGGACTCCGTCTCAAACACAAAAAAAATAAAAAAAATAAAAATAAAAAAAAAAAAAAAAACTAAATAGTATTAAACCCACGTAAGACCATGTTTATCCCTACTCTCTTTCACCAAGGTCCAACCTATGTAATATTCTTCTTTATTTACAACCCAACTTATCAAACTTACACTAACTTTTCTACCTTTATTCACACCTTCCTTCACTATGGTCCTACATATTCTTTACTCCCTCCGAGTTCCTATGATTGCTCCGTTTCTTTATGGGGTGGAAAATAAGAAAGGAAAAATGAGTGGTTAAAAAAAAGAAAGAGAGATAAATGGGTGGGTGAATGTGAACCACACATTTATGGCCTAAAATGGAAAGTGGGTAAAAGATTGAACTCAGCTCAAAAAGGAAAATGGGGCAATGTTAGAAACTCGGAGGGAGTATTATTTTTTCAATCTAAATTTAAAAAATCATTTTATTGAACAATCAATAATTATTTTACGAAGTCGGTTATGTATTTACGTTAATGGGAAATATTACTTTTTACAAATTTACATTTTTATTATTTAAAAAAAAACATAATTTTTTTTATTATAAAAAAAGAGACAAATATATAAGTAGCTAATTACGGTTGTTAAATTACAAATTTACAAAAAATTTATCCATATTTTGAGTTTTTTTAAGATAAAAGAGAGTAATTAATAAGGGAGGAAATGAACAAAAAATTTTGGAGTAAAAGTATATCAAAGTTGGTGTCTATTGATAGAGTATGAAAAAATATGAATATTGGTGAATTTTTTATTTTATTTTAATAAAGTATGTTTTAAATATATTCATTTTAAAGTTTATAACAAATATAAAAATTAAAAACCAATTACAAGATGCCAAGTGTAAGGTTAACAATAAGGTGGGAGAGGTCCTATTTGGACCAAATATTGAACAAAATAGGTTTGGGTCCAAATTTTTTATTATTAATCCACCCTTCACCCTCCACCTCCACCTTTTTCCCACCCCCATTAATCATGGTCTAACCCCCAATTTTCCCCACCCCACCATATCACTCAATCATTCTATCATTCAGTCCCCTACCGCCTCCTACCTTCTTCTTCCTCTTCTTCTTTCAATCTATCGATCGTCATCGACAAATCAATCTTGATCCTTGCTTACACCGTGTTGTACATCCTCCTTCATCTAATGTAAGTTTCTTAACCAGTTACCTTCTTCGTTGTTTCATAATTCATGGGTCAAATACGGAGTTTGTGTTAGTATCGGGATTTGTGCCCTGAGAACAATTGTTAGAGTAGTGATTATATTGAGTGATAAATATGAATATGAATACGGGCTTGGCTAATTAATAATAGAAAGGGTATTAGTAGGAGTAATACTCGATGTTGTCGGTGTTGTTGTTGACCTGGTTTAAATTTGATGTGCTCCACGTTAATGGTGAATGGCTTGAGGATATCGATCAATTATGGTGTTATGAGGATGTCGGTGGGCTTGTGTTTGTTTAGGTAATAATTGAAAGGAGATATAAACAAAGATGAGGTACTGTTGGTATTTTATTGACATAGTACTATTACCAATAGTATGAGAAAAAGGAGATTAAATTATTAATGAAGGATCATTGGCACCTGTGTTGATATTTAGTGTACGCAATGACTAAGAGAGTTACTAGGATGAGATACGGAGTAGTATAGAGAAATAAGTTGCCTTATAAGGATATACTCAATGTATATTAAGCGGATATTTATTGATTCGGTTTATATTATTTGTAGCTTGTGGATTCGAGGAGAGGGAATTTTTGGGTTAATACTAGATGAGTTTTGATCGTCTTGAGAGGTAAGGACGTTTTACCCTTTTCACATTTAAGTAAAGAGCATGTTCGGTTTAAATTATATTTTTAAAGCGGTTTGTAAATTATTTTATCAATGGTGAATTTTTTTTATGATACTCGTAATGTTTTGGATATTGAACTTGTGACACGAGTCACACATTGGTATTGTTTTGGTAAAATTTTTGGAGGTTATAACAGACTCTGGGAGCTCTGTTGGTCTAGTTGGTTTAAGGTGCGTTTACGACGTTCCTAGGACTTCGTCCCGAAACTGAACTCTTGGCCCGAGTTATATTTGAGTGGGGTAACCGGCCCCCACTTGCTAGGAAGTTAGACTTTCTCCTTTTGCAGCATCATCCTACTGACTGTCCAAATGCGAGAGGTGCGCACTATATAAGTCGAACTAAGCACAAGTGATACCTCTAGACCGTGCAAGGGTAGGACCTTGGCTCACAGGTGGTGAAAAATATATTTTTGGTTGGTTTGGTTTTAACTACTGTTTTTTTTTACAGTATTGTGTGTTGTTATCAAAATAGTGACTTTCAACTCTGGTTTCAGTTTACAATAAAAAATTTATATTATTATATTATTATTCTATGTTTTTATTATATTATACTTTACTCAGCTTTGCTGACGTCCTTTTGTTTTGGGTTGTTCCCCGCTGGAACCTGTACCTATTTGTGTTTTGGGTACAGTGGATAGGTACACTTAATATGTCGCATGGGTGCATTTGGTTCGGGATGCTGAGCGATGAAGGATTTTAATTATTTAACTTTGCTCCGAGCTAATTATATCTATATTGGATTTATTGGTTTAAGCTTGTTTTAAATCATTTTGGATTTTTTAAGACTAAGTCTTCCGCTGCAACGTTTTCATTTAATTATTTATCGGATTTATGTTTCTTTTTAATTTTTATAATATTCTTGCCTTGCATTTGGCTTTGTGAGCTAAGTGCGGAGTAACGGTTTTAAATTTTCCTATTTTATTCTTCTATTTTGGTCACGAAAATTTAGGGTTGTTACACTTCTATTGTTAACAGTTTGGTGGATGTTTTTACTCCAGACTTTGTTAGCTCTATGTCTCAAGTTCTCGCTGAACCTGAGCCTTATACTTATAAGCAAGCCAAACAACATCCCCAATGGATTACGGCAATGGATGATGAATTAACTGCTCTTGAAACTAACAAGACATGGGTCCTAACTGATCTACCCAAAGGTCACAAAGCTATTGGTTCGAAATGGGTTTACAAAGTGAAGCACAAACAAGATGGTACTGTAGAAAGATATAAAGCACGACTAGTTGCAAAGGGCTATAATCAGATTAAGGACAAGGATTACAAACACACCTTCTCCCATGTGGCCAAATTTGCGACGGTTCATCTTCTGGTTGCACTTGCTGCTGTTAAAGGCTGGCCCCTTCATCAGTTAGATGTCAACAACGCTTTCTTACACGGGTTTTTAGATGAAGAAGTATATATGATGCCCCCTGAAGGTTATTCCAAGGCTCAACCAGGACAGGTATGCAAACTGGTCAAGTCTTTGTATGGTTTAAAGCATGCTTCCCGTCAATGGAATGTGGAGTTAACGAAGCATCTACAACATATTGGATTCAGACAATCAAAATATGATTATTCTTTGTTTATCAAACAAGCTTCTGATGTGTTTACAGTAGCCTTAATCTATGTGGACGACGTAGTGCTCACTGATACGTCTTTGGATGACATTGCTAAAGTTAAGGCCAGTCTTCACACAACGTTTACGATTAAGGATTTGGGTCCTATGAGATACTTTTAGGGCCTAGAAGTAGCTAGAAATGCCAAGGGCATTCTACTAAATCAGCGCAAGTACACATCAGACATCATTAGAGATGTCAATTGTGAAGATAGTACTGACACCAATTTTCCAATGCCTAAAGGGTTGAAGCTTTCAACTGATCAGGGAGATATTTTAGACAATCCTGAACAGTATAGAAGACTAGTTGGGCGGCTTTTCTACTTAAATATGACGAGACCAGATATATCATACTCTGTGCAACATCTCAGCCAGTTCCTTCAACAGCCAAGGGTCCATCATATGCAGGCTGCTATCCATGTGGTTAAGTATCTTAAGTCCAATGCAGGCCTCTTCTACCCCGCTTCTTCCAACTTGTCATTAACTTCTTATTCCGATTCTGATTGGACTAAATGTGCCTTCTCTGCGCGGTCCCTCAGTGGGTATTGTGTATTTCTTGGTGACTCTTTGGTCTCTTGGAAAACAAAGAAACAGAACACTGTCAGCAAAAGTTCCACGGAAGCTGAATACAGATCAATGTCTTATACCACCGGTGAGGTTGTTTGGCTCAACAACGTTTTAAGTGATCTACAGGTTGTTGTTCCCAAGCCCATTATCCTTATTGTGACAATAAGGCGGCACAACATATCGCAGAAAACCCGATCTTTCATGAACGCACTAAACACCTAGACATTGACTGCCACTACGTAAGAGAAAAGTACCAAGACGGCTTTCTGCTTCCCACACATATCAGCTCAGGTCTTCAATTAGCTGACCTCATGACTAAAGCGCTTGGAGCTCAGCAAAACATGTTTCTGGCCTCCAAAATTGGTCTCAAATTTCTCCAAGATAGTCCATCTTGAGGGGGGGATATGAGATATAGAGTAGCATACAAGACGTTAGTTATAAGGTTGTTACAAGAGATACTTACACGAGATTATGTCATTAGTATAAATACACACCTCAACCCATTGTAACATACACGGTTTTATCAATATACAATTACAATTGATTCCTTTCTTCTCTCTCCTCTCATCTCACATACATCAATCAACAATACTCAAGCTTACAGCTCACTCATCAATGGTGAAGGATTAGGACTTCACATTAATCAACTTCGCGCTCAATCGTGGTAGAGAGTTCCTACTACTTGAGCTTACCCTCATTCTTTGCAGACTATACATTGAAATTTGAGAGCTAATTAATCTCGTAATAGTTTAACAATTTTAGGGACTCCAATGTTTCAGACTTATAGCTATAAATTTTACTCTAACCCTCGATTTTAGTAATTTGATCAATAAAAGTTGAGATTTTTATCAAGTTTGATGAAATTTCGGCTTAATTTTTTTTTTTCATTTGTTTAATTAAATCGTTGGAAAAATGCAGTGTTATAATCGTATTAGCACGTCCAAACGCAGCACAATAAGGTTCGTCGTGGACCTCTTGCCATTCCAAAGTCGCAATGTTCCATACCGCGAGTAATTTTCTCTTCTGGACACACTGAATTAACATGAGACACAACCCGACACTCGACTGAATTATCGATCGCTAGGTACACCGCAAGTAAGACCAATTGTTTTTTTTACGAGTATTTTGAAGAAGGGAAATATCTACGAGCATTATGCCCATGTGACTGGATAAGTGGGGTCCAAACATCACACTCGTCTGGATTCCCACTCCCTAACGACAAAACAGAACTCCCTCACTCACCACTCACCCGTACTCGCACCCACCCAAACCCTAGGTAGGCTAGCTTAGCTCTCCCATGGCGGCACCTCCCCCACTCCTCCGCGGCCTCCCTCTCCTCCGCCGTCACCTCCGCCTTCTCCACCACCACTCCTTCCACCCTCACTCCACTGCCACCGTCTTCCGCCGTCCTACTCGCTCCTTCGCCTCCGAGTCCGAGGTCGTCACTCAGGCTGCCGAACTCCTGCGTGTCAAAGACATTCCTAAGCTGCTTAGCGATATCGATGATCCTGAGTTTCGCAAGTGGAAGGATCGCGAAGATGAGATTCTTCGTGATATCGAGCCTACTTCTCTTTTTGCTAAGGAAATTCTTCATTCTGACAGGTTTATGCTGTTCTAATTTCATCCTTCAAACTCACTATATTGATTGATTAGTTGATTGTTCAAGTGTCATGCAGTTCAATGGTGTAGTGGTTAAGGTATTGGTATTTGATGTGAAGGTTGTGTGTTCAAATCCAAAAATTAGTACTTAATAGCAGCAAGTTCCTCTATGTTAAGGTCGGAACAGGGCCTCCAAGTTTATTGGGCCGGCCCTGCGTAACTATTTTGGAGTACATACAGAGCAGTGAGAACTGAGAACTTTTTGTCCTCGTTTAATTTATGTATTTCTACCGATGAGGCAATAGGCAATGACTTGTGTCCTCGGTGGTGATGAAAGTATCATATACATTTCTAGTCTTATTCAGCTTTTATTGATGGAAGCAGAGATCATAAATTCATAATGCACTTTAAAAGAGTGGAGTATGTATCAGTTGGTTATAGGATTTGTTCGACGTCATATATATCGAAGTATTTAAGCTCATAGAACGGCTGTTTGTGTATGTTATTGACGCTGACATGAATCGTTTCCCAGACCCTAGAGATCTTCTTGAGTCTTGACCCCTCAGAATGTTTTAACTTTCGGCGAATTATTACTTTGTTTCAGGTGCAAGATATCTAATAGTATATTTGACTCTGGCTGACAACTTCTGTTAGCAGATACATGGATGGCGAGCGCCTTACAGTAGATGATGAGCGATTTGTGCGGGAAAAACTATTAGCTTATCATCCACATTCTGCAGATAAAATTGGATGTGGTTTGGATTCCATTATGGTAAGATCGACCCTTCTACCTTTTGATGTTATTTTAGATTGATTTTAAATCTCGTAAGGTTAGTTTATATGTGTAAAATTAAAGCACAAATCAAAGAATTTGACTAACAACTCAACAAATATGCTTTGCTCAATAAAATTGATGTATAACTCAAATGGATCGACTTGCAACTTGATATATTAACACACAACTCTTAGCTCAATAAAATGAACTAAAACTCAATAACTTTAACTAAAAGCTCTGTTCCACAATGTGTATGATAGTGAAGTTGGTTTTATTCTTCGGAAATAATAAAAGGAAGGGGAATTTGGACCATCGACTATCCTTTTCAGCTTTGCTGAAATGGATAGCTTCTAGTGAGGCCTCCTCCATTACCTTGAAACTAGTATGGAAGAAAAGGGAAATGCTTTTCTAGTTTACTTCATAATTCACATCACTTTGTGCAGTTGTTTATTTCTCCCGGACTTATGATTCAAATGGCTTGAATCTCAATATTTTAATTTAGAATTTGCCTCGGTTGCCAAGGGGTAATTTGTAGCTGATTCATTGGTTTGTCAATTACGATTGAGATGAACCTTGTGTATGGAGTTCCCTTTAGACAAAAGTGTATTTCGGTCTAGCTCCTGAACTAAGCATTGGACAAAATGAAGGAGTGGTTGACCTGAGTTGGATCTCCTTGAGTACACTAATCTTGTAGCCATATTGATTCATGGATAATTTGTTCGCCGTTACAGTTTTTGAAAAAAATACTCCCTTATTAATTTATACTTCGTATTGAATGCTATCTCTCATCACTTTAAAATAATACAGAGTAGAGAGATTTCAAGCTTTGTTAAATTTTACTCCGGACTATGTATCATCATATACGGAGTATTTGCAGGCTCGTATTCATCTTCATCATCTTTTGAAATAGTTGGTCTTACTTTTTCAAAACTAGTCTATCACGAAATTTGCCCGTTGACAAAGTGATGAGGTATGATACTCGTGACTTGATTTTGAATTCAGTAAGAATTAAAACACCCTTGTACTTGTATTCTTGTAAGTCGTCGAGGCACCCTTTGCACACTACATCATTTTGAGCACGGCTTAAATGTGCCTCACATGTTTTGTAATGCCACTCTGGGCTTACTTGGTTTTCTTTTTGGTGAAAAGGTGGATCGACATCCTCATTTCGGACATTCAAGATGCCTATTTGTCATAAGGACTGATGGAGCATGGGTCGACTTCTCCTATCAGAAATGTTTACGTGAATATATTCGGAAAAAATACCCGTCATATGCTGAACGATTCATCCGTGCACATTTTAAGCGCAACAGTGGTTAGACATTTGTATGCAGCCAACTTTGACATAGCAGTTTTGGTGTTTAAGGTCCCAACCAAATCTCCCTCTTTTTTGTTTGGTCTTCTCTTTTTTCTGCCTCTACACATCTTCGATGTAGTCGATAAGTTTTGAGCTGCAGTAGCTGCTTCTGTATAGTTTGGTTTCGGTATTACTTTGATAGCTACTCCGTATATTATCTAGTACTACTAGTTTTGATGTAATGAACGGGTGCATCAATAACGTTATAATTATTCTTTACGGAGTATAATTGTTTACTGCGACGAACTGATTATGATTATTTCAAATAATTGTCATTTTTAGGAATTGATATTGCTTATGAATGTTTATCATGCGGGAACGACCTCGAGCGAAATCAAGAAGTTAGATATAAACATTTTAATTAAATAGAATAATACTCCGTACTAATACTATTAAAATAAATAAAAATTTAATATTAAAACTAATTTGTTTACTTAAAAAGCTTAAAAAAATTAGACGTTCGGAATTATTTATGTCTCTTATTTTGAGCATAATTTAGTACGAGACCCGTATTTGACCCGATACAACCAACAAGTTAGTGCCTACATTAGTTATATCTGAGTGAAATAAATGATAGCTCATCAAAATATTAAGTATTGTCTCTGTAAGCAATATTAACATGTCTGTAACAACTCGTCTGCTACGGGCATCGAGTCATATATGACGCGGGGGTTGGCGTCACCACGACCGAGGTTGATGCTTCCCTCGTTGGTCCTAGGTAAGTACTCACAAAATATCATAAATACGAGTATACCAACCAAAAAAATCTTCGTTTCTTGTATTATACACCTAATCAAATGAGTAGGTCTAACTTTACAAATGGAAGTAACAGTGGTACCAAACCTAATAGAAGTATATACGATTAACATAAAAGAGTGTACCAATATAAAGAGAGTACGTTTCTTATAAAAATAGTTACAAAACAAAGTTATCCTGGGGTACGAATATAACATAAAAGGATACTGAAGAGTAAACTCTCAATAAGTTATTGAGACCGTAATCAAAATGGTGGAAGACGCCGACCTAAGGAAGTAAATTGTGAAAGTAGTAATAGTGAGAAGAATATTCGTAACCACATACGCCACAATCACACAAACACGGTCACGGAATAAACTTTCCTAAATTTTCTCCACACCACACGATTATACTACCCCCAACCCCGCGTCCCCTTCTGTCCTCCATATAAATATAACACGCAGCCGTAGTTCACACACTTTCCTTCCCTTCCCTTCAGACCCTTTCTTCTCCTCTCCTCTCCTTTGCTTTGCTTAATCCTCCTCTTCAACTCTTCCTCCTTCCCTCATTATTCTAATTTTAATGGATATTTCCTGCTTCCAATCTTCAATCTCCTCAATTATCCCTTCTCCTTCTCCTTGTCCCAATTCAATCAACCTTCAATTCAATTCAACCCCTTCTTCTCCTATACCTCATTTCCCCCTATTTCCCAGATTTTATTGTTTTTGACGCTCTCTCTCGTATTACAATTACAATCACAACTTTAGGATTATTATTATTGTTATTATCTCCTCTCCTGCATCGCATCAATGGGGAAACGTAAGCTCTTTTCCCCCCCTTTTTTAATGGGTTTTCCGTGTTTGACCTGATTGTTGTGTTAATCTTCTTCTTTTATTTCTGGGTATATATGTATTTGTTGATTGATTGGAATAATTGAGGGTAGCTAGGTTTTAATTTGGGTATTTATTTATGAATTGATTGGATAATTGATAATAGGTAATTCAGCTAGAAAGAATTCAGCAGCGATGCTGGATAGTGACGATACCAACAGTGTTAGCTCAGAATCTTCGATTCGATCCGATTTTATGGTGGGTGGTTACGGTGAGGAGGTGGAGAAAGACAGTTTGTTGGACGAAGCTCTCGACAAGTTATTTGAGAAAAGGTACTATTACTACTTTTGACCTTGTTTAGGTTTACGTCCCAATTGAATTAACGCTATTGAAATACCGTCTCTTTAGGAGGTTTTGTGTTCGCGTTAGTAGTTTCGAAATAGGGTGGCAGTGGCTAAGCCGTGATGTTTGTTTGTGTGTTTTGATTGTAGAGCTGCGACAAGGGAACAAGCGTTGGCTTCTATTATCGAGGCGTTCAGTACAGCCATGCAGCATGAATTCATTGAAAAGAAGTAAGCCCCTTCTCTTCTGTTGCCCTACCTTGTTAGATGGATTTATGTGTTTGAAAGATCTGTGACATGTTAATTGGTCAAACATATTGATTCGTAATCGCTTTTTGATCTGTCGTGCACGCCGCTGACTGATGCATCTTGTATTTTAATCAGGTTTGCGACTCTGCTGCACCAATGTGTAAGCTCTATAAAGCGAGGTTCTGGAAAGGAGGCGTCCTTGGCGTCTCATGCAATTGGTAGGTCCTTACCTTCTAGATGATCGGTTTGTACCCCGTATTTTTGATAGTAATCTTGATGTGGGAAGATAAACCTGTTGTGATTGGCTTTTCAGGTCTATTGGCATTGACCACTGGTGTTGGTAACAATGCACATGAAATCTTGGAAGAAACCGTGCCCGCAATATCCCAAGCTCTCCGATCAAGATCTGAGTCATCAAAAGTTGCTTCAGTAAGCGTGTTTCCGCCCTTTTTATATAGAGTTATTGGTGAATCTGCATGTGTGCTAATCACTTATTTACTTGGATTTATTATTTGCAGTTGATGGAGTGTTTGGCTATCATCACTTTTGTTGGTGGGGAGGACCCTGAGGAAACAGAAAAAGCAATGCAAACGATGTGGCAAGTTGTTCATCCCAAGTTGGCTACCAATGTAATCTATCTATACCCCCTCTGAATCATTTTATAGCTTCCGTATTTATTGATATATTCCAGCTTTCAAGGGACTACGCATTAGCTTAACTTGCAACCCAATCTAATTCAATATCCTCCCTAGTTTATTAGGGTTTCGTGTTACCGCACCATATATAGATAAAACAAACTTCTCAAGAAGATGTTCAAACTCCAATGTAGTCAATAGGAATGGCACGTTAGCTGTTGGCAATTAGATTTTGTACCCTGGTCAGTGCATGCGTCTTTATATGCTTTATGACTTTTTTAAGTTTCATTTGGATGTCATACCCTCTCTTTTTTGTGCAAAACTGGCATTGGCTGTGGTTGGCAGATCTTTAGTTGAAGAATTCGTACTTCCTGTTGAATGGTACATGATAAATGTTTTCGTACTTTACAGGCATTGCCAGGCAAACCTACGCCAGCTATCATAACAGCAATGGTTTCATCATGGTCGTTTCTTCTCACAACAGCTGATTCACGGAGTCTGACTTTGAAAGATTGGCAAGAGTACGTATAATATTCTCTCTTTTCCCATAAAACTAATAGTAGACTGTAGGTACTACATACATTAGTCAATTGATATACTTTCTTGACGCATTGGGATTGTGAATTGTTTTATTCTTTTAGGCGGGAGAGTCGCTGTAGTTGTTAATCTTGTGGCTTTGTGATGTTTGATAACTATTTCTGCTTATAATAACATCAAGCGAAGAAGAGTGGTGTCATCCCGGAGCGCATACCATAGTTAATTTTAGTAGGGTTAGAGCAGTGTAATTCCCATTTATGATTGTTATACTATGTCAAGCTGCTTCCCCATCTGATATTTCTGCTTGAATTTCTTTTCTATCCTCCATGTTCTTTTGCTTCAGTTGTCTTTCTATGTAGGACTTATATAAAGTCACTTCACTCCAGTTTGCAATTTTCAGTAATTATACTTCTTATTTTATGATGGCTGCAGGTCCATAATTTATTTATCTACTCTGTTGGAGAAGGATGATCGATCAGTGCGTATAGCTGCTGGTGAAGCACTTGCTGTGGTCTTCGAGATTGGAGAGTTTGACAGGTACTCCAGGGAAGCTAATGCTGATGGTAGCACCAAGGATAAACGAGATGGATATTTGCACCTAATGGGTCTCAGAAGCAAAGTAGTCAATCAAGTGGCAACTCTTGCATCCGAGGCTGGTGGCAAAGGTGCTGCTAAGAAGGATCTTAATAACCAAAGGAATTTATTTAAAGATCTTTCGGATTTTCTGGAGGTAGTTCTCTTAACACGGAAGGGCTAACTATCTTTGTATTCAGTGTTTGTATTGTTTATGGAATTTCTAATATTCAAACTATCCAATTCTTTTAGGATGGTTATGCTCCTGAAACTTCGACAAAAATAGGTGGAGATACATTGTACACGTCATCATGGTCAGAGCTGATTCGGGTACGTTGCTCGTCTATACTTGTAGATAGTAAATGATGCTTGCACTCTGTATTTTTCTAAATTTTTGTTTTAATTGTGCAGTTGAACTTTTTAAAGCATTTCCTCCGTGGAGGATTTGGCAAACATATGCTGGTTAGCTCTCTTCACTTCTCTTTATGCTTAATTTCTGGAACCTTGATTTATGTTCATGTATCTATTATGTGTCTTTGTCTGAGGTTATATTGTACTGTTGTTTTTGCAATTGTGCAGGAGAATGACTTTATGCATGATGTCTTTGGATTCATGCCTAAGAAGACAACATTGAGCAGTGATGGTCAGAATAAACTCAATGATAAGGTGTGTTTATCTTCAACTAGAAATTCCCTTGGTAATACTCGTACATCATTTTACCCTAACATGCTTCTGCATCCCTGTAACAGAGATTGTACAAGTCGCCCAACTCTGCTCTCGCCAAGGCTCGAACACAGCACATGAATAAGCAGCGGGCAATGTTGCAGGTCTGTTTCTCTTTTATATTTCTCACCTTTTCCGTTGCATCGATCTGTGGGCTTAATAGAGGACGAGGAAACTAACTTGGAGTGTTGTTTGGTGTGCGTGTGTTTCAGGAACGTATGACTACTCACTTCAGTATCGGGGCTGAAGAGGAATGAATTTTACTGTTGAACGTCTGAAAGTGTGTGGAGTTATTGTTGCACCCATTAATTTGTTGTTTATTGTTACCCGTTAGTTATCTGGGAACGAATATTAATTCAAAGAAACCAGCAATTGTATGTCGTACTACGAAACTTTGATTTGTGTGCTCAAGCATAGAATAAATTCACATCATCCCGGAATGTGAGAGTCAGTCAGTCATATTATCAAACCTTGTACACTGAATAATCTATCTAATCTCTTTGGTTTTACACATTTGATGTGAGTGAGTTTCTGGTTGTGGTTCATCTGTTGTCCTGTTGACATCTACATCTTAACCTCACTCCGGCATGTAATGTTATTGTTGGAGGGGAGATAGGATGGGGACTGGGAGACGGTTTTGGAGATATAACTTCAATGTGGTTCATATCGATCACTTATGTAACTTCTATCGTAGTTAGTTAATATAACTTGATGTCGTTATTCAGGGTGCACTTCCTCATCAAAGGTAGAATATGATCCCTATACCATAGTGGCATAGTCCATAGGAGAGATTTGGGGAAACTCATCATTTGTGTTCTTCCTTCCCTCCCTTCATGTATTTTGACGGATGAGTTATTTCACAAATTCTTATCTGTAAGAATTGTAACAGTGTCACCCCCCTCCCCCGTAGATTTCGATACTACGGAGTATGTAATAATAAATCTTTCTTGATAAGAGAAAGTTATTAAACTGGAAGATCGCGGATGTTAGGAATAGGGTGATGACGGAAAATAGTAGGGAGTATTATATCACCTATTGTATGTACAATCACCTCATAGTTGTTGAGTTTTTGTGTATATTTACTGAACTTATGAATAAGTTTTTTAGCTTGAACATTTATTTTAGTTCAACAACTTTTTAGTAAAGCTCAAAAAGTTTATAACATAACTCGAATTTTGTGATAACTCTCAAAATCTAGTTGTATAGAGTTATTTACAACTGGTTGTATAAATTTATTCATTGGGTGATGATGGATGATACATACGGATCCAGTCTTTTGGTCTCCAAAAAGTTATTGGTGAACGGTCTCTGATTCAATTCGGTCTTACTTCATTGTTCCTCAAAATTAGTCCATTTCAACGGTTTGATTCGATCCGATCCATATCCATAAAAAACCATCTTAAAGAAGACCGGTCCAGTTTAGTCCGAATACCTTTCTAACCGACACAATCTCCGGGTTGGAATTTTAAAAAGGAAGGTTAGTCTCCGAATTTATCATATGTGATCTTGTTCCAAACCGGTGAACAGTCGTAATGATAGATGACAAAAAACTGGCCCCAAGGAAAAAGTTAGTCTATAAATCGAAAACACACGTAGCAATTCCTAAAGCTACATCACCAATCTGTAATCTGTAATCTGTAATCAGCATGTCGAATCGATCATCAAACTACAGGCAAGGAATCAAGAACAACAACAACAATGGAGTTTACCGTCCTAAAACCCAGAAACAATTTGTACCCAAAACCCTAAATTCCCAATCTCCCATCACCAATTCCCAACCCCAAACCCAAACCCAAACCCTCTCTTCTTCTCTTCGCAATCAATCCCGTCATGAACCTCATCAGGGAAGTAGGCTTCACTTGGGGGATGACGGTGTTTGGTTGTCCAACAAGGGTGATTTCGTGAATTACATGCCCCAAGATGAAGCCGTTGCCATTGGTCTTGCTGCGGATGAAGGTGGTTTCGATGCCGTCGAGTCGCAGCGAGTTGTTGATCTTCTCAATCGCGAGTTGGCCAGGTTGCTTAAGTTGAATCCCCGTGAATTCTGGCGACAAGGTTTGAAAATTTCTCAGCTTCCGTTAGAATTTGCTTTGATTTGATTTGATGAATTGAAAGTTTTACTGTTTTGGTTGTGAAATTTGCGATCATTTTTTGTGAGTAGGGGTTTCTTTAGAGTTCAGATATTGATAATTTGTGAATTTTGCGATATAATTGATGTAATTTGCGATGCAATGTTAACCTCGGTTCAATCGGAATTCGGAAGCAGCCTTTCTATGTTGTTTACATGACCCACTGATTCTGCATTTCGAGAGCTTTTGAGGCACTAGGGTAATGTTGATGTTTCTGCGCGGTGTATTTTGATGTTTAGTTTGTCATGCTTAGCTGAATCGACATGCGATTTTCTTTGCCATTGATGCTAAGATTGCCTAGCTGATGGTCCTTGAAGTGAATTTTTTTGTTTGGTTCAACGAAGAGCGCACTTAGTCGCATTACAATATAGGGGGAGAGAGAGATTCGAACCTGAGACCTAGTGTCCCAGCACACCTAGTCATAACCACTGGGCCAAGACATCTTCGGTTCCTTGAAGTGAATGTAGGCACGTGTCTCATCCACGGAGGTGGAAATTGATTGAGCTCATTAAATGGAGATTCATTAAGTTATGATAATTTGTGATAACTAAAAGGATTATAATTTCTGTAAAGCTGCCAAAATTTTCTTTTATACTACGAGTATTCTTTTGCATTTGTCATGAATCCGTTATGGCAGTTCATTGGATACCTTACAAAGAAAAGAATCACGCTGATTTCCTGTTTACCTTAAATGATTCCAACTATAAGCATTGCAACATTTGGTTTCTGAATCTAATCCTGCCAAATTGATTTATCCGCTCTGTATTTCCGTTTTAGGGGAAAAAAGTAACTCTGGATTGAGATACAGTTTTTATTAGATTGGTCATTTTGCTTTAATTTTATGCTAGAGCGTCTATGGTAACTTTCTTACTGCCTGTCGCTTTTACTCAGTGGCGACAGATACTTCATTGTATGAGTTTCTGGACAGCTTCTTGCAATTTCGGAGTAGATGGTATGATTTTCCATGTCATGGGGCCAAGGGAGTTGTTGCTGGTGTGATTGTTGGTGATTTGGAGTTGAGCCGGCGTGTTTTCATGGTTTTGTATCGAATGTAAGTCTTCAGATTCGACTGCTTTAAAGAGCTATTGGTTTGGTTATTTTAATAATATGTCTAATTTCCTCAAAAAATAAATAAAAATAAGATGTCTAATATCAAGTGATTTTCGCACCGACTCGCTGTCTACTTTTGACTCTTAGTTGATTTTGGGAAACGTGTTTGTTGTAGATCTTCCCATAGAGATCCTAGTGCCCGTGCATCGGAGAGCCTGACTAAGAAAGATCACGAGGGTGGGTATTCCTAAGAAAATCCTCTTCACTTGGAACTAAGCTTTTTTCCTTGCTTTTTTAATAATCAAAGTAAACAATGATTTGCCACAAATGTCTCTTTATAATGTAGATAAATGTTAACTGCTTTTCTGACGCTCTAGTTTGCTCCTTTTAATCGAAGGGTAAATTGGGAATTCTATATACAATGAACAAAGAATGATCTACTATTGTGAGACAACCCGAAAAGGAAATGTGATCGTTCTTTTTGAGGCAGGGAAATATGTTTTATCTCTGGCTAGTAGTTGTCATTGCAAAACACTCTGTACTTTTTGAGACTTAAGTCATATTTTTCTTAGTGCAGATGATAAACGAAAATTGGTTTTGACTAGTAATCAAACTTTGAAGTCTTTTGGATGACCCCATGTTGTTACTTTCAGTATATTGTTGTTATTTTATTTTGCTCAGTCTGCACTTGATTCATTATTGCTTACAGGTCATGTTTGTAGTTCTCCTGCAGAATAAAAAGTTGCTCGATTTGCCTAAATTGTTGGATATATGCGCAGTATATGGTCATGAAAATGAGGAGTTAACTCAATCATTGGTGAGGCTTTCTCAGTTTTTATATGAGTACTGCCTTCTGTGCTGGCCTCAGAAAGACAGCTTTTCTTTTTGCAATTTCCCTTAGAAGTTTCATGTTTGAAGTGATTCTGTTGAATAATTGTCTTTTTTCTGTTGTTGTTTCCCTGTCTATATTTTTTTGTAACTTGTTATATATACAACTATTGAGATTCTTTTTAGCCGGAAATGATGTCAATGTCCGTCTAGTGCTTATTTAGAACACACTTTCAGCTTCTTAAAAGAAGCATTTCATGAGAAGTAGTTTGTAGGTATGAAACAGATCTGGGAAAACCCTAATTAATCCCATCAAATTCCGATTCTAGTCCCCATAAAGAACAAAGCAAAGTAGACATAACTCGGACGTCAATTAACTAATCTAAAACGAATGCCTTAATAACCAGGGATCCAAAAACGACCCGAACCGATGATGCATCTGAAATAGGATGAACTCATAATGAGCTGAACCTCTCCGAATGACCCACATGCGAGCACAGATTTTTCACCCTATGAAATGTTCTTATTGATTTACCTAATACTTTTTTTTAATATATTTTCGGATCCCAAGTTACTAAAAATATCAATGATTTTTTTTGTAAATTTAATATTTATATATGCTTGAGTTACCTTTGAACTCTTGAGCATTTTAGTTCTCGAGCTTGTTTGTGAGCTCAATTTTTTCAAGCTCGGCTAAGCTCGAGTTCGGCTCGAGTTCGATTTTTTTAACGAGCACAAGTCGAGCAAGGCCAAGCTTGTGCCCAACTCGGCCTGTGCTGAAAAATATTCTGAAAATAATGAGTCCTTGACTCCATCGGGAAAGGTAAGAAAAAGTCATGGATGTGATATGTGCATCTAACTAAGGGAAAGGCGTAGACTGTTGACTAATGAAACTATTTTTTGCTTCACAGTGCTATTTAGCTGCCAAAACATTGTCATTGTATACAGTATCATACTGTGGAATTGTGTCGCTAAGCTCTGTACACTGTGTAAGTCATGTAATAATGATCAACCATTTCTGTATTGTTCCAGGTTCGAAATGCTATAAATGCACAACCTGAGATTCTCCAAGGTTTTACTGACATCGTGTCTCATTTTTTGGGAATTGTTCACACAATGTATGAACGTTGCAGATCATCCTTGGAGGTACATCTTCTTCGCCTTCCTTTCTGTGTGAATTGTTCTTGGGTCTGTAAATGATATAGTGTAATCTACTTGACCCGCAGTTGCCTTCTGTTTTAGTTATCCAATTAAATTTGTGTATGCCTGCTCTTTTTTCTCTTCACCTTTTCTGGGTCTGGAGCTATACTCAAACCCGATTATTTGATTGGACTTGGCGCTGCTCATAAATTTGTAACATTAGTTAGCTTTTATTTGTTGATTGATTTTGTTGACATTGTTTTGAATCTGCTGCATTTTTTTGTAATAGCGGTACATCTTCTCGAACTTGCGACACTTACGTATTTCATCTAGTTAATTAGAACCATTGATCAATGGTGATGGTTCTTGTAGCCATATGACTTCCCATTTCCCTATTTTCTTCCCACTGCCCTCTTTTAGCAGCCCTTGCTCATATTCATTAGAATGAAAAACCTAGTTAGTTAGTGACCCAACTCGTAGCCCCACCCAACACCATGCCCACGCCCATCCCCACCAAACACCATTCACCCCCCTAATCAACCCCCATGCCAATAACCACCTCCCATCACTACAGCGCCAACCTCCTAATATTGGGTAGTGTCCAGAGCGCAAACCCTAACTCGTGAAAGAGCCACCAATGGTAACCCCATAATGCGATTCACTACCCAGTTGACCTCTAGTCGTTTACGACAACTTTCTACTCCCTCTCATCCATTCAATTCTTTACATGGGGGCCATTTTTGTGAGGAGAAATGGTGGGCCTATGTAAAGAATTGAATGGATGGGAGAAGTAGTTAGATATACTTTCGACATCTTTTCTTTCGACCACCAGATCTACTCTCCATCTCCTCAACGTGGTGGTCATGGAGGTGGCGTCAACGTGGTGGCCTTAGGGGTGTTATTGATGGGATGGTGGTGGTGGTCTTGGTGGCTGTGGCAGTAATGTGTGGGTTAGGTGGTGGTGGTTATTTTCTTGTGAGGTTGGCGAGGAAGGAAAGAAATCAGTGAAGTGGGGCGAGAATAGTGAATCCAAGAGTAGGATAATATTTTTGGGATATTTTCTTAAAGAGTGCAAAACCAAGCGGGAACAAAATAAATGGAGGGAGTATCTTAGTTAACTTAGTTACAACATACTCTTGATTATCATTCAGTGCACAACTTTAATGGGAACCTTTGTCTGGGAGGAAATAATAATCATGAATACACTTATTGTCTTGTTAAATTTGGGGATGCATAACTTAGAATTATTACTTTTCTTTGGTTCATATTGTGTTGTTGCCTTAGTGTCTTTTCACTCTTAATTATCATGCCAGTTTCCAGCTAGTTGTTTTCGGTCTTCTGATTTATATTTCAGTATATCACATATGAAGAAATAAAAACTCTGGCCTCATTATAATAGCTAGAGTCAGCTGTTTACTAGCATGTCATTGTACGGCCATCTACATATTTCGATTTTGAAGACCATAAACTGTGCTTTTATCTGTCAAGGATGGATTCTGAGTATAATTGCAGACTGATTGACCTCTCCTATACTTTCAAGTTGGAATCTGCTGAACTTACTATTAAAGTGTGTGTCTATCTGCTTATCAGCTTATGTAATTACATGCATATTAAGTTGAAACTTGTGAACTTCTTTAGTTAGGTATCAGGCGCTCTTGCCTGCGTATGTATTTGTAATACCTATAGGCTATAGCCCTTCCCATATCATTTTTTTTTTTTTTTGAGATTTCCGTTTGTTGTGAAGCAGTTTATTTGATGGAGTATATGTAATACCTATTGCCCTTCCCATATCAATTTTTTTTTGAGATTTCTTTTTGTTGTAAAGTAGGAGTTTATTTGGAGTACAATCCTTGATGCAATTTGCATTTTTTCTGTGATCAGTTTTTGATTTCAGCTGGTCACTACGAGGATCATGGACCCAATCAACGGCATGAAGAATACTTAGAGGTTGGTCTTGTATTCCTCGCCTACTTGCATTTGCTGTAATTTCAGAGAACCATTCTCCTGTGGAATTAGGTTTATGAACTGCCTGTAGGTCTTCTGTCCATGGGTTTCTCTCTTGTAGTTTTCTTCTCCTAGCGTATCTTCAACTCTACCACTTTACTGTTCTATTGCAAAGGAACTCTGTTACTTCGATACATCTATTTCCAGCCATACACATATCAACCTGACCCGGCGCAGATCCCGGCACAAAATTTGTACTAGATCTTGTGCTGGCAGTAGGGCATGGCTGGCCTCATTTGAGCAACGGAAGAAAGAAAAGAGGGATAAATACTCGTGAAAGTCAACATAATGTTAACCAGAGGTCTATATTACTTTGATGCATGACGAATCTGAGTTATTGTTGGTACTATAGCTTCATGGTTTCAGCCATAGTAGAGAATCATCGTAAGAATTTCGTTGACATCGTGTGAAGCCTTGTCTACATATGTTCCTCGTTTCTATTTATAAAGAGCGACACGTTTTGGATATATGGCTCTCCTGAGTCCTGACACTACCATAAGCCTTTTATCCTTTTGTCTTATCTATAGTCTTCTCTGCCTGATTGGTCCATCAATGGAGATTAATATGAATATGTGCTTTGTTGTTTCACCTTGTCAGGTGATGGATTTTTTGAATGATGCTGTTGCATCGATGCATACATTTATTACTGTGTACCCACCTGCTTCTGTTTTCTTATCATGTCCCGTTGATGCTAGGTATTCCACTTAAATACCTGTTACTTTCCCATATTACTTTTAATTCTTTATTGTAATCAACTAAATGATTTTGTACCATTTTTTGCAGCCATGGAAATGTTGAGTTGATCAATGTTCTTGCAACACTGCACGATTCACTACTACCCTCTTTACAGAAAGGGCTGGATATCATACTTGCTTCTAAGGAAATGACTTCTTCGATGCTTTCTGAAGTTTCTATTAGTTTGAAAAGTTTATCTGCACGAATTGTTGATCTTGGTTGGAAATTGTTGGAGAATTGTTATCTGGGTGATGAGTTATTTACAGATGTTCCCTGTCACCTGTCACCTGCCTCGAAGATGTTCCCTGCTAGTGTTGAGGATCCTGTCATAAGGGCTGATATATTGATTCAATGTTTTAGGGAGATAATTGCTGTTTCTCAAGATGCAACGTATCAAAACCCTAGGGGTACATATCTTCAGAATATTGATCGAAAATTCCAAATTTTGCAGAGAATCCAAAGCCTACAGCAAGCTGGTTAGTCTTTTCTTCCTTGACAAGATGCAGTACGCTAGGATGTTTTTTTTGTTATTTTTAAAAGAAGAAAGGACCGACTTGTATAGATCTTGAAGATCTGGGGTGAGTCTAGGTTACCAGATTCAATAAACCCCCAGCAATTATCAGAATCAATCTCTAGCTATTCTTTCATCGAGCTTGGTCTGTGTTTATATCCGAGACACTTTTACGAGTTACGATTAACATATGGTGGGTAAAACATACCTGGCAGGAATCGAAAGCACTTTGACTATGATTTATTCATCCAAGTCTTCAAACTACATTATATACACGTGGCATTATATATTTATGCAACCTTTCAAAGATAACATTGTTGCTTCTATGGAATTCTGTATTTCGTGTGGGTAGAATTCGTCAATGCAGTTCTATGAAGCATCGTACTCGTACTGTGATTAAGCTTTAATTAGTACAATTTTCATTCTATCGGCCTTTAGTGATGGTGGTAACTGGTAACAATTAAATGGAAATTTGACGCCAAATACATGCTACTTTTATTTTATTTTTAATTTATTTTATGTTTTTGGTACTTAATCTGCTGTTTTTCAATACAGGATGGCTTTTTGTAGATGATGAACAATACCGGTATTTGGCTGGGATTATGACACATCCAGTTCCTACTGTACCTATGAGGTTATCTAGTGCTCAAATCTCAGTGAGCGGAGGTGATGTGCAAATCGAAGAAGATGAAGCAATTTCAGAATCACGAATAAGTCAAGTCAAGGACCTTTTCCCTGACTATGGAAAAGGCTTTATATTAGCTTGTCTTGAGGTTTATGACCAAAATCCAGAGGAAGTGATCCAAAGAATTTTGGAGGATACTTTACATGATGACTTGAGGAACTTGGACACCTCTATGAAAACACTTCCTCCGAAACCAACTCAAAAAGCGACGAAGAGTGACAAGGGGAAGGGGATATTAGTCTAATCATCTCCAGGACCTGCCACCACGAACTTGAACCCAAAAGCAGTTTCAGTTTCATCTTCAGCATCGAGTTTGAGATCTCCAGCTGGGCGATTTATAAGAAAATCAAGTGGGGATTACCATGAGAAGGATGCACTGAAATCTAAAGATGGGGAGCATTTGGAGAAGACTGCAGCTTTGATGTCACAGTATGAGTATGAAGATGAGTATGATGACTCCTTTGATGACCTAGGCATGACAATTGTGGAGTCCAGTGTCGAGGAGACCGAGACCTTAGGTGATAAAGTTAGATCTCGTATGAGCACAGCTTCTCGAGATGAATCCCAAAGCTCCGCTTATAACCCTGCTAACAGCAAATGGGGCTCTAAAATGAAACCTCAGTTTTACGTGAAGGATGGTAAAAATTATAGTTACAAGGCTCAGGGTTCTATTGCAGTTGCCGATGAATTGCAGGCTTCAATACTCACGCAAGCCCAAAAAGAAACGATACATGGGCTTGGACGTGGTGGTAATCGTCCTCTTGGTGCTGTCAGAAAGTTGGAGGAGCAAAATGAAGTGAAAAGAGATGATGCAAACCAGTCGGAAGTGGATGGCGGTGGAGATAACGGTGGAAGAGGAAGAGGAAGGGGTCGTGGAAGAGGTGGTGGCGGAGGCCGAAATAGTCATTACAGGAAGGATAGAGCCATGAAGAAACACATGGCAGGTGTTGGTGGTTTTTAGGTACAATTTTGAGCATCTCTTTAGTTTTTTGTGACTTCTAAAAACTTGAAGTGATATTTTTGTGTTTGTGATGTTTAAATGATCCTATCAGTTGGATGCCAATCCCCATTTTGTAATGAAAAAAAAATAGCGATTTCCGGCATGGAGGTTTGTGTCGATATGCTTAGTGAAGATTTACATTTAGTCTTATATTTTAGCAGCGAACGAACGAACGAGTTTCTTCTTCTTTACTGGAAACTGATAGAAATGCTGACAAATAAATAAATTCTCATTAAGACGGAGATCTTATTTGCGTCGCTTGTGATCTTATTTGTGTCCATCGTGTCATATATTGTTATTTCATGATATAATCTCACAATATTCAATTTGTTGGCCGTTTGGGAAGGGAGGATCAAATGAGTCTTTCAAAATCACCGGGTGGATGGGGCGGAGGTGGAGCATCGGGGTTGAGATGTGATGCGTGAAGTGGCGGAAGTCAGGAATGATGGGCGGTAGGGGAGGAAGATAGGAAGATTTGTGAGGCGAGCGAGGCGGAGGCGGAAGCAGCTCTCCTTGCAGTTAAGGAAGCCAATTGGCGTGGGATAAGACATATTGTCCTTGAGTGCGATAACAAGGGAGTTATCGATGCCTTGTATCGAGTTATTGATGCCTTGAATCGATATGCAGAGGGGCGCGGCGAGATCCATGCTATCATCGAGGATATTCACGGTTTGGAAGCTAGGCTTGATTCTCTCATTTGGTACTATGTTAAGCGGGAGAATAACAGAGACTTAGAGAGCTCATGAATTAGCTCATTTAATTCAACGTTGGTTTCGTTCTGTAGAGTTTGGGAGGTGTCGCTGCCTCGATGTATTGAACACTTTGCTTCTCTTGATTGGTCGATGAAAGTTAACCGCGCTGCGGGAATTAAAATTATGATTAATGATTAAAAATTGAATAACATGACAGAAAAAAAAAAAAAAAAAAAAAAAAAAAAAAAAAAAAAAAATTGAATAACATCAAGCATTTCGTTACTACCTCAAGCTAATATCACAAGTTGTCGTTATACAATTGGTTTGTTCATTATCCTCCTTCTTAATGATACATACTTATCATCACTCATCTCCTTTCCTTTCCTTCTTAATTAGTACGGAATATAAGTTTTTCTAAAATGTATCCACCAGGTACATGTTAGTTGGCAATTAAAAATAAGAATCACACTAATATTATCTAAATAGTGTAAATATGAGTTTATAATTTAATTTCTCGTGATAAGATCGTTGTAATTCTTACTTTGATTGTCACATTAACGTGTGTCCAATGAACACACATTAGAAAAACCGTTAATGTATCTTGTATTGATTATGAATAATGTTAATAGTTTGTTGGAAGATTGATTAATGAGGTGATTAAATGAGATTACTCCAACTACTGATACTAATAGTTGTTTGCATTAAAAGGAGAAGTCACATCGGAAGAGGAAGACATGCATGAATGGGAATATAGTAGGGATTGGAATAGTGGTCGACAAGATTCCAGCTAATTACTTATAATAATGACTTTGTTATGACTTGTGTTTGTGTGAAAACCACAATCCATCCAATTCTTAATCATACGACACTTAACCAACACCAATAATCAAAATTAATTCCCCATAATAATATAATAACGAATGTGTCTTCCTTATGACCAGTATATCTGGTACAAAGTTATAATAAATATTACTCACATGGTTATATAAAACAAAATCAGAATACATCGGGAATAACATATGCTTTGTCTTTATCTACCCATATTTAATTAAACGAAAAACGTATTTAGTCGCATTAAATTTGTGATAATATAATTATCTATCCCTTTCTTTCATTCTTTCTTTCTATGTTTTTGAACCTTCCCTTTACCCTTCTTTACACTACAACCATAACTCATGAGATATTGTAATTTAAGCCTTGTTCATTATTGCAAGATTTTCACTTGTATGCGTTAAATTAATCCTATTTGTATCACTATTTTTCTGAAATTTAAGTTTATATTTGTATGACAACCAAATGTATACAGGCTGTGATAGTATTAGTGTACACCTACGGATATGAATGAAGAAATTTTGTTCAGTATTATTTCCTGGAAAAAAAATCTATATACAGTTATTACATAGTATTATCAGAGGCAAATTATTGTTTGTGACGAGATATGTGACAGGTCAAATAATATCACTTGGATAGATATAAATAAACACTTGTACGGAGCACTACTTTCTCGGCTTGTGTTTTCTAATCAAGTACTCGTAGTAATATTTAACATATCGCCGATTTACAATTGATATATCTGTCACGAGTAAACTTACCTATTACTCGTATCTAATACTAGTACCTGCTACTAGCTTTTTCCCATAATTTTGAGAATCCCATGACTGTTTGCAATGATTGGGCTTACCATTTTTTGTATTTTTACATATTTAAATCGCACTGTAGTATTAAATATTGGTACGGGTGAGATCTTACTTGGATTGCATTTGCATATCTGCATTACTTTTGAGTAAAACACTTTGCCAAAGTTCTTGACTCGCCCTACTCTACTACTCCCACCCAACTTTGTTTATTCACTCCTCACATATATTCACGAGTGTAGACACCAAAATTTTATATATTTCGGTATCTATTTATGTCAAATATCTTTATTATTTAGAGATAATTATCAATAAATATTGTGATAATATCTTAGGATACCGTAGATTCTTAGCTTCCTCTCTAAGTTATTAGGCTATAAATACGGTCTAGTGTTTAGGGTCTAGAGGAGGTGAGATGGAATAAGTCTCAAAACGACCCCATCATCCTACTACCAAATTGTATTAAATGGAATAAGTCACCAAAAAGACTCCATCTTCCCTTACGGAATTCAAGTCGATAAGACCTCCGTAGAACTATCAAAACCCTAGCCTTCGAGATTGGAATCAAGAGATCCACGGAAGTTGTAACGCGCAATCTTTCGATTATCAAATAAAACTCTTGTTCTCATATTATTTTGTATATGTTATTATATTATCGCAGGTGCAAAATTTTTATGTTTTACAACGAGATTAACAATAAGTAAAAATTTGAAGTAGTAGTATACTCTTAATTTATTGTGACACGTTCCAACCATTGAACTCTTCATTTTGATGCATATAATCGTGTATGACTTAATACCAACCGTTTTGTTTCGAATCATATTGAATCACTTTAGACAATTTTGCTTCAAGTCAATTGTGGGTCATCTCGGGGTTGGATTCAACAATGAGTCAATCCCACTCCAGGCCGAGTTGTGGCGGATCTAGTCAATTCCAGTTTCGGATCATACTACAATTTTGGGTCACTTTCGAGGCTTGGACCAAGTTGATCAAATCAGGTTAGTTGAGTAGTGTCATGTCAGCTCCAGGCCTAAAACAAAGAGTAGAGAGATTGTGCCATCAAAACAAAAGAGAGCAAGAGCCGACTGTTTACTGTTTAGGGCCACTCACTCTGTCTCCATATAATAATAATCCCCTCTTCCTGTTACTGTTACTGCTTAACAGAATGTATAAATTGATTGAGGGGACACATTTCCACTTGCATTGAATCCACGAATTCCTGTTTAAGGCGGATATATCCATCATAAACGTAGGCAAATTCTTGTTTGTGACGGGAGTATCCGTCACAAACGTGTGACGGGTCAAATAAAACTCACTTAGGTAGAAAAGATAAACTCATGTGCTACTTCCAAGCCTTGTCTTTTCTAAGGAAGTGATATTATTTGACCCGTCATCGATTTGAGACGGATATATCCGTCACAAGGAAGACTTACTCATAAACGTATAACGGGTCAAGCAGTTGAGATAAAGACAAAAACAAAAGGCCTAAAAAGGAGTACTTATTTGACCCGTTATAGATTTATGATGGATATATCAGTCTTAAGGGAGACTTACTCGTCGAATCTCATCAATCACCACTCACCAGCACAAGTAAAAGAGTAATAAACATCACAAACAACAAAACCAATAAATGTAAATGTGTTAGAAATAGGAAATATTTTACTGAATACTCCCAACTCCCACCACTTGCACGTCACCGTTTAACACATTAGGCAAGCAATCGGGCAACTAAAGACTACTCCCTCCATCCCAAAGAGATGTTTCTTTACATCGGAATAAAAGTGGGAACATCATAGTGGGACAGAGGGAGTACTATATAAACACCCATTTATCCTGCAGACCACAAAACATTCAAAACCAAAACTCAGTAGTAGTTTATAACATAACATGAAGTTTCATGGAGTAATCATAATGTTGTTACTTCCATACCTGATTTGTCCTTTAGCTGAGGCTGAGGAACTTCATGGCCAACATAAAAGAACAACCTACATAGTTCATATGGACAGGTCTCAGATGCCATCGAGTCATGTAGACCACCGTGAGTGGTTCTATTCATCCCTTAAGTCAGCATCAAACTCGGCACAGATGATGTACGTCTATACCAGCGCAATCCATGGTTTCTCTACAAGACTGACCGATGAGGAAGCTGATTCTTTGGCGGCTCAGCCAGGGATTCTCTCTCTAATCCCTGAAACACGGTTCAACCTCCACACAACTCGAACACCAGAGTTCCTCGGATTAGGGACAGCAGGCGAGCGACTGCTCCCTACTTCAGCTTCACAGAGTGATGTGATTATTGGAGTTTTGGACACGGGAGTGTGGCCTGAGCTCAAAAGCTTTGATGATACAGGGCTCGGCCCCGTGCCTGGTGCTTGGAAGGGTGAGTGTGAGGTGGGTACAAATTTCAGTTCATCAAACTGCAATCGAAAACTCATTGGTGCGAGGTACTTTTCCAAGGGCTACGAAGCCACTCTTGGACCCATTGATGAATCAAGGGAAAGCAAATCGCCGAGAGATGATGATGGCCATGGAACTCATACTTCAAGTACAGCAGGCGGAACAGCCATTTCAGGGGCTAGCCTCTTTGGCTACGCACCTGGGACAGCTCGAGGCATGGCTGAACACGCTAGAATTGCTGTGTACAAGGCATGTTGGATGGGTGGATGTTTTGGTACCGACATACTAGCAGCAATGGAGAAAGCAATAGATGATGGGGTGGACATATTGTCCATGTCCATTGGCGGCAGTATCACTGACTATTCCAGAGATATAGTTGCTGTAGGAGCCTTCACTGCCATGACAAAAGGGATTTTTGTATCTTGCTCAGCAGGAAATGCGGGGCCCGATTCCAGTACCCTGTCTAATGTGGCCCCTTGGATAACCACTGTTGGTGCGGGTACTTTAGACAGGGATTTCCCAGCATTTGTTATCCTTGGAGATGGCAATAATTTTACAGGCTCATCATTATACAAAGGTGAGCCACTTCCAAGCAACCTAGTGTCGCTTGTGTACGCAGGAAATAATGCTAGCAGTAGCTTCACAGAGGGCAATCTTTGCATGGGTGGCAGCTTAGACCCCAAGCACGTTTCTGGAAAAATAGTTGTGTGCGATCGAGGTGGTAATTCCAGAGTGGAAAAGGGTGTGGTGGTCAAGGAGGCAGGTGGTGTAGGCATGATCTTAGCCAACACTGCAGCATATGGAGAAGAGCTAGTAGCTGATGCGCACCTTATCCCAGCAGCATCCGTTGGTAAAAAAGCCGGTGATTGGATAAAAAAATACATATTGTCGAATAGTAAATCTACGGCGACAATTGGGTTCTCAGGAACGGAGCTCGGTGTGGGGCCATCCCCGGTTGTAGCAGCATTCAGTTCCAGAGGTCCAAACCCGATCACGCCTGAAATACTCAAACCCGACCTGATTGCTCCAGGTGTAAACATCCTAGCTGGTTGGACAGGCAAGGTGGGACCCACAGCACTAGAGGTTGATACCAGGCACGTGAGCTTCAACATAATTTCGGGAACGTCAATGTCGTGCCCCCATGTGAGCGGCCTTGCTGCACTGGTGAAGGCAGCCCATCCAGAGTGGAGCCCATCAGCCATCAAATCCGCCCTCATGACCACAGCTTATACAACTTATAAGAATGGCAAAGTGATACTTGATGTAGCTACTGGACTTCCAGGAACGCCATCAGATTACGGAGCTGGGCATGTGGACCCCATTGCAGCTCTTGACCCCGGCCTTGTATATGATGCTACTGTGATTGACTATCTTGACTTTCTCTGTGCCTTGAATTACAGCTCAGAACTCATAAAGCACACAACTAATCAGGAATATAACTGTTCACCCAAAAAGGCTTACCGCATTGAAGACCTTAATTATCCATCATTCTCGGTTGCTCTGGAGACATCCACTGAAAGGATAGATAGAAATGAAGTACGAACTGTGAAGTACATCAGGACTTTGACGAATGTAGGCACACCAGCAACATACAACGCCTCGGTATCGTCATACACCAAAGCAGTTAAGGTTAATGTGGAGCCAGAATCACTTAGTTTCAACGCAGCTCACGAGAAGAAAAGTTTCATGGTCACTATTTCTGCAATTTCAATGCCATCTGGTACAGCCAGCTTTGATCATCTAACATGGTCTGATGGAAAGCACACAGTGACCAGCCCAATTGCATACGCATGGACATAAACAAACTTGCAATTTGAAGCTTGGTGGTAAAGTGACACTGTCATCATGTATAGCAGACACGTGATAACTACACAAAAGATTTGACTGCCAAAGACCCAAATACGAAATCAAAGGGGACACTATCTTAGCCAAAACTCCAAAAAATTAAGGATAAGAATATATATATATATATATATATATATATATATATGTGTGTGTGTGTGTGTGTGTGTGTGTGTGTGTGTGTGTGTGTGTATATACGGAGTATATATATGTGTATATATACGGAGTATATAATATTTCACTCTCTCTAAACGGGTTCACCTATCAATTCTGAACTGCTCTTAGGATGAAAAATTCTCAAGGTGTGAAAATATTCTTGTTCTTGTTTATTTGGTAAAATTGCAGTAAGTAGAACTTCATAAGGGATAGCTTATGGCGGGGAAGCTCTCTTTTGTAAGAACCAATGGATTTCTTCCATTTATCATGTATTGTTAAATTCATAAAAAGTATAGAAGCTTAACTTTACCTGTTTTTTATTCGCTAATTAAATCAAGCAAAAAATAAACAATTGCAAATCCTATGATTTTCCCAAATGAGAGTCAGAGAAAGAATATGGAAATTTCAAAGCCAATAACATTGAGCCCTAGGTTTGAGCTTTTGGTTTCCATCTAACCACCCATACCACGCAACATTAAATACTAAAAAAACAGTTCAAAGCAACACATCGCACACTGAAACCAATCAAGAAAGGGAGACTTCATTAAGAGTCAATATTACAGTAGTGCACATGTCCAAAGAAAAAAAAAAAACATCAAAATGCTACGGAGACCCACAATTTCATTCATAAGAGTTGCGGCCTGGTACCTATAACACCCTGCCTTTCAAACATGTAGCAAGACTATTATGTCTGGAAAGAAAATGTCAAAGCATTACCTAGTCTACAGGTTTCACTCATGATCATCATTGCTTTGACAAACAGGAAGGTAGTAAGTATCTAACTGCCAATATTTCTGTCTTACACCTTCCCACACTGGTTCTGGTAAACAATCCTTGACTGGCAAAGGTATTAACTGAGTCTCATAACCTAAGCTCTCAAGTTCTAAGGAAACAATATTACAATAAACAACATGGAAGAAGGCATTATCTCCACAAAGACCATTGAAGAACGAATAAATACCACCAGGTTTCAACAGCTTAGGAAGATGTTGCTGGAATTCCCTCAGGTCTTCATAGTATTCTCCGTAAGTATCAAAGAATATACCTGGATAAACAAATGTAAGGAATGAGAAACATAGCATAAATGAGTAGAAGTTTTTTAACAACTGTACACTCCAACAAAAACAGGGCAAAGTAAAGACACAAAGGAATTGAAAAGCTCTAGAAGATATTAATATATCAAATACTCAACACCGGGGTCTAAAAGTTGTCTTTCAGCATAGCCTAGCATTTCCTCTTATCATGTTCAGAAAAATAGGAACACAAACAGAGGCATCAAGAAGATTCATAGAACTATAGAAGTAATTACCATCATAAGAATCGAGTTTGGGAATAACATCTTGCCACCGACCCAATAAAATCTTGACATTTTTCTTCTCACCCCAGCCATTCTGAATCATACGATCATAAACCTCCGGGTGAGCTTCCACAATAGTATGTGAAACGGGATCATATTGCTGGATAGCTGTATCAACAAGACCCATTCCAAATCCAATATTTAATACATGACCACCTCTACAGCAAATTGCTTTTGCATGAGCCTCCATTAATGGTTTTTCCCAGGCCATCATCACAGCTTTGCTATCTGAGTCCATCAGCTTATCCTCGCTAAAACTAACTCTGTCTTCCAAGTAGCGCCCATTGGGTTTATCGTTTTCTTTTTCTTTCCTAGCAATAGTGCCAAGCACTAATTCAGCTTGAACGCCTATTAAAAGCATATACAAAGAAATTAGAAACAGGATAGATAAAAAGTACTCCGTAATTACCATGTTAACATAAATAATTCAGATTCCAGGCGCTCTCCTCACTTGTTCCTCCAACCACCTTACATCACCATTGCCACCACCTAGCCTCATCTTTAACAACCTTTAAGCACCATTCACAACACCACACTCACCTTTAACTATTTCCTCTTACTAAGGGGACGTTTGGGTCAAACCAACGGAATGGAATGGAATGGTATGTGAAACCATCCAAGTATGGACTTAGAACCTCGTAGCTGTGTGTAAGTATTTGGCTCAATCATGGAATGGATAATAACAACTGAGTGTGGAGAAATGGACTTTGAATCTTAATGGGGGAGAAGGGTATGCGATTCTAGGGGAACGGAATGGAGTTAGAATCCATAAGTATAGAACTCTAGTAGAAAACACTCCAACCTAACATGATATCACAGTTAGCGTGACCAAAGCTCACGAGCTCGAATCCTGAAACGCACTGACCACTCTTCAAGCCCAATGGGCGCCTCAACCATGTTTTGGTGGAGATGGTTATCTTACACTAACATTGTGGAATTGGAAATTGAATTGAATTGAATTGAATGAATATCTAGAATTCGATTCAAGAAAATGGAATCATGCTGGCAAACACAAGCTAGACAGAATGACAGAGACGGAAAGAGTAGTAGATAGAATAGAGTAAAGCAATACTCCATGTAGAAGAAGAAGAAGAGGAGGAGGAGGAGGAGATTACGAACCAGCATTGAGAAGAAGCTCAAAAGCCTGTTGGCGACCGTTATCCATGGCGAAATCGCCGGCGCAGAGTCCGGAAGGAGAGATGGCGTTCCATGGAGCGCCGGCATCCAGAAGCTCCCGAAGGACGTCAGCATGACCGTGCTTAGCGGCGAGCATCAATGGCGTCAGACCGTTGTCGTCGAAGTATGCCACGTCGTATCCGGCTTTGATTAGCGATTTTATACCGCTGATGTCGCCCGCCATGGCTAACTCGCACACCTTCTTTCCTTGCTCATCTTCCATGCTTGATTCTGGATTGTTTGTTGAGACTGTGACAGTGCGACTGTGAGAGAGGGAAACCGGAAACCTAGTTTGTTTAATGGGGACGACCAGACCAGACCGAACTGATCGGTTTAGACCAAAGACTGTATAGCAATTATCAGGCTGGATTGGACCGAACCGGCCGGCTTGGAATCGGTATCGTAAGTTGAGTTAGGGTTTTATTTGAGGTTTTGAGAAATGGAGAGTTTGAAGGGTACGCCAAGAGTTACGAGCTTTGAAATGTCGAAAGTTGATCTCTAATTTATATTTATATAGAGGATGTGAAGTGGTGTTCGAGCTCCAAGCGTCAAAACTTAGAAATAAAACTTGGTTTCATGACCCTAAGAGAATCCTACGACATTTAGTTGTACGATGATTGAGCGGGATATGCTTTAGACATACAAATTGTATGTCATGTATAACTACTTTTATAGTTTATTAGACCACGCATCATTACATGCGGATCCAAGAAGCAATTACCAAAGTTCTCGCTACCGCTGAAAAAGAGTACGTATATTGATGTTTGCACTTCATGTGTGGACTCTACCAAAATATCTCGAAGTACATGGCTTGATGTTCACGCGAGGTTTACTCCGAGTATATGTATTGGAATATCACGTCGACATATATTATATATATTGTTACTTTGGAAAGTTTTCCAAATTTCGGGTCGCAGCCACTAAGGCGCTCCATTCTAGGGGCCTTAGTCATGTGTCGCTCGGAGCCATATGTCTATGTGAAGATTTTAACCTAAAATTCTTTATAAATACCGCACTTCCCCTCGAATTAGAGGGGAATTCAAGACGAACTTCGAGGTAGAAAATGCGAGGTTCGAGTGAAACATTTTCACTTAAGAACCGTAGCAAATTTAATAGGGTTTCAAGGCTTTTTTCGTAAGTCGGAATATCATATTTCGCCTAGTTAAAGTGCTAATCTTAGTGTTACACCTTACAAGAACCTTTTTCATAAACGGGATCCTATTCCGATTAGTTAAAGCACTATTCTTCGTTGTTCATCCATATTCAAGAGTCTTTTTCATAAGTCGTTTCATTGTTCATTTTAATTAGATTTTAAAACAATCTTTAATAATGCATTTCGTTTTTTAATCGCTTAACGGATTCCTAATCCACCAATTCGATACGTACACTAAAGCTTATTACAAGTGTGCTTGCTCATACTCGATACTTGTCGACAGGGACGGATCCATACTTAAAATTTTGAGGTAGCGAGTTCATTATATTTGCTCATGATATATGAAAATGTCTCAACTTTACGAAATTCATGATAGTAAAAGTCGATAATTTTAATCATTTTATTTAAGTTTGGGGTAGCGAGTGCTACCCTTTGCTACTACCTAAATTCCGTCTACTCGTCGAGGATGGAGGACCAAGTAATGGTGGGACTATTGCACGAGATTGTTCACATGACAAAGTACTCGGTGTCTTCTCCAGTGGTTGTTACCAACTTACCATCACATAATATCACTACCACCAAGTGGAGTACTGTACCATCCATTCACTCTCACTGTCCTAACAAACAAATCATACATACTTAGATCCAGTCATTAATAGCTAAAGATGTGATCTATTATCTAATTATTAAACTAACTCATTTTCCAAACCCTTAGTTTCCCCTGTATCCGCCATTCTGTTATAATGAGTCAAATATTTTATCCGGAGTATCATCCATTTATGTAGAAAAGACAACTCATTACTTTTGTTATGTTTTGTTTTTCTATGTAAACGGATAATATTTAACCCGTTATAAGAAAGTGACGGATAACTCTATCATAAACAAGAATTTGTGTTTTCCAAATCACTAACTCGTAGTACTCGTATCAATTAATTACTCCACACTACTAGACATTAATAAATGACAACCATGATCCCATGGCAAGAGACTCATTACACGTAAAATTAGGGCTCGTTTGGTTACTCGCCTAATTACCTGGAAGTGCAAAATCTCGAGAAGTGCATTTTCAAAGAGTTGTTTGGTTGTCATTTCATGGGAATTGCCACTTCTCAGGAATTGTCATTTCCTCTATCTTAGGAATTGCCACTTCTTAGGAGTTGTCATTTCCTCTATCTTAGGAATTGCCACTTCTTTCATAATGGAGGAAATTACTCATCAAGCCTCCCATGGTGTTATTTACCACCTGGCAACCAAACAATATTTTTGTAATTCCCATAAAATACAAATTAACGTGAATTTAACTTCCCGATAACTTCATATTCCAATGGTGAACCAAACGAACCTGTAAGACGATATCACGTGAAATTATTGAATACAAACCCATAAGAAGTGAGTACTTTGTATTGACTAATTGATACTCCATACTGTATTGATCGTGGGATAAAACCGTCTCATATACTGGTACAGTAGTAACTAACATAGAGATCAAAGTAGTTTTCCGTTGGTGTTAAGCAAATAAACACAGCTGTTTGATTTTTTCCAGAAATATTGAGTGAAGTGGGTTTTCTTCCTGTGTCTGTGTTTCCCTCTCAAACTTGCCTCGCTTTCCAAATATATTCCTGCCTGCAATACTAGAGAGCCATCACTCGCTACTTACCTTATTCATGCCACTAATTCCGTACGTGCTGACTTTAAAGAGGTTTAAATTAATCTTATTTTCAGGTTTGATAGATTTCTGGGTTGGATTGATTATGTTAGCAATTCTTAGATTTCACATGTTTATGCTCTATCTCATCAAGGGTTAGTGTCTAAATTTTAATATCGGTTTCTCTAACGCCGCGTGACACGTTAGAAAATCCGTTTTAATATTCACGGCTCACTTATCTGAATTTTGTTACCTGTGGAGTAATTGATTTGGTTAGTGTCTAAATTAATACTCCTATTGTTTAATTGGAGAATTTGGAATGTTTGAAATCAGGGTTAGGGTTTGATTAAGAAGAAAAGTTATGATGTTGTCAGAAATGGGCATTATTCTGCAGATGTAGAGGGAATTAGTCCAATTACTGTATTGGATTAAGAGAATGGGGGATAAGACAGAGGAGATGAGGTCTCTGGCCTTAACTCCAACATGGTCTATTGCATCAGTCTTAACAATCTTTGTTGCTGTTTCTCTCGTTGTCGAGAGATCCATTCACCGTCTTTGTAATGTGAGTTTCTCTTCTCTTCCCCCCCTCCCTAAATTCTATCCCACAACAGCCAGCCGCCTAAATAGTATTATACCATCACTTCGATGTAGATGTACTTGAGCTTGTATGTATACTTTCTGAGCTTATACGAGTTTTTGAGCAAAAAATTTACAACAAAACTAAAACCCTTTACGATAACACTCAAAATCACAAAAACACTTATGTACACTGGTTGTATAATCTACTCATTGGGCTAAATGTGTGGACCGTGGAGTAGATCAGCCTGGTTATCACTTTTTTTTTTTTTTTTTTTGGTAAAATGTGAGTATATTGCCAAAAAATATCAATAAGATCATTTACATCATAGGACTATCACTTATCCTGGTTATCACTTATCCTGGTAGTAAACTGCAGCAAACTGTCATGAATCTCGGTTTCATACTATGATGTGGTGGCATGCATTCTGGCATGTCCAATGCTCTAGTTTATCAATGCTATATTTGATATCCGTCATATACGCCATATGGGTTTTATTAGCCTGAGCAAGTATTGACCTTACCCGTCAAGTGTTGGTATCTTTGGCAGTTCTTTGCGTATTGGACGTCATCAGCTCGTAAGGACAGAAATCCTTACAAGTAACAGACTAACAGCCAATACGATCGATATTACATCTTTCTAGTGATAGAAGCCATTGCATTTCTGAAGTTCGCTTTAATGTTGTATTGTTGTGTGCATGGTTGATAGAGGAAAATAGGTCTAGGGCTGTTTTAATTTCTGCCACTTTATGCTTCTTTTTTCGCTTGTTGTAGGATAATACTTTATTGAATTATGTTACGAAGTGTAATTTTTTGCTACCCCATCTATGAAATCTTGTGTTCTATAGTTTATACTTGTTCTTTTGTATTGATTGTTGTTTAGATTACAAGTTCGTGACGGAGGGCATGGGTTGTTATTTTTGATCTTCTTGAATAATGATTACTGTTAAGTATATTAATTGGTAATTGTTGAAACTACCGCCGCTGGAGTATTTCTAAATGTTTGTTAACTTGGTTGATACAACTGATGATATTTTTCATAATTCAGTGGCTGGATAAAACACATAGAAGACCTTTACTTCAAACAGTGGAGAAAATGAAAGAAGGTAACCCAGTCCATCTATCCACCATGTTAATCTTAGCTGATAACCTGAAAGTTAGTCTCGTAAGTCAAACCCAAATCCTTTGTATTTGTCATTCGGTTATAGGGTTCTTGGTTTGGTCCGCCTCACATGTGAGACCGTCTCATCTAAGTTTTTGTGCTTAGCCGAAGGATTGATTGGTTTAAATGCTTGTTTTGAAGTTGTAGACTTGTAGTATCACAAAATGTCTGAACTTCATCCCTGTCTGCAGAGTTGATGCTTCTAGGGTTTATATCTCTTCTCCTTACGGCAACCTCCAGCACTATATCCAACATATGCATTCCTTCAAAGTTTTTTGGGGATGCATTTTCCCCATGCTCAGAAACAGATGCTCATGACGCAACAGAAAATAGTGCTTCTGAAGGGCGTAAACTTTGGAATTCTACAGTTCACAACTTCAGAATATTGACTAATGTTCTGAATGAAAATAGATGCCCTGAGGTACGTTATTTTTCCTTTTAGCATAATTTATCTCTCTTTTCAAGTTGCATAACATTCCATCCAACAGTCTTCGTTGTTCTCTTGCTCGTGTAATTTGTTTTCCTAATAACTTGTAATAGGGTAACGAGCCATTTGTTTCATATGAAGGCCTTGAGCAGCTGCACAGGTTCATCTTCATCATGGCAGTGACACATGTAACTTACAGCTGCCTAACAATGTTGCTGGCAATTGTGAAGGTATATCTCTTTACAACCTTTCGCCTTTTGTGCTTAATGTTGAACAAGAGTTTTTATTTTTCACGCCAGTTCTTTAGAGGCACTCAATAAGGACTGCTTTGTGTTACCAAGCAGAAGATACATATTTTTCTGATTCTCTACATCTTAATGCAATATAGGCTTATAGGATGAAAGGTATCGGGTTCTAATATATCTCAGTTGTATGCGCATGTTAAAGGCTTTAGTGGAGGAAATGTTGGACTTCAAAGGGATAATGTCTGAATTGCCAATACATATATTATGTGCATCATCCTCTACTATTTATAAAGAATACTCCGCATAATTTGTTAGGATTGGCTTTTTTGCTATGTTTTTTTTTTCCAGATACATAGTTGGAGGGTATGGGAAGATCAAGCTCATATGGATCGGCATGATGTACTCTCAGGCAAGCTTTATGATAACCTTAAATCAACTACAGTTATTTCTACTCTGTATGTTTTTGTAGATATACATGGAGAATTGGGAATTATGTGAATTATGTGTGAACATGAGGAATACAAAACGGGAATTGGGGTGGGTGGATATGATAAATGGTCCAGTTCATGGCTTTCAGAACTTATTATGATACTGAATTTAAGTCCATGGGTTGAAATTGTTTTGCATTTAAAGCCGAGGCTGAATTAGGGTGGTTAAACAATGATACATCAAGTTTGTACAGATTAGGTTATTGTAATTATTGTTCTGATTAGCTAATGAATCCCACATCCAAAGCGATTGTTCGCCCTCTTCGTTCTGGCCATGACGTATCTCAATAACTAGTGTCGCTGTCTTCTGATATCAATACATCTTGGGGATACGATACGTATTGGCTGAGGCTTGAACCATGGAACAAGCACTCTCAAAACTGCCTACGTTTTTCATGTTCAGTCAGTTATCTATTCGAAGAGGAGGAGAGCAGGTGTAGTCGAATAAGATGTGTGGGCTTCAAATGACATTTAGATTCAAACCTCTTTTTTTTTTTGGTAATTCCTCCTCTGGATCCTCCATTAAAGCGAGAGGAAAGAGGTCACAGTATTGTCATTCCCCTTTTCTTCCCCCCTTTTTTTTCCTAGGTTAAAAAGGGTGGGGTATATTCAAAAGACGCGACATCGTGAAGTTTTGAAATTTGAACCCAGAGTATGAGTACCCCCTCAATGACTTTCCCATTTAGCGTAACTGACGTGTGCAAGGGGTCACGAGCTTATAAACATAAACAGGTTAGTCTATTATGCTGCCAATGAGATGAGAACAATTAACATCAGCGCATTTGTTCCACTCTGGTCTTCTCTTAGGTTTGAGCCTTTTTGGAGGCTCTTGCTTATGAGATAGCATGGTATTCCTAAAGCTAATTGAGTGTTTTTTACAAACATTGTCTTTTGTGTTGATTTGTCACTGTCATTGGATTCAGTTCTTCCAATTAGTTGGAGCTTTCATACTTTGCTGGTAGCAGTTTTAATGTAACTTGGAAAGGAATCTGTTTTGATCTGACCTGCCAGTTTGAACTTTTATGTGTCAACCCATACACTACAAGTTAATTGTGGATTTTTTTTGAACAATTATTGTACCAGTTGTGGACTGAACTATAGGGTACATATATATATATATATATATATATATATATATATAGATTTTGTTTAAGTATGAGTGGTGTGACATAGATGGCTGTAACTGGAGATGTAACTGTCGGAACTTTGAACAGAGATCACAAGGGAGTTGGTGATGCGAAGACAATCAAGCTTTGTCAAATTCCAAGCATCAAATGCTTTAACCCAACACAATTTCTTGATTTGGGTGGTGAGCCTACAATTATCATCTTTCTTTTGCTTCACATTCTTCATCACTATTTGGTCCATTTTATTTTGTTAATTTTCATTGTTTTTGCACATAGGTGATAATAATATGTACTCCGTAGTTTGTAGATCAATGGCAAACACCCATGTGTTATGTACTCTCTCCATACCAAAGAGATATTCCCATTTTTATTCCAATGTGAGAAATATAATAATCAAATGTGGAGATCTCTTTGGTATGGAGGGAGTAGTTTTTACTTCTTAGTGATCGTATATGCTGCTAGACTCTATGCAAGTATATGCTGATATGTGGTAGAGGATGATTGCCTTTTCCATCACTTGTTGCTTTCAAACTAACTGTAATAGATTACTTGTATGCCATGTGTGGTAAATCATCACCTGGCTCTTTTAACTCACTATCCACCTTGCACTGGTATGAAATTGTGTTTTTTTTGGGGAAATTGGTATTTAGATATTGAGATGTAAGGTAACAGATTGCAGCCAATAGGCGGCCGGCATTTCCGAAAATTTACTCATTGCATTACTTCTGTCTTTCTTAAAAATGAAGTTTGAGCGGATTTCCCCCCCTTTTAGGCATAACCTCCTTTATTACTGAGACATACACGATCGCAATATACTTTTCCCCTTTTTCTTCAAAAAGAGTAGATATTACTATATATGAAGATGCGGAAGTACCACTAAAACAATGACGATAATTTGAAATACAGGTTGGGACACCCAAAGTGTCAACAGTTATCCATGAGGTGGCAGATAATGGAGAAAATAATGTTGTGGTGGCTTAGGTAACCTAGCAGGATTGTTTTAATACCGTGACCATGATCCTGAATGTTAACATGACAGACACAACACTTAATTTTAGGCAGATTACATCTCTTTGACAAATAGCCTTGTCCAACTCTCCGACATAAACCTTCTTCTGACACTGGAAGTCTGGCAACTGAAACGGAGCAACATGTCAAATTATGATAGTAGAATGATTGGGGATATTATAATCGCTATTTTGTTATGCATTTAAATTTATATAATCTGTAATCTTGAAGCACTTGATGTCCGTTGGAATTGGGATATTATGGTTGCTGTTAAATGTTTGCACCAGTCATCACAGATTATATTGTTAATAAAATTAGAAAATTATGTCCAATAGAATTAAAGGACTTGATATTTAACCTGAGCCCGAAGGTACATCCAAATCATGGAGGTTTTGAAGGTAACTGTGACCGCATTTTGAAACGGTATTGGCAGCATTTATTCCATAATGATGGGAGATAAAATTTCAAATCAAGACTTAATGCCACGAGTAGCCTATTGCATGGCTCTTTTAAGGGATGTGCATTTGTGGTGTTTTCATTTACTTTAGATTATAACGAACCTAACTCTCAGAGGGATTTATTTGAGAATGCTAGCACCTTCGATGAAGAGTTGAAGGCATTGATTTATGTCCTGACAATACCTCACCATCAATTTAGAGAAATTGCCATTAAATTTTTCTTTTGGTCCTTATTTCTTTCCATTTTCTTCAGATGTTATGACACTTGAGATTCGAGCAAATATTCTATGATGAGCTTCTTTTCTGGATTCCATATTGACTTGCATGTAAAAATTCGATAGTTATTAGTGACTGCTTTATTGTTCTCAGGCATGTTTCTTAAGGCAATTTGGACGGTCGGTGGAGCGTGCTGATTATCTTACACTTCGTAAGGGCTTCATCACGGTAATTAGAACTGACTTTAAAAATGTGTATTAGTTGTAGGAAACTTTAAAGAGTTCTATGACTAGACCACTCTCAAATGTCCCATGTTAGAGTGTTCTTGGGATACAGAAGGAGGAGACTTGCTATAAATAGAGGCCTGCCTTCACATTTGTATGCATTCAAACCTTTAAGCTAATCAAATAAACTAACTCTTCTCTTCTACCTCACTTCTTCGATTTACAATCTCTTATACTCGAACATGGAGAAAAAATCGTAACTGCTTGTTAAGTCGTCTGCTTTTCCTTAATATGAAGCATATATTCATTGCATTACTTATAAAGAGTCTAATAGAAACCATTTCATTGTTATGATACTGAGGCATTGGAGGTATTGTCGAGGTTGTTGTGAGGAAACTCTTGATTAGAGACTTGAGCTTTGAAAATGTCAAATACCATTTTTTGTACAAACAAGATGCACTTCTTTGTTTAAAAACAAAATTTCATATCTGACTCATTTGTTTGTGAAATGCAGAATCACAATCTTACTATAAAATATGACTTTCACAGCTATATGATTCGTTCTATGGAAGAAGAATTCCAAAGAATTGTTGGCGTAAGGTGAGTTTGAAGCATGCAACTGTACATTCTAATGATGTGTTTTTATCGTTTCTTTTTTTTCCCTACATTGCTTTTTTGTCGTTTATTTTTTAGGTGTTTTTTTCATTTAATTTCTATTTTGTTATAGCTGTTTACGTGTGTGCCACCATATTATGTCATCGTGTTAAGTTTTGGGATAGAATGTGTAGTTTGTTTCATACTGTTTTGCGCATTCTATAGTATATTCAGAAACAATGTTTCTGCATCATGAAGTTAAGTCAATATCAGTTTCGCTCTTCCAGAAGATCGACATAGGGCATCTGCAGTGGTAAGAGGCTAAGAGCTTCTTATTGGATCCTACCATTGACATATCATTAAATTTTAAAAGCACTCTTCTTAAATCCTTCCTTCAACAATGGAAAAACTTCAATTAAATTTAAAAATTAGGTCCACTTTCTCTACTTTTCTTTCGCAAAACAAAGGAAGCAACGTCTTCATTAAAAAACGTACTCCTACATAAGGAGTGGTCCTTGATGAATGATGATTGCTTCTTCATAAACAGCTCCTTAAGAAAGAGCAGTTGAGTCTGAAAAGCAACCAACCATTGTGGATGCGCTTAGAGTCCTTGCCATTCTTCTATGCATCTATTGCATCTGTGTCCTCTTTTATTTGTCTAAACTTAAATTTGAATGATTATTATTTTCATTGTTATATCTTCGTCATCACTGTCTTTTCGTCGTCAACAAATCCTTTGGTTGTTTCAAATTTTCCCGTTATACTTTTGCATAATTGGCTACATTTGGTGATACACCTAATTAATGACTTCCATTTTTTTGCAGCGGTCCACTCTGGGGCTTTGTTATTGCTTTCATGCTTTTTAATATACGAGGTTAGAAGAATTTCAATGCAGCAAATGAACTATGTTTCGATATGAATTACATGCTGATGTTTGTGTCAGGATTTTATCTTTAAATTGTGAAGGCTCACATTGTTGTTGTGGTTTGACATTTTTTCTCATATTCTCGATTTCCTAAGTGACAAAATTAGGACCCAGTCCAGTGTTTAGGTTGTGTTACTACTAACACAATGTTTTCTTTGTAATAGAACTGCTTACACCTGTGTATATATTTTTTAAATTTCAGGGTCAAATCTGTACTTTTGGATAGCCATAATACCGATATCAGTAAGTCTCTTTTCCCCATCATTTGTTGATTTAAGTGCCTTGTCTTTTCCCCCCCTTCCCATAGCCTGAAGTAACAGACATTTTTTATAAGCTCTTCATTATTATTCTCTCCCCTGTTCCCATTTAGCCCCCACTGCAAATGACCGCTACTTTACAATAAAAAGAAGTGCAGCTAGCTTAGTAAACCAGCTTGATTAAAGTCGTACTGTCATAATATACGGGTCTTCTTTCCCCTTTATGTAACGTTTTTTTCCATAATATGCAGCTAGTTCTTTTGGTGGGTACTAAGCTACAACATGTTATAGCAACCTTGACACTGGAAAGTGCTGGAGCCACTGGTTTCTTCACAGGGAGAAGACTAAAGCCTCGTGATGATCTCTTCTGGTTTAAGAAGCCTGAACTGTTGTTGTCCTTGATTCATTTCATCCTTTTCCAGGTAAGCATCTATACGAAATTTCCATTTGAATTGCGAATGGAGCCGTATCAGGTTAACTAATAAGCATGACGTCTGCCTCGCATGCATCTTTTGCAGAATTCGTTTGAGCTAGCATCATTTTTCTGGTTTTGGGTAGGTCCTTCTGCCGAGTTATCATTTTACTTATTCAGTGTAACTGTGTAAGAGTACTTGTTTTCATGTGCATTAGTTTTACGATATTTGGCCATTGAAAAATTGGAACTAAAGAGACACAGGAGAGGGTTGTTAAATTTTTCTGCAAGGGGAGATGGAATTTTCAGCCGTTCGTCAAAAAGTCTCATTTATTAAGGCCTTTCCCTTTCTTTGTTAGCCCTGTGAGAAATAACCATGACCTTATATACCTCTCTTAGCATACCTTCACGTTCTTTGTCAAATCACAGTTACAATATTGGACTTTTTTTACTCATATATCTGCATTCCCTGTTTTAGTTCTGTTCTGACTGACTCACAGGCAAATGTTCTTCTCACTTCCTCATCGGCATTTTCCACCACCTTCGTTGATGAGAATGTGATTATATTCTTTTGGAAGAATAGTAAAAGATTCAAACGGATATACAATAGATTCTCAGTGTTTTTCCCTCTTTTTCTTTTTTCTTTTTTCTTTCCTTTTCATTCTTATAGATGGCTCTTTTAACGCTTTGTTTCTCTTCTTCCTACCCCTTTCTTTTCAATATTGTTTGTTTGTACTGTGCGTTGTCTAATTCCGATCCAATTACATTGTATCTGATGGTGACTTTTTTTTTGGAAAAAACATTCTTACAGTGGCAGTTTGGCTATGATTCCTGCTTTATCAAAAACCACCTTCTAGTTTATTTGCGGCTTATTCTGGGGTATGCTTCTCTTCGTGCTGCTGATACTTCTAACTTCTAAGGCACATTTGCACATAGCCATTTCATCTCTAACTGATAATTTTACAGGTTCTGTGGGCAGTTTCTCTGTAGCTATAGCACCTTACCCCTCTATGCATTGGTTACTCAGGTAATTCAAAGCTGTGAATCTGTAACTTTTTGTAATGTTTTCTGTAAATCAATAGAATGACTTTTGAACGGTGTTTACATGGTCCAGTGTTCAATTATGTTAAAGAAAGTTGAACTAGTTTCAAAAACTTTAGCAACGTAGTTCACGGAGGAGTTCCTCTCTAGTAAGATTGATAATATACAACAATCTCTTTTGAAAAATGCAAAATAATTTTTTCATATAAATAACATTTGATCCTTTGTCCCTTGACATAAAAAATTAAACTCGAGTACTTAGTCTACCCTCTTACCGTCACCATCTTTGAAACCACCACAAGAGAAGCACGTGAAGCTAGGGGAAAAGACATTGAAGGTCGAAATCCCTAGATGTAGAGAGGTGGAGCCGGAGGTGGATGATGGGAGTTTCAGTGATGGGCTGGAGTCAGCAGAACTAGGGGCGATTTTGGTGACGTTGGCGAGTGGGGTCAGGTGGTTTTGACTCTGACAATGCGATGGGTGGTTGGGTAGAGGGAGGGAGGTAGGACAGAGGGGACAATGGTTGTGTCAGGTTGACTATACGACAGTTTGAATGGTGGTAGGCGCCAGGCGGTGGGTTATATCGGTGTGTTGGTAGAGGTGTCTCTAATGTGGATAAAATGTAAAATTTTCATTAAGAACTTTTTTGGTGGTTATTTCAGATGGGTACAAATTACAAGGCAGCCCTGATTCCTCAAAGAATAAGGGAGACGATTCATGGGTGGAAGAAGTCGGCTGCGAAGAGGAAGAGAAGGCTGGGTGTATATGCAGATGATTCGACGGTGCATACAGACACAAGCACAGTTATGTCACTTGAAGAAGATGAAGACGACCATCAGTTACTCGACATTCCTGAAACGAGGCCCATATCTCACTCAGAAATCGAGCTTCTTCAATCACCTTCCACTACGCAATCAAGTCCTGTCCTGACCGATGAAAATTCTAGCCGTGTAGCCGCTACTCCTCTCCTTAGACCATCTTCATCATCTTCTACTTTTCCCGCTCCTCGTCCTGCTAAGCCAGACCGAGGAGAATGATGAATGATGATTGACAGACAATGTGTACAAGAAGACATTGGTGTACTGGTGGTTGCCTAGTAGTAGTATTTTTGACTTGATTCAAGTGTAAAGTAATATAGCTCGTAAATCCCATGTCAATTGCTTGCTCAATTGGTCTTAACTTGCAACCGACATATTTGTCGTATTAAAACGGGTTAAATATACTCAACTAGTAAGGAAATGTCAACAATCTTTTCGTACCTATGCAAATGGGTTTATCTTGTTGTAAATGTTTGACACGTGATGAACTTAAGACGGACAAGCAAGAATCTGTCTTGCTTGAGTGGGCTGTTTTTAGTTTGAACGTAAATAATTTTTTTTTTTTGCCAACCATTAATTCCAACCGTAAATGGGGCACATTTTTGTTTGTGATGAGAATATTCGTTACAAATTTGTTACAGGTCAAATAATATTTATTTGGGTAGATAAAGACAAGCCGTGTGCTACTTTTTAGGCTTGATTTTTCCAACCAAGTAATATTATTTGATCCGTTGTCGATTTGTGACCGACATATCTGTCACAAGGGAACCTACTCCATCTCCATAAATGGTAGTACTTCTTCTAGTTTATTTATTTGTTTGTCTTTGATTAAAATATTATCACAAAAAAAATATAAAAAAAAGGTTTATTCCTTTAGCTTTTTCGATATCTTGAGAGTCTATCTTACCTTATTACTCGTACTTGTAGTTATTACCTTCGTTCAATTCGAACCTACCCTTATGCTTTATGCACTAGTTTTCTCAAAAAAAAACTTTGTTTATTATTAAAGGTACAAATGTGTAAGGGTTAAGTATTTCTTCAATGTTAAATGTACGGTAAATAGTGAACCAATAACTAAAACAATATTCAAACAATAAGTAATGTTTAAGTAAATAAGCAATTTTTAAGTATTTGTTTAATATTAAAACAATAACTAAAATTGAAATAAGAAGCTTGTAAAAAATAATAAGAGAAGGTTGAAGTTGAACGGAAGGAGTGAAATTTAACAATGTTTTCACGGTATATACGAGTAATATAAAATACATCCCATTTATTATTACGTATTAAATATATTTTCAAGTTTCAACTATAAACAAAAAGTCTTATTTTCATAAAGAGTATTATAAACTAGAAGTCTTATTATCACGATATTAGGACAACCAATTACTCCATACTAGATAACGAAACACAACTTCTCTTGTGAAATAGCCTCAGAATAAAAAATTGTAATATCGAAGATGGGTTGGCCCAGTGATTAAGACCATATGCTCTGAGACAGTAGGTCTCAGGTTCGAAATCTTTCTTCCAAAAACATACTACTCCGTAGTATTATTCAATTACAAGTATTTATTGTGACGAGTATTTTCCGAAACGACGAGACTGAGACAGAGGAGTAGTAAGCAGAGGTTAGTGAGTGGTTTAGTAAAGAGTAATGAGTACGGAGTAACAAATTAAAACACCAAACCTGAACAAAACTCGAAAAAGTACCAAACACACAAGAACCCTAACACAAAACTTATCAGCCGCACCACTGGTTCACAAATTGAAGCCTTTGATTCACCGCATCAACTCCATCGTCCCCAGATCTTCCAAGCAAGGTTCAACTTCAATTCCTTCTGTTGCTTCATCATCATTCTTTAATGTCAGTTTCATCTTCAATTCATGTTTCAGTCGTTCGATTTTTCTTCTTCACTTTATTTCACTGTTTCCGTTTTTAATTTTTGATTTTTTTCAACCGTCAATTAGTTTTCTAGGTTCGTAATTACTGTTGTGGTGTGAATTTTATTTCAGTAGTTTTTCAAGGTATGAATTTTTTGTTCGAATTTTGATGTAATGAACGACTAGGGTTTATGTCTACAGTTATGGCGTCGTCGTGATTGTTGTGCCTTTAATGTCGAATTTTGTGAAGAGGCCAACAATGGGATTTTTATTCAATTTCATGTGTTTTTGAATGAATATTGACATACACATGTTTTGAGCCTGTAATTCGAGAATCGGCAATTTTTACGTAAATGTGTGGCTAGGGAGTACAGTTTTCCTCTTCGTAATTCAGGATTGTTCTTTGGTTCTGGATTATGTTTGATCAAAGCAAGATGCTTTTGTGGAAAGTCTGTCGTGGGTCATCGGCACTCTGCGTTTGTGTTATTGTTGCTCACATGAGGGTACAACTTCATACATTCACCTTCCTTGCCCGCAGTTTACGTGAGCCTTGAGGCACTTGACTAATGTTGTTGTGTATTGTATTCAGCCATTGCCTTATTTATCCCCAGCTCTTAGTTGTTTGCATGCTGTCTCTCTTTCAAAATCCAAGAGGGGTATTCTAACACCGTTTTTTTCCCTTGAAAATTCAAACTTGTTTGCAAAAAATAGTATGGAGTACTTTTTTTGTTCATCACCGATTGACAGGCCTTAAGGCCGCCTAACTTAATCACTTGTCTTGCACCTTGTCAAATTAGGGCCTTGTTGCCTTGTACGGTTCTTAAAAGTAAATGTGTTTGTGTACTCTGAGCCTCTCTCAAAGTGTCTTCTTTCACTGAACTTTGCAGAATGCCAGGGTCTGATAACGCAATTCCGCTTTCTCCTCAGTGGCTTCTCCCAAAGCCAGGGGAGAATAAGGCTGGGAGCGCACTAGGGGTTTGTATTTTCTATCTCTACTTCATTGTGTATATACTATTTCAAATTTAAGAGCTGAGTGGTGTTACACTTAATTAAGATCGTCTTTTATTTAAAAGCTGAGTACCTTTTTTTAATCCTTGCTTAGGAAACTCATGCAAATCCATACTCTGGTCACGGCGATCGCTCAGATGTTGTCAAGTCTCCTGGAAATGGTGATGAAATGCAAGAGACCAAGAAGAAAAAAGATGTTTTCAGGCCTACTTTTCTTGATATGGAATCTAGGCGCCGTGACCACTGGCGGGATGAAGAAAGGGACACAAATCAATCTGTGCGCAAGGATCGTTGGAGGGAGGGAGATAAAGAGATTGGTGATAATCGCAAGAATGCTCGTTGGGTAGACAATTCTCCTGCAAAACTCCCAGGAGAAGCTCGTCGAACTCCAACTGACAGAAGGGCTGATCCAAACAGGGAGTCTCATCATGATCAGCGAAGTGATGGGAAATGGAACACTCGCTGGGGTCCAGGTGATAAAGAGATGGATAAATGGTCTGATGTTGGGAAACATGATGGCATGCCTTCTGACAAAGGGCCTTCACATTTCTCAAATCATGGTAAGGATGAGAAGGAAGGTGAGTCTCGCCCTTGGAGACCCAGTTTTTTGCAGGGTCGTGGAAAGGCAGATCATCATACACAGTTGTCAGGCAAAGAAGGTCCTGCTTACAACCACGGGAGAGGTCGTGGGGATAATGCTCCACCGACTTTCTCTGCTGGTCGTGGAAAGGTTGCTTTTGGTTCTGGGAGTAGCAATACTTATCCTGGTCACGTACAATCTTCTGATTTCATGCCTGAACGTGGTGATAATGGCCCGGGAGAACCTTCCCCTTTCAGATATAATAGGACAAAGTTGCTTGATATATTCCGACTAACTGATCTAAAATCTTCCAATAAGATCTTGGATGGATTAACACAAGTTCCCTCTCTAACTCAGGAAGAACCTTTACAGCCTCTGGCTCTTTGTGTTCCTACACCTGAGGAATCTGTAAGTTCTACATATCTTTCTGTGTGTTTATTTTAGTTTTATCACTCTAACCCTTTGTCGAACGGTGCAGAGTATCCTGAAGAGCATTGATAAAGGGGACATTGTTAGTAGTGGTGCTCCCCAGGTATCTAAGGATGGATCTTCTGGACGAAGAGCTGGGGATTTTGAGACATCTAGGCATAAAAAGATTGGTACAGATTGATATTTTACTATGTCTTATCCTATGTTGTTTGTTTGCCATTTGTTTCCTGACCGGGTTTTATGGTAGTAAATACTCCTTTTAATGGGTTTTCTTCATTCATTTTTAACATGTTTTTACAGCCAGCAAAGAAGATTTATCCTCTGCTGCAGATGATGCCAGCGACAAGGTTGACAATGTGAGAGGTGCTTATTTCAGAGTTTCGGAGGGCTCGCCTGGTGAAAAACTGATGCATCCTTCTGGGCCTAATAGCTCATCAGGTAATACTGATTATCAGAAGTCTTATACTGAGAACATATATAATATTGAAGGTAATGACTTCTGGGACCGTTTGTTAACTAGTCTTTGTGTTTCATAAGCACGTGGAATATGACAATCTCAAAATTTGGCAAATATTGAACCAAAAATTGTTATCAACTATATAAAGTCTGCTGTATATATCATCAAACCAACACAACGACAAATTCTTCCTCAATGATATGGGATTGGCTAACATGAGTTGTATGAAATTGTCACTTTGAGAATAGAACTAATGAAGATTGGAGATCAGGGAAAACACAATAGTAAAACAACGATACTACTACTATATGTGGGGACGGAAAAAAAAATACTATAGATGAGGAAGACCTTTTGATTGTGCTAAGATGCGATTTTAACTGGGCAAAAGGTTATCAAGAGAAAATTATAGTCTAAAATATTGGGAAAAACAGTACTCCCTATAAAATAGGTACAAATGAAAGGAAAAAAGTCTCTAGATTAATGGAAAACATTTTTGAAAATCAAGTCAATGGTTAAGTTAGTTCATCATCCATACGATTTACTTCCCTCCTTTCACCCTTATTGACATTTCTCCATTGCATTGATTCTGACACATGGACAAACCTCCTTAAGACCTCAGAATCTTGAGGCAACTGGTTTAACCAGAAAGCGAATGAGTGCATTAATTTTATATAGTGTACTGTGTAGCATTTGTATGGAGGAAGACGAACATTTGTGTCCGATTGAACTTTTCTAAGGTAGCGTTTGGGAGCTCGAATTTCATTTAGAATCCTTGATTTGGAAACTGGAAATCTAAATTTATGATTTTAAAATGCAAATACTCTGTTTGGGGGAAAAATGAGGATCCTAATTTCTGAATTTGATTTTGGTTCATCTATTTCCGTCGTTCCTGAATTTGTGTTTCGCTTCTTTGGCCGACCTTCTGTCACTCATGTAGTTATGGCGTGAAAATCAAATTGAAACCTAAAAAAAACTTGAATAAACTTGCTCACAAAATTTGGCAGGTTAGATATAAGCTTGAACAGAATAAAAATTAAAGAGAATTATAGTTGTATGGCATAAATCCACACGGTTAAACAAATCTCCTATCGGTTCTTCAAAACTTGAAAAAATTAATCATCCTAAACTTGATTAATTCAAGCTAAAATAAAAATGAGTGGCAACGTGAGATAATAAGTATTACTGTACATTAAATTTCCATGAATGCGAAATAGTTTTCCAAATAGTGCATTTGGGCCAAATTCATATTCACAAATGAAATAATTGCTGCCAAAAAGGTCATTAGATATTTCTGAAATTCTTCTTTGATCTCTTCCCCTCCTTGCCACATTTTTTAGCAATTACAGAGGGAGTGGGTAGTCGAGATTTGAGATCGAGACCAAAACCAAAAAAAAAAGAACCTTTTTAGAGTGATACTTGTTCGCTTTCAAAATATCTGAGACTTTGTAGTGTTTGCCAGTAAGAGTGTAGCTTTTGATGAACAAATGCTTCAATTTATGCCCTATTGAGTAATTGTATGCTAAGAATACATGCTTCAACCTAGTAACCACAGGATTTTTTTAATATTTCCTTACTAGAATAGGCTGTGGTCATATTGTTTAGTATTTCTGTTGGTGGTTATTCGGCTGTATTTATTTTCCTTTTGTAATTATGGTAGCACCTTACTTAGATTGTTTACTTTGATTGCGCTCAGCTGCTAGGGATGAGACTTCCACTATCCAGAGGGGAAATGAGTTCTTCAACAACAGAGATGCTATCATAAAGGGACATGTTTCCACTAAATCTGAAACTCCTTGGCGGTCAGCATCTGCTGCGCAACCTCCACTTTCTCCGCCACCTGCTAACAAGAGTTGGGCACAAGAACCAAAAGACCGTCCTGCTGGCTGGGAGAATACGGTACCTTACGCTCACAATGAAGTAACATGGCATGGTGGAGAAACTTCTACACCCTGGAAACATTCATCCGTTGAAGTGCAGTCCCCAGAAGACCTGTCACTTGTATATAAAGATCCTCAAGGTCTTATTCAGGGTCCGTTCTCTGGTGGCGACATAATTGGATGGTTTGAGGCCGGGTATTTTGGTATTGATTTGCATGTTCGCTTAGCAAGTGCCTCAAATGAATCCCCGTTTTCTTTGCTCGGAGATGTGATGCCCCATTTGAGAGCTAAAGCAAGGCCACCCCCTGGTTTCAATGCTCCAAAGCATGCAGATGTCGTTGACGTTCCTATTAGATCGAGCTCGAGTGGGGCCAGTAGTACCCTTCCTGGTGGGGTTAATTTGATTGGAAATGAATATAGACATGCACATGGCTCAGCAACTGAAGCCGAAAATAGATTTTTGGAGTCCTTAATGTCTGGAGATATTGGCAGTTCTCTGGAGAGATTTGCCTCAAAAGAAGGTTCCTTCATGCTTGCATATCTTTAATTTAATTCTCTCATGTTTTAAAATCTTTGTATTTTTGTTTATCCGTAATTAATGTAACTTGGTGGCCCTCCTTCCTTTTAGGTATGCATGGATTTAAAGGTCATATGTCTACTGGTATGCCTGCTGTTGGTCCTGAAAGTGCAGATGTCTTGAGCCTTTTGGCAAAGAGAATGAACCTTGAACAACAAAAACCAGTATCTAACCCTTATCCATATTGGCCACCTAGGGATTCTTTACCTGTTTCAAGTCCTGACATAATTCAAGGCAACATTGACATGGGTCATGGACATAACTTTCCTCAATCAATGTATAATTTGCAGCAGCAGAAGTTGCAGCCACAAAATATACCACCAAACACTAATTTATTTGGCCAAACTTTAGAGAGTCAAGGCATACTTACTGAGAAGCTACTTTCATCTGGTTTAGTTCAGGACCCTCAGGTGTATAATCTATTACAGCAACAGTACTTGATGCAGTTGCAGTCTCAACAAACTGTGCCGAGCCCACAGCTGTCTATGTTAGATAGGATCCTGTTGCATCAACACCAACAGAAGCAAGAGGAGCAACAGAAGTTGTTACTTTCCAAGATTCTCTCAGAGCAGCAACTTGCTCAACGTTTTGGTGACCCTTCTTTTGGGCAAATGCAGGCTTCAGCACCAGTTATTGGAAACTCACCAAATACCAGTTCTGCACCTCAGCTTTTAAATCAATTTTTTCAAATTAACCCTCAAAACCCTATCTCTGCCATGCCAAATGATAGAAATGCCGACACTGCTAATATGCTTCCTAGTGCTCCACTGGGTATGAGTCGTACAGTTCCTTTTGAAGGAAGCTCATCTTTACTCTTGCCTCATCAGATATTAGGAGACCTTCCTGCAGATGTGTCCTCAGTTTCAGCACATGCTATTGACACAAAACTTAATATTTCACCACCTGGGTCTATGATGGACAGCGTTGCTACTACTGAAGCAGTGGAGCACTCATCGTCATTGAGGCAGACTTTACATAGTGATTCAGAAGTCATTGACCCTACTTTAGGGGCAGAATGTGACAATCATGGATCATCAACAGGAGGTGGCAAGAATGTGTTCTTGAGGCCCAAGATATCCGATGATGCTGATGTTATTCAGTCTAGACCTCTTGAGGAAACACCTTTGAAAGTGTCAACTGAGGAGGTTTCTACAGTTAAAGATGAAAAAAAGGTTGAACCACGGGTGGTTAAGAAAACATCTGAGAAGAAGTCAAAGAAACAGAAATCTTCAAAGGCTCAGCCATCCAGTGATCAGGTACAAGGAACTTCAAAGGGAACAAGTGTCCAACAATTGAAGCAATCTGAAGATGGAAAAGCAAGTGCTACAGATCAGTCAGAGGTGGGTGTACCTGCTTCTGGTATATTGGCTGGAGCTCCTATTCACAAAGGTATTGAGGCTGTAGCTTCACAGGATGAGCATTTTGTCTCTGCAAATGTGCCTGGTGGTGCTTTTGACTCGAATACTAAAGATGACGAGTCTACACATGGAAAAACTGCACAAAGAGCATGGAAACCAGCCGTTTCTGTTAAGCCCAAGTCGTTACTAGAAATTCAGCAGGAAGAGCAGCGTAGGGCCCAGTTTGAAATCTCAGTTCCTGATGTCTCTGCTTCTGTTGGCTCTATGATTTCGTCAAGTCCTTGGGCTGGAGTTGTACCTACAGACTCTAGAGTTACTAGAGAAGTCAGTCATGATAGCAGCAATACTGATCACAATGTTGCAATGTTGGAGTCATCCAAGATTAAGAAAAGTGGACTACACGATCTTTTAGCAGCAGAAGTGGCAAAGTCTAGTGAGAGAAATATGGAAGTGTCAGACTCAGAGTCTAGTCTTCCTGCTTTACCAACTACGGCCAAACAATCAGATACGGCTATTGATGACAATTTTATTGAGGCTAAAGATTCAAAAAAGAGTCGCAAGAAAGCTGCCAAGGCTAAAGGTGCTGCAGTGAAAGCTTCAACAAAATCTTCCACTGATATGATAGTTGCATCCAGTCCTGTTGAAAAAGGAAAAGGTAACAAGCTTGTGCAAGTTGAGAAGGAAGTATTGCCTGCACCTCCATCTGGTCCATCTCTAGGAGATTTTGTTTACTGGAAGGACGAATCAACCAGTCCTTCACCAGCACCTGCATGGTTGGCAGAATCTCCAAAGATCCCAAAACCCGCATCACTTCGAGACATACTCAAAGAACAGGAGAAGAAAGGACCCTTTGCTCAGCAGCAGCATCCACAGATCTCAACACCTCCAAAACCTCAGTCAACTCAGACACGTGGGTCTTCACGGTCAGTTATAGCACCATCACCTTCTAAAGTGGCTGCACCAGTTCAGATTTCTTCTGAGGCATCTTCCCAGTCGAAGTTTAACAGTGAAGATGATTTCTTCTGGGGACCACCTGAACATTCGAAGCAAGAAACAAAACAGTATGTTCTGTCCTCATGCTAGTAATTCTCCTTTAGGCTCTTAGCTGTGTTTGTCCTATCTAGTGTCTATATTTTGGCCATTTTAAATGAATAAATAACTAATAAATTTGGATAAAAGGCTAGATAAAAGTCACTTGTAAGTTTATATTACTGTAATGGTAAGCAGAGCTAAACATGGTAAGTTAGCTAAACACAAGTTGACTTATTCACTCGAGAGCTTAATATGTGAGCATTTTTTTTTGCTGCAAAAAGGCTTTCTTTTAATTCCTCGTCTTTGCATTAGACTTCCTACTTTTTTTGCAGCTTGTTTCTGTCTCCAAGCCATACTTAGTTAAGAGGCATTAGCCTAGGTATTGTTACATAGAATAGGTGAACATGAAAGGATGCCTTGTACAGTTTTACATGAATGAATTGATGCTGTATGGTCTTGAGCCCATGGAAAATTGAACTCATTGTGGATGCATATTAGGTGATTCTTCATATTTATGGTAGTTGTGTTTATCTCCCATTTATTTATTAGAGTATTATTTTTGCTTAGACTCTAATTGTTATTTTTGGGTGGCGAGACTTAATTTTCCGTGAGTGTAAGTAACGATTACTGTATCCTTGTTGATTAACTTAGACAACCATTTATATTTGCCGACATATTTTCCCACTGGAAGTTTTATGGCTTAATTTTTTTGCGATTGGGTTAAATGTAGCTGATTTTATTCCTACCACAGTAAAATATTTTAAGACCATTTTACAATAGTAGTTGATGTGGTTATATGTACTTTGTTTTTTATCCAGAGCTGATTTTCCCCAACTTGGAAACCAAGGGGGTTGGGCAACCAAAAGCACTCCTGGAGCCTCTCTAAGCAAACAAAAGTCTGGTGGGGGCAAGGGTTTGCAGAATGTTTCATTTCCGCCTGCCTCTACCCAAATTTCTGTTAAAGGCAAAAAGGGCAATGCCAAGCGCTCGGGTGAGTTTAAATCCAGCCTGCATTCATTTTTGCCAGTCTTCAAATTCTTGTTTTCTAAGCATTTCATTTTCTGTGTTTTCTTGTCGGTTACCTTTTTTTGCAGAAGCGATCGACTTCAGGGATTGGTGTGAGAGTGAATCTGCCAGGCTGACTGGAAGCAAAGGTACAATTTGGAGTGTGTATTGTTGTGTTTCTGATGAATGATATGATTGGCGTATTTATTTGACATAAAGGGCTTGTTTGGATAGGAGAGAGAGGGAAAGGAAAGCAAAAGGGAATGTAAGGGGAAATGAGGGAGAATGTTTGAATACAATTTCCTTTGGAGGAGGGAAACTCGATCCCCTCCAAATCCCTCTCCCTCTTCCCTCCCCCCTCGCAAGCTAACCAAATTTTTTGCTTCCTTTGCCCCCTCTCTTTTCACTCTAAATCCCTTGATCCAAACAAGTGCAAAATCTCTTGTAATGCACTGTACTACATCTTGCTGCAGTTTTTTTTCCCCCCAAATAACTTGCGGATTTACATTATTACTTGCATTAAACAGTGTTACGTAAGTAGTTGTGATTGATTGATTGATTTATTCCCTCGTAGACACAAGCTTCCTAGAATTTTGCTTGAAGCAGTCCAAATCAGAAGCAGAGGCCCTTCTTAAAGAAAATCTTGGCTCATTTGATCCGAATCATGAATTCATTGAAAAGTTTCTAAACTACAAGGAGATGTTGCCAGCAGATGTCCTTGAGACTGCCTTTCAAAGTCGGAACGATCAAAAGGCTTACAACGGAGCCAAAGACGTGACTTCAGATGATGGGGTTGTCGGGGATAATAGTGCAAAGGGCGGGGGGAAAAAGAAAGGGAAGAAGGGAAAGAAAGTGAGTCCCTCAGTTTTGGGGTTCAATGTCGTGAGCAACCGCATTATGATGGGCGAGATCCAGACTCTAGAAGACTAGGAGGCGGACGATGACTGGTCGTTCTCTCTTTTGACGGGTCGTTTTTTGCTCTGTTGTTTAGGCCGTGGGACTTACTGACTGACTCTCTTCTTATATTTAGTTTCCCTTTCGAAGTGTACTCTTGAGAGTTTATCGGCTTTATTGCCTTGTTACTGTGATTTTTAGGCATCACCTACCGGAAAACACAAAGTAGAGGTGTTTGCGAAAGCCTTTTTACTTTGGTTTTTTAGACATCACAATTCACATACACTCGAAAACAAAGTAGAGGTGTTAGCACTCTCTTAACTACTTTGCTTAGATGTTCTGTAAATGTTTTTTTTTTCCTTTCAAATTTTGATTTTTTTTACTTCTTCTCTTCATTAGCAAGGATTAGTCTTATTCTTCTAGCATTAATTTTGTTCGATGTGATGTCACCTTTCATTTTCGTCTTCACTGACCAACAGGTTATGGTTATGGTTTTGTCCTCTGTTTTCTTGTAACTTTTGCTTTTATATTGAAAGGTACGTAATACTTAAAAAGCGGTCCACTTATGTTTTCGTGGGATGCTGATTCTTGTTATGTGGAGTTTTCTGCTCCTTTCATATCCTTTGATTGTTGCGTACCAACGTTGCGCACTGTCGACTTTTGATGTTTCCTCAAAGCCTAATTGGTGACGTTTGGAGTTTGTTCTTAATGCAAGTTTAATGGCTGTAGAGCATTTGCCATCGTTAAGGATGACAATGGATCTTGGATTCAGTCGAGATCTAATGTTGTACCTTTGTGGCTTTGGCAAATATTTTGTTACAAATAGGGTTGTTTTAACATGCTTTGAAATATTTCGGTATGAAAACGGTTATTTTACAGGGGGGTTTTACGAATGGTTTGCACTTTTTGAAACGATTTGATTAGACTTGTGGGGAAAAATAAAAACACTTATTGATTATAACGATACACAAAATCGACAAGTAGATTCTTGAAACTTGTGACGAGTTTGGTATCTCTTTCGCATGGTTTAGATAAAGACAAGTACGAGTATTTGTTATGGAGTACTATATTCTGATTTTGTTTTATCTATCCGTGCCGACGATATTTGTCTTACTCACCGATTGAGGCATGCGAAGTCTTGGATGGTTTGAAGGGTGGGTTATCACACCAAGCCGTCAATCTTCGGTCTATAGAGAGGTCATTGGTACCTACCTAGTCCCATCCACATGAAAAGCAAGTTACTATTCGTATCATCCTATGAAGATTATGGTTGTAAATATGTTTTGTATGGATGTAAGCTCCTGTTATCCTAATCTAATGCATCGTTAACACTCGACGCTGAATATCTCTCATCGTTGGTGTATTACGTGTATGTATGATGACAAGGAACATCTTTATAAGTATCCATCAACTATAATTATATGAGGTTTTTTTGCGAAGAAGCCAAATAATATATCCATGAGAGCTTGACCTAAAACGGATAATATCATATTATTATGGACCGTGAATACATGTGTAACAAGAGCTCAATATGAGAATACACGCTTCTACGCTTAACATAACATTGTATTTCTACATCGATTATCAATGAAAAAGAAATCGAATAATATCCTTTCATAGAACGAAATAATACATTAATGCCATTTGAAATATTGGAAATTAATTTACAAGAATAGAGTGGAATATATGAAGGGCTTATGCATCATTTACAGATTCTTCAATCTAAGGTGTCCATTCTTCAATCTTCGCAGTCGTCTTTCTTGCCGCTGCAATGCTTCCTTCTCTAGGAACTGCTCTTTCCGACATTCGCAAATGCCCAATGGGGCTTAGCTGCTGTACGCTTTAGCGCAGGGACTTGTATCGGGTTGTTCTTCCCCTGTTGCATTCAAACATCATAATCAACAACCTATTACATTACATGGCCTGCTGGTTTCGTGAATGTAGTCACGAGGTCAGAAGCCAAGTTTTTGTTACATGAAACTTAAAGAGTTCGATAGATAAGAGTCGTTCATACCATGGAACAGGTACCGGCATAGACATTGCAAATAGGGTACTCATGAGGGCAGCAACTGTAATGATCGTCACAGCAAGTGGCCGCTTCAAGAGGACAGCAACCCCAGGAATAGCAGTAGTTAGCATACTCAAAGACGCAACAGCAGGTGGTGCTTTCAGCACAGGAGTAGTACTCGTCGCACACACTAGGAGGAACAACGGGTGATGGAGGAGAAGGGCCCGGGTTAGGTGGATTAAGCCCGCTCTTGATTGGGTAACTGGGTTCTATCGCGATGCCACATAAGCCAGCCCGTTTGGTGTTCCGTTGCATTCTGATATAGCCTTCTTCTCCCCAGTCGGCGCCCCATGAGTTCCTTACTATCCAGTAGTCTAACCCATCTTCTGAACCATACCCGACTATTGCTACACCGTGGTCTAATGCTGTCTGACATGTTCCCGTGAATATACCCTGCGTACAGATTAAGTTAGACCACGTTCTTTCCAGCTCAGCTCAGAATGGTGATGGAATTCACTCATACCGAATCATAAAGCTGAAAGTCTCGGCCACCACCTTCAATAGCAACAGCCACAGGCTGATTCGCGACAGCTTTCTGCAACGACTTCTCATCATAAGTAGGGCCGTCCTCATAATCGTCGATGGTGACAACCTTGGCATTTTTCTACATACACATTGAAATAATTAGCCTGTTATTGTAGTAAATTTGTAAAGGAAGTGTGGCAATATAGAAAGGGTAGTATTACCCTGTTAGTATCACATCGACCATCTCGAGCAGTGTAGGGATAGTCTTCCTCAGAGTCGATGCCACCATTTTTGATGATGAAGTCGAAAGCGTAGTCCATCAAGCCACCATTACAGCCGTCATTGTAGGAAGTGTCGCACTCAACCAGCTCTTGCTCTGATAGTGATATGAGTTCACCTGTAACTATTTGATTTAAGCCTTCCACCGCGGCTATGGCTGAAAATGCCCAGCAGCTCCCTGTCGTAGTTTTTATTCACAATATTATTAGTACCAATAATATTTTTTTCAGCTTTGTCTACTTCTAGTCAACTTCCTTCTAGTCTTGGGAGAAATGATTTATACTCTCTCCGTTCAAGTCCAATCTACCCATATTTGTTTTTCGGACTTTCAAGTTCAATATTTCCATATCCATTTTGGTTATTGTTATAATACGAATACTAAACAAATATTTTAAACCTAATATACTTTTAAAAATGTAAATATTTATCTTACAATTAATATTAAACAAATACTCCTTCTAACCATTTTTAATCTTCCTACTTTCCTTAAAAGATTTCCTAATTACAATATTTCATTTTCTATGATTTTTGACCCCACATTTTCTCTCCAACTTTCATTTTCTATCGCATATTCTACTCCATTCTTAATTTTTGTTCAACTTCCTCACGAAGTTTAAAGTTGGATGAAGGGAGTAATTATTTGTACCTTTAAAAATAAATAATCCAATAGGTTCTTTACATTTGTTTTTTTAGGCACTATTCATAAGGGAAATTGTCGATATAGCTTCTATATAAGATAAAATGTAGCTACGTGAGATCTTGTTTAAATTGTCAAATTGAATGCGTTACAAATATTAAATTTTTATAATTTTTAGAAATACGTAACCAAAAATATGGACAAAAGAAAACATGCATTAACAGGAAAAAAAAACCATGAGTACTCCATATATATATATATATATATATATATATATATATACTTCCTCCTATCCTGAGTATTCCTCTCACTTTCCTTTTTGAGGGTAGGTTTTCTTCCCACTTCTTTTTTTGGAAATAATTTTAATAATTTTTTATTTTTTCTTTAATTCTTTATTCTTTTCCACCACACCTAAACTCAATATCTCTACCTTTTATTATTATTATTGATTTTCCCCAAAAAAAAATTGGGAAAGAATACTTGAATGGAAGGGAATATTAGGTGACAAAATGTGGAGCAATAGAGTACATTATTATTAGGGTGATGAAAGCAAAGTGGGAATCTTTCTTAACATTACAAGAAAATGGGCCACATTCATTTATACAAAATTTCAACTCTCCAATGGGTATCTATTAGACTATTAGTCCTCACATTACGTGTCGTACTTTCTATCGCTCAAAACTTATTGCTTTCTTAAACGGATCATCTAATTCAAATTTTATACTATTATGAGTATTTCATTTCTGATCAAAGTGGAAGATCATGGAAACTTTGTAATATCTCAGCCCAAACCTAAGACCAAATCGCGGTAGCTCGCCAAACTTTATACTGATTCCATAGATCAGTACGATTTCTTTCCATTACATTTTGTAATCACTCGTGCGCACCCTAAATTTGTTTAGAAGGTCACCCATCCTTAAAATTATTCCCCACTTATCATGAACAAACCCAAAAAGAGAGCTCATAAATAATACGAGTAATTCTTAAAGGTAGTAGTAGTATCATTTCTATTTGTAGTACTTATACAAAATATCATAACTTTATATTTGTATTTACACAAAATATCTTTAATTTTTTCTTTAATTTGGAAGGACCATAATTCCTTGGTTTTTCAACTTTAGTCTAATACTCCACTGAGTAGTTAAAATTTGGTATTTGGATAATACATTTAAGGTTTGAATCACTTTCTACTACTTGTAGAATATATATTCCCTTCAAGTAATCAAAGATAAATTGTACTCCGTCTCGTTCATTTATTTGTATTTGATTAAAATACTTCTCCAATGAATATATAAAAACAAAAAAAAAAAGAATAAAACTGACAAAATAATGTAATTAGGTGTACTCTTTGTTACTCCCTACGAGATGGAGTACTAAAAAAAACTTTATTTACTGAATGTTCAACAAATTATTTTAATCAAAAATTAAATAATTTATTGGAATATTTATATCCGTGACTTGTGGGTAGTGTAAAGTGGTTATTGGTTAGTCCACTAACTACTTTTACTCAACTAAAAAATTTCAACCAATCAAACTGAAGACCAAAATATTCAATTTTTTTTTTATTGTTTTTAAATTTTTTTAATTTTTTTTAATTTTTTTTTGAGAAAGATAGTGGAATCTTAACTTAACCTATTTTTTGTAACTTGATGATTTATTTAAGAAAATATGAAAAAGTAAGAGAATAATGATACGTAATAGGATATATACGGGACTTATTCAAGAAGATGGAACGAGTATCTAGTAAAAAATTATGATTGTGAAGGAAAGCATGAATTAGTGATAAGTGAAACCTACCACAGCTTCCTTGATCTTTAACTCCAACAACAGCACCTTTCTTCCTCCAATCAACACTCTCCGGCAAATCCTCACCCACCCGATAAACATACGACCCGCTCTTCGACCGACCCGACCGCCTCTTGGGTCTGGGTCGGGTTCCCATATATTTAGACCGGTACTCCTCGTTGCTCAAATCGGCAAACTTGTTCAACCCTAACTTAAAGCTCCGATTCTTCTCTGCGTTACGCTCCTCAATGAACCGGAGATTATCCTTGAATATATTGAACCGGCGTTCTTTTTCTCCTAGACCGTTGTAATTCTTTCCGTGTTTTACTAGCCATGCCTCGTATATAGACATGATCTCATCATCGGGTCGGGCCAAGTGACGATCATACGATGAAGTGATTGAAGTATCTGAAGCTGATGAAATTAGAATGATGAGCATGGAGATTAGGAAGAAGAATATTGGTGTTGTTTTTGGAAACCCCATTTTGTTGGAATTATTACTCTAAGTGGATGATGACCAAGAAATAAGGATGGATTTATAAAGAGAGGGAGGGAGAGAGGGTGTTGGATTTTGGCACAAACACTAGGAAAGAGAAAGAAGTCAATTATTGGCACAAACACTAGGAAAGATGACGGAGTGTGGAACCTCAAATTGTTTATCAAATGCAATTCTAGAGTAGAAAGAACGATAATTGACTGATACATCCGAAATAGAATAAGACAACAAATGATCGGGATGAAGGAGTAGGAGTAAACAATTTGAAAATGTTTTCGGACGAAAACAAATATATCTCGATGGATGGTAGATATTTTCGATCAAGTGTATGATAGGCCGATAGTTACTAGTGGAGTAAATCCTACGGAGTAATATTAATAACCTAAAATATACACAAAATTACCCGTTACTACTTTTCCTTCTATTCCATTAAATGTTCATGAAATGAGACGAAAAATAGTGACCGAAGGAGTATCCAAGCACTTAAACTATGAAACAATAGGTCTCAGGTTCGAATCCTCTCCCCTATATTATAATGCGACTAAGTGTGCTTTTCGTTAAACCAAAAAATGAAACTAAGGGTACATTTGGATACAGAGTAGAGAACCTTGTTTTCTCTAAATCTTAGACTATTTAGGTGGAGAAATAAATTAGAGGAGGAAATTGAAAAATCCATTTCTTCCCCATTAAAGTCACTTAAATAACTACCATCTCAGTGGAAAGTGACGCGCTGCTGGTCATCAAGGCTGTGAATCGAAAGACGGTGATTAGGAGCTCGATTGGTCTATGTGTCGATAATAATGTTGTCTTTATTAAGTTCTTTCTCGCGTAGTAAGTGTGTCCATGTGAAACGTGGAGGTAATACTGTGGCTTACCTGACTGCTCGGCGTTGTGCCCGTCACTAGGTGATGCGAGATTGTATTTGGGTCTGATTTCCCGCAAGCTCTTCTTGAGTTAGCAGAGTTTGATTTAATATAAGACAACCACGTTTCCTCAAAAAAAAAATTTACCATAGCTGCAACGCAGTCTCCCATGGATTAGACTACTGCGTATGGTTTAAAATAAACATATTTAAAATACATTCGACCATATTTCGAGTAATGTCGTATTAGGGCGAAATCGTTGATATATACTCAAAACAGAACTATTTTAGAGATGTTTTAACAACTGTCAGTCATTTTATGTTATATGTTCTTCATATCTGCCGCACTGCTGCTCATCCCCCTCTGTTCATTCGTTCATGATTGGTCCTTCGATCGTCATTGTATAACCGGTTCTTGATTCTTGCTCACACCAACGCGTGTTTGCATCCTTCTTATCTAAATTGTAAGTCTCTTGACCAATTGACCTATTTGTTTTCATAATTAGTGGATCAAATATGAAGTAGGTCTAAATATATATCGAGTCTTGACCCTTTTCTTTTGTTCTTGGTTTTAAAATCATTTTCTTGACATAATTTAACTATTACATATGTAATTAGCGTCTGGGTCGATTTAAATTCGGCATAATTGAGTTGAGTCGTGGTTGGATGGTTATAATTGAAGTGGAGCGGCTCTGTTTAGTTTTAGAACTAAGGTTCAATGTATGAGTATTGTTAAACGGAGTGAAAATTTATGGGTAAGTAGGTAGAACGCGATATCTGAAGAATGGAGTTTGGGTTATAGTATATATATGTATATGTATGTTAGGATTGTGGGTGCGTACTTATAGAAATTAATTTGCTAAATTATGGTGAGGGAGCTAGGCGTGGCACTTGGAGGAATGCTTTGGAGGTTGTATTTGTCAGAACACTAAAAGCAAAGATTATCAATAATGTGAGTGTAGAGTTTCATTGTTATAAATAGTTCATAATCCTACGTTATAGTCCGGGTTTGTTAGTAGTTAGTTAACTTGAGGACACGTAGTTATATACGGAGTATATATTTAGTTGGGTTATTTATGGAGAAGAAATTCATACGAGTTATAGTAATAAGTTGGTGTATGAGTTTGAGTCGGGTCTTAACCGTAGCCTATTAGGTTAAATTATTGAATCATTTATATATTAATTGTAGCTTGTGGATTCGAGGAGAAAGAGTTCTTGGAGTAATTCTAGCTGAGTTTGTCTGTCTTGAGAGGTAAGGACGTTTTACCCTTTTCACTTTTAAGTAAAGAGCATGTTCGGATCAAAATATATTTTATAACGGTTTTGTAAATTATTTCGTCGATCGTTAATATTTTTATAATACTCGTAATGTTTGGATATTGAACTTTGTGACACGACTCACATATTGGTACTATTTTGGTAAAATTTTTAGTAACTTATAACAGACTCTGGGAGCTCTGTTGCTCTAGACGGTTTTAAGGTGCGTCTAAGACGTTCCTGGGACTTTGTCCCGAAACTATTTTTGAGTGAGGATTGTCCGGCCCTCACTCGCTAGGGAGTTAGACTTTCTCCTTTGGCAGTTTCATCCTACTGACTGTCCAAATGTGAGAGGTGCGCACTATTATGAGTCTAGCTAAGCACAGGTGGTTACCTCTAGACCGTGCAAGGGTAGGACCTTGGCACACAGGTTGCGAAAAAAATATATTTTTGGGTTGGTTTGATTTTGACTATTATTTTTATGGTATTCTGGTATTTAAACGATGATTTTATTTCTGATCTCAGTTTGTTAATATTATTATTATTATTTTGATTATTATTATTATTATTATTATTATTATTATTATTATTTCACGAATTATTACATTATTATATTTTTACTCAGCTTTGCTGACGTCCTTTTTGTTTTGGGTCGTTCCCCCGCTGGAACCTGTACCTATTTGTGTTTTTGGGTACAGCTGATAGGTACACTTGAATTGCTGCATGGGTGCATTCTGGTATGGGTTATGCTGAGCGAGGAAGAACTTTTATTATTTAAATTGACTCCAAACTATTTATATTATTATTGAATTTACTATTATTGGTTTGCAATTGTTTTAACCGTTTTGGATTTTGTAAGACTTAAGACTTCCGCTGCAACGTTTCTATTTAATTAGCTATCCGATTCCTATTTTTATTTATTTATTAATTATTTTTTCCTTGCACTTGGCTCCGTAAAGCTAAGTGTGGAGTAACAGCTTTGAGTTTTCCGTTTTTGGGATATTATTTTGATTGCGAAAATTTAGGGCTGTTACAGTTGGTATCAGAGCCATAGGCTTTCCAAAATGTTTTGCAAAATTTGAAATGGTTTAAAAAAAAAAAAAAAAAAAAAAAAAAAAAACAGAGTGTTGGGTGGTTTGGGTGCATTGCATACGCATGATTTATATATTCATATTTGTATATATATATGATAATATTTTCTGTTATTACCCTTACCTGAACTGTGAATGCTACTTATGTTATTATTTGTGATATTATTAGTGATAGGACGATTTTATGTCAATATTTAATAGAATCTTGTTTATATATATAGTAATCATGCCTCCACGAAGGGAAAATGAAAACAACAATATTGATATGGCTGCTATGGTGACGCAACTTATAGCTCAAAACACAGTTCTTGTCGAAACTGTGCAACAAATGACTACGGTTGCGCGGAATATGAATGAGAGGGTTGAAAATGAAAATGATCCTACACCTACTGTCGCTGGGATGTCTGAAGCGGTACAGAAGAAGAGGCCGCCATCTTTTACTGGGAAAGGGGATCCTACTGAGCTAGATAACTGGATTAGGGAGATGGAGAAAATCTTCTTGGTTGTTGGGTGCCCGCATGAGTTTCAGGCTAGGATCGCTGTTTTCTACTTGAAGGAGGAAGCAGATATCTGGTGGCAGACTGTGAAAGATGATTTCATGAAACCTAAGAGGGTGAGAGATGCTAATGGTACCGTCGTACTTCATGATAAAGACTGGGATGACCTTAAGGACTTACTCGAGGAAGAATTTTTCCCCGATCATGTGAAGAACCAGAAACTGGCTGAATTTGGGGACCTAAAGCAGACAGATGAGATGAGTGTGAAGGATTTTTATAACAAATTCATTGAACTCAGCAGATTCGCTATGGAGTTGGTGCCGACTGAGCGAATTAAAGCGGCAAGGTTTGAGGACAAGTTAAATTGGAAGATTAAGGGTAGGTTTGCTGGGGAGACCTTCACTTCATTGAGGGATATTTTTGCTAGAGCTGTGAACATTGAGAGGAGTAACCAGAAAATGGAGACTGAGTTGGGAACTAGTGTTACCAAAAAGAGGGAATATCAGGGGAGTCAATCTGACACCGCAGCTAAGAGAGGAAATTTTCATAATAATAACAACCCTCAGAATAAGTCTCGATCTTTTGGCGGGAATGTGAAAGAAGAAGGGAATAACTGGAATGGTAAGAGTCAGGGGACCGGCCAAGCTTTTACCAGACACTATTACTGCAAGATATGCAAGGGAGATCACCCAGGAGTTGATTGTCAGGGAAATAGGGTGACATGCCACTGGTGTGGAAAATTGGGACACCGTGAGTTTGAATGTACTAATAAGAAGGCAGGAAGACCCCGTAGTGCACCATCTGCTAGTGCGAGTGTGAATCAGGGTAACCGATTTCAGGGTCAGGGAAGAACTCAGAGTTATGGTGGGTCTGCATCTAACAACACTTATAAGAACCCAACTCCGACTCAGGGCAACACTACAGCAGCTAGTAAGCCCGCAGGACAAGTGAATGGGGCACAGAGTACTAAGAAGCCCACTGGGAAGCTCTATGTCATGAATAGAGAAGAAGCAGAAAATACAGACATCGTTTCGGGTAACTTTCTTGTGAATTCTATTTCAGCTCATGTTCTGTTTGATTCTGGTGCATCTCACTCTTTTATTTCAACTAAGCTTGTGGATAAAATGAATGTCGAATCTAGTGAAATTGTGGATTATGATTTTGCTATGCCATCTGGGGACTTAGTGAACTGTAAAAGAATTTTTAAGGATGTGTCTGTGTTTATTGGTGATCATGATTTTAAGGCAAACCTGATAGAATTTCCGTTACCTCACTTTGATGTGATTTTGGGGATGGATTGGCTCGGTTCTCATCGGGCTAATATTGATTGTGCACAGAGTAAAGTTTCCTTGAGAGGGCCTAAAAATGTGAGAGTATCTTATACGGGTCATGTAAGGGGTCCTAGAGTGAAACTTATTTCTGCTATGAAAGTGAAAAAGCATTTATCTAGGGGAGCTGAGTTGATTTTGTGTCATGTAAAAGATTTGAGGGTGGAATATCCTGACTTGAGTGAAGTCCCAGTAGTGAGTGAGTTTGTTGATGTGTTTCCTGAGGAAATACCGGGAATGCCTCCAGCTAGAGAAGTTGAGTTTAAAATCGACCTAATGCCAGGAACGGGTCCAATTGCTAAATCACCTTACCGAATGGCACCATTAGAAATGCAAGAGCTTAAGAAACAATTAGATGAGTTGATGGAGAAAGGGTATATTAGGCCTAGTGTGTCGCCTTGGGGTGCCCCTGTTTTATTTGTGAAGAAGAAGGATGGAACTTTGAGGTTGTGTATTGATTATCGGGAATTGAACCAAGTTACTATCAAGAATAGGTATCCTTTACCTAGGATTGATGATTTGTTTGACCAGTTGAAGGGAGCTTCTGTTTTCTCTAAAATAGACTTGCGATCTGGGTACCATCAATTGAAGATAGCACCTGAGGATGTCCCTAAGACTGCATTTTCCACTAGATATGGCCATTATGAATTTACTGTGATGCCTTTTGGGTTGACCAATGCACCTGCTGTATTTATGGACTTGATGAATCGAACTTTTAGGACTTACCTAGATAAGTTTGTTGTGGTGTTCATTGATGACATACTTATTTATTCGAGGAGTGAGGATGAGCATGAGGAACATTTACGTATTGTCCTGGGTACCTTGAGAGAGAAGCAGTTGTATGCCAAATTTTCTAAATGTGAGTTCTGGTTGGATCAAGTAGCTTTTCTGGGGCATATTATATCTAAGGATGGGGTATCAGTGGATCCTGCTAAGATTAAGGCTGTTAAGGAGTGGCCTAGACCGAAATCCGTGACCGAAATTCGTAGTTTTTTGGGTTTAGCTGGTTATTACAGGAGATTTGTGAAAGATTTTTCTAAAATAGCTAGACCAATGACTACACTGATGAGGAAAGCCACAAAATTTCTTTGGGATGAGGGATGTGAAGAGTCGTTTCAGATTTTGAAGGAGAAGTTGACCACTGCTCCGGTGTTGGCCTTACCGGATGGGAATGAAGCTTATGAAGTTTATACCGATGCTTCTAAGAATGGGTTAGGTTGTGTTCTTATGCAGAATAGGAGAGTGATTGCCTATGCTTTTAGGCAATTGAAACCTTATGAAGAAAATTATCCCACTCATGATTTAGAATTAGCAGCCGTAGTCTTTGCTTTGAAGATTTGGAGACATTATTTATTTGGTGTACCCTTTAAGGTTTTCTCTGATCACAAAAGCTTAAAATATATATTCACTCAGAAGGAGCTTAATATGAGACAGAGGAGGTGGTTAGAGTTGATTAAGGACTACGAGGTCGAGATCCAGTATCATGAAGGAAAGGCTAATGTGGTGGCCGATGCTTTAAGTAGAAAATCTCTCCATACGATACAGTTAGTGATGACCCGTGATAAGCTGAGGGAAGAGTTTGTGAACTTTGCGATCCAAATGGCGAAGCCAGGAACCCCGTCTAATGTGTTATCTGTCGAGAGTGATTTGATAGGGGAGATTAGAGAATTGAAGGTTGGTGATAAGTATTTGCAGGATAAGTTAGTGAATGAGCCTACTTTGTTCCGGCGTGACGAGAGTGGATTGATTAAGGTTCATGATAGAGTTTGTGTGCCTAACGACTGGGAGATAAAGAAAAGAATAATGACTGAGGCACATGCAACACCGTATTCTGTTCACCCCGGGGGTGATAAAATGTATGCAGACTTGAAATTAGCATTTTGGTGGTCCGGTATGAAGAAACATATTGCAGATTTCGTGTCTCGGTGCTTGATATGTCAGAAGGTTAAGAGTGAACATAAGAGACCCCAGGGGAAGTTACAACCGTTAGAGGTTCCCGAGTGGAAGTGGAGTTCAATCTCCATGGATTTTGTAGCTGGTTTGCCGAGGTCACAGAAAGGTAATAATATGATTTGGGTGATAATTGATAGGCTGACTAAGTGTGCACATTTTATTCCGATGAAAGATACTTGGAAGAAGAAGCAGCTTGCTGATGCTTATATACATCATGTGGTAAGACTTCATGGAGTTCCTAAGGATATTGTTTCAGATAGGGATGCCAGATTTGTTTCAATATTTTGGGAGAAACTTCAGACAGCTTTGGGAACCAAACTTAATATGAGCACAGCATTTCATCCAGCTACCGATGGGCAGACTGAAAGAACAAATCAAATACTTGAGGATATGTTGCGAGCTTGTATCTTACAATTTCAGGGAAGTTGGGAGGATAAGTTAGATCTTATTGAGTTCTCTTATAATAACAGTTATCAGGCTACAATTCAGATGACACCATTTGAGGCGTTGTACGGACGCAAATGTAGAAGTCCGGTATGTTGGGGTGATATTAGTGAGCATGTGATTCTAGGGCCTCAGATGATCACTGAAATGGTTGAGAGTGTTAGGATTATACAGGACAGGATGAAGGCAGCTCAAGACCGTCAGAAGAGCTATGCTGATAAGACTCGTAGGCACGTGGAATTTGAGGTTGGTGACAAAGTTCTTTTGCGTGTCTCGCCTACTAAAGGAGTAATGCGGTTAGGTAAGAAGGGCAAATTGAGCCCGAAGTTTATTGGTCCGTATGAAATTTTGGAACGTATTGGTGAGGTGGCTTATCGACTTGATTTACCAGCTGATCTAGAACGAGTGCATAATGTATTCCATGTTTCTCAGCTAAGGAAATACATCAGTGATCCATCACATGTGTTAGACCCGGAGGCTATTGAGCTTGATGAGACTATGACTTACGAGGAGACTCCTATTCGGATTTTGGATAGTAAGGTGCGTAAAACCCGTAGAACAGAAACAAGGATGGTCAAAGTTTTGTGGAATAATAACAATGTGGAGGAGGCTACTTGGGAAGTTGAGTCAGCCATGAAGGAAAAATACCCTCATCTTTTTGCCTAAGGTAAATTTTCGTGCTTCGTGGACGAAGCTTTGTTTTAAGGGGATAGAAACTATGCATGACTACCTTATTTACTACTTTATTTTTGTTGGATTAACCTTGTTGTGTGGTTTCATGTTATTATTGCTTGTTGGTTACAAATATGAACCTATTGGTTGTTGTCGGTTATTGTTGGATTGGTTTTCCATTGGTTATTGTTGGTTATGGTTTGATATTGGTTTTGATAATTTTTGAAATACTTGCTTATTTATATTGGTGGTTTACTTGGGAAATTTCAAAACTTTGAAAATATTTAATTATTATTTAGCCAGCATGCTCTTAGCTTTCTAAGTGATACTTTTGAGGATTGTGAGAAATTCTGTGGGTTCGAACTCTAGCGTTATTTCGAGGAATTTGTTCTGATTTTGTGGAATTAGGTGGCGGTGAAGTTGTGGTACTTTAAAAATTGAGGAATTAGGTGCTTTGGATTTTTGGGGATTTAGAGATGTGAGTGATCTTAAAGGTTACACGTTTGTTTTGGTGGATTTTGGATGTATATAGAGTAAATGGTTTATGTTGGATATATATGAGGAACTTTGGCGAATTTGGATATATGGAGTGAATGGTCATTTTGGGGGCACTTATAGTAATGTGAGACTTTATTTTGAGGACGAGTTTAAACTTCGAGGATGAAGTTTTGTTTTAAGGAGGGAAGTCTGTAACACCCCGTTATTTTTCGAGTCAATTATAAGGTGTTACTGGTCTATTTTATTTGAATCGGGTTATTAAGTCGGGACAAATATTTTCGATGTCATTATAAAATTTAAGTATTTTCGGCCTCCTTTTATTTAATCGATTCTGGTTTTGAAAAGATTTGGGTTTTAATTACTAACCGATTTTGTATCGGGTTGAAAAATTGGATCAAATACAAATAAGAAAAAAAAAGGGGAAATCCTATAACTATTTAACCCCACGCCCAACCCCTTCCAATCCTTATTTCCTTTCCTTCTTCATATCTGCCGCACTGCTGCTCATCCCCCTCTGTTCATTCGTTCATGATTGGTCCTTCGATCGTCATTGTATAACCGGTTCTTGATTCTTGCTCACACCAACGCGTGTTTGCATCCTTCTTATCTAAATTGTAAGTCTCTTGACCAATTGACCTATTTGTTTTCATAATTAGTGGATCAAATATGAAGTAGGTCTAAATATATATCGAGTCTTGACCCTTTTCTTTTGTTCTTGGTTTTAAAATCATTTTCTTGACATAATTTAACTATTACATATGTAATTAGCGTCTGGGTCGATTTAAATTCGGCATAATTGAGTTGAGTCGTGGTTGGATGGTTATAATTGAAGTGGAGCGGCTCTGTTTAGTTTTAGAACTAAGGTTCAATGTATGAGTATTGTTAAACGGAATGAAAATTTATGGGTAAGTAGGTAGAACGCGATATCTGAAGAATGGAGTTTGGGTTATAGTATATATATGTATATGTATGTTAGGATTGTGGGTGCGTACTTATAGAAATTAATTTGCTAAATTATGGTGAGGGAGCTAGGCGTGGCACTTGGAGGAATGCTTTGGAGGTTGTATTTGTCAGAACACTAAAAGCAAAGATTATCAATAATGTGAGTGTAGAGTTTCATTGTTATAAATAGTTCATAATCCTACGTTATAGTCCGGGTTTGTTAGTAGTTAGTTAACTTGAGGACACGTAGTTATATACGGAGTATATATTTAGTTGGGTTATTTATGGAGAAGAAATTCATACGAGTTATAGTAATAAGTTGGTGTATGAGTTTGAGTCGGGTCTTAACCGTAGCCTATTAGGTTAAATTATTGAATCATTTATATATTAATTGTAGCTTGTGGATTCGAGGAGAAAGAGTTCTTGGAGTAATTCTAGCTGAGTTTGTCTGTCTTGAGAGGTAAGGACGTTTTACCCTTTTCACTTTTAAGTAAAGAGCATGTTCGGATCAAAATATATTTTATAACGGTTTTGTAAATTATTTCGTCGATCGTTAATATTTTTATAATACTCGTAATGTTTGGATATTGAACTTTGTGACACGACTCACATATTGGTACTATTTTGGTAAAATTTTTAGTAACTTATAACAGACTCTGGGAGCTCTGTTGCTCTAGACGGTTTTAAGGTGCGTCTAAGACGTTCCTGGGACTTTGTCCCGAAACTATTTTTGAGTGAGGATTGTCCGGCCCTCACTCGCTAGGGAGTTAGACTTTCTCCTTTGGCAGTTTCATCCTACTGACTGTCCAAATGTGAGAGGTGCGCACTATTATGAGTCTAGCTAAGCACAGGTGGTTACCTCTAGACCGTGCAAGGGTAGGACCTTGGCACACAGGTTGCGAAAAAAATATATTTTTGGGTTGGTTTGATTTTGACTATTATTTTTATGGTATTCTGGTATTTAAACGATGATTTTATTTCTGATCTCAGTTTGTTAATATTATTATTATTATTTTGATTATTATTATTATTATTATTATTATTATTATTATTTCACGAATTATTACATTATTATATTTTTACTCAGCTTTGCTGACGTCCTTTTTGTTTTGGGTCGTTCCCCCGCTGGAACCTGTACCTATTTGTGTTTTTGGGTACAGCTGATAGGTACACTTGAATTGCTGCATGGGTGCATTCTGGTATGGGTTATGCTGAGCGAGGAAGAACTTTTATTATTTAACTTGACTCCAAACTATTTATATTATTATTGAATTTACTATTATTGGTTTGCAATTGTTTTAACCGTTTTGGATTTTGTAAGACTTAAGACTTCCGCTGCAACGTTTCTATTTAATTAGCTATCCGATTCCTATTTTTATTTATTTATTAATTATTTTTTCCTTGCACTTGGCTCCGTAAAGCTAAGTGTGGAGTAACAGCTTTGAGTTTTCCGTTTTTGGGATATTATTTTGATTGCGAAAATTTAGGGCTGTTACACTATCATTACATGTAAGGTTGAGTGTGCCTAAGGTTTGACATACTTTATGTACATCTATCTATTTATTGTGTTAAGAATATGTTGCTGATCATTTTGATGATTTCGTGTTCGAGAATCGTTAAATTGGTGAATTTTGTTTAATGTTCATTACTCGAGAAACATGAAATAAACCTCAAGTACAACCTGGTGAGCTTCGAACAGTTTAGAGCCCTATTGGTTGAGGTTTGGTCGAGTTATGGCAGTTTGTGGAATTTTCGGTGGCATAATCTGATTCTGAATCATTTGGTGGATTTTAACCCTATTGAGTAAGTGATGATATGAGCAAGTAAAGTTTTGTTTGGAGGTTGTAGCAGTTGATAATCTCGAAAGTTGTAAATGGAATAGAACAACTTGAGTGCGTGATATTAACAAGCGTGGTATTGTTTTGATGGATTTAGGAACCCGAGTTTTGTGAGTCATACTAGGTATCTCGAGATGGTTCATTTCTTCTGTAGTGTGATGGGAAGAAAACATAACCGATATGTTGTGTGAGTGCTTTTCCTCTTAGGCATTCCGGCGTGAGTTGAAAGTGCGTAGGGTGCGCTAATACCCAATCGACTTTTAGTTTAGTTTAGTTTAGTTTGTTAGTTTTGTGTCGTGCTTACTTGAGAGTGAGTAAGGTTTAAGTGTGAGGGAGTTGATAAGCTTGTTTTGTAGCGTTTATTTCACGTATTTTGTCCCACTTTCTTTGTTGGAATCGCCCTTTGAAATGGTTTTGAGGCTTCTTCAAATTTGAAGAACCTAAGTTTTACGGCGTTAAAGAACCTAAAAACCAAACTAGCGTCAATAATAACCGAGGGAAGAAAACAGAAACTAGTTACGGAATACGAAGTACGTATTGTTTTTTGAATGTCATTTTTTAATTTTATTTTTATTTTTAAAATCTACAAATAATTAGGGTAGGAAAGATAAAATCCCAAGTACAATCTAGGACAATTGTTGTGATTCACTTCCAATCTCTCTCTCTCTCTGTAGAATTTCTGAGCCAACATCCGCAGTCACGGCGGCTGCTCCGGCGGAAGCGCCCACAAATTCGGCAGCTCCGGTTGAATCCTCTGCAACTCCGGCAGCTCCTGTTAATGAACCTCCCACCAATTCCCGCGTCCCCACCGCATCCCCCATCCCCTCAATCTGCCTCCAAGGTTCTCCCTTTCTTCTTCTTCTTCTTCTTCGTATGCGCTACTATATCCTGAATTAATGCCTTTGATAATTACTTGGTTTTCCCCAATTAAGTTCCGATTAGGGTTAGGGTTTGCTTGTCTGCTGTTGATGCATGTATCTACTTTAATCCATATAAAAAACAGAAAAAAGTTTTCAGCTATCCATTGCACGATTCTATGTCCTACCGTTTTCAGATTCTATATCATGTATTTTGTTAGGATTTGATTTCCTTAATTTATAACTAGGATTTTATGTTTAGAGGCTTAGAGCTAAGACAGTCTAATGGCTAGTAGAATCGATATCAGCTGATTATGTTAGGATTCAGAATTAATGGAGGTTTGTACCATCATTAATTGATTATTCCTCCTGTCCTCTTTCCGCCAATTTAATGTTTGTATGAGTAGATCGAGGTTGATAATCCATGTTGTAGGCGCTTAGTTTGTAGTATTCCTAGGATGGTTGTTTAATATCACTATCTTTCACACGTATTTTATCGGCTATTGTGTCCTTGCCTTTTGCGGCCAAGATCCCCTTGAAATGCTGCCATGACGTTGTTCAAAACCTTTACAAAACGGTCGTGTTGCGGTGTTATAGTCTGAATTTGATATCTTGCTCTTACTTGGATTGATTTATTTGGGGGAACAGTTTAGAACTCAGTTACTCACACACTCCAACATGGACACGTGACTTCAAAATTTTTAAGATACACGAACACGTGACTTCAAAAATTTGGGGATGAATGAGGAGTGACTGAAATATGAAAGAAATTGCTGGAAAGTGTAGACAATTGTGGATGGGAGGGAGTACTATTTAGGGTTGTAATCCCTCTACTACTGCCTGCCGTTTGTAGTGTGATAGTTTGATATGCCATTCTGCGCAGCTTCACACTTTTTCTCATCTCTTTCCCCTAACTTCTTATGCTAAGCTGCAAATTCTTAATGATCCTTTAATCTCTATAGATCAACAAATGATGTCTTCTCTTCCCCCTTGATGTCCGATATTTGATTTTAACAGCTACCCGATCCCATCCTCAACATGCAATTTCGTCGTTTCTAGATTGTCATTTCAATGGACTTATTCATAATGACCGGCTTCTCTTGGCTGGACGTACATCCTCCACCCACCTTATTGTGAGTCTTGCTTTTCTTCCTCTGTTTTTTTTATTGATTTCGTCATTTTAGTTAATTAGTACTGTAGTTTTTTTGTGAAATGTTTGTGCTATAATGGTGAACACAAATCGAGTTCCTTAGTTACTCTCTTCATCCTGATTTTTAGATTAAGAAATAGTGGCCGTTTGAATGATAAATCTAGACAGCATTAAAATGGGATAATTAATTTGATGATGGTGATGATGATTATATAGTGGAGGATAGCGGTGGTGAAGATTTTGTGGATGATGGTGCTGCTATTAAATGGATTATTTGTTACATTCTGAACCAAACAATGTGATAGATCATCATTGGACTGTGGCCAACCATCATCTCATGTAACACTATTGTCCGATACAATGTTAAAGCATGAAAGGTTAATGGATCACATTCTGGCTCTAAGGAAGGAAACAATTTATTATTGTTTTCTTGATGATTATGTGGACCTTAAAGATGCGTAAGTTCTTTGTTTATTTTAGTTTAAACACTTTTTGTTAATGTTGCTACAGTAATATTGAGACACTGATACTATTTTTTTGTCAAATAGAGAAAGGATTGCAACTTTTGGCTTTAATCACTTCATATCACGGGAAGATATAGTATCATTGGTTCCTGATACACTAATAATTCTCCCAGTGATTGATTGTTGGTTAATTATGCTTAATGAGCTCATCCACCAAATCCTGCAAGTAATAATCTATCGAGAGTATTCTTGGGCCTGAATTCTGTGGTATGTTTGTAGACAAGTTCTAAAAATAATCAACATTTTTACAGTGACACTTATACTTTGACAATGTTACACTAACTATTATTGTTGGCATTTAACAATATTTGTTCATTTACTTTTTTTTAGGCTCTCTTAACCTCTATAGTTGCGGCGTCGACGAAATCGGATGCTTTGCCAAATCTTGAAATCGAGGTTATTGAAGGCTATAAAAATTGGAGCCATTATAACAGGCATGACATGAATTATGACTGTGACATGTTAACATTTTGTTCTGTAGCATATTTGGTCTTTTGAGTAAAAATGTTATATAGATGATTGTTTAACAAGCTCATGTAATTGTAGGTATTTATTCATCTGCATTATGAAAATCACTTTTGTGTTTGCATAAATTTGATTTCGAGGAGGATTGAATATCTTGATAACAAAACTCTCCACGTCAGATAAAAAAAAAAGCAAAGATGGCAAAGATAGCTGTGAGTATCTTTGTTATCTTGTTACATTGTTTCTATTACATTGTTCCTGCAACATTGTTCCTGTAACATTATTTATCTGAAGTAAAGATGTTGCATTTTTTTCAGGCAAAATTAATGGGAAAGTTTATGGTAGAAGAAGACATTAAAAAAGGTAATGAAGTAGAACATTTTGAACTTCATAGCGTCAAGTTTGGATGGCAGAACAATTCTTCCAATTTAGATTGCGGCTATTTCTTAATTTTCCACCTGTTGCTAACGAGACCCATGCTATAAGTCGTTTAGGCGAAGAAGAACTTGAGACGAGTTTGATTCATTGGGCCATTAGAAGCGGCCCAACCCATGCTTCAAGTAAGATGTGCGCGCCACCCTGCTGAGGGTACCCTCTGTGCACCGGCCTGAGTGTACATCACTTGGTTTTTGAAGATTTTAGGCTTAATTTAGTGTGTGCTTCGGCCCCGGTACCCGACCGGCCGGCGCGCACAACTCACCCTTTTCCGCCACTTTTCTATTTAACAAAAAAAACTTGTATTAGGATTATCACATTTTTACTTAGACTTTTCTTAGAAAAACTACTACGTGACTCTTAACATTCCGTACTTGTCTCAAACTCGTACTCGATCTCGGTAATTTCGTTTATGCAATTCTTAGTTTTTATGTTCGAATCTTCATCGTTAATTGCTTGTTTCATTATCAATTTCTCTATTTACGATTTGTTGTTCCGTTTAATTTACTAGATTCTCGATTGTTAATCATTAGATTTATCATGAATTATCATGAATTATATACTTGTGATTTGTTGTTTTGTAATCATTATGAGTAGCTAATTTTCTCGCTAGGGTCGAGGGGGATCGATGGGTTACTACATTAACTCGTAATTGTGCTAGTGTCTATCTTCGTGTGTTTTATTTGCTGATTAATCTGTTAAAGGCCACAACTTTTAAATCTGATCGGAAAATTTTCGTTCTTGTGCGAAAGTCGAATTAGGATTAGATCGCGCGCGATTTGGTAGGGAGTCTAATAAGTTGTGAAAGGCTTGTTAGATCCTTCCTAGGTTGATACGATTCGAGATAATGTGTTATAGCCAATTAGCATGTTTATGTGTTTATTGGTGTTGTCGCATAATTGTCGAACACCTATCGTGAACCCGTGACCTTAGTTCTCCTCTCATTGTTAGAATCTATAATTCATTATTGCATTTTAGTAGTCTTTTAGATAATTTTATCAACCAGCCGTTTAGAGCATCTTAAAATCGCCATAGCTATTAGACATTTTTGACCGCTTACCTGTGGATACGATACCTTACTTGCTACTATCTTCTTGATAGTGCATTGGGTTATTCTTGATTTGGTGAGACGACTTAATCCATATCAATAAGAACAAATATACGAGCATCGCGTCATAATATAATAAACTCATTTAAACTATACTACAAGTGCGATAAATGTGGTTGGTTTTAATGATGCAATTGAACCAGTCCTCTTACAAACTCTATGACTCCCATCTTCCGTTCTAACTTTGCAAATAAACAATGAATAGTCCATTGAACTAGCTGTTACAATTCTTTCAGGGGCATGGAGAGCAAATAATCGAAACCACAAGGGTACCACAAGAAAAGAAATTGAAAACCCAAGTGTACCATGGTAAAACATTGAAAACACAGGGTACCATGGCATTCCCTTAATTTCAATTTAATTTGAATTTCGATAATTATTCTAACTAATTTTCCTTCCAAATTTAATTAAATTAACTTTTAACGTCGTTAAACAGAAACGTGATCAGGGGTACCACAGTCATTCAACACAAAACACAAGGTTACAACAAGAACAACCTAAAATGAGGGTACCATGTGTAATCGGCCAAAGTTTGAGGGTACTGTGGGAAATATCTAATAAAATAAAATAAATTGATGGACACAACACGAAAGCGGTTGTACCACGACGGAAAACAAGAGGGTGGGTCAAGCCGGAGCACGACACATCAGCCGTACTACCGTACTATTTGATCCATTCCTCCTATCCTCTAGGCACGACACATCGAACTGCAACTTTTAATCACGACAGAAAACGGGAGGGTAAGCCAAGCCTCGACACGATACGTCGTTGGCTTGCCAGGTTGTCGGTCGTTCTTGGCCAATGCCGCCTGACACCAAACCAAACACGTTGGACTGACACGAAGCACGACATTGTCTGTCGTCCTGCAAGTGGTAATCATGACCCGATCCATTGAGCACCTGTAGTCGGACTGTCTAGTAAAGAACCCTAACGGTTTCCTGTAGTCCGTTTGTGTAGTTAGAATTGGGAAACATCCGTGAGTTATTAGCCTTGGTGATGGTGCATAAAAACGCGCTCAATGCGTTACGATAACGTATTAAATTAAATTAAAAAATAAGAATGCAGGCCAAAAGTGTCGGTTTGCTTAAATTAAATTAAGCACCCAAGTTTGTTGGTGATAATCAAATTTCTTAATCTTAATTCAAAATATTTCAATGATTTCAATCTCAGCTCAATAAACTATGAATACACCAAATTTCTTTTATTATATTATATTATATTAAGTCTTACTCAAAATATAATAATTCTATTTTGTATATTTATTTTTATTACAAGTATCCTTTCTATTGTAAATTGAGATCATTTTTCATGTTTTATTGAGATAGCGTCTCTTGATAGTAGTTGTATGCTCTTTTTCATCTATTCAATTATTTACGTTGTGAGTATCCTTTTTTTGCGAGGAGAAAATATGGGACTAGGTAAAGAATTGAATGGATGAGAGGAAGTATAAATTACTCCGTATATAACAACCCAACACATAATAAAACGATTTTTTTAACGTGTGTCTAGTACTCTCTTCGTCCCAATGAATTGTTTGCCTATTCCATATTGGAACGTCTCAATGAAATGTTTGTCTTTCTATTTTAGGAATGTTTTTTTATACGAGTATGTAATTTAACCTTGGTTCCACATGTCGCTTCCCCATTGGTTCTCTTTCCCTTGGTGCCAAAAGTAAAGACAAACAATTCATTGAAACGGAGAGAGTATATTTTCATTAAGAAAGAAATCACAATGATGTGTCCACTAAATAGTAAACACACAATAATATCCTCGTTAGGAAAGGAATTACAATGAATCTATGTATGGTAAATATAAGTTAGTACAAAATATTTTAATTTATCGTGATGATATGCTTCCTTAATGAGAAAAAATTAACGTGGGTTCAGTGGTCACATATCTTCAAAACCGTAAATATAAAATGAGCATTCTCCTCTCCCACCATTCTTGAATATTTCTCCAGTCCACCCTTTGTCTTGTCTCCCTCTCGAAACATTTGAATAATGCATCGTCGGCATACTATATCCCTCAACAAAATCACCGTCGTCGTCTAAACAATCTCGAACCATGTTCACGGGAAGCCGCGACGGTTTGATCGCTACTACCACCATTATCGCCACCATAATACTCACCCTCGTCTTATACTTCCTAATCCGACTCATTCGACGTCGTTTCCGCCCAAACAGGGCCGCCGTCACCCAACAACCACTCTCCACCACAACGCAACCACAACCACAACCACAACCCGACCCGAAACGGAAGTCGTATAAGAATAATTACCCGTTATTTTTCCACCGATCCTCGACAAAAACGGAATTATTCAATTGGGCGGATCACCCGACCCTAATAACCGACGTGATCGAAAACGGATGGTCTAGATTCGCGTTCACCAACTATAACTCTACCCCCTCGACGACGGTCCGATCTTCGCTGTTTAACAGTCTGCGTGTCGTAACGGATGAGTATCATGACGGAGTTGAAGAATCGTGGGAAGTAGGGTTGGGTTCGGCTGACTTGATGCAGAAGTTACACTTCAGAATCAACGACGACGGTCAAAACATCTCGACGTCGTCGGCGGCGGCTAAGTTGACGGCGAGGATGAACTTACCGTTGCCGGGGCCGGAGGTGGGGGATTCGTTTCCGCAGGAGGCGTATTTCGAGATCACGGTGGTGGGTGGTGGTCCGGTGAATAAAGGGGGGTTGGTAGTGAAAGGTGGTGATGATGGGAATTTGGAGAAGGCTAAGTTGTTGAGTCAACACAGTGATTCTTCTATTATTTCCGGTGTTAAACATTCCGCCTCTACTCCTCGAACTGTAAGTGGAGTAATATTTTATTTTCGATAAAAATGTCGAATATTTTGTCTTTATTATTTTGATGGGATAATTCGATTTAGGTAACATATGGAGTAACTGTTTTTATTTTTATTTTTTTTGGTCTATCGAAGATCGCACTTAGTCGCATTACAATATAGGGGATTCGAACCTGAGACCTACTGTCCCAGAGCACCTAGTCCTAACCACTAGCCTAAGACATCTTCGGTTATTTAGCTTAAAATGTTTTAGCTTTGAACTCAAAAGTCTAAGTAAGAAGGTTATTTTGTGTCTCCAAATTCAGTCAATTTATCGATTTTAAATGATTGTTATGTATCTTGGTTAATAGTTTGTCTCTCTTATGACGAACTATCCATCATATTCTTATAATGAATTAAATAATAATCATTTAGCTAAGTTAAGAACAAAACATTGACACTTTTCATGTGATTTGTTTTTTATCATTTCTTATTAAATGAATATTGTTATTTGACCCGTCATAATAATATCACACCGTTACAAACAAGAATTTGTGCGGTTCTAAAACCTCAACCGTTGACAAAACTAGTCACTGAATCAGGAATATCTTCTTTAGGTATGTACCTTTGTAAATAAAACAACTAAACAAGTATGGTTAATACTCCCTCCTATTCCGAGTATTCCTTCCACTTTCCTTTTTGAGCTTAGTTTGGTTTTGTTCCCAGTTTCTTTTTTTGGAAATAATTTTAATCATTCTTTATTTTTCCTTCAATTCTTCATTCTTTTTCTCTACACCTAAACCAACATTTTTTCACTTTATACTCACATTTTACACTTCATACTCCACTTTCTATTCATCTCTCTTACTTTATCACACCCTTTATTATTATTTTACTCCCTTCTTGGTTTCACCCAAAAAAATTGGGGAGGAATACTTTGAACAGGAGGGAGTACCAATTACGCAACATATTTTTGGATGGTACGGTGTTTGTGGGTCATCTTCCTCGTAGAAGTCATCTAGTTATGTTTTTGCGATCCAAAATACGGAGTAGCTTTTAGCGACCTTGACCCGAGTTAGTTAACTCTGCTGAATTCCAATTTCGAGGATATCGAAACACTATTTTTGGGATTGAAAATATAATTGAGTGCCAATAATTTAATATCTTATCACCAAAAAAAAAAAAGTCAATTTATAAAATTCGATTCATGAAATTGAAAATAATTGCAAGTTGATTGGGTTTGTTATTTGTTAGGGAAGCAGAAAGGAAGGTAATAGGACGATGATGTTGGCGGGGTTTAGTGTGGGTAATGGTGGGCCGAGGGTGAATAAGGTGGCGGTGGCGGTGGCGGGCAGTTACCCTGGCTCTATTGCTTTTCATTCTAACGGCGCTCTTTATCTTTCCGGTATGTACGTATGTCCCCTCTATTTTGTACACTTAAATTCATCTTGCCTTATATTTTACCACTATCAAATTAAATTTCCATAATCGCATTACACCCTTTTATAAACTTCTTTTCAAATATTACAATTTTTTAAAATTATTTTCAAAAATTACTACCAGTAATCTTTTCGTATTTATAGGTTCGTCAATATAATACTTCACTCATGTATTAAACAAACTGGATGAACATATAAATATGGAGAAATATTTTTTTGTTATATTTTGGTGCATAAATGGGCAAAAAAACGAATAATTGAGTTGAAAGAAAGGTGATTACAACACCAAAATATAGAATATGGAGTACTACTTATATCTACCCAGATTATTATTCATTTACTGATTTACACTAAGTGTGAAAAAAAGTCGCATTATTATCAACTTAATTAACTTTTTACTCACTAAAGATAATTTATGATATCAAAATATAACATATGCATTTTATAAGGTAGTAGTTTTTTAAAATAATTTTATAAAGTTTTACAGAGTAATTAAAAAAAAAAGTGATTTATAAAAGAATGTAGGGAGTAATTTGTAATTTTGCCTTTTATTATTTACGTTGACTTCTAAATATTATTGGTAAATCAATCTTTTTGCATAATCTTAATTTCTAAACTTAACCAACCTGCGGCGGCTCACAAATCATCTTATTATTTTGTTAAAGGGATGAAGCTAGCATTTGAATCCGAAAACCAAGAATGGGCGCAACACGAAAGGGTAATCGGGTGCGGATTCAATCCAAATCAAAAGAAAGTATTCTTCACATTGGACTCAGAAGTAGTCCATGTCATTCACTGCAAATCAGAGTATTTCGAGAAGCCAATGTATCCAGTTATTGCTTCGAACATAGACGTTACAGTCATAGTGAACCTTGGTCAGAGTAGTTTTAGTTATGCACCAGCAAATGCACATAGGACTTCAAACCCATGTTTTACGGGCCGCTTTGAGAGATCTACTTCGCCCCAGTCGATACTGGAATGTGACGACAGCAGAGAGTTGTTCTCCATGGAACGGTTAGACTCTGAGTGGCGTGCTCATTGCGCCACCCTTGGAAGTACGTCGAGTACTACTAATAACTACCATCGTAATAACTGTAACAACAACAACGACGATGACGACAGTAGAATTATTGGGTATGATGATGAATCGGAGGCCGAGTTGTTTGAAATAGTGATAAATAACTCATGATGTATTTGGGAGTGAGTGAGTTCATTTGAGTATTGCAGGATATTAGATATGTGTAACGGTTTACTCTTTCTGTCTCCGTCATTTGTTTCCCTTTAACACATGATTGAGACGGAGGGAGTAAAAATAACGTGTAATGTTAATAAATCCAAAAAAATAAAATAGAATAGAATTAGTGAAATTCGAGTGTACTTTTTTTGCCTATTACGGAGTACAATTTTAAGTAGGGTCATAATATTCTTTTACTATCGATCATTTATCTACCTTTTATATTCCGTATTATTTGTGAACAATACTTGTAAAAGCGGCTTATCACCTATACTTGTCGTTTGAGCGTAAAATCGGGTAGGGTATATCCTGAAGACACCCTAGTTACTTAATATGAAAATTAGTTTGTTTATCGTGTAAAAGTGATTTATACTTGTATTTATGGTGTGAAATCGGTCAGGGTATCCCGAAGTTACCATTGTCACATGGTAGGTAAATCAGGTTGATTTGAAATGTGACTCAATATGAACTCCCAAGTAGCTCAATTTGTAGTGTAAACTACACGTTTTTCAGAGTTTCGAGGTTCGGAATAAAATGTTTGAAATCATACAAAGTTTTCATCGTCCACAAAAAATTAGAGAATGATCGAAGAATGTTTAGGGGGTTTCTGGTATGTATTAAACCACCCCTAACAGAAAATCAGTTTATCTTGTAAAAGCTATCTATACACCTTTGTTATGTAGTATGAAAATCAGGTTGACATGAAACTTGACTCGATATGAGCTCCCGAGCAGCTCAATTTTTAGTGTATACACATTTTTCGGAGTCTAGTGGTCCGAAATAAAAAAGACCGAAAATAATTATAAGAATTTTTCATCGGGTTGGTAGAAACGTTCACACTAAATATTAGGAGCAACGGATAACGTTTGGGGGTTCCGTTATGTGTTAAATCACTCATTCGCCCCACTAGAAAATATGCTTATCATTTATACTTACTCTCTTGTGTGTGATATCAGACATGATATATCTTGAAGACATCCTAGTCACGTAGTATGAAAATCATATTGTTTTGAAACGTGCCTCGAAATGCGCTGATGAGCCGATCGATTTGTAGTCTATATTAATGATTGGAAATTTTACGGAGTTTTCATTGGGTCGGTAAGAACTTCAATGCAAAATGTGAGGACCAACATAGAACATAGAGCGTTTTGGGGTTCCGAGATTTGTTTAACCATACCCAGCTGAAAATCAATTTATCATGTAAAAGTTACTTATAATTGTCTTTTGGGCGTGAAATTGGGCAAAATACATGCTGAAATTACCCTACATGGTATGAAAATCAAGTTGATTTGAAACATGACTCGATATGAACTCAAGAACAACTCGAAATGTAATGTGTAATACATACAGACTTACAGAGTAAATTTTTCAGAGTTTCGTACCGAGAAAAAAGGATGATAATTGTCCAGAGTTATAGAAAATTCTGAGAAAATATCACTAGTCTTTCGTCTATTCAATTCTTTAACCAGGTACACCGTCCCGAAGAATTGAACGGACTGTGAGTAGTTTTCTTTTGGCACATTATATTTCTGATTTGTGATTGTGATTGTGATTGTTTCCTCACATAAACTCGACTTTGTTCCTCAACTTTACTTTGATCTCATATCAGTCGACCCAGATCTCAATCAGTCAACTCAGTTCACTGACGCTGATTTCAAGCCCTAAATCATGCCTCTGGTGATTGATTATATACCTACCTCTCTAATCTAATTCATATTTGGTTGCAGTTATTATAGTACTCCGTAACACTTTTGATCTCACTTTCTCCATGAAATTTCCTTTCCTTTTCTAGGGAGTATTTTCTTTGTTGATGAATGATGTAGAAAAGTTATGCATATGTATATGTATATGTATATGTATATGTATATCAGTATTAAAATCAGTACTGTACTGTACTCTTCTGCTGTTATTATCTACTCCGTAGGTTGTTAGAAGTTCGTTTGTTTTCTCCTTGATATTTCTAAATTAATTAGTTATGATATGAATAACCCTAATTCAATGCAATTCTCAGTAGCAAATAATTCAGCAGCAGTAGTAGTAATAGTAATAGTAATAGTATTACGACTAAGCCGAGCTGCTGAAGAGAAGATTCTCGGATTTTTTGTTGGTTCTGATACTCAATTTGTTTTTGAAGATGTTGCATGCAGGGAACACCAACAAGAATGCATACAAGGCTCTCATTGCTGCTGAGTATAGTGATGTTAAAGTCGAATTGGCCGACGATTTTGAGATGGGGGTTTCTAACAAAACCCCCCAGTTTCTCAAAATGAACCCCATTGGGAAGGTAGCCAGCCAGCCATTAACGCATTGCACCAGCATTAGTTTTTGACCCATTTTTGTATTCCTGGTTTGCTTTTCTGAGAACCTGTTTTACGGTTTTCAGGTACCAGTGTTGGAAACTCCTGACGGTCCTATTTTTGAAAGTAATGCTATTGCGAGATATGGTGAGTTTATGTGTGATCTTAACTTGCTGTTCCATGTTATGTCGCGGTCTTATTTCTCATTTTCATTCTGTCTTATAGTTACGTCATTGAAGTCAGATAATCCGCTTTATGGCTCTTCCCTATACGAGAAGGTAATTGCAATCTTGGTACTGAATTGCAATTTTCTTCTCTATGTTTGAATATCGCTTCTCTGATCAGTCTGGTTTCTATGTTTGCTGCTTCTTAGGCTCTCATAGATCAATGGATTGATTTCGCAACCCTAGAAATCGATGTCAACATTTTGCGGTGGTTCATTCCAAGGATAGGCTTTGCTGTTTATCTACCTCCGGTCAGCTCCTTTTTTCCTGTTCTTCCTCTGACATCATAGTGTTTTTTTTTCTTGAATTTGCTGTTGCCATTATTACTTTCATCTTTCTGAATAAATGGTGACGTATTTCTGTATCTTGAAGGCGGAAGAAGTTGCTATATCTGCTCTCAAAAGGGCTTTGGAAGCGTTGAACACACACCTTGCTTCCAATACTTATCTCGTTGGACACTCTGTGACCTTGGCTGATATTGTTACGACATGTAATTTAGTTCTCGGATTTAACAGGATCATGACCAAGAGCTTTACCTCTGCATTTCCCCATGTTGAGAGGTATTACTGGACTATGGTTAATCAGCCCAATTTCAAGAAAATCTTGGGCGAGAAGAAACAGACTGAGTCGGTTCCACCGGTTGTAAAGAAACCCACGCAGCCTTCCAAGCCTAAGGCTAAGGAGGAGCCTAAGGTGGTAAAGAAAGAACCATCCAAGCCTAAAGAAGAGGCACCTTTGGTAGAGGAAGAGGCGCCCAAGCCAAAGGCCAAGAATCCTCTCGATCTCCTCCCTCCTAGTAAAATGATTCTAGATGACTGGAAAAGACTCTATTCTAACACAAAAACGAATTTCCGTGAGGTTGCAATCAAAGGTTCAGTACTGAAGAATGCATGAATTTCTCTTGTTATCCTATTCTAAGCATCATAGCTTGTATCTCATTGTTGCAGGATTCTGGGACATGTATGATCCGGAGGGGTACTCGTTGTGGTTCTGTGACTACAAGTACAATGACGAGAACATGGTTTCATTTGTGACATTGAACAAGGTGGGTGGGTTTTTGCAGAGGATGGATTTGGCACGCAAGTATGCATTCGGGAAGATGTTGGTGATTGGATCTGAAGCCCCATACAAGGTCAAAGGTTTATGGCTGTTCCGTGGAGCAGAGATCCCCCAATTTGTGATGGATGAGTGTTATGACATGGAGCTGTTTGAGTGGACGAAAGTCGATATCAATGATGAAGCTCAGAAAGAGCGTGTGAACCAGATGATTGAGGATCAAGAGCCTTTCAAAGGAGAAGCCCTATTAGATGCCAAATGCTTTAAATGATTCTGTGCAGTGACTGACTATAATTCCACTCTAATGTTGATTTGTACTTGTGTTGTTTTATGCGTGACTTTGCAGGATTTTAGTTTGTGACTGGAGTGTGTACTATCCTTAATGTCGGAAGTGTAATGACTTAACACGAAACTCTTTCAAGCCTTGAGTTTTTTTTCCCTAGATTCATAGTTTTGTCTTTGGTGTGGGTCTCTCGTTGTAAGGGAGTGCAGAAAGTTGACGAGTTCATCATGATTTAGGTCGAGGCAACTGGTGATTTTGATTCCGGCGTCCTATGTAGTATTTCCTGTGCGGTCTAAGGGCTTGAAAGGCTTTCAATTTCTAATTAGCATGTCAACACTAATACGAGTAACTTGGTAATAACAAGTAGAAAATTTAAGTGCAGTATCAACTATGAAATCCTCTGTTTTGATTCATTCTAGTTGTATTCTTGTCGCGTAATCTGGAAAATTTATTCTTGCTTTACTGATGTTCTAATGTACTCCGTACTTCGTTCATTTAGGCCTAAAAAGCTTTATTGATTCTTAGATTGTAAAATTGTATGTTGTTTCTCATTTAAGGTTATCAAAAAGTTTTTTACTTCAGATTTTTACCTCCTCCATCTCAAAATGACCGAGACAGAGTTTTTTTTACAGTGATATTTTATATATTTAAAATTGACAAAGCCCTTGAAAAAAATGCTTTAAATGTATAAGTCCATAAATGAACATGTCAAGTGAAACTTGGCATTGTGGGTCTAATAAACTACTCCGTAGTTCAGTAAAAAATGAGATGCTACATACTTATTACAAAAAAAACTTGTGGTTTCAGTTGAGAATTTGACGTGTTAAGAAGTGGAGCAGGATAACCTCCAATCACCACATTCAAGTTTATAGGCAAAATCTAAGGGTAATATCAGCTTCAAATATTAAAGCCACGAGACCGACGACACAAAGCCACCGTAGTTAGGATCATCAGTTTCTGGGCTTATGTAAGCGGGGTCGATTGCAGAAGACGCGGCCGTTGGCTCTCACAAATATTGCAATGGCCACACTTAAGCTTGCCCATATCAATGAAAAAAATAGGTGACGTAGATCATACCGCGCTGTTCATTCACATAAATAAGCAAACACAAATTACTCAACATTTTATTTTCATTCATATATCGAGGAACCTCTGTAAAATGTCATTATAGACTAATAGGACAATAATTTAAATAAAAACAATTTTATTAACAATAACCCCAACCATTTCCCCCACCACCCCTGTATCCCGCTCACTGCCGCTTACTCAACAGCCACAGCACACAAGTGTCGTTGACAGTCCCCACATCACCCTCCCCCTCGACAGATCAAAACCAGGTTGGACAAGAAAATAGGCGAATCAATTCATTTTCTTGTCAGCAAGGCCCAAGAGCCCGGGACTTGGGCTGTAGGCAAACCGATATGTACAAGGGAAGGGGGGACTCATTGTCTCGTTAACAAGGCCTGCGGCTAAAGATGTAAGTGAACCCATCTGAGCTCAAGATTAGATTAGATTGGAATCTTGAGCTCGGGCTTGGGTCGGAGCTTGTTGAGCCTAAATGATTAATGCTTGAGCTCCACTCGTAAAAAGGTCAGCGCAAATTTAAAAGAAATACTATACACTCTTTAACAAATTAGTGCCTAATAGGAGTATATGATACCTCAAAATTTATCCTAACAATTATAACCAATATATTTCAAAGTAATAGACTTTTAAAGCATTTTGTAGCTCTCTGCCCTCACCGAGCTACCTTCTGTGTTTCATGGATTGTAGTTTTTTTTTCCTTTTTGGGGTGCTATTATGGCATCCTTGTTTGATACGGAGTAGTATGACTCTTATTTCCCTTACAGGATGAACACTCATCAAATACTCCGTACACTTCAAATAGAAAACTTGCAGCCATAAAAATACAAAATAAAACAGAGAATGTATCCACAACTAATATCAGAAAAGTCTACAAAAATACGAACTACTCGCACTTATTTGCCTTCACATTTCAAATGAAGTCATTGACTTGGCAAAGAAGTGTCACTAAATTCAAGGATGGCATGATAAAACAGAATGCATTGAAGATAACAAACCTTGGCGCAAAGATGTGAGAGAAAACAAGAACCCTGCCAACACTAGCACTAGAGCAATAGGAAGAGACTGCAAAAAAAAATGTACACCATCACTCCATGAGAAAGACATGATGCAGAAAAAACAAGGCATCCTGAAAAATGGGTAATTTAAAGAATAGATAGGGACTAGGGAGCGGTTTCTACTCACAGCTACGGTCTCAAGACCCCCCTTCTGAGGTTGTGGTGTCATATCACGGCTCACAGAAACAATGAAATTTCCATGAACAAGATCAATTGCATCCTGAAACATGATGATTAAATAATGAGCAGCCAAAAGAAGCAAGGGATCAAATTTGAGAACAACTCACACATGAGATACAGAAATAAAAGTAGCAAACAACCAAACAGCTTGAGATTAAAAAAATCAGAAAGATGAAATTTAATTACAGAAAGCTAGACTGATATTCAAGTGCAAACCAGATGCCTTTTTTTTTACACTAACAGCATTTTCAAACTAGAAGACAAGATAAGGTAGAGAAAAATAAAGTGCAAGCAAACGAATGATCATAATTTGTAACTCAAAGAGCACGTGAACATGCAGGAGCTGAAGCTGAAAGCCTGAAGTACCAGTGTCAATTGCAGAAAATGCCACATAGTACTAGTTAACAAAAAACTGCTGAAAACACACGAAACACATGTAACCAAAACTATAAAAGTTTACAACATTAAAACTTGGATGTTCAAAATAGTGGAGCTTTCCGTTTTTGCAAATGTAAGCACATTGTTGGACGTGTTGTTATAGGTTCTTTGGGCAGATTAAATACAAATCAGAAGCTAGCGTATAGTTACAAAAAACGTAATCAATAAGCATGTTCAAAATAAATGTTCAACCTGTCTAGTCCCATCACGGAAGTTGTTTAGATAATATCTGGCAAGTGCATTCCATCCATCTTTGAGAATGCCTTCAATTGTACGCTGGCCATATCTGTAAATTACAAATTTGCAGTAAAAAGAGCTTCATCTGGTTCTAGCTTCATGAGTTTGTATGATGGCTTTGCGCAAGCAGGTGAATTTACTTTCAGACATGCATCCACACATGGAAAAGAATAATGGGGTAAAGCTACACAATAACCAAGGTACACAATAATGCGCAATGCTACCACATGAGTACATGATGACTACTAGTACCAAAAGCAACAGCAGCAAGAAAACACCATTGAACTCCCGTAATCCTTCAAGCAACTCAAACTAGAGCAACCACTGCCTAACAAATTCCGACAACCCCAACCTATCTGTAGAGTGAAAGGAAAGGCAATGAAAAAAGGGTAAATGAGGAATTTGGATTCTTTCCTTGGGTCTTTGTTATACAACTACGAAATTGATAACTATTGATTGGGATGTGGAGTGCATCTCCTGAATGATAGACATAAATTGAGACCAAAGATTTATACGATGCCCTGGAATTTCTCTTTCTTCAAGTATGGTTTTCCATGTTTGCATCCCCTATATACTACCAGTAAAACATAACACAAGGGCCAAAACAACAAATTCAAGTTTTCCACCTATATCAAATAAAATATCTCGATACTTATATGTCAAAATTATAATCTAAAAGAGAAATAAAAAAATGCTCTTGACAATAGTTTTTGTAAATAAAAATGCATGCACCACAAATTAATAAAAAAAACTAATTTTTCCAGTAACGAAATATAGAGAATTTTTTTTTAAATAAAATATAAAGAAAAAAAATTAACCAGTGAGGTTTTGTACTAGTTAGTAGTTACTACTCGTACTTATTAACAAGAAGTCCTATGCTATCATATAAACATGTCACAAGAACTTCTGATTACTTCAAGATACATCTCTAAACTTGGTGAGAAGGGACACTTGGCGATTAAATAAAAGAACAGAGCTAGTACCTAACCCAATGACACCATACTTTCTCAAAATAGAATTCAACACAGGTATTTTGTCTCTTTAAAAAAAAGAGCTTCTCAAAGCCTAAAGCATTTTCTTACAAGTGGAAATAGATTACTTAGGATGCAAACTAAGTAATACAGTGAGAGCTATGACCTATGCACACTATGCGCCCTTTTCAAAAAGTTGATTTATAAGTTTAGTCATGCACAAAGCACAAACAAAATTGTGTATAGTTAAACCTAATTACAGGATAAAATACCTGACAAAATCCCCTTTCAGAGCAGGAGTGCCGGAATATTGGATGCTCACGTCATCCCCATGGTTTGCCCACACTAAAAGTGATAAGGTAGGAACGTGAATGGCAATATACATCTTTTTATGCTAGCAGTAAATCAGTGGCACGAGAGCTCCAATGTGTACAATACATATAAATAAAAAATTGAAACCAGCGTAAAGTCAACAATCCCTGCCATCCAATCCGATTCAATCTTTACACTGGGTTTTCATGAATTTTAGAAAGTGCGTAAAAAATAACGGTATAATTGGTAAATCAAAAGGTCTTGTGAGTCCCCAAGCTTTAAGTGTGCAAAAAGCAATGACATTTTGAGTAATTATTGGAAAAATATATGGATTATATGGTAGACTTTCACCAAAAAGGGAATGTAAAGTTCGGATTGGATGGGTAATTTATATTAAGTGTAAAGAGTGGATTGGATGTGAGTGAATACAGCATTGTGAAAAATATATGCTCACATATTTTGAAGTTTGCGTCGAAATTTGGATGTGCGCTAATAGACTCTTCAGCACCAAAAACGCCTATTCGTCGTAGTTGAAATTCCAGCATTTTACGACCTATCATGCTCTGTCAAAGAAACAAATTATACAACAAAAAATAGAGCGATGATGAAGTAAACAAGAAGTGGCACTTTCAGGGTGGACCAGGATGAACATAGGGAAAAGAATTGCAAAAGGACAGCATCAGTGATATATTGAAGCTACCTTCTCCTAGCACTAACAAAAAGTCGGTAAAAAATTACAGCTACAGAGTAATATAGTGTGAAATTTCTCAATTTGTTAAAGGCAAGAGAAAAATGATAAAAATATACCTGTGTAACATTTGTACGATCTAAGCAATCAATACAATTAGTTCGTACGACACCTTGTTGCACCTCAATTTTTTCACCTTTCTCACTCAACAGGAGGTACCTGTCACGTTAATAAATGTCTCAAAGATAGGATAGTTAATGGTTTTTTTTTGCAGAGTTGTACCATTTTATTAGTAAAATCTAAGATACTGCACATCAGATACCCCATGAGTGTTAAACACCATGTAACCACAATCAAACCTCTACCAAATTAAGGACAAACTATCTTTTGGCATATAGTATTACGGTCAATATAATAGTAAAATACCTTTCAGAACTTAACATTGAGCAAAAAGAAATAACACCAGTTACACCACATTGCTCTCTCTGACATTATATTTTCTTCACTCCGAAAACAACTTATATCATTTTCAATCACCGTAATCCATGTTTGTTTTGGTCCACTTTACCCGACAATCTAATCATTATCCTATCCTTCAAGCCTCCTAACAAACGCCCCCAAACTAACTGAGGCCTCATGTGATCTATGTCATAGCCAAACCATCTTAAGACAAAATCCCCACGCCATTGAGCTACATTTCAGTCAATTTTTCATCATTTTGGATAATAGTCGAACACTGGGAGGGGGGGATCGAATTCTTGAACAATCTGTCCATCTAAAGCTATCGTTCCTACTTTTCGGTCCATGTTCCCAATAAACCTACACTTTGATTATAATCTTACTTCTGCTTAGCTTAAAGTCTCATGCTTTCAAGCTATGTTACTTTGACACTTCACTTGGATGCCGAGTCGCGTGTCTTGAACATGTCGTGTCAGTCACCGACACGAAACTACGATACTTCAATTTAGACCAAAAGATTGGAAATTTTGCCCAGAATAGCCGTGTTCAACACCCGGACACCGTGTCGGACACGACACCTCATAGAAGAGTGAGTAACACAGCTTTCAAAGTTTAACTTTCACCCTCACTTTCACTACATTTTTTCATCTTATCAATCAACACAATATCATCCACAGGTATTGGGATAGCCTTGTGAAATGACCTCGTCAATATGTCGATAACTACGGCAAAGAAAAAAGGGCCGACAGAAAAGCCTTGATGCACCTCAAGGGTAATTGGGAACTCTTGTCTTCCCGACATGATTTCATACACTCATACTAGCACCTCAATAATATCCTTTGGTTATTAAATTCTTGTTATCGAACATATAACTGTTTTTAGGCTATCTTATTATAAAGCAGAAGATTTTTCTCAGGTGAGTCTTATTATCAAAGATGGAAAAGAAATAATGAGATATTGTTTATTTATTGAGGCCTACTTCAGTACAGAAATTCTCTTGCTATGAAAAATACGGAGGGTTTTAGGAGATATTCTCAAATGACCTGACAACAGCAATAAATAAATAAATAATGAACACAAAATAGGCTTGCCATGCCGAGAAAATCCGAACCTGCTTTTATTGAGAAAATCTGATATTTGATCAAACAAAATAGACAGTCGCTCAAAATGTACGTGCCCACATATCTGATGGAAATCGAAGTGCAAATACCTATAAAGAACAGAAGGCGTTAGCCTATTGACGAAAAGGTGCATTTACAAGGAACAGAACTATTCCCATACCGTATGTCCTCATTAACAATATTCTGCATTGCATTTCCATACATCGCACACAAATGCCCCTCACCTCCATGCTGGAAGAATAGAAAATGAGTAAGAAATATAGTGAAAATGTGATACAACAAGCTCACATATCCAATTAAAACGAAATTTGTATATACATGGTTATGCATAAAAAGTGAACCAAAGCAGCTAGGGAAATAGAAATTTGATATGGTAAATCAACAGAACTTTATTTTCAAGACAAAAAGATGGTTGCTTCAGTATTTTTCTTCCCCTCTAGTTTGAGGTTCCTCTTGTACTTTGTCAAAAAAAAAAATGGTAGCAAATACCGTCAAATTAACGCTCGCTAACACTTAAAGTTCAATTATTAACTGAAACAAAAAAAAAAGATAATTATATTCAAGAAACACAATCACAACTCTCCCACCGACATCACAAAAAAAAAAACATTAAAAAATGTACTATAACTAAATTGTATCGTATGGAGGAATACCATCTCAAGCATATCATCTAAACATTTGTCATCCCGGCTTCTCTCCAAAAGCTCTCAAAATGGCTCTTGTAATCTGGTTGTCTAAAATCAAGAACTTAAAGCATGCTCTGTTTTGTCCCCCTTACAAATCTCACTCCTCTTTAGTTGCCCCAATGGTGGTACTCAAGCTATATATCACATTACTATTCTTTGGTTAAAAAGAATTATCTTAGGCTTCCATTTGCACCTAGGATTAAATGCAAAATTAGAAGAGGTGGAAGGATCATTTGATTCAAGGGCTTCTCTGCGTTCAATTTTAAGCTTGATAGGTTTTAAATTTCGGATCATCACTCGAGATAATATTACCAATTCTAACTAATTCCAAAACTCCCCATACGACACCCATGGTTACGCCCACCTTCAAATAATAAGAACGAGCCACTGTTTACTTGAGAGCAACGGGCAGAAGTAGAACTTTGCATATCCTTTTATGTTTGCCCTTTCAGCTATTTGTGCTCTTATGACATAAGTTTATATAACTAATTTGTCAGACATTTTACATTAGAGATAAAAATGGATGGGACGTGAATACTATGATGGTGAAGAGTTGTTAAGGAAACCAGGTGGTAGTGCTCATTGCATGTTTGCTCGACTTTTGCCTTCCTTAATAATACAGTACGACAATCGTTCTATTTCCTTTGGTCATTGAAAAATATGAATCAGCTGATTTTCTACAATTTTCAACATACTAAAGCCAACAACTCCATTTTAGGAACATATTAAAATTTCTTGTTGAGCTTAGGGTTCATTAATAAGCCGAGAAGCAAGAAAGAAGCTTACCAAATGAGTTTGATAAATAACAAAAACTATCTATAAAATTCACTCTATAATTAAAACAGCCAACTAAACTATTATCCCGTCTTGTATTATAAACTAATAGTCGAAAAATTCTCAATGCAACCTTTACTATAAGACATTTGGAAACAATGTTTTTCCATTTCCAAATGAGCCAATGGCTCTAAGCCTTGTTTGGATTGTGGGATTTGGGGGGATGGAAAATCCCTTGTTTGCCTAAGGGTGGAGGGAAATGAAGGGGGCATTTGGAGAGACCCATTTTCCTTCCTTGAAAATCCCTTGTTTGGCTAAGGGTGGAGGGAAATGAAGGGGGGCATTTGGAGTCTTGGAGAGACCCATTTTCCTTCCTTCTTCTAAGGCAGATCAAAATGGAAAATCCCTTCTTTGGTTAAGAGTGGAGGGAAATGGAGGGAGGCATTTGGAGGGACCCATTTTCCTTCCTTCTTCTAAGGCAAATCAAAATAAATCCTTACTCTATAGGAGAGATTTGGAGAGAATGTATCCAAACAACCTCACGTCCTCACCCCATTCCCCCTCCCCTCCCTTTCCCTCCTATTTTCACGACAATTCGGAAACAACCTCTGTGTAACTAACACAAAGGTAAGGCTACGTACATCATCAACCCCTCCCCACTCGTAATATGAATGAGCCCTTGAGCTACTGGGGTAATGTTGTCATCGGGAAACTGTGTCTCAATTGTTTGCAATATATAGGTAAAGTTGAGTACATATGAGCCTCTTTACTCGTGGTAATAGAACCTCTATTTAACTAAGGAATGTTCAAAAATTACTCTAGTCATGCGTGATACTCACCAGCCTGCAGTCTCAACTCTAAGTTGATGCATTAAAAGGGTTAATGGTGCATGTCACCAGAAAGTTGGTAAATAGTGGTACTTGATACTAATAAATCCGTCACATTAGATAGCCAAAAACACAACCATACCAATGTGACCAAAAATTAGGTTGAGAACGCCCACAAAAGGAAAGCATATCATGAAAATAAAGTCACACCCCTTATACTTGGGTACTGCTCAAATTTTAGCTCAATATCATACTAAGGTGTACATTGACCTAAGTTGTGGAATCAGTCTAACTACAGGTGATTAGTATGGGCAGCATAAGTGAAAACAGGAGCTTTCGCACACCTTATTGACAAGATCGGCGGCAAGCACAGAACCATATCTTTTCCTTAGGTCCAAGAAATGCCTCTCAGCAACTCGGGGCTGCATAAGATGTCTTAACATTTCAGTAATAAGAATTGAGAAACCACATTGTATTCACTAAAAAGATTCGATGAGACTCACTGCTTCTTCTGGTTTCACAATTTCGAATTTTGGTTTATATTTCAAGTCAACAATCTGCTCCCAGAGAAATGGCATCGATCCACGTACCTGTAGATGGAAGAGAAAAAAAAACTGTTATTTACAAAATGATCCAATAAATACGTAACTCAAGAAATATTAGTAGACAGTAAAAACTAGAATAACATTTAATTTGTCAATAGGCCCACATGAGTAGATCAGCCATCGATTGTAACCCCTTACTGAAGATTGTTCACTAAACACCATCAAAAGTTCCGAAAGTACATTGCCTTGTGATTTTCAATTTACCTTAGTTGTGTGTTGGGAGCCTATGACGGTATAAGGTGGTTTACAGTGTCCGAGTATTTTACAGCAGTAGTCATTGAACTGCACTTGCTAGAATGCTATGATGCTTACCTGCACAAATGATGCTGTGTAACCGTTCAACTGCAGCATTTGTTCAGTTTCCACAAAGTTTGCGACATAACCATCAGGGTCAGCTCCTCTTCTCCACATTCGAGTTCCTACAAAAAGTCGGAACGTTCGAGAATCAGAACACTCTGTTCGTTGAAGAGACAGCCTTATAATTCATACTTCTGGTAAAACTCTTTGAATGAAGCAGACCGATATATCTACGTTTGGCTCGATAATTCTAGGAAAGATGCCACAGATAGATATCAAATGATACTATTAATCATAAGATGAAACATGATATGCATTTTACAAAGGAGCTGCATTTAGACTAACTTGAGGAAGCACAAAATGACTTTGCGTAACCATTACTCACCTGCAGCTACTAGAGGAGTGCGAGAATACAGGAATCTACTATACTACTATAGACATCACGTTTAATTTTCCATACAGAAAGTACTAACAATTTAAGTACAAGTACTAAAGCCCCAAGAAAAGTAAACTGACACATTTTCAGAAAGGCCTACCTCAGCCCGTAGCAAAGTTTAAGTTACACCATTGACGATGAAAATCAATAGCCAGCTTACTATCAACAAGAACTAAAGCGGCCAACAATTTAAGCAGAAAAAAAACTCAAGGTACCAAATGCATCACTTGTGTGAGCAAACAAGAAGTAGGACTACTTATACTGGACTGAAATAAGAGAAGCGGAAATTTCAATATGCAACCATTAAAAAAGTCACTCCTATTAAAAATACTTTAGAAAATTCCTGGGGCACAGAGGTAGTTTTGACTTTACAAATTCCCAATATAAAATGGTTATACATAGGAACCCACCAAACGAATTTTTCCGAAGTTTCTAATGAAATTGCAAGTCTGTTCCCAGTCATTAATTATAACTCTATATATTGCCATTAATAATGTTAAATTTTCATTTACTTTCTTCAACCTTCATTAACTAATCACAGATGCTGGAAAGGCTGGGACTTTAGAAGCTGCCAAGAAAACAGCGCTAGTACCACAAAACAATTAGTTAAGCAGTTAGAATTTATGAGTGACTCAGACGAGTATTTTTCCAGTAAGAAATCAGAATATAACTTTGCTAGTGGCCTGGCCCTGTAAGAATTTTCTGTCGATGTGCTGCTAGCTCATATTGCCCAATCTTTTCAATGTGAAAGAGGTCGAAGAAGAGGTTTTTAGCATCTAGATTGTCAGCTCTACAGTAGTTCTTCTTTCTAAGCTGTGGCCTATTAGACAGAAAAAAAAACTCAAGACACACTTTAATTTAATTGTCTAAGCTGTGGCCTATTAGGATCAAGGATCTAGAGAAAGTTGTCTTCGAAGTTAACCAGGAAGTGCGGGTTCCCTCAACCCTAACGCCAAAACAGGAACAAAGAGAAGCCTTTATTATCATAATAATGAGGAGGAGATAAGAAATATGTAGGAGAGTCAAAATGGAAAGTAATTAGGTTAATGATGGCACGGCAGAGAGACCTCATTCAGGAATTAGGTGAGAAGGGATAAAAGGATGTGTTAGGTAAGAGAAAATAGTGCAAGAGGAATAGAAGGGTGGTGAGATCTGTTAACTGACGAAATCCATTAAACTCATCACCTGATTAACTTCTCCAAGTACAATCCAATGACTTTAGCTATCAAATTTTACCAGTGATTATCGAACGGCTAATGTTAAATACAGTTAATACCAGGGAATAAGAAAATTGATTGATGCTTTTTACGTGATAAACCACACATAGCTACGCGGATTTATCACATCTATGTCACTACATCACCATTTCTCAACATCAACAATGATCTAGTCTTGGTTGTTTAAGATCGCCAAAGAGTCCAATAACTCATAAGTCACTCTCTCTTTACGAAGTACTTTTTTTGGTATATTCAACTAGTTTTTTTTTAGGTTTACCTTTAGGAATTTTTAGGATGCTTCAAGAGGTGGAGGGCCAAATCCGGCAGTGGGAGGGAATTTTTTAGGGTGAGGACGATTTCTAGCGGGAGGGGGGGTGTTTTCCGCAAGGATGAAGTGGTTTTGAGGGGTTTGGATTGTTTCCGGCAGGGTTAAGGTTTATTTCCGGTGCAGATGGAGATGTTAGCAATGGGTTGGGGAGAGTGGAGGTTGATCGGGATGGAATTCAGATGGTTTATGAGGTTTGGTAGGGCAGTGGACAGTGGTAGGCAGTGAGGGTATTGGATAGTAATTAGATGGGGTAAATAGGTAATTGTATAAGTCAAATACCATTTCTAAAACACATCCAATACTTAACGTAATGATTTAGTTCCATGGGAGGGAATGAATGCAATTTGTCATTACATTTACTGCTCCTATGAGAGAACTGGAGGAGCACCTTCCATTAAATCAATAACTTGCATGCCAAATCAACAAAATAACAATAAAATAAAAGAAATTGTTGCTCAAGCCTCAAGGACCAAAGAAATATTTGGAAAAGCCACACTTACCAGTTCTTCTGGTACATCTCCTAGCAATCAGAGTAACATCAACAATATCTTTCCCGATAGCTGATTGAAAGTGATGAAAACCTGATCCTCAGTTAAGTAGCCTTTTTAACAATGAAAAAGACCAACGACAGACGAGCAAATATAAAATATGAATCAATAAGTAGTCAGCTGCTCTTACAAAAGTCAAAAAAATAAAAAAAATAAAAAATAAGCTACATAAGAAGGATACTTCCTTGTAGGATGGGAAGTAAGTATGGATCGAGCTGCAAAAGAAAAAATAATATCAGCAACTAAGTTTAGAAATCAACGGCAATAGAAATTTAAAAAATTAGACAAACCTTATTGTCAATGAGGCCCTCCATCATATAGTTGTTCCACAAATATCTAGGATCTGCCTGCATAACAATAGTAGAGGTCAGAGGATTGCCAATTAGTACACATTAGCCTGCCTTCGATAGGACATCTCCCATTCCCAACTAAATTAAAATTTTGGACATTCGCTTAGACCTCTCTTGGTTCGTCACCAAGGTTGAGGGGTTAAAATTGTTTTGTGAGTATAAGATGATGATAGGTTTACCATAATTTGCCACAAGACAACCAAAATTGGGGGGGGGGGGGGGGGGGACATCCAACTAGAGTCGACAGAATGCTTTGGCAGATCCTGATGCTTCTTTCATGACTATGACATCCTGATGCTTCTTTCATGACTATGACTCCTTAAGAAGTTAGTTACCCACTTTCAGATGTCTAAAAGAGATAAGATCTTGATCAGGAAACAGTAAATGGTGGGGGGGGGGGGAGGCATCCAACTAGAGTCGACAGAATGCTTTGGCAGATCCTGATGCTTCTTTCATGGCTATGACATCCTGATGCTTCTTTCATGACTATGACTCCTTAAGAAGTTAGTTACCCACTTTCAGATGTCTAAAAGAGATAAAATCTTGATCAGGAAACAGTAAATGGTGCCTACTCCACATTCATCTTCACAATTACTCCCTCATCAGCACTTCTTATAAATCATCAATTTTTGGTGTTAAAAGTTCTCACCTCTCTTCAGAATGAATAATTGAAAGGTCAAAAATGCAGCTTAAAACAATGATCATGCGACGTGTTCTGTCCTATACTTTATTATGTACATCAAGATTCAACTTTTCTTTTTGAAAAGCATATACTCATTACAAGCCTCCTCAAACAAAAGAACAGAAATATCCAGTTCTTCCTGTGATCGTAGCTGCATTTTCCCCTTGTGCAGTTATTATGATTTATCCATCTCCTTGTCTATCCTGCTTTATGGTAGGAGGACTAAAACATTACTATTGAAAAGATTTTTCAGTCCGACTTGACTGCAAGGGTTGGAATGTTGGACACAATATTAAACGAAAATATCTCATGCTTTAGGAATAGAAAGAAGTGTCAGAATGTCCCATTGTGCTAATATACATGGCAAGAACGCAATAAGTAACCAAAATGAACTGACAAAGTAGAAAATATACAATGTCGCTTAGATAAAGTAAAAGCAATACTCTAAAAACACTCATAGCCATCAGCCACAATAATGTGAAAGAAAATAACCAATCCCAAACTGAATTCTACTGTTTAAAAAAGATTTAATACCTTAGCCTCTTTTGTTCCAAAAACATGTAATCATGTAATGAAACTGGCTCAAATAGCTGCCAAGTCGTAATATTGGAAAAAACAAACATTTACTTCTTGCATCACATCACAGAAGTTACACAACAACGGGATCGCTAATAATACATTTAACATATAATGTCTCATCAAATGATGCACAAAAGTAGAATTAAAAGTTTCCTTTCAAATATTAATCCACACAAGAAAGTTGGCCTACCTGTCTCCATAGTGGAAGCGTCTTTGATTCATCTCCTAAATCACATAATCTTTGCATGCTGTAGAAAAAGGTGCCGGAAGTTCAGAAACATATTTCATCTAGATTTCCAAGGTACAATGTGCGAGACGTGTGAATTAGTAATAATCGCACATATTGTCAGCAAAGGATGAATGAGCTGATAAATAATTGAATTGAAAAATCACCAGCATACTGGAATAGGCAGTACAACATAAAAGTACAAAAAAGCCAGCTGAAGGCCGGCAACAACAGCAAGTCAGCAACATGTTGGAATGGGCAAAGTTTGAAGTGCAAGTTAACATGAGATATCAATCTATGGAATGTCAACTCAATCATTTTAATTATACGTGAATTTCCCAAGTCTGTTTGGTTGAAATGTTAACACACATTTTTATAGGATTTCTATACAAGTTACTAAGGGAGAAATAGGTAAAGATGCTTCCAACAGCCTCTAGGGATTGCAATTCATGGAACTACCACTTCCCCCATTAATCCACTATTACATACAAAAAGGCAACAAAGCAACTCCAAGTTCTGTAGTTCATGGAAATTTTCAAAGACAACAAAAGAATCACTAAATGTTGATTCCTAAAGGATATACTACTACTCAAGAAGGACACAAAATAATATTCAAATTTGATTCTGCAACACTTTGTTGCATGGATATAGATTTAGCAAGCAACAAATTAAGTCGGCAAAATGTCACGGGTAGTACTTCTCAATTAACCAAGGAAATTGCGTCATTTGGGGATAGTTGGTCAATGTATCCATTTTTTGCTGAAGGCTCTAGATGACACAAAGACCTTGAAGAACTGCCCTAAATCTTCTAAGGTAGTGTAGGTTATTCTGGAGAGATTGACCCATCTAGGGTATTCTTAAATATTCTAGAATAATCATCTAAGGTACTCCAGAACATCTAATGTTGTTTGCAATTGTACAGACAATTCTAGATGTATAAATTGTTCTAGAGTCCCTCAATCATCTTGGATATTATAGGATGTTAGCTGAGATATCTATATATGTTCTAATGGTGTAAAACGTTCTTTACGGTTTAGAATGTTCTTGGAGTTTCTTAGGATTTATTTGTATAAAACTTTTAACTACTCTCAGAAGTAAGAAGAGATGTGAAGTGAAAGGGTAAGGGAGTGAACGGAAGCCGATCAAGTCGTCAACCAAAGAGTTGTTTGTTCTCTTCACTTCAACCAGTCCAAGACATTTAGGCCCAAAAGTGAGAGTGTGAGTGGCAATTGAGTGAGGGTGGATGCCGATACTGAGGCAAGTGTTGTGCACAATCAAAACTATGTTCCAAGTACATTGTTTGGTAGCAAGTTCTACCTACGGAGAACTTACTCAAAGAACATGGTTATCCACACAAAAGCCTTATTTTGCCTCATTTTCTGCTTCCTGGGTCAATCCCATGAAAAAGGTGCCTCACCCCACACCTACCCACATACACAATACTCCGCCTCTAACAGGTTGCTTAATCAACCACTCTGCGTGTATAGGTCATTCTTAGCGAATGGAAGCTATGTATCAAGAAGCTAAAGGCAAGAAACCCTAAATGAAGAAAAGAACCGATAAGATACCTCAGACTTAGATTGACATCATAGGAGAAAAACAATCCAGAAGTCCCTTGCGCACAACTTAGAAGAGCTGAAAACTCAGTTTCCATCCTTTTCTGCAGAATTTACAAGAATTCCATCATGCAAACTAAAAAATAAACTTCTTTTTCACTTTTTTCACAATCTAACAATAACAAGAACAGGTGAGAGTAAACTTAAAATATCACACAATGATATAGCAACATGTAAATACATAAAGCAAATGTTTATGAGCACGTTACATGCTCTGCTGGGGAAGTCTTGAGAGCATGATCACAAGGCAAAATCTTCATAGATTCAACTTTGAAAATGGGATGCTCCAAGTAAGACCCAACACACTGGCGTTCAGTAATAACAAATAAATATGAACCTGTAAGCAGAGACAACCTTAAATTAGTAGTATCTACCAACAAGAGGAAGATATCAAGACATTATGTTGGGATCCGATTGAATGATGTTTTTTTCACGGAAGATTAAATGATGCTTGTGGTGTGAGTCGTGTGACCAAGATTTGAGCATAGGTTGTGATACCACGTCATGACCATGTTAAAAACGTTTTGAGGGATACTATGACCACATTTGAGGTGGTAACTGTCGCATTATAGCATAATGACCAGGATCAAGATCGAGATGACCTAGTCTTGATATTGTGTAGCAACCAACCACAGCCCACAGGTGTTGCTAACTGGTTAACAACTCGCAACAAACTTGTAATTTAAGTAGGAAAAAAATTGTTGAGCTTTTATAACACTCGTACTGAGACCTATTCCCTTTAATATAAAAATTTATGTAACTTACTGCCAAATAACGACTTTTTGACAGACAATTGTTACCAGAATTAGACTCCACTGACAGTTTCAGACTAGTTTAAATTTTGTTCACTTAAACACAACTTTTATAACTTTATATGTGGGTAAATGATAAGATTGTCATGAGAAGGGGAATACCAAACACATATGGATTAGGGTGTCTGAAAATAATAAGACTTATTTGGGAATTAAATAAATATGACACTGGAGGTGATTGTAGAAATGTAGAGAGAAGTATTTGTGTGGTAAATGTAATCTGATTTTTGAGAATAAGTGATACCAATTGATGATTTGCGTTAGCCGGCTCCAAGTCATTCTGGGGCTAAGGCTTTGTCGTAGTAAAGACAACTATTATGACCATATCACCCCTTCTCTTATTACCCTCACTCCCCTTTATTGTCACCATACTACTACCACCTCCACTTGCCCGCCTTAGCACCACTCTACCATTTTTCACCCCACCATCCATCACCACCACCACCACCACTCGGCCACCATGTGTCAAGTGGTGGCAGACATATGGCTGTGAGCAGTAATGCTTTCAGGATTATGGGAAGGTTGTGATGGTGGTGGTGTTAGGTAGTGGCAATGTTGAAGTAGTGGTGGAGTTGAGTGAGGGATAGATGCGGTATCCCACTGGTCATTGATGGAGGTGGTGGCTGACAATGGTAATGAATCAGTAATGGTAATTAGTGAATATCATAAGGGAAGGTAAAAGGGTCACTCTACATCCAATGTCACCGGATTCATAACTTTGTAGCAAATTTAAATCTGAGGTCATGTTCTGGCCGTAAGTTTCAGGAAACGATAAAAATGAAGTCGCAAAATGAGTGTTATAAAAGGTTGTAATCAACAATTAATCCTTTAAGTAACTCAAAGACATGAAATGGATTGAGCCCCTTAACAACTTTCTTTCACTGAAGTATGACAACTTAATCCTGACCGCTAATTATGAGTACATTGTCTAAATTTCAATTTGCCACCTGTTTTGAAAGTGGCAGTTGTGTTGCACCTACATTTCCAAAATCTCTTTCAGTTTCTAAATTTCTGAAGCGGTATGATACCTAATCTAGGTATAAAAGCAACATCAATAACAAGTGCAAGAATTGCATGTATAATACAAAATAAATCAGATTACCTCTCAAGAGTTTAAGCACCCCAATCACCCCATATATTGTCTGTATTTTGGGAACACGGACCGCGCTGCAATGCGGTAGTTCATCTGGATAATGTTAAAATCAGTGCAACTATTTCACAATTAATACTATCACACAAACACAAAAATCTTGTACGAGAGACCTCAAGTGAGAGCATGAGATTACTTCACACAAAATTGATTGCGATGAAAAATGTCACTGCTGAAATATATATAAAATTTTGGGCTAGTCTCACTAGTGAGGGTGTGAGACTACTTCACACAACTGATTTCCATAAAAAGGGCACTAACTAGACAATCTTACAGCAATTTTGTCGTAAGAACGTTTTTCTCGTGGCTCTTTCCATGTTTTTAGCAGAACCCTTTCAATGCTGACAACTACCCTTTAGTTTAGTACATATTTTGACGACATTGGTCACCATTTCACTGGTATTGGTGACCGTTTTTATCATGTACCATTCTATATCATTCACAATCCTGTTTGTTCCATTGAACAACCGTGTAACAGAAGACCTACTTAAAAATGAAAAGGTAAGAGATGATGTTTAGGAAGAAGGTAGAAAGAATACAAACCAAGCAGCTTCATGGATCCATCAATTCGGCTAACAGATAAAAAGGAGCCACCTGTTCCGTCTGTGGGTTCGACTACATACTCATCAGGAAATTCCCACAGTCGCATTCTCGTGTGCAACTTATGTATAGATTCCACTTTACTCGCCATTTTCAGACCTAACAGAACAATCACAACCCGCGACTTAGCACTATCACAATCAGAAATACGTCTGCTTTATTTTCCCCACCACAATATTGTTGGAATTAATCTAGAGACAAGTCTTAAACAAAATCTAGAGTGGTATGCTCTTAGAAATACCTAGAATTTAGATTTTGGTCATGTACAATTGCAATGTGTGGAACCTCAAGCTCCAATATCGAGTTACGATTGTCTCACCCTCTCTACCCCAAATTATTGTAATATCACCCAATTTCAGATGAACGTTGATGAATTTCGGGCTCAAATACTTCGGCTGCTAAATTTTCAACAGCTAAACTGATTCTTATATTTCTATCATATCACATTGAGATCTATCATCATCATCAGATCAAGCATTACGATCTCCTCGATCTACTAGAACGAAAACGCAGAAATATCGGAAAAAAAAAAAAACAAAATCATGATTCGAAATGTCTCAACGATGATTGATTGATCCGCACAATAATTCTACAAATTGAGAATGTGAACAAAGTTCGCAACGGATAAACATGATTACAATTACGACAATGTGTCAAGCTATGTAACAGAAAAAATCAAATTTGAACATGAAAGAATCAAATCAAATGAAAGAGAGGAAGTAGAAGTACCGGAGATGAAAAAGGCGGAGGAGGAGGATGATAGAATGAGAGTGAAGAATTGAAAATGGCGAAGATGGAAAAGGAAATGAAAGAAGGGTGAGGGAGGGAATAAAGGAGAGGAGAAAAGTGGGGGTGAAATGAGAGAGAGAGCGCGGAGGACGTGGAAGAAACAAATTATGAGCCCTTCTCCTCCCGCACCTATCGAATCATACACACACACATACCCCCCTGCTGTCCTCTGCTACTTTTCATGTTCTATACACTACCAGTATTTGGGTGTCTTAATAGTCTTATCCTATCCCATCCCTCAAATTTTGCAAAATATACTATGCAAAATATACCAGTATTTTGGTGTCTTATCATACCGGTATCACCAAGTCCGCGCGTGACTGCTGTTCATTCATAACCTCATTTTTACCCGGGCCGGTACTGGTGACCGACGTCCCACTATACCACGATATATTCCAAATTGGATATGTCAAGGTGTTCATAGGTCCACCCCGACGCGGCCACGCGCAGGCTTGGGGAGACGAATGAATCTCATGTGAGATGGATCTCGGGTTAAAATTTAAATCGAAATGGAGTCGCCACCGAACTTTGTAGGAGTTCGGGCCCATTCGAATCCACTCTATATTTTGGGTGGACATTGCACAAAGTACGGCTCACTTCGATACTGGAGCTTGTGGGGTTCATCCCTTTGCATTACGATACCGATGCCGACATTATCGGGTACCGTATATCGAATGACCCTCGTGCGCCAACGGTTTCGGACATCCGGAAACTGAGGTTCTGAGTAAGGGATGAGGGTACATGGTTGGGAAGCCCACAAAGGACACCCAACCCCACCCGCACTTTTAGCGGCCTCTACCAAGATATTGTTCAATTTTAAAATACGCGCGCTAGTAATTCGGTTGAATGTTATGCAAACAGTGTTTTTGACTAAATATGTGAATTTTGTTCAACAACGCCGTTTAATGCATCTAAACTAACGTCGAAGTTATTTTAGCATGCGAGGTTCGTTTTGTAAGATTTATACTCCGTAAAAAGCCCAAGCCAAATACTAACGATTTTGAGCCCATATTCGAGTATGCTAAAGCACGTTCACGTCCGATCATCATCGAATGTTTAACGGGAGCTGCTATAGTCTATAGACTAGCAGGCAAAATGCAAAATGCAAAATGCAAAATGCTATAGTCTATGATATTGACTCAAAACATTAAGCCAATTTTCAACTTTCGTCCGAAAAAAATTATGACTCAAAACTCAATAGAAATGATATTGACCTGACTACACCATACTCGATTCAAAATAAAACAAATTCTAAAACTTACTAACCAAAATAAAATCAAACAAACTCATTTGCCAGTTGCCATTTGCCATTCTTGTGAAACACGTCTTAAAGGTGGTCCTGTGAACTCAATTCATTGGTATTGCACTTGCACGCCTCTGAACTAGACAGCTACATTTTCAATGTGACCTATCACTCTTATCACCCAACTAACTTGCTTTATACTCGTAGTAGAGTTGTAGTATGGTTCATGCCGTTGTTCTTTCTTAAGATGGACATATCCGGCATAATATTAAAATTAATTAAATACGGAGTATGTAGCTTATCATAGACACTCGTTTAACAGAATACACACAACCACCATGCCATATCTTGGCATAAGAATCGCTTGCATTCCATCCTCGATCATTTAAAAAAGATAACATCACCACGACACCACCGTGTACAAAATTCAGAGAAACAGAAAGGGAAAGAAACATCAGTTTACACATGAAGATTCATGGAATAACAAACATACGTGAACAAATAACGCCGTGTAGTAACTAGTACAAAGTCGCATTGCAAGGGCTTATATGGTAACAAACGGAGGAAGGGGAAAGGATGCGGGTCTTGGTGTTTCTCCATTTGCCTCCAACCCAATTTACTAACCCCATCAAACGAAATCGCTCCCATCTGACAAACCGTCAATTCAGAGCATATTTGAAATGTAAAAACACGACAAGATTTACACTTACGTAGGGTTTCTTTCAAAAGCCGAAGACCAAGTACTTGTTAATAGCATCCTATACATGACATAAGTCAACAAGCAGCTACGTACAACAAATGAATGCAAGAATCCTTTTCATACAGCAGAGCAGGAAAAATGGCAATGATTTGTAATAATAAATCAATGTCCGATCTAACTTGTAACGATATAGGATACAACATTCTCAAATAATGAAATTACCTCGTCTTTCAGAACGCGTGGCATGTAAAGCAGCCGCTGAGGGAGCCCATCTGCTGTCTGGTCCTTCGTAGAGACATTACATTATTGTCTGGTTTCGATACTTGCAGAGACTGGCTGGTTAATATTGCACTCCTCATTTCTTGGGCTTTCTTCTGGGCAGATTTCAGTTTCTTCATGATCTTATCTATTGATGACGATCTCTTCTTTTCTAGTTTCATCTGCATCATTCAACTGTCAGTACAACCACACGAAACAAGCGTTGGCTTCAACTATTGGTTCGTTACAAAGAAATTTTAACCACGTCACGTGGAATTCAAAGCATAACCTCGAGTTTGCGTATAGCTGCCTCAGCTTTTGCCCTCTGCAGGTTTTCCCATGCTGTAATTTTAGCTTCCTCTCTCCTAGACCTGTTCCGAAAATAGAAAAGACCAAATGAGTCTGTAGGAAAACTTATCTTCAATTGAATCTGTTTCTCAATTTTACTTTGTCAATGTGCTATATTGTCAAAACATTCACATACTTTGAGAGGCTCTTAACTGATTCCGACATTTCCCAAGCAGACGAACAAGGTTCAACGGCCTTCAGTTTCCAATCATCAACATCTTCCGAGCCTTTACCAGGAGCTCGTACTCTATGTTTCTTTGACCATCGAGTCACAGTAACCCTTTCATCAATCTGGACATCCCTAACTTCTTGTTTAGAGGAACAATAACTCTGGACTTCCACAATTGGAAGATTGGATGGGGTAGATGGGGAAAATGTTAATCTCCTCGGCGAAGAGTGGCAGCTACCATCAGGGCTCATCTGGGTTGCCATGTCCCTTCTAGATACAACACGAGATACATTGTCGGCACTATCCTTCACATCATCATTCTTTTCATCTGAGTTCAATTAAATTGAACGAGTGAGGTAGGCAAACTCTAATGGCAATAACACATCACCACCTAATCGAATACAAGTCGATTCAAGGGTACGGACACAGAGTTGCAGTTCTAACTTCTAACAAACTCTAATGGCAATAACAAAAACAAAAAAAGAGTAAAAACACGCATAAACTTTAAAACTCGAACCTTGAGAGGTAGGCAAAGAAGCTTGACAAACAAGATCAGTACACCCGTGCACACTCACAGACCTCGCAATGCAAGGCTCAAGACTATTTCCAAAGCTTCCACCACCTGCATCACCCGCCCTAAATGACCACCCTTCCGCCTTCATTACACCCGCTGAGAATGGTGACCCATCCATACGCCCGCCCATATTAACCCCATCATACATCGGCAACGCAGGTGAATACATAGAATAATACGCCAATCCAGGCGCCCCAAGTGGGCCACTCTTCGCCTTAGGCCGCCTCACCACCTGTTGTTGTTGCTGACACGATGACGGTCTCCCCGACCCACCACCACCACCAACACCAACCCCACCATCTCCTGCGACCGGACTAAATATCCACCTCTCCGCATCCTCCCACTTGGAAGGCAATGCATTTCCATTATTATTCAAAGGAAGCAAAGCTGCACCAACCTGCCTCCTATTCCCATTTGACGGCATAGCTACCCTCTCCGAACTCCACCCTTTATTAACAACAACATTACCCCCTACTCCCCTATAATTCGGCGTCCCCGGGCTCAGGAAATTCCCTGATTTCCGTATACTCGTGGCTGTACTCCTCTTCATAATCGCTCCTAATCGAGGCGACAAGCTAACTACATTGACCACACTACTATTATTACTACTACTATTACTACTATTATTGTTGAGATCAAGTGAAGCCGGCCGCCTTCTTTCTAATTTCCTCGCGAGCGCTTCAGATCTCGTCCTTCTTTCCTGACACTCTATATATTATCACAACACAATTTCATCAGAACCCAAAATTCAACTTCCTCCGTCTCAGCCATTTATCATTTATTCTTTTTTTGAGACGTATTTTAATCAAATGAAATGAAATCAAATGAATGTACCTTTGAGAGCTAAAGAAAAGGAACTTCTAGCAGAATCTAAGGCGTGGAATTCTTCTTCAAGAACATGATGATGATGATGTACTAGTACACTATTGTTGTTTTCTTCTGAGTAAACTGCGGTCACATGTTTGAAAAAAGGTAAACACAATGTGAAAAAAGTAATACAACAACAACAACAACAACAACGCCACACCCAAATTTGGGGTCGACTAACATGAATCATTATCTGAAATCGTAAATCGTCTCCATAGTGGAGGACAAAAAAACAAAATAAAAAAAGAGTACAATTGTTGTAATAATACAAAGAGTCAATCTGGAAATCAAATTTGAATTCTACCTTTAGCTTTTTGAACTTTATTAGTATTATTGTTGCTGCTGCTGCGACTGCTTTCTACTGTACTTATTTTGTTTGATTCTCTTCGACCCAGATCTAATCGCTGTTTCACCTAATCAAACCCACAAAAACAAATACGGAGTATTATTACTACTAAATAAATCCAATAAAAAATACTCTGTATAAATAAATAAACATGCATTGCATAATAATAAAAGAAGGAAAAAGGTACTTGAGAAAAGGAGGTGGTGTTTTCATGGTGGTCGGAGGCGGAGGTGGAGGAGGAGGAGGAGAAGAGAGAGGGTAAGTTGGGGTGGAAGGTTAAAATGACGGAGTTAGGACTGATGTCACGATCAATGACAGGTGGGATATCCGCCATTGACGTTGAGTGAGTGAGTGAGTGAGTGTGAATGTGAAATGAAATGATATGATAGAGTAGTGTCTAGTGTGTAGAAATGTTGACTTTTGGTGAATGGTGGATTGAGAAAGAGAAAGAGAAAGAGAAAGAGATGATTGGATTCTTTTCACATTGGAGTGTTGGACGCCATTGATGAGGTGGTTGGAGTAGAAAATGAGTTGCAATGGCGTGATTAAAGCACACTCATGTGCTGGGGTACACCTACACCCCGACCCTCTACTCTTTTAACTTCAATAATCAATACATCAATAATCAATATCAATAATAATGAATAATTACACCCTCCTCTACAGTCTACAACTATTGGTGTAGTCTAAAAGTGTAAATTACACTTTTACAGTGCTTTACTTGGAGGTGCCGTTGGACTTGGGAGGCTCACTTTGAGAGGGCACGGAAGCGTATTGAGGACGGTGTGGTCATACTTGAGTCGGGTCAATATTTCTTTTGGGTTGGAACGCTATTGAGTAGGGTCATATCGGGTCAAGTGACCGTACAAAGCGATAATGGGACGGAGTTTAATTATATGGCATAGTTTTTATTCCAACGTGGAATCCATTTTCAAACGTCTTGTGTCCGCACGCCCCAACAGAATGGCCGTGTCGAGCGCAAACACCGACATATATTAAATGTGTGATGAACGCAGTTCATATGTATATTTATTCTCATTTTATTCTCCGTTTTTCACCGATTTCACATGCCTTAAGAATAATTTAGTAGCCTTTTATCCGTAGTTTGTTATGCTGGGTATATGGTTTATGTTTTGGCAGGAAACATAGCGAAAGACGGAGTTAAGAGCTACAAATGAAGATAACACGAAGAACAAGGCAGTAAGGAGGACAACGAAGGCCGAACCGGTCGGTTTGATACTGTACCGAGCGGTTTGATATCGAACCGGTCGGTTCGTATTCGTACCGCTCGGTTTGTTTGTGAACCGAGCGGTTCGCGATGCGTCAGAGAGACTTTCCTAATTTCTGAAGAATTCTTATTCTCCCCTAATTAGAATCCTACAGAATTATTTTATTAAATTATATCTTATTTCCTAATTGGACTCATTGCAACAAGTATAAATACCCTTCTTAGGGTTAGGTCTAAACACTTTTGATTTTCACACTTCTTTTACTCATTCAAAAACTTTAGTTTAGTTTTATTATTAGCATCTGAATTCTGCAAGCTTGTAGTGATACTTTTTAGCTATTTATTAGTATTATTCAATCCTTCAGTTCTTCTTAATCGGTATTTTTCCCTTTTTCCCCTATTTTCATATTGATTCTTATTATGCTTAATTATTTTGTTGTTTCATCCTTTAATATGAGTAGCTAATTTATTCTTCTAGGGTTGAAGGGGATCTATGTTAATTGAATTGGGAATGTTAGTTTAATTAATTGTTTGATTAATCATCCATAAGTTATTGCCTTACTACTTGTTTTGTATCGTTGTTCGATTAGTTTGACACGTTGAACTAGTTGAATGTTTAGGAACCCGAACCTAAGATCGAAAGCCTGGTAAGGGTAGACTTACAAGTAAGTGGGTAGGATAATCTGGTAAGTTGCGAGAACCCGTCAGAATCTATCCTAAGGTTGACATAAGATCCGAAAGGCCGTGTCTTTGCCCTAAATAACTGTGGTTGATTGATTAAATGATTAATTGACTTTAACCAATTTAATTACATTGTGAACCGTAAGACCCTAGATCCTTTTAATATTGATAGAATCTCTTACTTTACATTACCGCGATAGTTTAGAAAATCAAACACAAACAAACCGGAATTAGAATAGTTTAGAATCAAATTTAGATAATTAGCGATAATCGTCCGTCTCTCTGTGGTTCGACCCTTACTTGCTACTAGCTATTTGTTAGTCGTTTGTTAGGTTTATTTTGATTAGGTGATACGACTATACCCTAAAATTGATAAGGCTAAAGTCGTATCACCTATATCAAAATAATCCTAACGAACAACTAACAAGTAGCTAGTAGTAAGTAAGGGTCGAATCCACAGAGAGACGGGCGATTACCGCTAATTATCTATAAGTCGATTCTAAACTATTCTAATTCCGGTTTGTTTGATTTGAATTTATCTAAACTAAAGCAATAATGTAAATTAATCGAGGTTCTAACAATATTAAAAGGATCTAGGGTCTTACGGTTCACTATGTAATTAAATTGGGTAAAGTTAATTAATCATTCAATCAATCAATCACAGTTATTTAGGGCAAAGACACGGCCTTTCGGATCTTATGTCAACCTTAGGATAGATTCTAACGGGCTCTCGCAACATACCAGATTATCCTACCCACTTACTTGTAAGTCTACCCTTACCAGGCTTTCGATCTTAGGTTCGGGTTCCTAAACATTCGACTAGTTCAACGTCTCAAACTAATCAAACAATAATACAAGACAAGTAGTAAGGCAATAACATATGAATGAACAATTAAACAAATACTCAATCCAACATCCCCAATTCAATTAACATAGATCCCCTTCAACCCTAGATAAATAAATTAGCTACTCATACTAAAACATAAAGCAATAAAGAAATTAAGCATAATAAAAGACAATATGAAACTAAGAGAAAAGAGAAAAATACCAATTACGTAGAGCTGAAAGATTAACGATCTAAAGGTAGGATTACAAACTAGAATAATTCTAATACTAATAAAAAGTCTAAACTAAACTACCGAATATGAAAGTGTAAACTAAACTACTGAATGAGAAAGTGAGAAAAAGTTCTTAAATCTAACCCTAAGGAGGGTATTTATACTAATAATGATAAGGAGTGTCATTACTCCTACTTTCCTAAAACTAATTAGGAAAGAATATCCCGAAAAATAAGAGTTATGGTAAGTGAAGGAGTCCAAAAATAGAAATCCCACGAAACAGCCTCAAACCGGTCGGTTTGGGTCTGAACCAAGCGGTTCAAGGTTGTCCCGACCGGTTTGGGTTCGTCCCGACCGGTTCGGGTTTCTCTGCACTGCGCGACGAATTTGAAATGTTTTCTGTTTCTTTGTTACTTATCGGATTCGGACGTGTGATATACCGTTGGAAAGCTAAGAGAAAGGGCTTTCCAACTCCACAAAAATCAGCTCAATAGGAGTTGTAAAACTCAAGATATTCACGTTTGAAGTTGACCCTTGTTTTAGCGATCATTCTTTCTTCTCGATTTGCATTTGTTTGAGCTTTCCAACTTATTTATTTGTCCTTTCTTATTGTTTCTTCACTTCACATCCTTTCTCAAGTATTCACTTAGTATTCTATGACTTTTATCACTTCTTTCTTGTAGATCTCATGGCTCGACTCTCGTCATTGCCCAAAATATAGCTCAATCGCCTTTATTTGTCTTGTTTCCTACAAAACATAAACAAAATACCCGGCATAACAAAGAAGAATAGAAAGCTAGAAAAACGACTCCTATGACACGTAAAATGAACCAAAATAAAGGAAAAGTTGGGGTTAAATATATATACAAAATGAGTTCATCAAATCCCCCAAACCAAACCTTTGCTTGTCCCTAAGCAAAACAATCAACAAAGAGTATGGACAAGACTTAAAACAATGGCTCCGAACTAATTACCAAGACGAATCCCAACATCGAATACTCCAACAAGCGAATGACACCTAGGCTAAAGAAACGAATTCATTAGCAAAAAGATAAAGAGTAAAAGAATTTCAAAAATCAAGCTCCAATCAATATTCAAATGCCAAACTTCTAATCTTGTACAACCTTCTATGTCGAGATTCCTTACGGTTTACACTCATCACTCAATAAGGGCAATCTATGAGTTTATGTAGAATCGGAAAGACAAAACACTCACCTAACTGCGACTTATAAGAACATGCATGCAATCTAACATGATACCAATCTCTACCAACCGTACATACACATTCAATCGAACCAAGACACATGCCGAGGACTTACATATGATATAAAGTGAGGCTAATCGGGTAAGAAGGGGCCTAGAATGTTGTAGCTGATCATCTATCACAGCTTAGATTCAATGAAGACGGATTGATCCTACCAATTGATGATTCCTTTCCCGACGATTCCTTACTTGCGATCACCCTTGCCGAGTTAACTACCAACGAGCCATGGTATGCTGATTTTGCTAACTTTTTGGTTGGTGGTTATTTTCCTCCTAATTGTACTTATCAACAAAAGAAGAAATTCTTATCCGACGTAAGGAGGTATTATTGGGATGACCCTTACCTATTTCAAGAATGTGCGGATGGAATCTTTCCGAAGTGTGTGCCCGATTGGGAAGTTAGAGGTGTCTTGGAAGGTTGTCATTCTTCTCCCTATGGTGGTTATCATGGTCCATCTCGCACCGTTGCTAAGATATTACAATCCGGATTTTATTGGCCGACTTTATTCAAAGATGCACAAAAATTTATCCTTGCTTGTGATGCATGCCAACGATCCGAAAATATTTCTAGACGACATGAGATGCCGCAAACCGGTATATTAGAGGTCGAGATTTTCGACGTATGGGGAATCGATTATCAAGGTCCGTTTCCTTCCTCTTTTGGCAACCGGTATATTCTAGTTGCAGTAGATTATGTGTCCAAATGGGTCGAGGCGGTAGTTTGTCCTACAAACGATGCCAAAGTAGTTATAAATCTCTTTAAGAAAATAATTTTTCCTAGGTTCGGGGTTCCTCGAGCCATTATTAGTGATGGAGGTTCACACTTCCACGAAAAGAGATTAGAAACTTTGCTACGTAAATATGGTGTTATGCAACGTACCGGATTGGCTTATCATCCTCAAACAAGCGGTCAAGTGGAAGTATCTAATCGAGAAATTAAATCAATTCTCGAAAAGGTGGTTTCTAAATCAAGAAAGGATTGGAGTGCCAAGCTAGAAGATGCATTATGGGCCTATCGCACCGCATACAAGACACCCATCGGTACATCTCCCTATCGGTTGGTCTATGGTAAGGCATGTCATCTTTCCGTCGAGTTAGAATATAAAGCTTTTTGGGCAGTAAAGGAGCTTAATTTTGACCCGACTTTGAGTGGGGAGAAGCGGTTGCTCCAGTTAAATGAATTAGACGAATTCCGTCTAAGTGCTTATGAGAGTTTCCGAGTTTATAAGGAGCGCACGAAGAAGTGGCATGATAAACGTATTCTCCCAAAGCAATTTAAGGAGGGTGGCAAAGTTTTGCTACACAATTCTCGTCTTCGCATATTCCCGGGTAAGCTAAGATCTAGATGGTCCGGTCCCTACACCGTCACCAATGTCAGAAAATATGGAGCAATCGAAGTGCAGAATGAATCGGGAGAAGTCTTTATGGCCAATGGACACCGATTAAAGCTATATCATGAAGATGTAGTTGTAGGTAATATCGACGTGATTTACCTACAATCTCCTTCTTCTTGAGGTAATTTCGATCGAGCGGGACTGTAAAAACCAGCGCTTCTCGGGAGGCAACCCGTGTGTATAACTTCTGTAATTTCCCTTTTTCTGTCGTGTGTTAGATTTTTAATTTTGAGTGAAAGTAAGGGAGAGTACTGACGTACGTTGTGAGAAAATAATATGCAGGTACGGCAGGTGAACCGCTCGGTACAGAAACAGACCGAGCGGTACGAAGATGAACCGATCGGTACAGAATCGAACCGGTCGGTACAGAAACAAACCGAGCGGTTCGATTTCGAACCGATCGGTTCGCATGGCGGGCCTCCTTTCCGGATTTATTTATACACCTCTACCCCTCCACTCACCCCTCATTCCCTCATTTCACTCTATCTCACTAAACCCTTCCCATCCCTCTCTACAACAAAACCCCCATAAAACACCTCCACCATCTTAATAACCATCTTCCACCTTACCTTCACCCATCACCTCCACCACACTTCTTCATCTACAACCATGGTGTTCGGAAGGAAAAGGCGAAACGTCAACCGCCGGTCAGATTCCCCACCGGAATCATCACATGCAACGGAATCATCGGAGGCTCCGCCGTCACCACCAGAATTCCCACCAGTAACCGGGTATGAACACATTATTTTTGGGTCGGAAAGGCAGCGCGAACTCTTCCTTGTAATGGCTTCTAAAACGGTAACACATACTCGATTTCTTAGCCATGCTTTATTACGTCGTTGTGGAATCGATAAGTCTATGGAGCAATTTTTTGATGGTACTGGTATAGGTGGTTTATTTCATATGAATTTACCCACTTATAAAGACTTAACCCTAGAATTCTTTAGCAGCTTTCAGTACAATGATTCTACTGCTACAATGACATTTAGATTACTGAATCAGACTCATACCATTCCTCTCCGACTATTTATGGATATCTTTGGCTTGGACTCCGGTAATGTTTTGAGTGCTCCCGATTCTTTTGATCATCAGATACTTTGGGACTGCATTACAGGTCAAATTTTGCCAGCACGTTTTAAGCGTGTTCCTTGTCAGGCCATTCAACACCCTGTTATTCGTATTTGGCAAAGATTTGTTTCTGGGTCAATTTTTGGTCGTTTCGAACATGGCGCTGTGACCAAAACTGAAATTGAGATGATCGGGATGGCCCTTAATGTTCAATCCCAACCCTTATTTGATCTTGATATTTCTGCACTAATCATGAAACATTTTGGTTTGATAGTTACTAAAGTAGGTCGCTTAAAGTCGATTAATGGTGGAGGATTGGTGACTCATCTTGCCCGGACTTTACTACGAGGTACTTTTGATGAGGTGAACCGGGTGCTTATTTCACCGGAAACTGTATATACTGCAAGTGATTTTCCTGCAGGTTGGTTCTCCGTGAATGCTGACAATAAGTATATTCGGCACTTTGCTCCGGGTCAGTCTCGCACTCTTCCCGATCCTTCTCTACCAGAGCTCTAGCAGCATCCACCGGTCGATGACGGTATCCCACCTCCTGCCGCACCTAGTTATTTACTTACTGTTACCCCCGGAGCTACTCCACAGGGTAACCGAGGGCGTTCCACTTTCGAACAAGGTGAAGGTTCAGGTTCTCGTCAAGCTCCTCAGTTTCAGCCACCTCGTTCGCAGGCTCCTTCTCCGCCCTATCAGAGGCCATTTGTCCCACCTACAGGTGCCTACTATCCGCCTCAGCCGGGTTATACGGAGATGCTTCACTTAATGCGGTCGATGTATGTCGACCAACAGCGAGCCTATTTTCCACACCTCAGACAGCTTCAGCAGCAGGGTCAGCTACAGCTGACTGATCACTTACCCTCCTGGTTCGGTCCTGTCGGTTCGTTTCAAGGACCTACCGGTCCACCTCCTTTTGGTCAGTCCAACTTCGGGGTGCAGTATGACTATGATCACGGTGTTAGCTACTATGGACACGACGATACCTATTCCTGCCATGATGCTTCTTTACTACTTTCGCAGATGAGACCCGACATGGTGGACGAGAGTTCGTGGATCTTGTGTCTAGTCCGGAGGCAGCTGATGATGATGATTACGACATTGATGGTTATGAGTCCGATTCTTAGTCCCCCGGTTGGTTAGTTACTGGTTTGGGGGGACTTACTTGCAGTACATATAGTGTCGGTACCTTCTCTTATCCTTTTGTCTTACCTCCATTCTTTGTTATACTTTTTGTCCTAATTCTTGCATATTGGTTCACAATGAGGACATTGTGTGATTTGGTTTGGGGGGATGTTTGGTATATTTTATTTATCTGGTTAAAAAAAAAAAACGTTTTGCTTTGATTTTTTTTCGTTTTTCGTGTGTTTTAGTATAGAGTCATGTCGACAATGAGGACATTGCGTTTGTCGCATGCTTTTCCATAGTTCTTTGCTCTTTCTTGTGAATGACACTTATTTCCCGTTATTTGAGTTTGAGATTTCTTTGATCTTGTCGCCAGTTATGTTTTGAATGCCAAATGAGTCAATTGACCTGTTGTCGAGTAAGCTACTTATATTGTGAGACTTAGAGCCTTAAACTGATGACATCCATGATCATTTTCATATAGGTTGAGAGTAGCACTCCTTATGAGACATGTAACATAAAATTGCATAAGCATGACATTCGTCTCTTAAATACCCGTATACATTCAGTTTGTGAATGTGACACATGTAGAAGAGGCAATCCCCTTTCTTTTATATAATTCCCATGAACTTCACATAGCCATAATTTGACCTGTTTTGACCCGTTTAACTACATGCCATATTTGCCTACCCTAGTCAAGCTAGTTGGTTAATTTGGTACCATGTCGATTGAGAAAGGGAATTGAGAAAAAAATGATGAATGTTTTGGAAAGAAAATCAATGAAAAAAAAAGAGAAAGAAAGGAGACAGTTGAAAAAAGAAAGAAAAAAAAAATGAAGTGAAACAAGAAAAGGAACGTGTTTTTGCTATGAGAAGAAAATAAATTAATTTCTACATTTTCGTGGTTGTTGGTACAAAGTCGGTTATGAAAAGTTGAAAATAAAATGGTGCTTGGTACTACTCATAATTCCTTTGATTGAAGATTGGTTAGGAATGGAATGAGTTTAGTTTGGTTACGGTTGGACTAGCTTGGCTTTTACCTCCACATACCCAAATCGTTTTGCCCCTTCTTACCCGATTACCCTCACTTTATCCATATGTAAGTCCTCGGCATATGTTTTGGTCCGATTGAATGTATATGTACGGTTGGTAGAGATTGGTATCATGTTAGATTGCATGCATGTTCTCGTAAGTCGCAGTTAGGTGAGTGTTTTGTCTTTCCGATTTTACATAAACTCACAATATTGCCCTTGTTTGAGTGCTAAGTGTATACCATGAGGAATCTCGACATAGATGGTTATGCAAGATTAAAAGTTTGGCATTTGAATATTAATTGGGTCTTGGTTTTTGGAATTCTCTTACTCTTCATCTTCAGCTTTAGAATTTGTTTCTTTAGCTTAGTGTCATTCGCTTATTAGGGTGTTAGATTTGGGATGGTGCGTGTTGACAAAGTTTGCTCTGAGCCATTTTTATGTTGTCCAATGTGAGTTTGCTTGGGGACAAGCAAATGTTCGGTTTGGGGGAATTTGATGAACGCAGTTCATATGTATATTTATTCTCATTTTATCCTCCGTTTTTCACCGATTTCACATGCCTTAAGAATAATTTAGTAGCCTTTTATCCGTAGTTTGTTATGCTGGGTATATGGTTTATGTTTTGGCAGGAAACATAGCAAAAGACGGAGTTAAGAGCTACAAATGAAGATAACACGAAGAACAAGGCAGTAAGGAGGACAACGAAGGCCGAACCGGTCGGTATGATACCGAACCGAGCGGTTTGATATCGAACCGATCGGTTCGTATTCGTACCGCTCGGTTTGTTTGTGAACCGAGCGGTTCGCGATGCGTCAGAGAGACTTTCCTAATTTCTGAAGAATTCTTATTCTCCCCTAATTAGAATCCTACGGAATTATTTTATTAAATTATATCCTATTTCCTAATTGGACCCATTGTAACAAGTACAAATACCCTTCTTAGGGTTAGGTCTAAACACTTTTGATTTTTACACTTCTTTTTCTCATTCAAAAACTTTAGTTTAGTTTTATTATTAGCATCGGAATTCTGCAAGCTTGTAGTGGTACTTTTTAGCTATTTATTATTATTCAATCCTTCAGTTCTTCTTAATCGGTATTTTTCCCTTTTTCCCCTATTTTCATATTGATTCTTATTATGCTTAATTATTTTGTTGTTTCATCCTTTAATATGAGTAGCTAATTTATTCTTCTAGGGTTGAAGGGGATCTATGTTAATTGAATTGAGAATGTTAGTTTAATTAATTGTTTGATTAATCATCCATATGTTATTGCCTTACTACTTGTTTTGTATTGTTGTTCGATTAGTTTGAGACGTTGAACTAGTTGAATGTTTAGGAACCCGAACCTAATATCGAAAGCCTGGTAAGGGTAGACTTACAAGTAAGTGGGTAGGATAATCTGGTAAGTTGCGAGAGCCCGTCAGAATCTATCCTAAGGTTGACATAAGATCCGAAAGGCCGTGTCTTTGTCCTAAATAACTGTGGTTGATTGATTAAATGATTAATTGACTTTACCCAATTTAATTACATAGTGAACCGTAAGACCCTAGATCCTTTTAATATTGATAGAATCTCTTACTTTACATTACCGCGATAGTTTAGAAAATCAAACACAAACAAACCGGAATTAGAATAGTTTAGAATCAAATTTAGATAATTAGCGATAATCGTCCGTCTCTCTGTGGTTCGACCCTTACTTGCTAATAGCTATTTGTTAGTCGTTTGTTAGGTTTATTTTGATTAGGTGATACGACTTTAGCCTTATCAATTTTGTCCTATATCAAACCGGTTCGATATCAAACCGCTCGGTACAGTATCAAACCGACCGGTTCGGTATCATACCGACCGGTTCAGCCTTCGTTGTCCTCCTTACTGCCTTGTTCTTCATGTTATCTTCTTTTGTAGCTCTTAACTCCGTCTTTTGCTATGTTTCCTGCCAAAACATAAACCATATACCCAACATAACAAACTACGGATAAAAGGCTACTAAATTATTCTTAAGGCATGTGAAATCGGTGAAAAACGGAGGATAAAATGAGAATAAATATACATATGAACTGCGTTCATCAATGTGGCTCGAGCTCTGTTATTTCAAGCACATCTACCTATTTCTTTTTGGGGAGAATGCATTTTAACTGCAACTTATTTGATTAATCGCACTCCGATCTTACAAATTAAAACACCGTACGAATAATTTTTTGGGTACCCCCGATTTACACACATTTTCTTGTTTTTGGATGCTTTTGCTTCGCTCACAATCAATATACCGGCGACGATAAATTTGCAAAACGGAGCCGTCGTTGTGTTTTTGTTGGGTACCCACATAACAAAAAGGGGTGGAAAGTCTTATGATCTCGAAAAAGAAAAATATTTTGTTTCACGAGACGTAGTGTTTTATGAAGAAGCATTTCCGTTTCGTACCTCATCTACTCCTACGGGCTCTGAGCACAATTCATCCTCCGAAGCTCAAAAGAATGATGATATTTATCCCGATATTGAAGATATGGGCTTTGTCCAACAGCCTGATGACACCTCTCCTTCCCATGTATCAACACACAATAATACTCTAGAGAATGAACTTGTGCCTGACCATCCATTAGCCATGAACTTTCTACATGTATTGATCACAATGAGGTCCATGAGACGCCCACCTCCGACTTGGACCAGTCCGCTCCTGCTCTCGGACGAGGCCTCCGGCCTAAAAATCCTTCGGTTGTCCTCCGTGATTACGTTGTTGGCGCCATTTTTAGTCCCGCTCCCGCACCTCCTTCTCTTCCGTCGTCCTCAGGTACGTCCTATAACCTTAACAATTATCTTGATTATCGTAAGTTTTCCAACAAACATAAAATTTTTTTAGCCTCTATCACTACTGGTGTCGAACCATCTAGTTTTCGTGAGGCCGTCAAAGACGTTGGCTGACATAAAGCTATGCAGGAGGAAATTTCTGCTCTCGAGACAAATAAGACATGGGAATTAGTGGATCTTCCCCCGGAAAAAAAAGGCACTTGGGTGTTGTTGGGTATACAAAATAAAATATCTCTCCGATGGGAGTGTTGGCGTTTGGAAGCTCGATTAGTTGTTTTTGGTAACCACCAAGTCGAGGGCTTGGATTACGAAGAAACATTTTCTCCCGTTACCAAAATGACCACCCTCCATACTTTCCTTGATATTGTCGCTATTAAGAATTGAGAATTACACCAAATGGACGTTCATAATGCCTTCCTTCACTGAGATTTATCACCAATTCACGTTTAAATAGACAACTAGTCGCCATACCCGTGCACCGCACGGGAATATATTGTTTTATTGCCTTTGTAAATCGCAATTCTGTTTTTTTGCTTCATTGTCCAATATTTATTTTATTATTAATTTATGCATTTTTTGTTTTGATTTCATGTCTTTGTAACTTTAGTTACTTCCACAGACATTCCTAAATTCTGAATAAGAGCGAGGTTAGAAAGATTGAACGATTCAAGTTACAGAAATATATATGACATGTATGTTAAATGAATGGTGGGAAAAAAGGGGGAGTAAAAGTGTTGAAACATACATCAAACATGTCACCACAAGTGTAGCAGGGTGAATTAGGCTGAAAGTGTGTTTATAAAAACTTAAGCAAGTGATTATTGACGAAAATGAGATATAACTTTTATTGGAGAACGTAATCCTCTTGAATTATGACTTTGATCTTTCTTAGTTTTTTCCTCGCGTCTTTAGTTGAGATTTCTTTTCTTCTATGGTTTCTATTGTTACGGATATTTCTTTTACTACCCCTTCAGACTTATAACACATTGGGTGTGTTAGTTTTGTTCTTAAAATATAAGCAATGTATTATTAAGTGCTCGCAGTTGATGTACATAATAATTGTTCGCTTACTTCTTGTCTAGCCTCCTCTTCTCCTTTTTAATTGGTGTGTTTACCGCGAAACTCTAATTCTATTTGGGTGGTACACTGAGGTTCATATTGAGGTTTGGTTGTAGGTCTAATCGGGTCGCTTTGGTTGTACACTTGGGTGACATATTGAGGTTCATGCTCTATAATAACTTTTGTATCCATTGTTGTAGGTGATAATACAATTATGAACTATGGAAGGGGAAAATGAATGGAAGAGGATGATGAAGCAAGGTGGAGTTGATAAGTTTTTCCTCTTTTCTCTCTTCTTTCTTAATTGATCGAGTTTTTTTTAATTAAAAATTTTGTTAATTGATTGTCTTTGTTTTTTAACAGACTCCCTCGTTTCTTAATTTTATTTGTCGGTTGGTTTAGTTGCTTGGCCTAAACAGAGCAGAACACATTACTTCATTACTCTCTCCTTTCACTATTTTTTGCCCCGTTTCATTAAAATACTCTTGCAAATAATGATGAAATGGGGCAAAAGATTATGAACAAAGGGAGTATAAGATAGTATTAGGGCAATAGTAATGATAACATATAAGGAGTTTCATGTCATTGAGTTAGAGAATAAAGTTCCTTATATGAAATCGGTTTCTTAAGTATGGAATCGATTTCAAATTGAGAGAAAAAAGGGGATCCACAATAAATATATGAAACTTTTACCATTGATCGGTGAAATAGAAAGTTTCAAACATGGTTAGATGTACCTTCATGACAATGAAAATATGGTGTATGGAACTACAACTATTGCTGCTATTGCCCTTAGATAAATGATGGATGATGATGGTTTGTTTGAATTTTAATAAATTAAAAAATAGATAAGATTGTAACAGCCCTAAATTTTCGTAACCAAAATAAAAGAATAAAATAGGAAAATTTAAAGCCGTTACTCCGCATTTAGCTCACAAGGCCAAATGCAAGGCAAAAGAATATTATAAGAATTAAAAAGAAATATAAATTCGATAGTTAATTTATATAGAAACGTTGCAGCGGAAGACTTAAGTCCCACAAAATCCAAAACAGTTTAAAACAACTTCAACCCAAAATTCAACATAAATATAATAAATAGTTTGGAGGTAAACATTAAATAATAAAATCATTCCTCGCTCAGCTTCCCGAACCAAATGCACCCATGCAGCATATTAATTGTACCTATCAACTGTACCCAAAACACAAATAGGTACAGGTTCCAGCGGGGGAACGACCCAAAACAAAAGGACGTCAGCAAAGCTGAGTAAAATATATTATATGAAAAATGTAAACAATAATTATAATTTGTAGTAAACTGAAATCAGAGTTAAATATCATTGTCTCAATACCAAACCAAAAGTACTGTGAAAACAGTAGTCAAAATCAAAACCAAAATATATTGTTTCCACCTGTGTGCCAAGGTCCTACCCTTTTGCACGATCTAGAGGTACCACCTATGCTTAGCTAGACTTACTATAGTGCGCACTACTCACATTTGGACAGTCAGTAGGATGAGGCTGCCAAAGGAGGAAGTCTAACTACCTAGCAAGTGGGGGGCCGGAAAAACCCCACTTAACACAACTCGGGCCAGGAGTTCAGTTTCGGGACGAAATCCCAGGGACGTCTCAGACGCACCTTAACCTCATAGACCAACAGAGCTCCCAGAGTCTGTTATAACCACCAAAAAAATTGTACCAAAATAATACCAATATGTGACTTGTGTCACAAAATTCCAATATCCAAAATATTACAAAAATATCGTAAAATTTCACCATTGACAAAATAATTATAAAACCGTTTCAAAAATATAATTTAAACCGAACATGCTCTTTACTTAAAGGTGAAAAGGTCAAAACGTCCTTACCTCTCGAGACAGACAATCCAAGCTAATACTAATCCAAAAATTCTTTCTCCTTGAACCCACAAGCTACAATCAATATAATTTGATTCATTAATCTAATTGGTATTAAAACGGGTCTAACCTATATACAAAACCCCTATATCCATAAATTTAGTAAATTATAGAATTACTCACAATACTCGATTTATATATATTTATATAAGGAAAACGAATAAAGATCTTTAATAAAATCGATACTTACAATTTGATGAAGAAGAACGTGAAATCATGCTACAATAAGGATGAAGAATCAAATTCTCGGATTACAATTGGAAACTGGAAATCGAGGACAGAGGGAGAGATAGGGAATATGGCGGCAGGCTGAGGGGAATGGATGAATGAATTATGATGGGGTTTTGAGGGGAGATACGTGGGTTTTATATTTTGAGAATTTTCCTTTTTTTTTTTGTCTTTTTTTTTCCTTATTGTGTTTGAATCAAATTCGAACCCGATACAAAGTTGATTTATAAAATAACGTTCCACTTTTAAAATAGTCAAAACTGATTTATAATAAGACGACCCAAAATACTTTAAAATATTTATAACGATATTAAAAATATTTTCTCAACTTAAAAACTCGATTTACATAAAAGTAGAAAAGTCAAACTTTATAATTGACTCGGAAAATAACGGGGTGTTACAAAGATAGTGCTCTAACATCCCCCCCCCCCTCTCTCTACATTTTCTTTTCTCCTATTTTATATTTTTTGCTTTCTCAACTTTTGTACGTGACTTTTTTTTGAACGTGAAATTATACAAATAGTGAGATATCGTATTTTATTGTTCGATCTTATGCTAGTTTCTACTTTGTTTTCTCTCGTCTACATTGTTGAGTTTGTTGCTCTTGCCCTTTTTTTTGGAAAAATGTGAGGTATTATTATATCATAGACAAAAGGTGACATATACCTGGGATAACAATTTTAGCGCTTTAATACATAGTACCACTATATAGCAAGCTGGAAACAAAGTCCAACACACATAACAATCTATTATTGCTCTTACCCTTTGTTGTGCTTGTTTCTAATTTTGATGTTTCATATTTGTTGTTGTCTGTGTTAGTGTTCTTCTATTATTTTCCATTATTAGTTGTGTATTAGATTATGATTGATGTAGAGATGCCTCTAAATCTATGATCGACGTGTTGATATGATACTACATCAACTCATCGATCAACTTATTATTACAATAACAATACTATGTCAATTATGTTAGAATAGGGTTGTATCGATTGACTCCTAGTAATAATGAGTAGCATTAAGATGAGTCTAATGCAAGCATGAACCCAATGAAGCAGGAACGAATTGATAGCCACGCACATACCAAGTTAGTCTGGGCGGTGGAAAAAATCGGGGTCGTCTGCATCCAACGACAACAGTAAGACGATGTTTGGCGGCGGGAATCAGCACGATTTCGTTGTACACTTGGATGGTGTAATGGGAAAGGCAAGAACCCATTGTTATAGATGGTGGATTATAAGGGAGGAAGATGAAGAGGATGAGAGGTGGTTGAAATTTATTAGTTTACTTTGGATTCTACATAATCAATGAGGAAGAAGTTGATGGGTTCTTCACTTTGGATTTTATCTAATCAATGAGGAAGAAGTTGAAGGATGAAGAAGAAGTTGATGGGTTCTTCACTTTGGATTCTACCTAATCAATGAGGAAGAAGTTGAAGGGTTCTAATGAGGAAGAAGTTGATGGGTTCTTCACTTTGGATTCAACATAATCAATGAGGAAGAAGTTGAAGGGTTCTAATGAGGAAGAAGTTGATGGATTCTTCACTTTGGATTCTACATAATCAATGAGGAAGAAGTTGAAGGGTTCTAATGAAAGGCATTTCGCATAGATTGACTCTCTCCTTTTCAATTTCTACCCAATCACATCATGCCAAATGTGTTACCTTAGAATTGATTATTGGTTGTATAGAGCATGGAGAATGCTTTGTTTTCTATTTAATATAATATATAGATATAGATTAGTATATATTAACGTGTGTCCAGTAGAAACATGTTAGAAAAGTCGTTAGCGTATATAGCCATCTGATGTTTCAATTAAGCTCCGAAGTTGCAGTTACAAATGCTTAACTATCTTTAGTCAAAATCAAGAGATTCATCATTCATACTGCTATACTGGTGAGGTGAGAAGTGAGATACAGTAGATACTACTGAAGTAAGCCAAATTCCAACTTTAAGCGAGTAATTGAAATTGAATGAATATAACTCAACCCAACTAAAGATTTGTTAATAATTAGCAAGACAGTCAGGCCTAACTAATTGCCTAACCTTGTGTATCAGGAAGAATAATCTTAATTGAGCCAATGTAATAATAGTATGGTTCCTTAAATTACTCTATTTTTTTGTTAAGGAGTAAGTATTTGGTAGTCCCACTTGAGAAAAATTCCACGTGCAAAGGTTTGTAACTTAACAGGAGGAGCCTACCTATGTTCGTTCGACTTTGTATAGTTGTATTAAACCACGGGGTTATAAACCATCGAGAAAATCAAGCACATGGAGTTGGTTGTTTATGACCGCAACATGAAGAGGGTTATGACCGTCGTGGTTGCGTGCAAAGCACATATTGGGCATCACTTCCACCAACTTCTTAACGACGTCCAAGTGCCCCTTCTCCGAGGCCAAATGTAGTGCTGATGATCTTGTCGATTCATCAGCCTGCTTTGCTAGTTCTGGCTTTAAGCGTAGAATCTCTGCAGTGAACTCCAAGTGACCCAGACTTGCTGCCACGTGTAACGGTGACTGCATGAAACCGTCTGATTTCTTGATGATGCATCGGTCTAGGATAAGTGGATCCTCAGAGAGCAGGTTGTGTAAGGAGTTCAAATCTGCTTTAATTGTTGCATCGTACAGTCTCGTGATTTGGGTGAGTGGATGTAATTGTGTTTTGAGCAAGTTGTGCAAGGAATTCATGTCTTGTTTTAGTGTTGCTACTAGGGAGAAGGAGTCAAGCTTCTTTTCTTCCATCTCTTAGCTTGACAATACCTTTTTTTTTTTTTGAATCTTGTACATTTATTAATTTGATCTTGTTTATATACTTATTACATACATCTCGTCTCCACCGGTTTACCTGACCTTTAGCTACAATACTAATCACAAAAATATAAAAACTTAAACAAATAAACGAGACGAATTGAGTGATCAGTTGTCATAGAAAGAAAAGGTTGTCTGACTTAGTCCAATGACTGACCCACTTAGCTAGAATCAAAAGAGGCATCCCTCTCTCATTTGTCATTAGCATGATTAATAGAATGTACTCCCTCTATAATAAAATGATTTTTTATTTCATTATTATATCTCTCACAATGAAATAAAAATGGGAAGATCTTAGTGATATGGAGAGAGTACTCCGTAGCTGATGAGGATGACTGATTTTTCACCTAGCAATGCAAGAACTAATCACAATTTTCCATCCTTCAATTCTTATCCAACCTTTGTTTGACAAGTCGAAGCAAATACGAGGGAGCGAGTACAGTAGTACAGTACTAGCTATTTTTGGATGATGACGATGACTTAGAAGTTAGAAGCAAATATATATGGTCCAACTGTAGAAGTGGATGCATGCCACAAGAGCCATCACAAATGTATATGAAATTAAGAAGGGGCGGGTTCGTGGTCGAATGGTTAACCAAATTTAGGATGGCAGGGCTGTCACGAAGGTGGCAATTTAAGGGTTCGTTGATCGGGAAATTGATCCCGTCTCACGAGATGACGGGACAAAATTCTCATACGGAGTAATTTTTTTTGATTGATTGATAGATTGCTCATGCATGCTCACGTGCCCACCCAGACGTCCGCCACCGCCGAATGCTACTAACAATTTAAAAATTATGTCAGAGTATTTATATTAAAAATTTGTAATTCGATTTCTTAGTTGTTTTATTTTAACGAATAGTTCATTTATATATCAACAAAAGACTCACATCGAGTCGATGATTTTAATTTTTGCGGCATATTACGACTTAATCATTTTCTACCTTGTTAATTAGTGTCATTCGAAAAATTAGATTGTTACTGAAATGCGATGGAGTATGGGTTGGAGGCGGGTAGAAGTATGTAGTTGCTCCGAATGGTGGTAGAGAGGGAAGCCAAAACAGTCGGAGGCGATTCTTACATTAACGAAATAGACTTAATATATACAATCCTCACTTTACATCACCTAAAAAAGTTATATAAATCATAAAATGCCATTTATCATCAGTTTATTTAGAATTTTAATTTTGTGGGAGGAAAGAAAAAAGAGCACTTAAATTTTCAATAAAGATTGACACGCGTTAGAAAAACAGTTGCAATAATTATTATACTTTAGGTGGTGTTGAATTTTAGTACCACCAGCGCTATCTTATTTTTGTTTTTCAAAGATTATTTGAACTTCATTTTTTTTTTACTTTCGCTTCTCGTCGTCGACGATTTACTTAAAATCGTCGATAATTTTACATAATTTACCTATTTTACCCTTTACTCCCTTTTCCTTCCTTAACTAAACGAAACAAAAATTACTTTAAAACAAAAAACGATCAACCCAACAAAACAAAACAAAAACAAAACGCAGCATTCCGGACAATTGTCAACGTTATTGGAAAAATCAAAATATAAGCATTTCGATGTTATTCCGATGATGATTCGGTTAAATTTAAATATAATAGTGCTACTTTCGGACTTTGTAATTTTATTAGGTTAAATAGTGGTAGGTTAAATAATAGTACTTACGCTAATTTAATTAGTAAATCGTGATAATATAATATTAGTTAGGTTAAATATAATTTAGTTAGGTTAGTTTAGATTTTGTTTAGTTAGTAATTAAACAGAGGGCGATTCGGTCATTTACTATCATATTTGCCAACGATGTTGAGTAAATCGCCGACGACGATGAGTAGTCCCCCTTTTTTTTGTCAATAACTACCAAAATTACTAGATATTACCTCACTATGTTTCCATTTCGTAGATTATTTACCTAAGTTTTGTGATATTGACACTATACTGAGTACTAAGGAAGGTAAGAACATGCAAGTGACATATATAAAGTAGAAAATGTGAAAGTTATAATCCCCTCCGTTCAATTCATTTGTTTAATATTGTCTTTGATTAAAATATTTCTCACAATAAATATAAAAGACAAACAAATGAATAGAACGGAGGGAGTAAGATTTAGAGTACGTAGAGATGGGAGTGGACACGCAAGCTAGTGAACTGACACAATTTAACTCGACGACCATGGTTCAATGAGGTACTTTTATTTGCTGACAATGGTTCGATTAATGGAGTTAGGGTCGTTAATGGTTCAACGTCTCGTAAAGAAGCAGCTAAGGGTTCGATTAATGGAGCTAAGGGTTTCGGGTTGATGTTGGTTGTGTTGTTGCAGATTGCATGGGTATGTGTTCTTTTGGTTGAATTTTTATTGTTGATGATGATTTGGATCATTATTCTTTGTTGACTTTTTTTTAATTTTTTTTCACAATTATTATTTTAGATATCAATCTAAACTTTAAATTGTTTTATTTGGATTAATCTTTTATCATTATCAAAGATTCAAGTGCCGTTAAAATGGATTTTTACGAGACCGCGGATGAGGAGGAAGGAATGATTAGGAATTTGGGGATGAAGTGCTTAGAAGACGTTGAAAAATCAACTATATTCACCCCATTAATTGAACCTTTAGTCATTTCTTTACACTCTTCCCTTCTTTCTATCCATTGCTATGTATGTTTCCGTCCATTAAGCTCCTCCACTACTGTAATTGAACATAAATTAGTAAATTATTGTAACCTCTCATGTCAATTAATTGACTCGGCTTTGTACGACCGCTCAAGGGAACATGAATTATTCAATTACATTAACGAAAACCCTGATTTGTGGCCCGCTGATAACATAAACTATAACGATCATTCATATCTCCGACTCTCTTTGCGTCTCCTCCTCTTGCTTCCTTCTGGTCCAATTCCAAATCCATACGTATCTTATACTTCATCATCATGCTATTTTCCATTCCCTCCCCGTTTTTTAGGGTTGGCCTGGATTTTTTAGAATCAGTTTTCAACTTCTTTCGATGCTACTTTTCTAATATCTAAAGCAATGAAACTTAGGCAAGGCAGTAGCGATGATGTTTCCTTCGACTGCCTTGCTGCGAGAGTTTATACACTCGTACTTAGTAATGCTTTAGAGGTCGATAGTGTGGGTATTGCACTCTATGATTTCCGAATTTCTTGGATTAATCATAGTTGTGACGCTAATTCAGTCATATCATTTGTTTATTCCTCTCAACCCACTCAGTCTCAACCCCAATCTTCCCTTCTTATCCATCCACTACTACATTTCGTCGTCGACATTTCAGCCACGTCGTCGGCGCTTTATACGTGAATTTACTCTTTTACCCTTCCCCTAATTATGATTAATGATATTAATTAAGTTTGTTAATTAATGTAATTAATATTTCCGAGTAAATTAAAATTACGGTTTTTGTACTCTTGAACGGTTTTTGAGGCACGTGTCTCAACGTAACTCTTTTACCCTTATGTAATATATTCTAATGAATTTAATTAAGTTTCTTAACTAACGTAACAAATATATTCCCGACTAATTTGAAATGTCGGTTTTTGGACTATTGAACGGTCTCCGAGACACGTGTCTCAATGTATCCCGGGAATATGTTTAGGAAATTTATATATAAACCCCCCTTCTCCTTACAATTCATTTTCACTTCTTTCTCTCCCTTAAACAATTTCTTAAAAAATCGTTTTTCAAATATAAAACCGCTTCCACTCCAACTCCAAATCCGTACTCAAGTAAGTAAATCTATCTATTTTGTATTACCTTTTAGCTTGTATTTGATTATTTTGGATCGATTAGTTCGATTGTAATTAATATTAGATTGATAGTTTAGGTTCCCCATAGCTAGTTTGTGTGTGATATATACCCTAATTGAGTAGTTATTGTTTTCTATATTCGATTTTGGTATCGATTTAGCTGATGGGGGGATCGATTTCTGCGAAATAGGGCTCGATTTTTCGCGAATTGGGTATGGAAACAGACCTCGACGCCGGAAAACCGCGTCTGGGGGGTCCCCTAGACGCATGAATTTCGCGTCTAGGAGGCCCCTCAGACGCATGAATTCCGCATCGAAGAGGTCCCCTAGACGCGAAATTCATGCGTCTGAGGGGCCTCCTAGACGCGAAATTCATGCGTCTAGGGGACCCCCCAGACGCGAAATTCATGCGTCGATACCTGTTTTCGATTTTTTTTTTTGTTTTATGTTATGTGTTACGATATCCGTAAAGTTCGTTTATTTTTCGTTAGATGTTCGTATCGTTACTGGGGTGTTGGTTGTTTGAATTATTATTAGGAAATTATACGAAATGTTTATATGTTTAGGAATATTATAAGAATTATTATTATGAAATTCCGGACTAAGGCCCTGTTTTTTTCGGCTTATTTTCAGCCCGTTTCAGACCAGCTCAGCTTCTATCAGCTCAGCCCAGCTCCTATAAGCTCAGCTCAGCTCAGTTCTAATATTTTCAGCTCAGCTACAATATTTTCAACTCCTAAAATAATACTTCAATAATAATAAAAATAATAATAATAATATTAATATTATTATTATTATTTATTTATTTATTTATTTATATGAAACGAAAATTGCATTAAGATCGAAACAAATTACAATAAATTATTATTATTATTATTGCCGTTGTCCTTGTTATTATTATTATTATTATTATTATTATTGCATTTCGATATTAATACAAGTTTCTTTTCATAAAAAAATAATAATAACGATAATATCGTTGTTGTTATTTTTATTAGTCATATCTCTTAATGTTAATAATAATAAAAAATTATTATTGTCATCGTCATCGTCGTTGTCTTCATCGTCATCGTTGTTGTCTTCATCGTCATTATTATTATTATTTCCTATTTTTTTTATCATCATTGTTATTATAATAATTATTAATATTATTATGCAATCCATAATATTTTGAGATCTTGAAATAGATATTACATTCAAAATTTACAACTCTGTCTCAATATCATTACGTTTAATTTAAGTTTTCTTACACTATTATTGAGTGAATAGAATATCTAATATATATATATATATATATATATATATATATATATATATATATATATATATATATATATATATATATATATATATATATATATATATATATATATATATATATATAGTGTAGACACCCAAAATTTGACCGCCAGGTGTCTATAGCAGTTTCCAAAAAACACCCGATGATGATCGGACGCTAACGTGATCTAACGCGCTCGGATACGGGCTCGAAATCAATAATGACCGGCATGGGCTTTTAACGGGATACAAATCTCACAAAACCAACCTCAAAACCAGGCCCAGTGGGTCGTTCCGAGCAAAATAAGACTAATTTGGGTCAAAACCGGCACCAAAAATAATTCCCGTCTTTTAGCGACCGGGTCAAAACCCGGTCAAGACAAACCCGACACAAAAAACGACCGGATGCGTCTCGAAACTTGCGCCACAATCCAAAAATCAGCCAAAATCATTCCAAAACAATGCAAATCAATCACAATCAATCAAGAGCAAATCAAGGCCAATCCTTCCCGATTTAGCACGGCCTAATTGATCCACTCGGTCGAGTGGATTGACCACTCGATCGAGTGGAGCCTCACAAAAACGGTCCAGGTGCATCCGCGAGAGCACTCGACCGAGTGCACCCGCGCCACTCGGTCGAGTAACCCTATATCATGCTCCCTATAAATACCCGTCAATCCTAAGCACAAAAAACAACTTTCTTCAAGGACAACTTCTCAACCAGAATTTTCAGCCAACTTTACACATCCAAAACCTCTCATTTTCAGCCATAATCCGACCCTCAAACATCATCACGCTTATACACACTTCGAGAGCAAAACTCGTTAAAATCCGTCTCCATACAAAACCTCATACATACACCGTCAACTCCTCCTACATATCTCGACGTTCCCGTGCCATTGCCGCCATTTGACGAACCGTATCCCGAGAAGCAAGAACATGTAGGTTGAGGGTGTAACATTCAACATCGACTTCTCCTTCTTCCCTCCTTTTTTCTCGTCTTTTTTGTATGTATATATATATATATATATATATTCGTACATTTTTATTTACGCTTATAGTATTTTATTTAGTCGATAGTAACGACATTTTTACTAACACTAACATTTTACTTTTCGCATTTAATCATCGTTATTATATTTTACTATAATATCATATGTACCGTGTATATATATAATAATATCAAAACTCGGATCCGAACTCGTTTGACTACGATGATCATTTTTTTAAGGTTCGTTTATTAACACGATCCCGATCATTCGTAGTTGAACGCGTATGAATCCATTTCAAAGATTAGTACGGAACCCGTTGACACGAAAACCGACGTCGCATAATCCGTAAGGATTAATATCGATGTCGTGACGTAGAGGGACGCAATTTCGTCACTAATCAAATTTTTTATCTAACAATAACCTTTTTTTACAAAATTCCGATAACGGTATTATAACCATATAAGACATGATTATAGTACCGACAAACCGAGTTAAATCTAAATCCGTCAATATTTTTATTTGACTCGGCCAATCATCAATTTAAAACACATTAAAACAAACGAGTCACAACTCGCACAGGTGCCACTCGACCGAGTACACCTGCTACTCGATCGAGTAGCACCCTAAATTACGGGCAGTAGCGTCTTCCAGGACGCACTCGGCCGAGTCCAGCCATGACTCGACCGAGTGGGTCCTGCAGCCCAGAAACCGAGAGCTCTTTTTTTTTTTTTTATCATTCGAGCCTCGTCTTTTTTAAGCGACCTAGTCGACACGTGTAAAGTCAATCACGTGGCTTTTCCAAAATTTATGCATATCACTTCACTTAAACGATTTTGATCGACGGTCTCACATTATTAATTTTATGTCGACGACTCTTTAGTCGAATCCGATGTATAATTAATTTAGACTCCATTTCTCGAGGTGATAAATCGGGACAAGGCATCGAGGTTCGAGATCGGGCTAGCACCACGTCTAGGCCTCGAACCTCCGTCCTTTGATTAATACGCAATATAATGCGTAACTAATTAAAGTTCGTCCACCTACACAAATTCACGGTCTAGTTCGTACACGGGTCCGTTTACAATTATTGCTCGTCATTTCAATTGTATATTTCGATTATTCTATTTTACCGTATTGTGAATTCCGGGTTGTATTCCGCCCGTGTAACTTGTAATCGATTTATTTTTGCTTTGCTTTATTTATTTGCGTTTTACCGCTTTTAAATGAACCCTCGCATGCTAAATCACTTCGACAATAAATTAGATGCATTAAATTGACGTAGCTCACATTTAATTCGCATGCTTAGCTAAAACGCTGTTTGCATAACATTTCACCGAATCACTAACGCGCATATTAAAAAGTCAAACGATGTCCTAGTAGAGGCCTCTAAGTGCGGGCGGGGTTGGGTGTCCTTAGTGGGCTTCCCAACACGTACCCTCACCCCTTACTCAGAACCGTGGTTTCCGGATGTCCGAATCCATTGGCAACGAGAGCCATTCAATATACGATTAACCGCTCAAGTCGGCATCTATATCGATATGCAAAGGGACGAGCCCAATAAACTCTCAAACCGAAATGGGCCATACTTTGTGTATGGACCATGGCGATATAGAGTGGGCTCGAATGGTTCCGAATAACCATAAAATTCGGTGGCGACTCCATTTCGACTTAAATTTCAATTCGATCATTCTCATATGGAGGTGCATTCGCCTAACCCAAAACCCGCGCGTGGCCGCATCGGGGTGGACCTACGTCATGTCCACATATAGACACACACACCAAAAAAAAATAGCATATGAGTATTATTTGTATTGTATTAAGATTTAAGAATATCAAAATATAAATTTTCTATATTACGTAATCAAAGATATATGCATAACATTTTCTATTGCCAAGTATGAAAAAAACAAAAGTAGAAATCAAATGAATTGGAGTGAGTACGATGTTGTTGTTGTTATTATCATTACTATTATTAATAATTAATTAATAATAATAATAATAACAATAATAATAATAATATTATTATTATAATTAATTTATTATTATAATTATTATTATTATTATTATTATAATTATTATTATTATTATTTAGTATTATAATTTTTTATATTTTTTTTCATTTTTTAAAAATATTATTAGATAATTTATATAAGTAGTTATTAGTTTCAGCTTCTTTCAAATTCAGCTCAGCTTAGCTCAGCTTCTATCAGTCCAGCTCAGCTCCTATCAGACCAGCTCAGCTCCTATCAGACCAGCTCAGCTCAGCTCAGCCTTGTTTCAGCCGAAAAGAACAGGACCTAATTGTTGATAAGTTTAGGTTTTGAAATATTTTTGAAAAATTGTAATCAAAAAAATATATGGATCTCTAGGTTGAAAATATCAATTTAGCTTGAAAAATAATAACTAAAAAGTTTAATTTAGGTGAAAAACTTGTAATCGTTATCTCTTGCTAAAATCGGACACCCAATTGAGATAACGATGAGTACTAATTTTAAGGTTAGTAGTGTTTACTAAAAAAAATAGCCTTTTTTGAAAATAATTAATTTGAGAAGAATATACGTTATCAGTAATTTGTTCTTTAAATTAAATTTTATATCAAGCGACAACGTTGAAAGTAATAAGAATAGTAATTTCTTATTATATCAGTAATAGAATTTTTTTTATTACATATCAAATTTTATATCAATTGATTTTTCAAGTAATAAGAATAGTACGAGAACGTTAAATTCATTTCTTATTATTATTAACAAGTGACATAGTTTTGTTTTATCAACGTGTGGAATTTGTAAAATTAGATGACTGGTAAGGGGAAGAGTAGCCGGGTAGACGGTAGGGTCGTCACTGCGTCCACTCGTGCTAGGGGTAGGCCGGGGCCGCCACCTACCGGCCCACCAGAGCCATCGTCTTCCTCTCATGGGGGGACACTAGACGTTCCTGTTCCACCTTTCCGTACCACGAGCGGTACACACGACGGTTCTTCGGAGGGAACCGCGAGCGGTGAATTCCGCGAGCCGTCCAGGTCGTTGCAGTCTGCCGACCTGAACATGGAGTTCGATGAGGAGGAGATGCGACACGCTTTTCCGGATAACTTCTCAGAGCAGCAGGCGGAGGAGCGGGAGCAGGAGACGGACGCGGAGACATCACAGCAGGGTAAGGCCATTGTCTACAGGAAGGAGCCTGGAGGAACTTTCCAGGGTAGTGTGGGTACTTCGGGCTCGAGCGCCCCCCGGCGTCCACGGAGCGACACTTCGTGGATTCTGCAGGGACCTAGTCCCGGAGGTCCCATCGATCCGTCGGTAATCCCGAGCTTTGGGGGTCATATTGCGCGTCGGCTTTGGTCAGAGCCAGGGCACGCGCTGACTCTGCTGACGACCTACAACCGTCCTCGGATTGTGAGGGAGTTGGATTCGTTCGACCGCTTTCCTCAGGTAGTGGATGCTGTCCGACAGTCGGGCCTGATTCACCTACGGGCGTGCATTCTACGCAATTTGGACATACCGCTCCTTACAGCATTCGTCGAGAGGTGGCAGCCGGATACGAACACATTCCACATGCCGTTCGGCGAGATGACTATCATGTTGCACGATGTCGCCAGGATCTTAGGGCTGTCTATAGAGGGTGTTGTTCTTAACGAGACTGGGGGTCTGGCTGATGGGAAGGCCGCTGTGGAGAACTTCTTCGGGATGAATGATTTGCAGTTGAGGGCACCCAGGGGGGATGCGGGCCCTCCCATTTTCAGGAGCGGGTCGGTACTAGCGAGGGCTGTGCGTGAGAAGATGAGCACTGGGACCCATGAGCAGACTGTGCAGGGTTACCTGATCACGTTGTTGGGGGAGTTCCTCTTTGTGGATAGGTCGAGCGATCGTATTCGTCCGTCAGTCTTCCCACTGACGAACAGCTTGGACTCGATTCCTGGTTTAGCGTGGGGTGCTGGTACGTTGGCGTGGCTGTACAGGAATTTAAGGATGACTTCGAGGGAGGGGTTCACCACTTTGGCCGGGTGTTTGACTTTGCTTCAGGTGTGGATCTATGAGTACTTCCCCGACTTTAGGCCAGGGGCACCGATCCCGATTTCGCCGACTTCGCCACGCGCGACTGCGTGGGTAGGCGTCGGGAAACCATCGGCGCGCGGGGACAACCTTTTGGCCTACCGACGATCACTTGACTTATTGACAGCAGATCGGGTCTGTTGGGAGCCCTTCGTGCGGAACGCTCACACGGTGCACCGTACCACTACCTACTTCGGGACTCTGCGCTTTATGGACATCGTTGAGCCTTACCAGGCAGACCGGGTTATCAGACAGTTAGGCTACGTCCAGACTATACCCGAGTCGATGCCCGAGCCGGTTAGGGCGCATCGACCGAGTCATGGGGGTGGGAACTACCTTCTTGACTTCGGTCCGGTGTACTCGGCCCACCCGTGGAGGAGTGTCTATGTCATGCGCGCTGACCCGAGGAGGCTCTCGCGGCCTGTGGACTACCTGGGGGAAGCGACTCCGGATTACCACGCTTGGTACTCGAGAGTCTCCCACCCGAGGATCATACCACCATCCGCCGCCGAGGTGCAGGAGCAGGCGCCGCTCGCAGGGGGATCACAACAGGTACTCAGTTCGTATTTTGGTGTGTAACAATAATTATTTGCATGTACATTTATACTAACCTCTGCCACCTTGTTTCAGGCCGCTCTCTCGTTGATGGAGCGCTTTTCTGCAGGTCAGCACTTTAGAGACGATCCGGAAGCCCGCCTTGCGTATTTTGATGAGCTGATGGCGTCGTTCCAGCCCGTTCTTCCCTACCCGGGTGAAACGAGGTCGCCGTTGACTGCTTTGGATTTCATTCGTATTTTGTTTATGTCTTCTGTGTTTCGGATTTCAAGCTTGTAATTTCGGATGATTGTGGATGATTTGTACTTCTTTTATGTTGACTACTCGTTTCCATTTTATTTGTAATTTCTATACTCGTATGTCTTAACAGTTAGGGATATCATGTTTTATTTCGGATGATTTTTGGATGACTTGTAATATGTTTATGTTGGCTACTCGTTTCTTTTTACATTTCGGATGTTTTTTATGTTCGATTGTTTCTTAATAGTGGGATTTGCCGACTTCTAAAATTTACGAATGAATACAACACTGGTCTAAAATATGAATATAATACTAATGTTGGTCTAATATTTATGCTACACTAACAGTTGAAGGGGTTATTCCGACCACCTGGGTCGTTCTGATCAATCTGGTGACTCGGAAAGTACGCATTCCACTCCTCGACCCACTTATCCTGACGTTCTCGGTAAAACTCCGGATAATGTACTGTAGTACCGTCATGCGCGCCTCGCCAAAGGATGTGTGTAGGAGGCATCAGGCAGTTCTCAGACGTTCGCAACCTCATCCAGTGACCTACTCCCCCGCGTTCAACGTGCATTATCCACATTACGCCGAACGGGAGGTGGTTACCTGGCATCTCTCGCAACGGGTAGTAGGTACTGCAGGTGAGGTTTTCGGATACTCGACATATAACCCAGTTGTTAATTGTGGCAAAACCGAATAGATCGCAATCGTCGAGATAATGCTCCTCGCCTACCGGGTACGGGACCGTCGTACCTACACGGGTCATGGCGCCTTCTCGACCGTCGGCATCAAAGACGTACACCTTGTCGTACATGGGGGAATGGATGTGCTCCCACAATGCCCTTCTCTGGCGAGTATAACTGGACTGGTCATCGTACACTGCATGAGCCATGACACGGAATCCGCAGTGACCGTCTCCAATTACATCTATGCAGTTCACGAGATACGGACACATGAAACCAACAAGTTTGTCTATGTCCGGGAAGGGCCCCCCCATGTAGTTCACCTCCAGGGGGGCGTTCGGTTGCCCCTGCCATGTGCCCATGGTGGACTGGCTGGCGGTCGGTGTGGGTGGTTCGATCAAGTGACTACTCCCTGGCGTTGACGCGTGCGTAGTCCTGGCCGACTTACTCGGGGTCGCTCCCGTCTCGGTGGTCCCGTACCTCCTCCTCGCGTGTTCGACTCCGATAAGCAACCTCCCTGTCCCCTTAGATTTTCTGGGGTTTGGATTCGGGGTAGGATCAAGTAGCCCAGATTCCTCCGGACGTAATGCGGAGTTCAAGACATCAATGTAATGTCGCCACATACTCGAATCGCTCTCACGTATATCCTCAATCAACCCGTCAAGCTGAAATTTGTCGCTGACGGGCATAACTTCCTCCCCGGCATAGTCAAGCGTCCTCCAGAACACATGAACGTCGGTCAACTGCACTACGGAATTCCGCATCATCATCCCTGCAAGTCGACATGCGCAAGGCAAACCCTTGGACGTCCTCAATACACACCGACACTCGTAAAAAACCCGATCTCCCAACTCTTGCATCCTAGACAGTTCCCCGGTCAGCAAGTCCAACGCCTTACGACTTACCCGGAGTCTCAAGTTCATCAAAATGGGGGGTAGAATAGTTGATTGCTTCCTTCGGGATGTCTCCAACTTCCTCCGCAGTTTAGATTTCTGATGATCGATTTGCCTGTCAATCCTATCGAACAACCGATCCAAGGACGCTGTCGACGTGCCAAGAGCCTTCTTCAAAGCCGCATGCGCAGATTCGACGATGGACGTGGTGGTGTTGCCAAAGTGGAGGTATCGGTCAGTGTACGCGTGATTCCATTTCTTGAAATTACCCCAGGTGTCATGAATGTAAAGAGGAATTCCCGAGAACCTCCACGTCGACTTCATCTTGTCCCATTTTGTTTCGAGGTCCACCGTATTTGTAGAATACAGGAGAGGGTACCATACTCCATGCATGAAGGTCGCTACTCGGTCTTTCTGTTTTTGAAAGAAAGACAGGGCACGTTTTTCCACGGTTAGATATGTGCCACGTGCAGAGCAGATTCTGGGTCTGCGGGGTCGGAAAGACCCTCGATACTGCCGCCGTCAAAGCCTGATCCTTATCCGTCACAATCACGTTCGGTGCCCGGTCCCCAATTAGCAGCTTCAACTTATCAAGCACCCAAGTATAGGACAACGTGTCCTCGTGTCGAAGTAGGGCGTTCGCTATCAGATAAGGTTTCCCGACGGGTGTCACCCCGACCATCTCCACTAACTTCATGGCGTACGTGTTCGTCTTGTACGTCGCATCCATAGTGACTACGTAAGGCCAAGTACGAAACAGTTTCACGGACTCAGGGTGGGCCATGAATATACGTTCCACGACACTCGTAAACTCGTGCTCGAAGAAGAAGTGGATGTATTCAGCCCGGCGCGCAAGTACCATCATCTGCTCAATGGCATTACGACCTTCCCTTGCCTCCGCCCTCAACTTCCCCCCGATATTGTATATCGTCTCGATCGATGGGTGTGGTTTCCCCGGATTTCTCCGATGAAGGCAGTCGTGTATTTGGGCTGGTGTCAAGTGGTCCCGAATACCGTCCCGAACAATCTGTTTCTCGGCCTCGTCAAGGGCGGCTAGACGTCTGTGCCCGTCAGCGTAAACCTCCAATTTGTGGTTGTGCATGCCACATGGACCGATGGCTAAAATCCATCGTTCCCTGTCTAAGCTCTCGCACGCCTTCACCCAAAACTTACACCCGATCTTCTGAGAACTCTTGGTACTTTTTCCCGGTTTTCCGTTACGGTTGCATTTAAAGTAATTTTGACCAAGTAATCTTGACTTCGGGTTCACATTACTTTGCGTTTTGTTGCTCGCTTTCACCAAGGTAAACCCAAGAGCCGAACCTATCTCACTAGCGTAGTTGAATGCCTCATCCGAACTACGGAACGCTGGCCCAAAAATAAAACAAATGCGATAGTCAATACCGTCGCCATCTAACTCCTCCTGATACACCGATAAAAAATTACTGATTAGTTACAAAGTAAAACGCAAAATGGATTTACGAAATTCAGAAATTATTTAATTTCGTATACAAAGATCTGAACATTTAAACATGATTTTGATATTAATAATTCTAATAATACTCATAGTAATTCTAATCATATAAACTTCTCGTATAATTTCAACTAAAAAAAATAACCGAGTCACGATATTCATAATAATTCTATTCATATTTCGAACTAATAATATTCATAATAATAATTCTAATCATATAAATTACAAATAACGACACCCGAGTCACGATATTTTAACGCATAACGTCGAACAATAACAAAAAAAAACGCGAACAGGGGCCCAGACGCCAAAATTACGCGTCTGAGAGGCTCCTCAGACGCATGAGTTTCGCGTCGAGGAGGCCCCCCAGACGCGAAATTCATGCGTCGAGGAGGCCCTCCAGACGCATGATCATCGCGTCTAGGAGGCCCCCTAGACGCATGAATTTCGTGTCTAGGAGGCCCCCCAGACGCATGAGTTTCGCGTCTAGGAGGTCCCCCAGACGCGAAACTCATGCGTCTGGGCCCCTGTTCGCGTTTTTTTTGGTTATGCGTTTCTACCTTCGATTTCTATTTCAACTTCGATTTTCACAACAAATCCAGCACATAAACGACATGTTATAGAACAAAATGCGATTTCTTTAATAAACTAACACACATTTTTCACAAGTTTTAAACAAAAAATCGGATCGGGTCTAATATAAACAAAAAATGTACAAAAAATGACGGATAATATAGACAATAAATGTACTAACCGCATGTCGATCCATTTAAAGGCGGAATCGGGTCTCTAGAAAAATCGGATTTCTCGAAAAAAAAAACGGTTTTTTTTAATATAAAATGTTGGGTGGGGTGTTAGTGGAGTGTGAGTGGGTAAGTGGGTAAGTGAGGGTAAGTGTGAGAGTGAGTGGAGTAAATAAGTAAGTGTTAGTGTGAGTGTTAGATTTCTCGAAAAAAAAAGACGGTTTGTTAACGAGTTTTAAAATTTTAAAACCGCTTTGTTAATGAGTTTCATTACCTAATCTAACTAATTATCTAACTCCATAACATTAGTTAAGTAATCTAAAAAAGTCAAGGGCAGGATCGTCTTTCAGCATTAAAAAGCGCCGACCACGTGGCTGAAATGCCGACGACGAAAAACAACACTCCCTTTACACTTGTTATGAGGCTCCCGTTTTTACCTCTACTTCCTTGGCAAGTCGGGACATCAAAGTAATTAATACATACCATGAGATAACTCTGAAATCATAATCTTCCCCGACTAACCAAGTTAGTAGATGTAGAAGTGGGTGGTTCATAGGATGTGTTATCTTCGTAGTAGGTGTAATTGTCCATATTGTCACAATTATTTGTCACAATTTATTTTAAAAACAAAATTGTGACAATTATTTTGAAATATATAAGCAAAACTCTTGTATTCATTGATTTATATTCAATTATGGTGGTGGAGGAACTTAGGGGGCGAAAACAAGCATAGCAATGAGTTGAAAGACGGGAAGAATGTAAAGAAGCAGCTAAGGATTCGGTTAATGGAGTTAGGGTCGTATCGGATATACAGAAATCCGTATAATTGCAACCATATACCGTATTGTATACGGATAATAAAACCGTATCAGATTTTTTTGCTCACCCCTACGGGTCTCGTCATTTATGAGTTTGCAAAAATAGATTCGATATGGAACGGGTTATTGGTGTCCGGTAATATGGAGTATACGAGCATATGCAGAGCCCTGAGAATCACGTCATCACAGAAAAGAGCCCTCAGACGGACGCGTGCCTGAACCATGTACAATTTGAAAATGCAAAAAAATATGCAAGGAAATCATCGAATTTATGAAACTGAGTACGAGTGCATCTCTGCCCACAAAAATTATAGTATGGTAGTCGAAACAATGACATTAGATATACACTTATATGAAAAGTTTTTGTCATGTACGCTTGTTTCAGAGATAGATAGTACAGTATAAGACTCACAAATATCTAAAATCATTATTTAAAATCATTATTATACGTAATCAAAAGAAAATTAAACCTCTTGGTCAAAGACAATATTTTTATAAAAAATAGAATACGAATTAATAGAAACATTGTTCATATTGTCACAATTATTTGTCACAATTAATTTTTAAAAACAAAATTGTGACAATTATTTAATTAGAATAATGGTTAATGACGAAGAAGATGAAACACTTTGTTATTAAGCGCTAAATATCAAGAATCTCTCCAAAAATGCGTTAAGTACTCGTATTGCAAATTCATGATTAAATCGAGGTAACAACAGCACATAATCCTGAATATTTCTACAGGTGAATAAAACTGTAAAAATAATTAAAAAAAATATTATCGGATGCCGCTATCTCAATTTACTAATATATATATATAAACATGTTATCTTAATGAATGTAATAGGAGCATACTACAATTTTAGCAATTAAAATGGATTACATATCGTGGGAGGATCCATCAGATGAACCAGAGCATTTCGGATGAATTTCATAAGTCCTGTATTTCCTTCATATACGGAGGAATTCGAATTAGACGTATCATTTTCACCTCTGATAAACATCTCTAACGTGACTTGTACAAATTTTCCCCCAAAGTGTACTCCATATTATGATCGTCCTTCAATAGTTTCCAGATATATATGAGAAATTCTCTTCTCATAACATCGGACATCAATGCGAAATTACACTTAATCAATGGAACAATGAAGCTGAAAAAGAAAATTCATACAACCAAGTAAGAAATGGAAAGAAAATAGGTAGGTTCATCGTCGGACAAAAAGATTTCAGACCAAAAATAGTAGAAAAAGTTACTTACGGCATGATCGATAATTCCTGCTGGTTCCTATTGCTCAGTGTCATTAGTAAATTACGAAGCTCTAGAGAGATTATTTGGTTGTTTTGAAAACAGTCAGTTATTATTCTGACTACATTGTCAAGATCCTCAAACGAGTTTTCATTAATACATGCCATGAGATAGGTCTGAAATCATAATCGGGGAACTGATATCCCGACTAACCAAATGAGTAGATGTAGAAGTGGGTGGTTCATAGGATGTGTTATCTTCGTAGTAGGTGTAATTGTCCATATTGTCACAATTATTTGTCACAATTTATTTTTAAAACCAAAATTGTAACAATTACTTTGAAATATATAAACAAAATTTTCGTATTCATTGATTTATATTCAATTATGGTGGTGGAGGAACTTAGGGGCGAAAACCTACAAAATCAGAGCTAGCCTGTTGCATGGCCATGCATGTTACCCTAAGGCGTGCCTGAATCACGTGCAATTGAGTTTTGAATTAAACTGTGTACGAGTACATCCCTACTCACAAAAATTGTGTGGTAGTCATGATAGAGGATACCATAGTATTACGATATCACGATATAGTTTAGGAAAGAATAGAAATATTATGTTATGAAGATTACGGTATAATATACCGTAATCAGAATAATATCAAAAACTAGAGAATATGTTATATTATCTACCATATTAGAAGATACTGCAATATCTTCGTAGCCATATAAATATGGCGTTATTGTAATTGTTTGAAGAACGAATTCAATAACACAAGACCTTTATTTTACAATATACCGTAATATTCCTATTTTTTCCTAAACTATATCGTGATACCGTAATACTATGGTATCCTCTATCAAGTCAAAATACTGGCATTGTTAGATATATACACTACTATGGAAATGTGCATTATTTCAGTGTTTGGGAGTACAGTACACAGGGCCGGCCCGTAGGGTGATCCATTCGGTTCGAGGAACCGGGGCCTAAGTAGGTGAAGGGCATCAATATTAATAGTATTGATTATAGTACAAAATTAGCAAATTGGTGCAGTGTTTAAGATATTTAATATTGATATTGAGATCTTGAGGTTGTGGATTCGATTTCTATATTACTCATCGTGTTAACTTACGTTTAAATAAAGTCTTATTCGATATTCACGATTATAGAAATAAATCATTCAAGCAAATAGTTTATATTTCTAAATTATGTCAAATAAAAACCAAAATAAACAACATAATAACGGTATACTCCGTGAAATATTTGTCACAATTAAATTTCCAAAAATAAATTGTGACAATTCTTTTGAATATCAGTAATTTAACGTTTAAATAAATTCTGGTTTGATATTCACGATTATAGAAATAAATCATTTAAGTAAATAGTTTATATTTCTAAATTATATCAAATAAAAAACAAAATAAACAACATAATAACGATATATTCCGTAAAATATTTGTCACAATTAAATTTAAAAAAACAAATTGTGACAATTATTTTTTAATATCCAAATTACTGAGCATTTGGGTGCAAATATGATATGTTAAAAAATTAGTTTACGAGTGAATTAAATGTTTCTTTCAATTCGTTAACTATTTTTGGAAAAAATACTGTTTTAAAAAAAATATTAGGGTTTAATTTTTTCCCGATTAAAAAATACTAGTAACAAAAAAAAATTACTTAAAAAAAATGTACTATGGGCCTCCATATTAAAGTCGAAACATGACCTCCAAATTTAATTGTCCGGCCCTGGCTAAAATAATAAACTAGTACTTGATTTCATTTCCTAAGATTAGACGTTAATCTTGATTACTACTTGCGAGTTGCGTCTTACGTATAATAATGGACGAACTCTGATCTATCATCTCCATATCAATATCACAAAAATGAGCCATGAGGCGTGCCTAAACCACGTACCCAAAAAATATCATCGAGCATGCAAGAACCTTAGATCATCGAATTCATGAAACTGAGTACGAGTGCATCCCTAGTCACAAAAAATGTGTCTCTTTTGGCTCTTTTGTCTCTTAGGTTAACCTGTAAAGATGCCATTTACGTACGTCACCTTTATTGAGTAGTCAATTGCATTAGATTATACACCGAGTATATGGAAAGTAATAGAGTATAGTTAATGGAGAATAACGTAGTATGGTATCCGAGTAGGTTTAGGAAACATGTAATAGGACAATATTGTGTGAAGGTTTAGGAAACACGCAATAGAATAATATTGTGTGAGATAAGATTTATAATATGACATGAACATCGAATATGAAAAAATTCGCCACCAAAAAAAATAAATTTCTTCCTTCCCAAATCATTCTTGAGATACCTTATCATCGAATCATTATAAGCCGCATCATCCACAGTGAAACCTAACACCTTTTTATCAAGATCCCATTGTCCCAAAAATAAAGAAATCTCATCGGACAAAGATTGTCTATCAAAAGGGGGTGTCACAGCTGTAAATCTAACGATTCTCTTTCGCAAAACCCAATCATATTCAATCCAATGGGCAGTAACACACATATACTCATCATCGGTATGCTCACTTCTCCAATTATCATAGTGAAACTGATTCTGCAAGGAAGTCTCAAAAGTTGTTCTTTTATATATTTTTTTTTCTTCATTGAAATTTTTCATGACGTCTCTTTTTAGAGTATGTCGACTAATGAGATTAAATTGAGGACACATAGTGGATATCATATATTTAAAGTCCGGTTCCTCACAAGTACTAAAAGGATGCACACCTGCCGCAACATAAATCCCAATTGATCTACGAACCTCTTCCAAATTAACAACCGGATTTTTCAAAGACATAGTTGAAGACGTGCCACTACCGGATAGACAAAAACTTCTAATATCTCGATTGACTTTTTTAGGACACTTAAGGACATGTCTTTTGAGATGAGATGTACCATTATTGGCCGTGAAAACATCTCCACAATAGTTGCAAGTAGCTTTAACAGATTTGTCCGGACAAATTTCCCTTACCATGTGTTCCCAAACATCCGATGTTAACTTCTTTCCATGAGCATTGACTGGAGGTCCCATGTTATTGCAAGGAAGTTCATCTTCATCATCTCTAACCAAAACTGGCTGTTTTGCGCTCCCTGCCATTAACTAAAACTAGAAAACGAAAAAAAAATTATGAGTACACAATAATTTATAGAATAAGAAGATATGAATTTGAATTATATGATAAAGTTTAACCAAAATTAGAAAGAGGAAAAATACATGTACAATGAGAGAACAGATAAGGTAATCATAAATTGAAAATTCGAAAAAAAAAAGTGGATTAAGGATTTGAGATTGAGGCGATGCCGTGATGGAATATGAGAATAAAGAACTTGTTTATTGATAGGCATCATATTATTCATATTTAAAGTGTGGTTGATTCACTAATTTCACTTGATTGCTTGCCTCCTTGGTGCAGTGTGTTGTAGGCTATTGCAATTCTTTAGGAGGTATTAGCCATTAGGTAAGTAGGAGACTATCTAAGAGTAGGATTTTAGGAGTTATGAGATAATCGGTTGATTTATTTAGATATTGGAACTTGGAAGTTGTGTTTTCTTTGTAATATATATTATAATAATCATATTCAATATTTCAATCTCTTTTGTTAGTAATTTTTTTAACTTATATAAGTAGTATATACATATTGTAGCGGGCCTAGCGGACTGTCCGTGGACAGTTTTCTTTAGTCCAAACCCGTCCGTTCATTATAGCAGGCCAAGTTTCTTTGTCCGTGATCCGCTTTTTTAAAAAAAGTTTCCGTCCAGACCCGCTTACTAAGCGGACCAAACTGACAGCCCGAACTTGATCAGCTCTACTGTAGAAGAGTCACTCTTTTCTTTTTGGGTTGTCTTTCTAAAAGTCACTTTTTGCTTTATTTATTTTTTGTCTGATTTTTGTGGTTAACATTGGTTCTAAGTTCTAACCCCACTTATTTTTCATCTTTCATTTTTCACCACACATTTCTATACACCTTAATTCTCACTAAGAAGGTAGAGTGGCCCTTTTAGTGAGACGGAGGGAGTATTAGTCATGCGACGAAGTGATTATGATTATTTCAAACCATTGTCATTTCAAAGATTTGACATCGCTTATCAATGTTTATCTTAAGGGGACGACACCGAGAGAAATCAAGAAATGAGACAAGCTAAGAAAAATTTGTTTTTTTTTAAATATAAAAATTATAATATAAAGAAAATAATGCTAATAGTATTAAAATAAATAAAAATTTAATATCAAAAATATTTTTTTACTTAGAAAGCGGTAAAAAATTAGGCGTTCGAAACTATTTATGTCCTGTATTCTTACCATAACCCGATACGGGACCAGTATTTGACCCGACACACTCGTCAGTTCTAGTGTCTACATTAGTTACCTGGGTGAAACAAATGACACTCATCAAAATACCATGTATTGTGCCTGTGAGCAATATTAATATGTCCGTGAGACCATGACAACTCATCTGCGAACATTGAGTTTATCTATGTCTTTTATTCGCTAACCATTTGACTCTACTACATCTAATATATTTGCATGTATGTGTTGTGTGCCAAATTTGGACCATTTTTTCTCCCATTTAGACTCGTTTTTCCTCCGTTTTGCGAGAATAAAGTGCGATTATCGCCGTATTTTGAGTAATTCTCGCATTAGCGTCTCTGTTTTGCATTTTACGTGTTTTTGGTAGTTTTCTGTCTATTTTGATAGGATTTTTGACCAAAAATGTGTCTGAGCTCCTATGAGCATGAGAGAGAGGGAAATCGTCCGAAAAGCAAAGCACACAACTCAAAATCCAAAGTCCAAACCCAAGAGGTGAAACCTTGAGTGAAAAGGAAAAACTTCAAGTCCACTGTGCATCTTCACCGGAGAGGTCGAACTTCAAATGGATATATCTAGAGTTCTAGACCTCGGATCGAAGCGATTCTAGTTGGAGGTGAAATCTTATCTTCTTAGCTTTCCAACGACATATCACACGCCCCAATCGGAGATCAAACGAGAGAATTATGGTCCTCTGAAGTCACAGGGCGAAATTTCACCCGATGAGAATTTGACCGGGCGAAATTTCGCATGACGGTGTTCCTCCCCAAATTGCCATTTTGGACGAAAATCTCATAGGGTGAAATTTCACCCTATGAGATGACCGGGCGAAACGACCGGGCGAAATTTCGCCCACCGGGTGAAATTTCGCCCGATGGAGAAAAGCGCCAAAAATGGCGATTCGAGATGAAAATTTCACCGGGTGAAATTTCACCCGGTGGTGCTAATGTCGTCAACCGCAGGGCAAAACTTTGCCCAATGAAGACTCATTGGGCAAAGTTTCATCTCAAAGGACAAAGTCTCACTATTGGGCAAGGATTAGATTATGGGCTTTAGGTTAAATACCCATTAAGAGATTACTATATATATGTTACCCTAGTTTATTGCCCAAGTCACCTCTCCATTGTGCTAAGGAGGGAAGACATTACACCCTTTCACCATCCTATTACACCATCCATTAGTAGTAGTTTAGTAGTATTCTAGTAGAAATCCTCCAAAATTCTAGTAGTTTACATAGTAATTAGTAGTAGATCTACATAATTTCCATCAACAATTATCTAGATCTCAAGTTTGTAAGAAGATCATTCAAGTTTTATTTGAAGATTTGTTGGGTTTAATGAAGGATTAGTGACAAGTTCTTCACTTTATTCATCAAAGATTCAATCTTTACTTATGCAATCCTCTTATTTCCTATAGATCTACATAGTTGGTATAATTCTCTGCTACTCCCTAATCTCTAATTTAGTCTTTATGTTGTTTTCTCATCATTATCTTGTTTAGATCATATTATTGTTGTTAGTTTCATTAGATCTAATCAATATGCATGTTGTAATGATTTCCATAATGATTAGTGAGTAGATTTCTTGTTGGGGAGTTTAGGGATGAGGGTTTGGATTATTTTATTCAAGGGATGTTGGTGGGTTGTTTACTTGTTAATTATCAATGTTAAGGTTTTTGTGTCTTTGTTGACTTAGAATCGCGACTAGGCCGACCTTGACTCATTTCTACCAATATGGGGAAATTCGGGGTAGAAATTATCTTAGATTGAGACTTACCCTTTCATCGCGAAAGCGGACTTAGGTAGGTTGGATGAGGATACCGAAAGGTGGCACTCTCCTTTTTAACGTTGTAACAAAAACTCGATCCCCAGACTATTAGACCCCATTTCCGAATCCCGACTCTCCCCAACACCTTTCCTACTTATTGACCCTAGCCTACGATCTCTCGACCTCTCTTGACCTCTCTCGACCTCTCTTGACCTCTCTCGACCCAAAACCCCCCTTCTCGACCCAATCACTCCTAGACTTTGACTTGACCGACTACCCCTTGACCGTCCCTGTGGATCGATCCCTGACTTGCCGCTACTACGTAGTAGTATTCCGGGGTTTACAAATATTGTTTGACCGCGTTGGATAGACGACAATTCGACGTGCATCAGTATGCAACCATCTCGCTTTAAATTCGACCTAACCCGCAAACTCGTCCTACCCAATATGTTGTTTTTTGGGTCATGAACCCATTTTTTTCACCCAAATCCTAAATTACCTGTTAATTTAGGGACATGACATGGTCCGACCCGTTCAACTTGTTGGAAAGAAGAGACTACAAAGCCTAAAGCACAATTCCAGTCAATCTATTCCTATGCCTAGATTTTGTTAAAATTCTAATTTTAACCTATTAGCAATTCGATATATATTCCCTCCATTTTTTGATTTAATTCCATTTCTTCATATGAAAATTTATTAATTAGTAATTTTTTTCTGTCATCACATGCACTATATCACGAATTTCCTCTTACTTTTTCACTTTTTCTGAAAGTTGTACCAAACCCAAATGAGGTTAATCAAAAGAATGGAGGAAGAAATTAATTATTACTCCGTATATATTATCATTTTATTTGAATATAATTTTATGTCTAATCTTAACTTAAATCATCTAGCATTTTTAGTAACTTAAATTTGTAACTTAAATCATCTAGCATTCTCCGTATATATTATCCTTTTATTTGAATATAATTTTATGTCTAATCTTAACTTAAATCATCTAGCATTTTTAGTAACTTACTCTTCTGTACAGTTGCGCATAGGAGACAAAAGTTGTGTTCTCCCATGTTAAATAGTACTCAACATTACTATAAGAAAAAACTGACCCGACATGTCCAACTCGTTTTTAGGTCAAGAGTCAAGATCTCTAAATCTTGATCTATGACTCGATATTTTAATTAAATATATAAACTAATATTCAATTTAATTTTTTATCTTCTAATTATAAAAGAATTTTAAAAAGTTATTGAAACATGTGCGATGAATATTAGTTTAAATAATTGAAATATAACATCATAATTAAGGAGTATAAAAATAATACGAAGTACTATTAAAGTAAATGAAAGAGGTAAAAAATCGACATTCGAAACTATCCATATTTTGACCATAACCCGTTTCGGACCCATATAACACGACCCCATAATTAAACCGACCCGTATTCAGTATTTTGACCCAACATGTTTAAAGTTATTTTAAAAAATCATGTACATTAAAAAAAAAATCTGTCTTTACTTTCAATCAAAATTTATTATTTTATACTATTATTAATAAAAATCAATATCTCAGTATAATGATAATCATCTTTACGTGTTACATAATCAATCATTTTTAAGCTCATGCATTATTGTTACTGTTATATACAATATACTAGTTTTGACCCGTGCAAATTGCACGGATGCAACTTCAAAACATAAAGTAAGTGTTCGAAGTGTAGTAAAACAATACTCAAAATCATAAAAATCAGTTAAAATATTACAAATATTGGAACAATTCATAGTAAACAACATTAGTAGTAGTGTTCGAAGTGTGCTTCTTCATATCGTAAATAAGAATCTTTAATCCACGTTTACTGGTGACCCTTGATAACGCAACGTACAGTTGACCATGGGTAAAAACAGGCTTGGGAAGGTAGAGACCGACATGAGACAGTGATTGCCCTTGACTCTTGTTAATAGTCATGGCGAAACATACTGAAATGGGAAATTGTCGCCTTGTAAACCGAACTGGGAATTTGCTTGAGTCGGATGGAGACAGGGTGAATCGAGGGATGAAGACTGTATCATCCTTATGGCTACCCGTTAGCACCCTACAACGAATAACTCTATTCGCTAGGTCAGTAATAATCAAGCGCGTTCCATTACACAACCCATGGAATTGATTAATGTTTCTGATGAGCATGACCATAGTACCAACCTTTAGCCGTAGCTCATGATTAGGCACCCCAGAGCACTTAATGCTATTTAGAAATTCAGTTGAGTGAAGCTCAGGTTGGCAAGCAGGTGACTCAATTGAGTGAGGAGCAGGGGTGGCAGCAGGTAATTCATACATACAGGGCTCATCAGAGCTCAAATATACAACCTCAGGCCCAGAAAGAAGAGATAATACATAATCGTTAATTAACTCCACGAATTCGTGAGTAGGGGCAAGAATTGCTCTTTCCTGTAGGTAGTCATCATCCCACATGCGAGTGATGCGCTCGAATCGTCGCCTATCCAACGCGGTCAAGCAATATTTATAAACTCCAACTAACTACTACGTAGTAGCGGTAAGTCGGGGATCGATCCACAGGGACGGGCTAGGTAAAATCGGTCGAGTCAAAGTCTAAGCGTGATTGGGTCGAGAAAGGGGGGTTTTGGGTCGAGAGGTCGAGAGAGGTCGAAAGATCGTAGGCTAGGGTCAATAAGTAGGAAAGGTGTTGGGGAGAGTCGGGATTCGGAAATGGGGTCTAATAGTCTCGGGGTCGAGTTTTTGTTACAACGTTAAAAAGGAGAGTGCCACCTTTCGGTATCCTCACCCAACCTACCTAAGCCCGCTTTCGCGATGAAAGGGTAAGTCTCAATCTAAGGTAATTTCTACCCCGAGTTTCCCCATATTGGTAGAAATGAGTCAAGGTCGGCCTAGTCGCGATTCTAAGTCAACAAAGACACAAAAACCTTAACATCGATAATTAACAAGTAAACAACCCACCAACATCCCTTGAATAAAATAATCCAAATCCTCCTCCCTAATTCCCCAACAAAGAAATCTACTCACAATTCATCATGGAAATCATTTCAACATGCATATTAATTAGATCTAATGGAACTAACAACAATAATATGATCTAAACAAGATAATGATGAGAAAACAACATAAAAACTAAATTAGAGATTAAGGAGTGGAAGAGAATTATACCAACTATGTAGATCTATAAGAAATAAGAGGATTGCATAAGTAAAGATTGAATCTTTGATGAATAAAGTGAAGAACTTGTCACTAATCCTTCATTAAACACAACAAATCTTCAAATAAAACTTGAATAATCTTCTTACAAACTTGAGATCTAGATAATTGTTGATGGAAATTATGTAGATCTACTACTAATTACTATGTAAACTATTAGAATTTTGGAGGATTTCTACTAGAATACTACTAAACTACTACTAATGGATGATGTAATAGGATGGTGAAAGGTTGTAATGTCTTCCCTTCTTAGCACAATGGAGAGGTAAGTTGGGCAATGAATTAGGGTAACATATATATAGTAATCTCTTAATGGGTATTTAACCTAAAGCCCAGAATCTAATCCTTGCCCATTAGTGAGACCTTGTCCTTTGAGATGCAACTTTGCCCAATGAGTCTTCATAGGGTGAAGTTTTGCCCTGCGGTTGACGACATTAGCACCACCGGGTGAAATTTCACCCGGTGAGATTTTCTTCTCGAATCGCCATTTTTGACGCTTTTCTCCATCGGGCGAAATTTCACCCGGTGGACGAAATTTCGCCCGGTCGTTTCGCCCGGTCATCTCATAGGGTGAAATTTCACCCTATGAACTTTTTGTCCAAAATGGTAATCTGGGGAGGAACACCGTCGGGCGAAATTTCGCCCGGTCAAATTCTCATCGAGTGAAATTTCGCCCTGTGACTTCAGAGGGTCATAACTCTCTCGTTTGATCTCCGATTGGGGCGTGTGATATGTCGTTGGAAAGCTAAGAAGATAAGATTTCACCTCCAACTGGAATCGCTTCGGTCCGAGGTCTATAATTCTAGATATATTCATTTGAAGTTTGACCACTCCGGTGAAGATGCACAATGGACTTGAAGTTTTTCCTTTTCACTCAAGGTTTCACCTCTTGGGTTTGGACTTTGGATTTTAAGTTGTGTGCTTTGCTTTTCGGACGATCTCCCTCTCTCTCATGCTCATAGGAGCTCAGACACGTTTTTGGTCGAAAATCCTATCAAAATAGACAGAAAACTACCAAAAACACGTAAAATGCAAAACAGAGACGCTAATGCGAGAATTACTCAAAATACGGCGATAATCGCACTTTATTCTCGCAAAACAAAGGAAAAACGGGTCTAAATAGGAGGAAAAACGGTCCAAATTTGGCACACAACAATTCCCCCACACTAAACCGTTGCTCGTCCTCGAGCAAAGACCCAAAAAGAAATTAGCTACTACTACTACTAAGCTAGACTATGCTAAGCCGATACGAGGCAATTAACGGGCCCGCTCCGTCCCTTCAACTCACATCGGAATACCCATGAGGTAGAGTACTCCCATGCAAGGCAAGTTGGGTCTTGCTCAAAATGGTGGATGCGACTAAACCCACAAAAACACATAACACGAAAGAATAGACGCATCCAAAACAAAAATAAAACACCGAATCCCACATCGAGACGGCGGGGAAAGACACCGATTACTTACCTAAAACAACAATAAACTTCCAAGATAAATCACCCACGTAAATAAGGACCAAAGCCTAATACTATGACAATTAAGCAATATAGATGTTGATAACTTAGCCTAGGTCCTCCTAATCTTCTAAAGAGGTACTACGGGGCGTATAACGGAGTGGAAAAAGTGAACCATGGATTCGTTCGACACTGTAGGTAGGTGCAGTCCCGCTCTGTTTGGCTAAGGCCAAGAGGGTCGTTCCAAACTCGAATTTCCTAAATTAGCCCAAACAAAAAGGTGGAGTGTTTACAATTATTGGGTGGATCGACTCATCACCACTATCTTCCTACCTCGGGACTCGGTCCTCTAGTTGGCACCTTTTTTTCTCTTGGTTTGGTTTGCCCATTTTGGCTTTTTGATGTGGTTTGAAACCAAGTTTTGAGGTTATTTTTGTGTAAACTTGTTGTGGTGATGTATGGGTGAATGGATAAATAGGTACCCGAGAACGGCGCCTTCCCCGGATAACCCACAAAAAGGCGAATAGAATTTGGACTAAAGGTGCAATGGTCATTCAAGCAAGGTCACCTAGAAAACGGGATGCGGGAACCAAGGCCTAACTCCTCCATGGGTGGTCAAGGTGGTCAAATGCAAACCCCGAAGTAAACCTCTAGTAGAAAAGGTGGACTCAAAGCTAAAGGATCAACAAATTCATTGCCTAAGAGTCATTCTACTAGACTAAGGTCCAAAATCTACAATGGGTTATCCATAATGGAACGTAAACTCTTGTTATAAGTTTGTTATCGGGTTTTCGAAAAAATTTAATCCTAGACACACTATACAAAAACAAAACAAACACAAAACACACGAAAATGAAAAAGCAAATAAAAGAAAATACAAGTAAAGTCATGTACTCCATACTCCATCAACATTCAAGCACAAAAATCAACCACAACACCCAAAATGCTCAACTTCGAGAGCCTCCAATAGCAACAACCTAACTCCTCTACAAAGTTAAAGAAGAAAGAAGGAAGGAAGTTACCAAGCGAGTGCTTTCATAATCTCTTCAATTCGCGCTATTAAGGTGGTGGTTACCTGTAAGAGTAGAGAACAAGACCATACACGGGACACGAAACATAACGAGAAACGGGAAAAGAAAAAGGGAAAAAGAAAAGGAATATAAAAAGAAAATGTTTTTGGTTTTTCGAAATTTTTCAATTTTTATGGTTTTTTTGAAAGATTTTTGAAAAACAAAAGGATAGTAGATCCCTCCCCCACACTAAAACTGTGCATTGTTCTCAATGCACATGTAGGGAAAAAATCAAAAAGGATGAAAAAGAAAAATAAGAAAAATCTTTTTGGATTTTTAAAATTTTAAAATATTTTTGGATTTTTCGAAAATTTTTGAAGAAAGAAAACAAACGAAAAGAAATTGATAAAAGGGTGGCGGGCCTAGGTGCAATCACATCACCTAGACCCTAGCCAAGTGGCTAAGAAAATGAGAATAAAATAAAAGAAAAGAAATTAAAAGGAAATATGGAAAATGGTCGTAGGTGTAGTCACATCACCTAGCCAGGATTAAGAAAAATTTGAGAAAATGGGAAGAATTTGGATTTTCAAAAGGTCAATGACGTAATCACATCGCCCAATGACCGGGAGCAATACCAAGGCCGCTTTGGCCGCAACAATCGAACAATGGGACAGCTTGCAAAGTTATGTTAGAGATAAATCAATCACAATGACAATAGGATGAAAGGAATAAGAACGGAATCAACCAAAGGACATGCAATTATAGATGATTATAGACTCACCGACCCAACCCACACACAAATACACAACAAACACACACACCACCGACTCCGGGAGAGGGTCTAGTCTGAGCGATCGTCCGACGCAAATGAAGCGCTAGGAGACCCATAGAAAAAGGGTATACCCTCGGAGGATGGCTCGGGAGAAAACTCCTCCGGACCGTCGCTAAGCGAGAGGGCAAAGTCGGATTCAATCTCACAAAGGTCGTAGATCGTACGACCTTTGGGCAACTTATAGTGTGCATACTCCCAAACTCCCCTTCCTCCCGACTCAGTCTTGGTCAGTCGGAATTCACAAGGACCAAAAGGTAGGTCCCAATTTTTGTGAACATGGATAGTGGTTCGGTGTGTGTTTGGTACTATTAAAGCTCTTCCATGGCTAATGTAGACGAGGCGCTGATGAGGTACATGAAAAATCCAAGTCGGAAAATAGGCCTCGTCAAGCCATATGGAATCGTCTAGTGGGGTGAGGTGGTCGGTCGAATAACCCAATTTGTTTGCAATTATGGTCATGAGACCTCCACAATCTAAGGAGAGGTGTTGGGTAACAATGATACGATGGAAATGCAACGCCACGACAAGTGGTAGGTCTAAGGGGTTAGGGTTACCGAACAAAGAGTCACAGATCAATTGCAGGACACACACATTAAGAGTATAAATATTATCGGCCGAGGGTAGCAAGCAGTGGGAGAGCATCTCGCAAAAATAGCGAATTGCGGGGTTACGGATTTCGGAGGCAAAGGATAAATTAGCCTCGTATGTAACCCCCTTTACAGCGTGATATGCGCTTCCAAAGATCTCTCCTAGGTACACAGGCTTGTACGTTGCTCGAGGGTGCACTAAGTCCGGTACCCGATGAGGGTAGGCCTAGCACTAGGCCGAACTCGGAAATAGTTAAACAATAAGGTTTGCCGAATAGTCTAAATTTAATCGCTCTAGGTGTGGTCAGATTGTCGATGGCGAAAGTTCCTAGGAACTCGCAAGTAAGGTCCTTATAGGTGAAGGCTGCGAGGCTAAGGAGCTCGCTAGTTCCGGTTCTCGATGATAACTCTTTAATATCGTCTACTATTCCTAGATTGGTCATTGTGTGGGGACAAGGCCACCTAGTGCTCTGAAAGATCTTTTCAGAGAAGGTCCGAGACAAAGAAGTATTTAGACAAGGTAAATTCATAGGCTTAGAAGACTTAGAAGAATACGAACGTTTAGAAGGATTAGAAGTCGATGCCATACCTTGTTTACGCGCGGCTCGTTGAGCTCTTGTCTCCATGATAATGTACTTGCAAGAATATCCTCAAAAAACTTGAACTTCACCTCTTCAAAGAACCCAAATATAAACACCTAAGATGTGGATGGAACTATGAATGGAGGCTTAAATGTGGTTGGGGTGTATGGAAGGTGGTTTGATGTGTTTATGATGGGTGAAAATGTGGAGTGAATTGGGGGATAAAAAGGGTGATATAAATAAGGGTGGTTGAGGAGGGAAAGTGAAAGTTTTAAAGTGGGTGGTAAAATTTGGTGTAAAATTTTTTGGAGGGAAAGTTATGTGGGATAGTTGGGAAGGAGGGAATTGATTTTGTAGTGAGAAAATATGTTATAGGTGATTGACGTTCAAGCTCATGCCGCTGGGTGAAATTTCACCCGATCAAGCACCACCGGGTGAAATTTCACCCGGCGTTAATCCGTCATGAAAATCGATTTTGCCAACTTTTTTCCACCGGGTGAAATTTCACCCGGTGAAAATCTCACCGGGCGAAATTTCGCCCGGTGGTATCTTCACCAATTTCGGCAATTCTGGCAACTTTTCCGTAGGGCGAAGTTTTGCCCGGTCGAGTCTCACCGGGCGAAGTTTCGCCCAGCGGTCTTCTTTGCTGCGTTTTTTCGCCTTGCCATAGCATGGCTCTTCAATAATCACCTAGAGATTCAAATATTGACTCGACTCACATTACATAATCAATATCTCCAACAAACATGCTTGTGGTCTTCAAATTACGCTCCATAACTTCTCCAAAAGCTTGATCTTCATCCAAATAATTGCTCCATGACGAAATCCAAGTTCATCCATTGTTCTCAAACTAACAAAGCTAACAAACACAAAGAAATATAATACGTATATACAAGAAAGGGCCCAATCCATGGCTTCTAAATCTTAAAAAAACAAAATGACACAATTACATCACAAATACGAATACACCACCAATCCTCCAACAAGATACAAGCAAGCATCATAATCCACAATCCCAAATGGAACAATCAAATAGAATCTCTTCCATACTTTGATCGCTTCCAAATTCTTCATCATCTATCCATGTTGGCTTCTTGTTGAAGATTCCTACATACAAAATCAAAACACAAAAAAAACGTAAACATGCACTAAAAATCTTGGGTTGCCTCCCAAGAAGCGCGGTTTTGACTAGGACCGCCAAACCTTAAAGTTTATTAGTCTTCAGAGTGTAATCTCCACCATACCCATCAAGGGCTCGGAGGAGTAAGTCAAAGGCTCTAGAAGAGTCTTCAGAAAGGCTCATGTAGCCGAGCCAAGCTATCATGAGAAGCTTCCAAATCGGAAGCGAGAAACGATTATCAAAAGACCAATCATCATATTTCTTGTGGTCTCCCGGGTCTTTCCATCTCACAAGTCCAAGTGACCATTTCTTCCCAAAATACCTTCTAGCTTTTCCAAGCTTCACAATCACACCACTCAACATGAAAGGCGGTTTAGGATTTAATTCCCCATTGTACATCCCCATTTCTTCTTCGAGTTGCGGGCCCATATCCTTAAATCTCAAGACATCACTTGTCCTCATATCATCGTGAAGGAGAGGTTCGGAATTTTTACCGACGGTTTCAATTTCTCCTAAACCAAAGTTTGGCTTACTAGCAAAGGACTCGTGATGCTCTTCAACATTCTCGCACAAGGGCAACTTGATTTCATCATCATTCCAAGACTTAGCAAGGCCTATAACATCATTCAACTCATCCCAGAGACTCGTATCCTCGACATTCTCGATTGCATTCTCCATGTGGCAGTTTTGGGTTTCGAGTTCCTTGTTGGGAGTAAAAGTGGTGATCTCTATCCTTGATGACAAAATGTTCTCATTCTCATCGATATCATCAATGATCACTTCTTCGCCTTGAGTTGCTTTCTTGGATTGCATTGTGGGTAAGGAGACTTGGTGTCCATAAGCTTTCCACCATTTTTCATTCCATCAATGATGGTTGATTTTTCTTGAATGGCCTTGGTGGAGGGCAAGGAGTCTTCTACCTTCTCGATCATGTCCACAAATCGGCTACACTTGATATTACCTTTTTGAACTTTAGCTTGTTGCGGAAATGGTAAAGTTGGTGCATAGATCGATGGAGGTGGAACATTGGATTCCTTCTCCTCAAGTGTCTTCTCAGGCTCTTGCCTTCTCGCTTCCCTTGAATTTGTTTGTTTGTCCTCGGCCTTTGCAACTAACTCAAATTCTTCTCGAATTCCCCGGTTTTGTTTGGAAGAATCGAGGGTGGTTGCATGTGGTACTTCTTGTTGTTGCAAATTTGATGTTGTCTTGGTACTCAAGTGATTATGAGGGTTTTCAAGCTCTTTTCCTTCTCTTTGGATAACAACATGGGTTTGGCATGGTGGATCCCTTGGGTATTGAGGTTGAACGGGAAAGTCATGGGGTAGGTGCATGGGAGCGACTAAGGTTTTAGATGCTCGTTGAGATTTCAAGAGTTCGAGCCTTGCCTTGTCTTTCGCATTTTCATTCGTCAAATACTCTACTGTTCTTCGCAATTCGTTTAATGAATTGTCCCATTGACCGTTTCCTTGACTTTGTTGAAAATGACCTTGGTTGCCAAAGAATTGAGAGGGTTCATTGTAGCTTTGAGAGTGCAATCCTTTATAACCTTTATTACCTTGGTAATTCGGGTTTCCTTGATACACTTCATTGACCAAAGTCTTTCTCATATCAATGGTCGAACCATACCCTTGACCACTACCTTGACCATGTTGATAATTACCTTGATTTCCATAAAAAGGAGAGGGTTGGTTATGTCTTTGAAAATCGAACCCTTGGTACCCTTGATTTGACCCTTGGTTACCTTGATAGTTGCATTGGTACCTTTGATTGAACCCTTGATTGTAATAATTACTTCCTTGATCATGGTAATCGTTTCCTGGATTTGCACTCTGATTATGGAAATTTCTTTGAACATGATAGTTTCTACCTTGGTGGTTGAAGTTTCCCTTATGACAAGGAGGCATAAGTGGAGGCACTTTGACAGACCCTTGGTTGAAAGATATTTGTTGATTGGAATTGAAGGGTCTTTGTTGATGACTCGATTGATACATATCTCTTGATTGGATCCGATACATACCTTTTGGTGTACACTTTGCATTCATAGCCTCAAGTTTCTTGGTTAGCTCTTCCTTTTTCAATTGGGGTTTCAATTCATTATTCATAGGAGAATTTGCATCTCCCATCTTCTTAGTATCTCGAGGTTGGCCCCAAAGAGAATCGCATTTTGCCATTTTTTCCAAAAGTGCTCTAGATGCATCGTCCCCAAGAGTGTAGAAATCTCCTCCGGCCGCCGAATTTATATTTTCTCTCCATCTTAAGGATAAGGCTTCGAAAAAAGTTAGAGTTGTTAATCACTCAGGAATGCCATGATGAGGGCACTTCCTAAGTAGATCGCGAAACCTATCCCACGCTTCACTCAAGCTTTCATGTTCTTCTTGATGGAAGGTTTGAATTTCAATTCGGTATTGATTGGTTTTCGATGGAGGGAAGTACTTCTCTAAGAAAGCATTTGCAAGGTCGGACCATGTTTGGAAGGTGTTGTTCGGATGTCTTTGTAACCATCTCTTGGCATCGTCCCTCAAAGTCTTAGGAAAGAGGATGCGATGTAGTTGACATGAACTAAGACCGTTAAGCTTGGCTCCAACTAGCTTTTCTTTGAAAGAGCATACATGTTCTAAAGCATCTTCTTTATAGAATCCATGGAAGGTATCTAATTGCACTTCATTGATCAAGGAATATTTAAGCTCAAAATTTTCGGGGATAATTCCGTAGAAAACGGGGGAAGAAAAATTCTCGTGAGTGAGTTGTGAATGTGAACCGAGAGTTGTCATGTTCACTTTTTGAAGGTTGTTTGGTGATGGAGGTGATTTGGGAGGTGAAAGGGTTAGAGAATTTTCTTGTGGAGATGGTGCTTCATGTAGATTGAAGGGTGGTTCTATGTTTGGAGTGATGAGAGGAGTTGTGGAAGGTAGATTTCGTGGAGTGAAAAGTGCAAGTGATATGGATGTTGGTGATATGGATGGATTTGGAGGGGATGGAAGGATAGTATGTACGGTTGGTGGTGTGAGGTACGGATGTGGAATCACTCTAGTTGAGATATTTACCATGGATCTCAAGGTTTGAACTGCCATCTTCGGCACGGAACCGAACCAAAAAGTTGATCACCTGTTCCTGGCAAACACACTCAAATAGGAAGTGAGTCTCCTAGCACCAAGTGGCACTAGGGTAGAGAGGAAACAATAACCAAACACAAATAGACTAAAAGTCAACCAATCAATCGCCGTCCCCGGCAACGACGCCATTTTGATACGCATCGAATCGTCGCCTATCCAACGCGGTCAAACAATATTTATAAACTCCAACTAACTACTACGTAGTAGCGGTAAGTCGATGATCGATCCACAGGGACGGGCTAGGTAAAATCGGTCGAGTCAAAGTCTAAGCGTGATTGAGTCGAGAAAGGGGGGTTTTGGGTCGAGAGGTTGAGAGAGGTCGAGAGAGGTCGAAAGATCGTAGGCTAGGGTCAATAAGTAAGAAAGGTGTTGGGGAGAGTCGGGATTCAGAAATGGGGTCTAATAGTCTCGGGATCGAGTTTTTGTTACAACGTTAAAAAGGAGAGTGCCACCTTTCGGTATCCTCACCCAACCTACCTAAGCTCGCTTTCGCGATGAAAGGGTAAGTCTCAATCTAAGGTAATTTCTACCCCGAGTTTCCCCATATTGGTAGAAATGAGTCAAGGTCGGCCTAGTCGCGATTCTAAGTCAACAAAGACACAAAAACCTTAACATCGATAATTAACAAGTAAACAACCCACCAACATCCCTTGAATAAAATAATCCAAATCCTCCTCCCTAATTCCCCAACAAAGAAATCTACTCACAATTCATCATGGAAATCATTTCAACATGCATATTAATTAGATCTAATGGAACTAACAACAATAATATGATCTAAACAAGATAATGATGAGAAAACAACATAAAAACTAAATTAGAGATTAGGGAGTGGAAGAGAATTATAACAACTATGTAGATCTATAAGAAATAAGAGGATTGCATATGTAAAGATTGAATCTTTGATGAATAAAGTGAAGAACTTGTCACTAATCCTTCATTAAACCCAACAAATCTTCAAATAAAACTTGAATAATCTTCTTACAAACTTGAGATCTAGATAATTGTTGATGGAAATTATGTAGATCTACTATTAATTACTATGTAAACTACTAGAATTTTGGAGGATTTCTACTAGAATACTACTAAACTACTACTAATGGATGGTGTAATAGGATGGTGAAAGGGTGTAATGTCTTCCCTCCTTAGCACAATGGAGAGGTAAGTTGGGCAATGAATTAGGGTAACATATATATAGTAATCTCTTAATGGGTATTTAACCTAAAGCCCATAATCTAATCCTTGCCCATTAGTGAGACCTTGTCCTTTGAGATGCAACTTTGCCTAATGAGTCTTCATAGGGTGAAGTTTTGCCCTGCGGTTGACGACATTAGCACCACCGGGTGAAATTTCACCCGGTGAGATTTTCTTCTCGAATCGCCATTTTTGACGCTTTTCTCCATCGGGCGAAATTTCACCCGGTGGGCGAAATTTCGCCCGGTCGTTTCGCCCGGTCATCTCATAGGGTGAAATTTCACCCTATGAACTTTTTGTCCAAAATGGTAATCTGGGGAGGAACACCGTCGGGCGAAATTTCGCCCGGTCAAATTCTCATCGGGTGAAATTTCGCCCTGTGACTTCAGAGGGTCATAACTCTCTCGTTTGATCTCCGATTGGGGCGTGTGATATGTCGTTGGAAAGCTAAGAAGATAAGATTTCACCTCCAACTGGAATCGCTTTGGTCCGAGGTCTATAACTCTAGATATATTCATTTGAAGTTCGACCACTCCGGTGAAGATGCACAATGGACTTGAAGTTTTTCCTTTTCACTCAAGGTTTCACCTCTTGGGTTTGGACTTTGGATTTTAAGTTGTGTGCTTTGCTTTTCGGACGATCTCCCTCTCTCTCATGCTCATAGGAGCTCAGACACGTTTTTGGTCGAAAATCCTATCAAAATAGACCGAAAACTACCAAAAACACGTAAAATGCAAAACAGAGACGCTAATGCGAGAATTACTCAAAATACGGCGATAATCGCACTTTATTCTTGCATTCCGAAGGAAAAACGGGTCTAAATAGGAGGAAAAACGGTCCAAATTTGGCACACAACGGCGAGCCAAAAGGTCATGGTACGTGGAGGATACTATTGACGCAATGGGATCGTCGACATTATGAATAAAAACTTCCTCGGGGAAAGTAATAGGAACCTCATCGTCGTTCGGGCCACCTTCTTTTCCATCACCAATTCTTAACATCCAGTCAGAGAATTAACTGATATCACATGCATTAGTAGAAGAATTCCCAACACGTAAGCGCATGTTCCGAGTCAACTGGAGGACCTGTAATATAAGTTTTGTAGAAATAATGTTAGAATGGGAAAAAATGTGTAGAATCGCAAATATATTAATGGAGTAAAATGGTAAAGACGCTCAGTGCTCAAATCGAAAAAGAGATTTACAAATAGGAGAAAACAAACCTTGCATGATGACCATAAATATGATGAACACAATGCTGCATGCACAATATCTGGCCTATTGCCTTTAGGGACGACCGGGATTATTTGCCTAAAGTCTCCTCCGAAAACAACAATCTTGCCACCAAAAGGTAGGTCAACATTACTTGGGGCAACAGCACGCATGACATCTTTCAAGCTGCGATCAAGCGCTTCAAAGCTATGTCTATGTGTCATCGGCGCCTCGTCCCATATAATGAGACTTGCCTTCATTATCAGCTCAGTCAACTCTGTCCCTGACTTAATATCAGAACAGGTCGAAGTCTCGGTAACATTAAGGGGGATACTGAACCTGGAATGCGTTGTTCTACCGCCCGGAATTAATGTGGCTGCATTTCCGCTTGATGCAACCGGAAGAACAATCTTACCTTTAGTACGCAAATCAGCGCATAAGGTACACCATATGAATGTCTTCCCCGTTCCCCCATAGCCATATACGAAGAAGATGGCACCGCGGTTTGCTGAAACAGAAGCACTGATTTCATCGTATACGGAGCGTTGCTCAGTAGTCAACATAGGCATTGCAATTTCATGTTCATGACGAAGAGCGTCCATATTGTATGCTAGCTCGTCTCGTAACAATGTGTTCCCAAGATATTCAATGATCGATGCATCGGGGATAGGCATGCCTGGAAATCTCGCCAAACTGCTACCGTTGCTTCTTAATGATGCCTCAATCTCAAGGAGAGCTAAGTTTTGTAATTCCTCATCAGTCAACTCTAACTCTGAGGTGCATTTGAAAGTCATGAGAGTAAATTAATAACACCCAGTGGTACGCTGGTCCATAAAATGTGACAAAAAAGTAGACAGTAATGTAAAATAAAAAATATTTTACTGCATTAACATATGTGCACGTATGAGATGATACGATTAGTAAAATTGAAGTAACCTGGATTGTGCAAAAATCTGCATTGCTTGTAGAGAATATCATCAGATAGTAGAGCCCACGTCTCCTCCCAAACAGTTTGAGGATTTGCCATTGAATTAGACAGCAACAATGATGTGAACAAATGTCTGAGGTACAGACCTGATTCCCAAACGTTGGCTTCCTTGATGGCAGTAATGTACTCTTTGTCATCCCCAACCAAACCAAGGGCATAACATGCCTCGCGAAACGTTGGATGCACAACATCACCAACCGTTCGAATATCCTCATAACATCGGGGACCTCTAATGTGGTTCAACATGACCCTCATATAGAATAGCTCGCCACATTTTGGAGGCACATGGTGCAACCTACCAATCGCAAACCCTCTTTGCCTACGCTTCCGCATTCTCTTTGTCCTATCCCACACATATCTTTGTGGGATGTCACATAACAGTAGATCACGTGCATTAGGGTCTCTCTCATTTAACTGCAGTAGCCAATCAAGAAATTTTGACATACCGATACTGGGGTCCTCAAGCACCTCATCAATTGGGTCGTCGTCATCAAAGATCACTGACTGTTCCCCTGGCAAGTGGAATTGTAACTTATCCACAGAAGGTGTCCTATAATGGATATCAAAAGTGAATATCCTCCACACAGCTTCACATGCAGAGATGTATCTACAGTCGAACAACTTCTTAATCTCGTCGAACTTATTCTGGTCATTACGCCGGTTATACGACGATTCTATCGTGACACGATCAGACCCCTTGTTAATGTACTTGAAGAGGTATTTGATTGACCTAGCTTGATTGCACCATTCCACATTAATGTGTGCCTTATATCTGGTAATTAAGTCGGCATTGTAAGGAGCGACATACCGATTGTCAATAGGCACCCTATTTTTGAAAATTATAGTCCCGTTATCTCTTCTTTGATAAATAGGAAAGTCGTGCTTATCAACGGTTGTCCTTTCGTTGAAAGGCTTTGGGAATTTTCGTATGCATACACCATCTTTCATGCATGGTGAGCTTGGGTTTGCAACGCCACAGGGACCATGAATCATTAACTCAGACACAGCAGCATGCAATGTCGGATTTTGTCTTTCATCAGGAATCTCTGCCGAGATGATCCTATCAACATTTGATACCTCCGGGAACTTATCATCTCGATGTAGGAAAAACAGAATATGAGCATGAGGGAGACCACGCTTCTGGAATTCAACTGTGTACACAACTGCAAGTGGTTCGAAGAATAAGTTACATGCGTTCAAATACACATCTTGACACAATCAATTTACCATCAGTAGTAATAGTTTTTGTTGAGTTCACTAACCTGCTTTAGTTCTGCCAAAGATTCCACGAACTTTTAGGTCCTGTATTAACTCATATAGCTTCACTTGGAAGACGCGGGATAGAATATCTGGTCGGTCTTCAGCGCGGAGACCCCGGCTCGATACAAATCGTACGATCTCTGGCCACTTCGGATTGCATGTGAATGTTATGAATAAGTCCGTATAACCACACCACCTACAAATAGCAGGCGTGTGCAGATACTTCCCCCTCATGAAAGCATCCCCAAACGTAAAAGAAGCGGGAACAACGAAACGACCACCAGTGGAGGACGGTTCAACATTACCCTCTGCTGTTGCGTCAACAATATTCTGTAGTTTGTCAACCCTGAGCAAGTTTTGGTTGAAACGCAAGAATGCTAAACGCTGCGACTCGACCATCATATATATCCGTCAACACAAATTTGCTGGAATAAGTTGCCGGCCTGCGACCAAGTTGGGAACTCTAAATCTCGGGGCCTATCTTGAATCCGGAATGCGAAGAACTCACGTAACGTTAGTTCTTCACGTGGTTTTAGACTCTTGCTAACACCAAGAGAACTCTCGCTATGTGAAATGTGAGGTCGAAAACTGTTCTCGCCGTAAGGGAACAGGATGGGGTATTGTAACGCAAGATATGATGGGTGGAGCTCAGAAATACGTTGCAATTCGTCGCACTTTTTCTGAACAATCACGTCACGTTGTTCCATCTCTGGGCCTATGTCACCTTTGATCAAAGCAGCAACCTCTGACGTTGTTGGACGATTGTAAGTTCTACCATCAGTGCATCTTCGTGCAATTAGTCTAATACTTACGTCACCATCGATATCCGAGGACAACCTATCCTTAGCTCTTCGAAACGTCTTCGCAAGGAGATTGTGTTCATCTATCATCTCCTTCAATAAGTACATAAGCTCCTCATTGAATCCGCTACCGTTGCCGGAACTGTAAAAAATAAAATGATGGTGGAGGTGGTTCGATATTAAATAAATCATACAATCAGATAATGTCTAAAAATGGATACATAGAAGAAGTGAAGGTGATTACCTTAACACATTTATCCGGTTGTTTACCTCATCCTCTGTATCATAAATATATAGCTGACAAAACTTAGGAACTGATTCCTCAAGGGGCAGTAAACTACCAGTTCGATGTACGTTTTGCCCGCCCATCCTGAAAGTGTACGGACCTCGACCATAATTCACTGTTTTATCGATAATGCCGCCCAAAGATGACCAAGCCCAAGCGCAATTATATTTTCGAATATTTGTAATGAATGTGGAACTGAGGCGGTGCTCACGAAGTAATAACGACTTCAACAAATCGGGAGGATCACTTAAATATGGCAATGTCACCTTCCCATTCGAGCAGCATAGAGAGAATCTGGGTTTAGTCGTGTCGCGACCTTTACCAATCCTTTCCTTATACCACATTAGTACTCCACACATTCCACATTGATATTCTGGGTCACCAATGTCCCAATATTTGGTCGACGCTGTGTGTTGTAAAAGTACTAATAAGTTATGTTTGTTACTTCTAACATAATAGATGTTGGAATTCAACAATGATTGCATAAAACTGAGCTTTCAAACAAATCAATTAGTCAAATAAGCACATCGTGTGTACAAACCTTCATCAAGTACTGGAATAATTGGCACGACAGCACTACTTGACCCAATTTCGAAATGAGAATTGTGAGCCTCATTTTCCATTCCAGCTTCTATTGTTTGATTGGGAAGAGATTGAGGTTGCTCAACCTCTGGATCCTCAGTAGGTGAGGGTACGTTTGTTACGTCACTGGGGGAAGGTGTAGTAAAGCACGGTTGGCCTATATTAAAAAGTGAAAAAATGTTCAAATGTTCATGAGAAACTAATTGTATAGAGGAGAGAAATGTGAGACGGGAGTGCATAGGTGGAGAGTACCAATATTAACGGAAAGGAGTGACCTCTTTGTCTGAGTTACCAACAATTTCCGCCTTGCTCTTCTTAGCTTAGCAGCTTGCTGGACCGGTGTGAGGACAGGTGGAACAAATGGGACTACAAACAATGAAGTTGGGGTAAATAATGTATTAGGTGTGGAGGGGAAAAGAGATGGAGCGCTATTAGATGAAAAATACAGCAACGGCGATTGATGGAATTATAATGATCGTCGACAATAAAAGTACGACAATAATCGTCAACGCATAATGTCAACGCTAAATTAATCGTCAACGCATAATTTCCATATATTCATCAACTAAGCACAAAAAATTAATTGCATAATGTCAACGCTAAATTCATAAGAAAATTTAACACGGAGTATGATAACTTGATACATTATAAATACATGAAAACATATAATAAATAAAGTTAAGGTTTAGAACGCAAGTAAATGAAGCAAATGCGATTTAAGTTAACGATTTTATGACAATATGACAACCCAACCCGTAAAAAGTGGAATTAATAACCGAAAATCGATCCGCAACATTTGATGAAACCTTACTTCAGTCGACTTGATGACCACCACCATTTAACGACCCAATGGCCCATTAAAAATGCGCCAATCATTATGGTCCAATAAAAAATCCACCACCACTTCAGTCCATTATTATACATTTAATCCAAAATAATGGTCCCAAACCCACTCATTGCAAATATGGAGTATTAAGCCCAATTTATACCCTATCCCCGGTGTCTTACTTCATTACACCCCACACCCACTGCATTTCATTACATCCAACCTTATTCTCCCTCATTCTCGCCACTTTTGTGGTACTCTTCCTATCTTCTTGAACTTTCTCACCAATCCACTCACTCTCACCCTCATTTCAAATCATATAATCACCAACACTCCTCAATCATTTTCATTTTGATATTTTCTGGTTGATTCATTTTTTGGGGATTGTAAGATCTGGGTAATATTGTCATTCCGATATATTAATAAGATACTGGTATTTTATGTTTGATTCATAAGATCTTCAATCGACAATCCTCAATAATTTGAAAGTATTCTTCTCATGTATGGATTCATTATTTTCTGGTATTATATTGGGTCAGATCTGGGTATTATTTTCATCATTTTCCGGTATACAAACATCTTAAATTCATCATTTTCCGGTATTACAATGGGTGGATCTGGAGTTTATTCGTTGTACGTTTGGGTTCGAACCCACGACCTCCAAGAACTATACCACATAAGCAAACCACTGATCCAAGACATCATTTTGTGAAAAGGTTGTGGAAAAAACATACAGTAGCCTTAATTGTTGTTCATTGACATATTACTCCAAAATCACTTCCCAACCGTCACTGATCTTCATGTCATTGATTATCCCCTTAACCCCACCTACCCCCTTCAATTAATACTCCGTCATACATTAACTTTCCCATCTCGGTTTCCTTCATCTCGGTATTCCCCTATTAAATTCGGGAAATTGCACTCTCAATTATGATTGTCTCATTGTTTCTACTTTCTCTCCATCAATTACTTCCAACATTCTATTATATATTACATCCGGTTTTCCATCATCTTCTCATTCAAACTTCAACCCGTAGTCGATTACTCTATTCTCATTCCTTCAATACGAGTTTAAATTTTCTGATTTTATTCATGTAATGTCAATTGAATTTAAAAAAATCTGAATTTTTTTTTTCAATTTCTTTGGTGAATTTACAGGTAGAAGAAAGGAGAGAAGGTCAATAAAAAGCAAAGCATCGTCATCTAATTGGTTTTTTTTTTATTATTTTTCTATAAATGTATTGAATTTTCATTAAAAATTCAATTTCTGTAAAAATTGAATAAAATATTATATATTGAAAGTTGTACAAAGTTGTATAAAAATCGAATAAAACAATCTGTATTATATTATATGTATAAAAAAATTCAGTATCTATTATATATTATATACAAAGCAATCGAATAAAAATCTAATTGTCATTATTTGTCTCATCTATTATATATTGAAAATTATATTTGATTAACAATCGAATAAAAATCTAATCGTCATTATTTGTCTCATCTATTATATATTGAAAGTTATATTTGATTAACAATCGAATAATTTTTTTTGTATTTCTATATCGACGAAATACATTATTTAATTTAAAATATTATATTAATGCATTTATTAATTAAATATCGTAATTAATGTATAAACATAACTCATTTTATAAAATATATTGGTATAAAATTATAAAAAAATCGTTTTTATTTAATTTCGTAATTTAAATATTAAAGTAATAATTTTATCATCCAAATAAAATTACAAGGTATCGTCGAAATTATTATTTATACTTTGTATATAATATATGACGAAATATCATTTGCTGTTTTTTTTAAAAGAAATATCTATATTTTTAAAATCAATTGATGTGTGGAATCTAAAATAATTGTTATTTTCTGTTTCAGAGTATTTCAAGTCGGGCAAGAAGATCACGCCTCTTATAAAAACAGGTACAAAACAAAGTTCTAAGGGTACGAATAGAACATAGAGTAGTACTGAAGAATCGTCTCTCAATAAATTATTGAGAAACTGTCTCTTCCAAGATTTTATAAACGAATAATTACACCCTCCTTGTCCTCTACAGTCTACAGTAGTGAGTCTATTGGTGATGCGTGTCGTTTCCGCAATCAAAATTAAATTTATAAACACTACTGACTCTACGATAGATAGGGTAAGTAGAAGTCGATCCGAAAATTTGATGCGTGTCGTTTCCGCAATCAAAATTAAATTTATAAACACTACTGACTCTACGATAGATAGGGTAAGTAGAGGTCGATCCCACAGAGACTGACGTTATTATCTAAGACGATTTATTATTTAATAGTATAAATATATATAAAGGGGGTTTTTTTGTTGGTTTAAAAAATAATAATAAAAATAAAATAAAATAAAACATCACCATAAATAAATAATTAATCATAACAATTTTCGAGACATGCAATATATGATATAGTCGGGTTAATCATCGATTCAATTAATTAGACTCAAATAGATCGGTAACTATTTAATCCCTTGTAAGCAAGTAAATTAACAGTTTTATCTTTCTTACTCGTTAAACTCCGTTAACCACGCAAGTTTAATCCTAACTAAATTATATCGACTCAACCATGTAAGCACGTATCAAGTCAATAAATTTAATCGCATTAAGAACACCAATCAATTGAATTATATAGAACCAGAAAGCTGCAATTAAATATAACTCAATTATCATACAAAATTCTAGTAGTTAAATTAGACCAGTAAGCTGCAACCTAATTTAAAACACTATTAATTTAATAATCGACTCATGTAAATAATCTAGGTGATCAGGCTAAATTAATAAACATGAAAACAACAGTCAAATCGTGAATTTCATACGAATATCAAAGTACTAATTAAACGTTAAAACAATAACGTAATCTCATAACTCATTGACAATAATCGGTACATCACATGTTCGAATAACTGAAAGATTAAACTAAATAATTAATTAAATAATAAATAAATTAAATAAGATAGATAGATAGATAGATACAACCGTTAAAATAAATTAGGAGTTGAATTGATCGCGTCCCGTATTAAAATCCGGTTGAATTTGTACCGACCTTGGCCATGAAGGCCAAGGCCTTCGCCCTATTCCTATGTGTGTGCTGCTCCTTCTTCTCTCTTTTTTTCTTCTCCTTTACATTAAAGCCCTAATGCTTCTTTTATAGAGTTGATTTTGGTCTTAGTGAAATTATTTCTTTTCTAAATTAATTGATCTTGCTCTTACAATTTCACATCTTCTTCTTTCCTTTTTATGTCGGATTCTCTTTCCTTAGTTTTCCATAATGGGCTGATGGTTTCAAGCTTGATTTCGACCCATTAGATGATGAAATTTGATTTTGGTCTCTTCAACAAAGTTGTTCATCTTGAACTTAGCTTTCCAATACATTTTGATTCGCATTATTCCGACATCGTATGAGTGAGATATTGTCGTCTTAAGACAGACCTGCAATCATACATACGATTTTTGGTAGTCTTTTACATGTATACATATTAAATAATTAAAATGTATATTAAATACCCAATTTAGCACCAAGAATAATATAAGACCGATAATATATCAAAAGTTAATAAAGTTATAACGTTTAGCTAAAATAATACAAAGACGACATAGAAAATATAATATTAAGGGGGTAAAAATATGCATAAATATCGACTTATCAATTGGTGTAGTCTAAAAGTGTAAGTTACACTTTTACAGTGCTTTACTTGGAGGTGCAGTTGGACTTGGGAGCCTCACCTTGAGAGGACACGGAAGCGTATTGAGGACGGTGTGGTCATACTTGAGTCGGGTCATATCGGGTCAATATTTCTTTTGGGTTGGAACGCTATTGAGTAGGGTCATATCGGGTCAAGTGACCGTACAAAGCGATAATGGGACGGTGTTTAATTATATGGCATAGTTTTTATTCCAATGTGGAATCCATTTTCAAACGTCTTGTGTCCGCACGCCCCAACAAAATGGCCGTGTCGAGCGCAAACACCGACATATATTAAATGTGGCTCGAGCTCTGTTATTTCAAGCACATCTACCTATTTCTTTTTGGGGAGAATGCATTTTAACTGCAACTTATTTGATTAATCGCACTCCGATCTTACAAATTAAAACACCGTACGAATAATTTTTTGGGTACCCCCGATTTACACACATTTTCGTGTTTTTGGATGCTTTTGCTTCGCTCACAATCAATATACTGGTGACGATAAATTTGCAAAACGGAGTCGTCGTTGTGTTTTTGTTGGGTACCCACATAACAAAAAGGGGTGGAAAGTCTTATGATCTCGAACAAGAAAAATATTTTGTTTCACGAGACGTAGTGTTTTATGAAGAAGCATTTCCGTTTCGTACCTCATCTACTCCTACGGGCTCTGAGCACAATTCATCCTCCGAAGCTCAAAAGAATGATGATATTTATCCCGATATTGAAGATATGGGCTTTGTCCAACAGCCTGATGACACCTCTCCTTCCCATGTATCAACACACAATAATACTCTAGAGAATGAACTTGTGCCTGACCATCCAATAGCCCATGAACTTTCTACATGTATTGATCACAATGAGGTCCATGAGACGCCCACCTCCGACTTGGACCAGTCCGCTCCTGCTCTCGGACGAACCTCCGGCCTAAAAATCCTTCGGTTGTCCTCCGTGATTACGTTGTTGGCGCCATTTTTAGTCCCGCTCCCGCACCTCCTTCTCTTCCGTCGTCCTCAGGTACGTCCTATAACCTTAACAATTATCTTGATTATCGTAAGTTTTCCAACAAACATAAAAAAAATTTAGCCTCTATCACTACTGGTGTCGAACCATCTAGTTTTCGTGAGGTCGTCAAAGACGTTGGCTGGCATAAAGCTATGAAGGAGGAAATTTCTGCTCTCGAGACAAATAAGACATGGGAATTAGTGGATCTTCCCTCGGAAAAAAAAGGCACTTGGGTGTTGTTGGGTATACAAAATAAAATATCACTCCGATGGGAGTGTTGAGCGTTTGGAAGCTCGATTAGTTGTTTTTGGTAACCACCAAGTCGAGGGCTTGGATTACGAATAAACATTTTCTCCCGTTACCAAAATGACCACCCTCCATACTTTCCTTGATATTGCCGCTATTAAGAATTGGAAATTACACCAAATGGACGTTCATAATGCCTTCCTTCACGGAGATTTATCACCAATTCACGTTTAAATAGACAACTAGTCGCCATACCCGTGCACCGCACGGGAATATATTGTTTTATTGCCTTTGTAAATCGCAATTCTGTTTTTTTGCTTCATTGTCCAATATTTATTTTATTATTAATTTATGCATTTTTTGTTTTGATTTCATGTCTTTGTAATTTTAGTTACTTCCACAGACATTCCTAAATTCTGAATAAGAGCGAGGTTAGAAAGATTGAACGATTCAAGTTACAGAAATATATATGACATGTATGTTAAATGAATGGTGGGAAAAAAAGGGGAGTAAAAGTGTTGAAACATACATCAAACATGTCACCACAAGTGTAGCAGGGTGAATTAGACTGAAAGTGTGTTTGTAAAAACTTAAGCAAGTGATTATTGACGAAAATGAGATATAACTTTTATTGGAGAACGTAATCCTCTTGAATTATGACTTTGATCTTTCTTAGTTTTTTCCTCGCGTCTTTAGTTGAGATTTTCAAATCTAATATTGGCCTCTTTTCTTCTATGGTTTCTATTGTTACGGATATTTCTTTTACTACCCCTTCAGACTTATAACACATTGGGTGTGTTAGTTATGTTCTTAAAATATAAGCAATGTATTATTAAGTGCTCGTAGTTGATGTACATAATAATTGTTCGCTTACTTCTTGTCTAGCCTTCTCTTCTCCTTTTTAATTGTTGTTTACCGCGAAACTCTAATTCTATTTGGGTGATACACTGAGGTTCATATTGAGGTTTGGTTGTAGGTCTAATCGGGTCGCTTTGGTTGTACACTTGGGTGACATATTGAGGTTCATGCTCTATAATAACTTTTGTATCCATTGTTGTAGGTGATAATACAATTATGAACTATGGAAGGGGAAAATGAATGGAAGAGGATGATGAAGCAAGGTGGAGTTGATAAGTTTTTCCTCTTTTCTCTCTTCTTTCTTAATTGATCGAGTTTTTTTTAATTAAAAATTTTGTTAATTGATTGTCTTTGTTTTTTAACAGACACCCTCGTTTCTTAATTTTATTTGTCGGTTGGTTTAGTTGCTTGGCCTAAACAGAGCAGAACACATTACTTCATTACTCTCTCCTTTCACTATTTTTTGCCCCGTTTCATTAAAATACTCTTGCAAATAATGATGAAATGGGGCAAAAGATTATGAACAAAGGGAGTATAAGATAGTATTAGGGCAATAGTAATGATAACATATAAGGAGTTTCATGTCATTGAGTTAGAGAATAAAGTTCCTTATATGAAATCGGTTTCTAAAGTATGGAATCGATTTCATACATGTAAATTGAGAGAAAAAAGGGGATCCACAATAAATATATGAAACTTTTACCATTGATCGGTGAAATAGAAAGTTTCAAACATGGTTAGATGTACCTTCATGACAATGAAAATATGGTGTATGGAACTACAACTATTGCTGCTATTGCCCTTAGATAAATGATGGATGATGATGGTTTGTTTGAATTTTAATAAATTAAAAAATAGATAAGATAGTGCTCAAACATCCCCCCTCTCTCTACATTTTTCTTTTCTCCTATTTTATATTTTTTGCTTTCTCAACTTTTGTACGTGACTTTTTTTTGTACGTGAAATTATACAAATAGTGAGATATCGTATTTTATTGTTCGACCTTGTGCTAGTTTCTACTTTGTTTTCTCTCGTCTACATTGTTGAGTTTGTTGCTCTTGCCCTTTTTTTTGGAAAAATGTGAGGTATTATTATATCATAGACAAAAGATGACATATACCTGGGATAACAATTTTAGCGCTTTAATACATAGTACCACTATATAGCAAGCTGGAAACAAAGTCCAACACACATAACAATCTATTATTGCTCTTACCCTTTGTTGTGCTTGTTTCTAATTTTGATGTTTCATACTTGTTGTTGTCTGTGTTAGTGTTCTTCTATTATTTTCATTATTAGTTGTGTATTAGATTATGATTGATGTAGAGATGCCTCTAAATCTATGATCGACGTGTTGATATGATACTACATCAACTCATCGATCAACTTATTATTACAATAACAATACTATGTCAATTATGTTAGAATGGGGTTGTATCGATTGACTCCTACTAATAATGAGTAGCATTAAGATGAGTCTAATGCAAGCATGAACCCAATGAAGCAAGCAGGAACAAATTGATAGCCACGCACATACCAAGTTAGTCTGGGCGGTGGAAAAAATCGGGGTCGTCTGCATCCAACGACAACAGTAAGACGATGTTTGGCGGCGGGAATCAGCACGATTTCGTTGTACACTTGGATGGTGTAATGGGAAAGGCAAGAACCCATTGTTATAGATGGTGGATTATAAGGGAGAAAGATGAAGAGGATGGGAGGTGGTTGAAATTTATTAGTTTACTTTGGATTCTACATAATCAATGAGGAAGAAGTTGATGGGTTCTTCACTTTGGATTTTATCTAATCAATGAGGAAGAAGTTGAAGGATGAAGAAGAAGTTGATGGGTTCTTCACTATGGATTCTACCTAATCAATGAGGAAGAAGTTGAAGGGTTCTAATGAGGAAGAAGTTGATGGGTTCTTCACTTTGGATTCAACATAATCAATGAGGAAGAAGTTGAAGGGTTCTAATGAGGAAGAAGTTGATGGGTTCTTCACTTTGGATTCTACATAATCAATGAGGAAGAAGTTGAAGGGTTCTAATGAAAGGCATTTCGCATAGATTGACTCTCTCCTTTTCAATTTATACCCAATCACATCATGCCAAGTGTGTTACCTTAGAATCGATTATTGGTTGTATAGAGCATGGAGAATGCTTTGTTTTCTATTTAATATAATATATAGATATAGATTAGTATATATTAACGTGTGTCCAGTAGAAACATGTTAGAAAAGTCGTTAGCGTATATAGCCATCTGATGTTTCAATTAAGCTCCGAAGTTGCAGTTACAAATGCTTAACTATCTTTAGTCAAAATCAAGAGATTCATCATTCATACTGCCATACTGGTGAGGTGAGAAGTGAGATACAGTAGATACTACTGAAGTAAGCCAAATTCCAACTTTAAGCGAGTAATTGAAATTGAATGAATATAACTCAACCCAACTAAAGATTTGTTAATAATTAGCAAGACAGTCAGGCCTAACTAATTGCCTAACCTTGTGTATCAGGAAGAATAATCTTAATTGAGCCAATGTAATAATGGTATAGTTCCTTCAATTACTCTATTTTTTGTTAAGGAGTAAGTATTTGGTAGTCCCACTTGAGAAAAATTCCACGTGCAAAGGTTTGTAACTTAACAGGAGGAGCCTACCTATGTTCGTTCGACTTTGTATAGTTGTACTAAACCACGGGGTTATAAACCATCGAGACGAATGGAGAAGTACTATTTAGTGTTAAGACGGAATGCGGAGAAATCATATGTGACAAACTTTAGCATGTAAATTTACATATATTCAAAGAGATGAACGATAAAAGTTGATAAAGAAAAGTTTATTACCTTCATAATTTATGACCCTTACAGATGTGATGACTACGATCATGTTATGTCCATTTTGTCGGCTAATTTCCTTTGTAATGTAGTCGGACGCATCACCCCATAAAGTCACGTTCACTACTACACCCGAGTATCATTGATGTGGAAGACGTATCAAATAGAACGTAGGTGGGTGGAGGTTGTTTTGGATTCTTTTCTCGACGACTACACATCTTCGGATCATGCGATTTAATTTCTCAACGGTAATAGGGTGGGAATTGATCATGCTCGTTGCAGGAAACACTTGGATGGTGTAATGGGAAGGGAAGCATCCATTGATATAGGTGGTGAATTATAAGTGTTAAGCTTTCAACCATAACTCCTTCCTCCTTTTTATCTTCCACTTCATACCTTTTCATCTTCCACTTAATAACTCCCTCCTTTTCATCTTCCACTTAATAACTCCTAACTTTTCATCTTCCACTTCATAACTTCCTCCATAACTCCTTCCTCATTTTCATCTTCCACTTCATACCTTTTCATCTTCCATCCAATAGTATCGCTACACGTGGCTTGCTTTAGCTTCATACCTTTTCATCTTCCATCCAATAGTATCGCGACACGTGGCTTACTTTAGTTTTGAGATTTGGGGAAATGGAGTATGGAGAATTCTTTGTTTTCCTTTTAATATAATATATAGATAATACTGCATTTCAGAACTCTATTAATTACTCTACAAATTTCTATATTCCCTTATTCGATAGAAGAAGAAAAATTGGTTTACATAAGGGTCTCACACACAAGCTTAAGACTGGAACTAGCCTCCAAATTTTGTAAGAAAACCCCAGTATGACACACTCATCAAAGCAAAATGAAACCAAATCAATTGATATGTTCATAGATGTCCGACTGCAATTAATTAGGATCGTCTCCATGGAGGGTCCGTTTGCTTTTAACGATCAATATTTTATTTTGAGACGATCTAAGGATTCAAATTGTATCGCTAAAAAGAAAGGGCAAGATTAATAGATGAAAGAAATACAATATCGTTTACAAAATCCAAAAAAAATAAAAAGAATACTCCGTAGATCGATTGTGGAAATTCTTACCGATATCATTTACACCATTTGAATTCATTCATCATTCTCTAGTTTAGTTAACTCAACTTAATTATCCAATTATCTAATTTACCTCGTATTAGTTACTCAATTCGATTCTGTACTATTATTCACTTAAATTACTACGCTTTCTTTATGGGTTGACTCTTATTTCTCTGCGTTATTGTTATAGTTAAATGGTCGCATAAATAGTACTACCTCTATTTTTTTGTTTTCTTCTCACTTCCCTATAATATGTGAGAAATATTTTAATGAAGTGAGAAAAAAAAATGGAGAGAGTATCTTCGAGAGCACACGACTTCTTCGAACCTTCAGCTAACCACTAACAAATGAAAGAAATATAATGATACAATCGAAATGTGAAGGAACACGGAAATAGGATATGCAACTGTTCTCAATATAAAATCGGATAGGTTGCTAGGTAGAACTGTGATGAATGATTCATCTAGGCTCTAAAAGATGAGTATAACTCAAAATTCATTACATAAAATTTCTTGATGGATCCTTAATTAGTTACCTAATGTTCTTATATAGGCTAAATGCCTTGGAAAATAAGAAATAAAGATAAAATTACGAAACTGCTCTTTACAAATATTTCGGTGTGTATCAATACTCTCTTCTTCAAATGATCCTTGTCCTCAAGGATCGGATTTAACTTATCAAAACATCCCTTAGGTTGTATATGTGTGACTTAGTAGCTTCATCAGGACAAGATGAGACCACGCGAGTTGAAATCCTCCGGGATCAAAGACAAAGACAAGGACATTACCCTTAGTCTCAACACGAGAGTGATTGTAATGAAATCCTCCCGGATCAAAAACCCACACAATCTTAGAATCACTGCCATCCTTCTTGGTACCGAACATTTGCTGTAATTTAGTGTTGAATATTTGCATCTGCATCTTGGAGTCACCATTTATTCCCCCCGGATCAAAAGTGAAGAACCTTAATGTCATATTCATAAGAAGCTTGCTGCCGCTCTTTAAACAATTCTCCCCTCATATCATCTTTGTTAAAGTACTAGCATTACCAAGAAGTAGAAAAATATGAGTTGTGTCATAGCCAGATTGTTCGAGAGAGACCCTCCATAAAATGTTCTCGACACTGTGAATCTGACGTGAAATAGCCCAAATACTATCGAAGTAAACTACGGGTTTCTTCCATGTGCTCCATAGAATGCTCTTGTCAGTAAGGATCAACCATCCGAGAAATGGAACATGTTTGATTGTGCATATCTCATTGCGGGTCACTTTCTTTCTATTGAAAGCCACCAATAGTTGCTGATGTTGAAGGCTATGCATCCAAATCTTCATAAACTCACTCTTGTCTTCAAGTATAAGAATCTGAGGATATATAATCAAACTATACGTGATGTTGGTCTCACAATCGAGTAATAACCACGTTTTAATGAGAGTATCTAACGCCCACATGCCCATATATGATGCATATCCGCCTGGATCAAAGATGAAAGTAAGAAACCCAACATTTCCCTTTGTCCCACTAAAGATGTAATTAGACCATAATATTAGAGGGTTGCCTTCCCCTTTACATTCCTTAGTAGTATATTCCACACCCCTAAAATCACTCTTGTCCTCAAGAGTTAAGCTATAAATGACCACTTGTATAGTCAACCCAATACCCGGATCAAAGCATTTGTACTTCCACTTCATATGAACCTTTGCCACTGAACAAGCTTTAGTACTCAAATGACCACTTGGTGTAATGGTACTGAAAGGTGTTGATGATAATACATGAGAATACGCATTATCTTTTGACCTTGTCCCCAAGATTTGGCAAAAGTAAAACGTGAAACCATTTACGGAAAAATGGTGTGCACCTTCACTCATCAAGACTAAATCATGAAAATGATATCCATCTGACTCAACTAAGTTTGTGACCATCTGGTGTTCATACGCAAAAAGGTCATCAAAGTTCAAGGTGACTTCATAAGACACATCATTATCACAATCAATAGGTTCACCTAGTTTAGCTCGAGTCAATTCTAAGACGAAGTCGGGGAATGCCTTCTGGTCATCACAATATGTGCCTGTCTCAGGCTCAAGAGAGTCAAGTTTGGCAGGCTCGTAATTGTTTCGAATAGAGTCAAGTTCACCCGCCTTTGCAGCTTGAGCCATTTCTAAAATAAAGGTTGGAATAGGGAATTCATCGAGCATCTTGTCAGCAAAGTGTACTTGAGTAATTGACGGTATATTGCATTCGAACATGGGCTCAATGGCATCTTCTCCTTTATCAACTACTCCAACATTCGGTATTACACATCGGGAGTCGGCTTGAATACAATTAGCATACCTTTGGGCATTAGTAAAATCTGTTCCACCCTTTGCTAGTTGATTAGAGCATAAATTCGGGTCAGGACTTTCATCGAAAACCTTGTGAGCACAAGTTGGCTCCTTTTGTGAAATAACAGTTTGTGGTTGACTCATTTCATTAAACATTTGGGGTACAACACTAAAATTTCTCAGTTCTTCCACCAATTTTTCTGAATCAACCTCATAATTTTCATTAATTTCAACATACAAAACCTTTTCATAACTCTTATCCAAGGGATACATATATCCATTTGAAGATCTTTCCCACAATCCTTTCATTAATTGATCATTAAATGAGTTAAGAAAGTCGATTTTATAGAATAGAATTACCTTGCTTGTTAAAGCAAATTCTGCAACTTCCTCCATCTTCATATTATGTGGTAAGCCATTGGAGAGCTTGTCGAAGATATTCTCACCCTCATATGACGTCTCATGTGTATTTCCTGCTAGTACCAGTTGCGCTATGGTAGCCGTCAGTTTCTTCACCTTCTCTGAGATGAACGTGATTTCGTCTGGGATTGTCATTTTTTTTTTCAAGAGGATCTGGGTACCGAGGAGTAAAGATGAATCGATTTTGATTAGCACAGGTCGAAAGGAAAGATGGCTCTGATACCAATTGATACAATCGAAATGTGAAGGAACACGGAAATAAGATATGCAACTGTTCTCAATATAAAATCGGATAGGTTGCTAGGTAGAACTGTGATGAATGATTCATCTAGGCTCTAAAAGATGAGTATAACTCAAAATTCATTACATAAAATTTCTTGATGGATCCTTAATTAGTTACCTAATGTTCTTATATAGGCTAAATGCCTTGGAAAATAAGAAATAAATATAAAATTACGAAACTACCCTTTACAAATATTTCGGTGTGTATCATATAATATAATGCACTCGTATTATTTTGAGAGAGAAAAAGAGATTTTACAGTATTTTTTTGGTTCAACGAAGAACACACTTAATCGCATTATAATATAGGGGGAGGGGAATTCGAACCTGAGACATACTGTTCCAGAGCACTAGTCCTAACCACTAGGTTAAGACATCCTAGTCCGAGTGAGCATGTTGCACGTGTGAGTACACCTTTCCTCCGTGATGTTCCTCGAGGGGCTCGTGGCGTTCTACACTACAAATATTAAAATACAATGTTTTCCCATATTTATACAACAAAACCTCCACTTTACTATAACTCACCAACACAAGACAAAACAAAACAAGACAAGACAAGCATACGTACATACAGTAATGGCAGGACGTAAAGAGTCGTTAAACATCGTGATGTACCCATGGCTTGCATTCGGCCATTTCATCCCATACCTTCACTTGGCCAACAAACTTGCCGAAAAGGGCCACACCATCACTTTCCTGCTTCCCAACAAGGCCAAACTCCAACTCGACTCTCAGAACCAACACCCTTCCTCCATCACCCTCCTCCCCATCACTGTCCCCGAGGTGGACTCCCTCCCTCTCGGGGCCGAGACCACCGCCGACATCCCCCTCAACCAGCATGGCGTCCTCGCCATTGCCATGGACAGGACTCGACCTCAGGTCGAGTCCCTTCTGTCCACTCGAGTTCCAAAACCTGATCTCATCTTGTACGATATGGCTCACTGGGTGCCTGTTATAGCGTCCGAGTTGAATATCGTGTCTGTGTCTTACAACATTGTGTGTGCCATCTCTGTCGACCTTGTCCGGGATTGGTATAAGGATAGTGGTAAAGACGAAGTGCCCTCGTGGTCGATGGATAGTAATGTCGTGTCGTCCAAGCATTTCGGAGAAAACATTTCTATTCTCCAACGGTCTTTGATGTCGTTGAAGGCTGCAGACGCGATTGCCATCCGCACGTGTAAGGAGGTCGAGGGGGAGTATTGTGAACGGATAGGGGACCGGTTCAAGAGCCCGATCTTGCTCACTGGGATCACCCTACCTGAGCCCAACGACCCACTCGACCTTCGTTGGGTCAAGTGGCTGGCCAAGTTTGAGCGTGGGTCGGTCATCTTTTGCTGTCTAGGGAGCCAGCACGTGCTGGACAAGCCCCAAATCCAGGAACTGGCTTTGGGGCTTGAAATGACAGGGTTGCCGTTCCTGCTGGCTGTGAAGCCGCCAGTAGGGTTTGCAACCCTGGAGGAGGTATTACCAGAAGGGTTTTCGGAGCGGGTTAAGGAGCGTGGGATGGGGTACGGAGGTTGGATCCAACAGCCTCAGATACTGGCGCATCCGTCTGTAGGTTGCTTCGTGTGTCATTGTGGATCATCGTCGATGTGGGAAGCGTTAGTGAGTGACACGCAGCTCGTGTTGTTCCCCCAAATACCCGATCAAGCCCTGAACGCGGAGCTGATGGCGGATAAGCTCGAGGTGGGGGTTAAGGTGGAGAGGAAGGATGATGGAGGGGTGACAAAGGAGGTGTGGAGTGCAGCTGTGAAAAGTGTGATGGATGAGGACAGTGAGATTGGAGCTTCAGTGAAGAAAAATCATGCAAAGTGGAAAGATATGTTGACAAGTGAGGCATTTGCAAATGGGTATATTGATGGTTTCATCAAAGATTTACAAGATCTTGTAGCTGCTCAATAAAAACTAGTGTTCTGATTTCTGAATAATGGCTTTACTGGACTCACCTTCTGCTGTTTTTTATTCATTCAAAGGTTCCATTAGTTTATACTACTCTCTATGAGATTGTAAGTACCGGTTTCGAGTGAAGTTAAGGTTTCCTAAATTGGGTGTTTTCGGGTTTGTTTTGCCTGGTCTACCGAGTTAATGTGTCATACGCCCATACCCACAAGGCCACAATAGTGTGGCTTTGGGTTCGAACTAAATTTGTTGCTGATGTCGAGACGTGGAAAGATCAGCATTCAGACTGCTGATGGAAAACTAAACGAAAAACACAGTTTCAACACTGAACATAAAGCTTCAGATTGGAAGCACATCTAAAAATCTTAACATTTGCCTGTTTTTTTTTAATAAATTCATCACATGTTACACTTAAAAGATCATTTCACTTACCCAGCTTTCATCAGCACATAGATATTATGAGCCAAAAAAAATGTGAAAATAAGCTAAAGATAGAGAGGGTTAACAGGTAAGCTCAAGTACAGGCCAGCAATAGCATTACTCATAACGTCTTCGTCGTCGGAAGTGTTTTAGGATGAAACTGTCGGCGTATTGCGGGTAATTTTTCCTAATGAACCCCTTTATGCATTTCCAATATGAGAAATCTTCAAGCTCTCCATCCTTACGCACTATGAACAGGCATCGAGAGTCTTCAAACTGCGGGTGATATCCGATCTGCCAGCCAAAACGTTGAATAAACACTCATCAAAACCATCCATTTGTTTACTAATAACAATCTGGATTTTGCAAACGAAACAAGACAGATAATCAATTCATTTATTTCCGCTGCGTGTATGATTTTAAGATCTCAGGGGAATTTCGTGGCCTAAACGGCCCCTTAATACTTTAGTCAAATTTCCCATGTTTTTCCATGTTACTCTATCCCAAGGCCCCAACATGGGCAACATCACTCGCACAAATATCCGGCTATATCCTAGATCTTGTAACTTTCGTTATGGTTTTTTGATAAATGATAGCTTATCATATCAAACCATGTGGTCATTCACTTGAACCAGCCAAGAACAAAGAGACACAATAAGTAAAACAGAAAGACAACATAATCTACATCCCAAATGATATGGATTCGGCTAAAATGAATAGACATTTGCATCAATGCGTGGTAAACAAATTACATAACAAAAAAAACACGGAATCGTGATAAAAAAAATCACATTAAATAAATAAATTGTCAATAGCCCATAAAGGAAAGTAAAAGAAAATTTTGAAAAGCGATGACATATGATGTTTGTTGATAGTTGATACAGAGTACGTACTAATTTTTAGGCGTAACAAAACCGAATCATTAATCCACCATTTATAAGACATAACTTTAGTCCTCCTATCCCTCCTCCCCTTCCCCTCCATTACCTTCCCTCCCTTCCATCCATCTTTTGTAAGCAAAGGTAAGGGGGCTTTTGGTTAAGAGTTTCATGAAAGGGAAAGGGAATCTAAATCCGTGTTTTCCTTACCGGATGTGTGTTTGATGTAACCCTTTCTGATGTACTCATTTTACCCACATTCAGGTTTAGAATTCCACATTATTCCCTTAAAATGATTCCCCAACCCATCCCCAAAGTTTCCCAAACCCTTTCCCCTTTCCCATTACCCTCAGTCATCACCAACATCCACCACCAATAACCCCAGGATCACGCCATCCCCACCCCATATGCCCTTGTCGTAGGCGACCCCATCACCAAAACAAATGAGGAGAGATCAGCAACTTGGGGTGAGCACTCAACAACATGAAAGATAGAAAACTGAGAAAAGCACTTTGATGTTACTCTATGTGACATGATCCAGAACTTATGAGCTCAGCGGTTTGAAAACTGTAACCAAATCTTACATGTTTGGGGTCAGGGGAAGAGCAATTGGAAAATATAGAAAATGGTCAGAAAAAGCAGTGCTGATCAACTCAAGACATTTGATGAATGTAATAATTGAACTTCACGAACACAATTCAGACTTAACCATAAGCTGAATAAGCAGGAAGAGGAGATAGATCTAATCGTAGACAAACAGCCAACTCATACAAGATGAATTCACACAGGCAGAAATCAGCAATATGGGAAAGATGATCGATCCATTAACTCTAAAGGGTGCAGTAAACCATGAAAGGAGAATAAATGAGAGAGAGAGGATTACAGTGATATAGTCCACTCCACAACCGATTTTCTTCTCACATTCAGGATGGTATGGAAGTAATCTCTCCAGAATGGTCGTCTCATGCTCCGGGCTCAATCTCTTACCACTTTGGTATCTAATGTCACAGAAACAACACTGCGAATCAGGCATATTGTCCACTTTAGAACTCCATATATCATAGAGGTACCCGTACCACTGTATTTTCTAACATCAAACAACACACCCAGCTACTCGCGTGCTACAATGGACTACAAACTTAATCTCGTCCAAGATTTCTGAATCGGCAACAGATTTTAGAACACAATATATCAAACTAAATGCCCACCAACAAAACAAGAGTGGTAAACAAGCAAAAACTCGTTACTCACAATAAAATCAAATCAATGCTATAATAGAGACTATTTCAAGTTGAGACAACACTTAGTGAGCTTATTAAACTACTCCCTCAACGATCATTGTTTACGTTTTCCATTTCAGGGTATCTCAGTCATTTGTTTACCATTCAATTTTGGGAATCCCCTCCTCCCTCCATGATCTTTGTGCGTATCCAAAGGTAAAAGAATGACCGGGACAGAGGGAGTATTGCAACAGATTTCAGTTTATGGATTATACAACTCGTTGTATATACAACCTCTTCAACAACAACACCAACTCGTTGAGCTCTATTAATAAAAATGGCTGAGTTACGTTGAGCTTAAAGGAATCATTTTTAAGCTCAATAACTTTGTACAATAAGTCGAACAGCACGAGCTCAACAACTTTGAGGCGGTTCTTAGTAGTACAAAGTATAATCCCTATTTTTTGTCAATTTGAAGTCATAATGATGAAAGTAGGCATTAAACAAGCTGGAAACTCACCCAAACCCAATTTCTCCAAAATTCCCATCATACAATTAGAAACTAATCACCCATTCAAACAATCCCTCCGTCTCCCTCGTTCATTTGTTTTGTCTCTGATTAAAATACTCGTCGCAATGAATATAAAAGGCAACAAACGAAGGAGAGGGAGGGAGTAAAAGATAGGGTAAGAAGGAAATAGCTTACTTGCCAGAATGAAGAATCATCCTAACAAACCCAACTAGAGGAACCGTATCCTCAAGAATCTGGTCTTCCCAATCAAGCCACCTATCTTCTTCTTCTTCTTCTTCTGGTTGTTTGTCTTCATCTTCCACCTCCTCTTCATCAGTAACACCATCATTCTTAGCTGTCGTCGTTGAAGGAGGGGGAGAAATAATGGGTTTTCTGAGCAAATCTGGACCCTGCGATTCTTGGCTCCCAGTTTTAACGGCGCAGATTGAGCGTTGCTGCTGATGTTGTTGATAAGGTTGAAGAAAGTAAACAAAAGACGGTAGTGATGGCGTTGATGATGATGAAGCGAGTTTTCCACAGAAATTGGTGGTAGTATTAGTGGTGTTAATGCTGCAAATTAACGACATTTTTTTCGATTTTTGTTATGGAGAAGTGAAGGTAAGCGGGTAGGGAGATGCCAGGGAGGGAGGGAGGGAGTGAGTGTGCCCAAATTCTGTACAAGATAACATACTACATGATTGTTGATGATGTAGAGTATATGTATGTATGTATGTATGTATGTATGTATGTATGGGCTTCTAATTAAAATGGAGCTCGCAAAAGGCGCTCCGAATACAACCTCAAGATTTGGTGAACCAACGCCAATCCGACCTGGTCCGGTCCTCGTTAAACTGATGATCGATAATTGATGACTAGAATTGAAATCGATACGGAGTACTACTTATTGAGATATCATTCTTCGGTACCACTCTATGTACTATTCGTACCCTTAAATAACAACTTTGTTTTGTACAGTACCCGTTTTTATAACAAGCGTACCATCTTTATATTTGTATACTCTTTCAGGATAATCGTACCTACTTCTATTAGGTTTGGTACAATTGTTACCTCCATCTGTACTTGGTCTCTTAGTAAAATTAACGAGACATCGTCTCTCAGGAGACCGGTTTTAATACGGAGTAGATATTTTTCGGTAAAAAATGTGGGGGTTTGCCCGTTTGGGAACGAATTTGGATGCAAATTTTATCGGTTATTTTTTGTCTTTTGATATGTAATTTTATCAAAAATCTTCCGACTTATCAATTATTTTATCTGAGTTATTTTTTGTCTTTTAGTCTATGATCTTATCCAAATCTTCAATCTTATTATGTTTTTTTTTATAGCGAAAAGATCATTTCATTTATAAAAAATCATACGACATCTAAAACTTATACTCCGTATCAAACTTGAACAGATATAAATTACTCCGTAGTATTCAATTATTCAAAATGTTTTTTCCCAATGACATATAGTGTAAATAGGTTAGTGGAATAAGGATAATTCGGTAAAAAAAAAAGGACTAAAAAGAAAATAGGTCAATTTGATTTGAACGATCCGAAAAGGAATACGTATCCTTGGATATAAGCGGAGCACCATGTAGAATGATGAGGTGGACGAATGCAGTCGTTTTAAATATTTTTGCTTTAAATATAATTTAACAGTTGATCTCTTTCATAACGAGTATATCCATCGGAAAGTCCCAACAAATCAGTTAGATAAGAAAATATCAGAATACAGTGTATTTATCTACTCATATGAATAATATTTGACTCGGTATGACTCATATATCATAGATTCGTGAATGGATATACTCGTTAGGGCCAACAAATTGAGATAATGTTTAGAAGGATTAAAACCATAAAATGATCACGATTTTTTTGCAACAAATACAGCTTGCAAAATTCAGTTGATGTGATTGACTAGTCTGGCGACACAGAGAGGTGACCCCTTCACATTCTCCAACTCCCTTCTTCCCCAACTCCTCTCTAAGTCCAACCCCAACCCCCTCTCCGCCATATCTACTCTCCTCAATTCTCCTCTTCTTCACCACTTGCTCATCATAATTCACTCTTTCATTGGGGAAGATGAGTTCTACTTCGGATACAGAAGCGGGTGATCTTCGGAAGCCATTTCTGCACACTGGAAGTTGGTATCGCATGGGTTCTCGTCAATCTAGCATGATGGGTTCCTCTCAAGTCATTCGTGACAGTTCTATTTCTGTTCTTGCTTGTGTTCTTATTGTCGCTCTTGGCCCTATTCAGTTCGGCTTTACTGTATGTTCTCTTTTTACATTCTGGGTTTGAATTTCTGATTCGGTTTGTATGCAATTTGATTTGGGTGTCTATACTATAATTGATCTATCTAATTCATGTGAATTCTGTTTTTTTTTTTGGTTGAATTAATGTGAATTGTATAATTATTAGAATTATCGAGATGTCTTAGCCAAGTGGTCATAATCAGGTACCCTCAAGAATAGATGCGACTAAGTGTGTTTTTTGTCGATTTTTTTTATCAGAATTGACTAAAAGGGGCTCTTGTTTTGTAGCCAAATTCATGGGAAACTGAAACCTCAAACTCTAATCTAGCCTCTAGATAAGTGAAATTATAGCTATCCTATCCTAAGTTCTAACCAAACAACATACTATAATCAATGCCCAATTCATTATACTCCTTCCCAAAAAGAATGCACCATTCACTCTAGCACACTAATGTAGTTAAAAAATTGGTGTGATGACTGAGTATATATGATGACTCCCTTTACATGGTGAGTCGTAATTTTGTGAGGTTGTGTGAGTTAATGGAATGGCAAAATGGTGAGTACTTTAACCTGGTAGGGACGAAGTTGTAAAAAGGGATAGGCTAAAAAGGGAAGTTAAGAATGGGCAATTTAAGAACCTACTCAGGAATACAAGGCAATCTTAGTGGGACGGAGGGAGTACTTTTTAACACATTCGATAGCACGGTCGTTGTAGCATGGGGTTGCCTTTTATTGCAATAATAAAGGCTAAGCCCTATTCTTTCTGGCGGAAAGGGGTTGACTGAATTTAAATGAGAGAGACTTAACGTAACTTAACTTAATTTAACGGGGTTGGGTTGAATTGAAATGAACTAAGGTAGCGTTTAAGAACTCATATTTCATTTTAAATCATCATTGTCAATTTAGAAAAGTGAAATCATGGATTTCACAATGACATTGGTTAATGTGTCATTTGGAAATGAGGTCTTTTACCGTGGGTTGAGATTTAGTTGGATTTGACAAAATTCCAAAATCCAAATTCACCTCATCTCCCAAACAAAAAACAAAGTATTTAAGTCAAATTCAAATTTCAAAATGAAATACTTGTTCCCAAACGGACCATAAGTGTACTGAATTGACTAAGATAAACTACAATTAATGATGCTAGACCTAACTTAACTATACCGAATAAGGATGGATATTATTGGTCCGAGTTGAAAGTAAGTTGGAAAGAACGGGGCAAAGTCGATGGTTAGAGACTCAATAAAGGATTTACACCTTAGTACACCCTAATCAAATTTGTTGAAGTATAGTTGATGCGCTATTCTGTGCAATCTCAATAATATTTCTTATACAGAATATGTCTGCGCAATAGTTATTCATGATTTGCAATGGGTTTTTAGTTCATTATTGTGGAGGATGGGTTCTTGGTCGGGAGGAGATAGGGAAAGTGATGGAGCACATAGGGATACATGTTCATGAAGGGGAGAGGACGCTTTGAGGTTGGGAGAAAGAAGACTGGTTATTCTTGTCTTTTGGGTTTCAGGATGACTTTGGTCAGTGTGCCAAAACCATCTCAACCAAAAGTTTAAGTTTATAGTTGTGGCCTTTATTCCTTAATACACTTTCTCATACTAATGTCTTTTGAGCCTGAAGAGTGGATATGCATCGGCCCACCCATACCTTTAGAAAAAAAATTCTGAATTTGAACTTGAGAGACCTCGAGGTCATTGAGGCTATGTTATTATGTGAGAAAATCGTCTCCACTAAAATCATAAGTTGATAATTGACGTATGACACTCAATCCATGATTTGTACTTCCTCCAACCCACTATGATTTACCCACTTTTATTCAAATGTGAGGGACTAAAATAATAAGTGGGTAAATCATAGTGGTTGGAGGAATTACTCGTACCATTTACTAATAGCTAATAGTTACTCTCTCCAATCCATTCCACAGTACCCGTTCCATTTTTGGCAAAAATGAAAACCCTCACATTCAATATTTTATTGTTATAGCTTCCTCTCTCTTATCCATTGTATTACAAAAACTCACAATTTTTTTAATCATTGTGCAAAAGTGGATGGGTAGTTTGGAATGGATGGGAGGGAGTAGTTAAGATAATTGTTATACGAAATGGTTATTTTGGACAATACTTTTGAGTTTTGACACAGTGATCATTTTGGCAAAAGATCCCCGGAAACAGTTAAAATTAATTTTATTTAATAAATTTATGTCATGAACTACTATATTACTCATATATGTTTGAAACGATTTCAGAACTTTTGGAGTATCATTAATGGACTATATATTGAGCAATCCTCATTAAAAAAATTGTGTTAGAATCTTTGACACATTCGTATGCAATTTGATGTTGCAAGCCATATGCTTGAAACGATCGAACTTAATTTTGATGAAGAAATTGATGTCAAGAAGTATATGCTTGAAAAATTAAATAGAGTATAACCTCATAAAAAATTGTTTGACATAGGGTAGATCAATGTTAAATGGCCTATCTGTCGGGTTTGTAAGAAGAAAAAAGCCAATATGACTGGTTTCTTGTAGCAGTGAGGTACTTATTTTCTCTGATGTGAACTCATATGTTAAGATGTTTGGCTAATTTCAGTGTGGTTATTCATCTCCAACTCAATCTGCTATTACTAAAGATCTCGGCCTGACGGTTTCTGAGGTATTAATCTATAATTGATTTTAGTTAATGTTTTTATTTTGGATTTTAAGAAGTTTGTTTTGTAGTACTCCTGGTTTGGCTCTTTATCCAACGTCGGTGCCATGGTTGGCGCCATTGCGAGCGGTCAAATATCTGAGTATATTGGAAGGAAAGGGGTATGAGTTAAAATTAGTTCAATATCTAATCTTTTTTATGTTTTTTTTAGTCAAATTGATTGCAATTGAGTGCATATGTTCTTCACTCAATCTTCACCTACCATGACAGTCTTTGATGATTGCTGCTATTCCTAACATTATTGGATGGCTTGCTATATCATTTGCCAGAGTGAGTACTATCGCTTGTAGATCTTTTGACATTGATGGAGAATTTGTTTTGACATTGTTTTAGTTTTGTTATTCTGATTTGCATTTTCTGGCTTACTCAGGATGTCTCATTTCTGTATATGGGAAGGTTGTTGGAAGGTTTTGGTGTTGGCATAATTTCTTATGTGGTAATGTCTATGTCTCTGTTTGGTGCTTTGGTTGACACATGTGATTATGTAAAGTGTAAATTAAATTCTAATATAAAACATACTGTGATTTTATAGGTTCCGGTGTATATTGCTGAAATAGCACCTCAGACTATGAGGGGTGCATTAGGTGCAGTAAATCAGGTAGGCATCGAGTTCAATCTTGAATAAACAGTTGATTGTATAACTATTCAAGCATTGGAGGTGAACTACTTTGTTCAGTTTCCAATCTAGTGATATATCCTACTTTTGGTTTGTAGCTATCAGTCACCATAGGTATCATGCTGGCATATTTGTTGGGCCTTTTTGTTCAATGGAGAATTCTTGCCGTGTTAGGTAACCATTAGCCTTTTCATATTACATACTGCATGCTTTAGAGTTCCTTAGCGCGATGTTTCTCTTGTATTTTTACATTTTCTTGTGTGGTTGGTTTGATTCGTTCCAGTATTATCATTATTGCTCACCTGGTAGCTCTCTTATTAGTGTCTTAGCTTTCTTAAGGTAGAATTGACAGTGCTTGACTACCTTGATTATAGCTATGTTTGTTACTATGTCGAGTATCATTCTTCTATTAGCAGAAAGGTGTGAAAGATTGTTTCTATAAAAGTGTAAAGTGTTGTTGATTCCCTGTTCATGTGCTGAATAAACCGGGGTTGTCTGAACTCACAAGTCATCCTGGTATTAGACCGTCAAACCATAATGTAGTGGTCACAATATCAGGTTTCAAGATCACTGTGAAAGGTTTTCATGTGCTAAATAAATAAATAGGGCCATCTGAACTCACAAGCCATTGTATCAGACTGTCAAACCATAAAGTAGGGGTCACAAGATCAGATTTCAAAAATAATGTGACAGGTTTCAAGATAAAGGTTTTCGGAACATTATATCAACATATTTAGCCTCGCGATTTTCTGTTTAAAATTTGTGTTTGACTATACCTTAATGACCACAGTCTTATTCATGTTATCATGAAGGGATTTGATAAATCAGAAAGCACATGGAGTCATGAGTTACATCATCACCTTATCAGCTGCTTATAGGCATAGAAGTCAAGTATGGAGTACTTTATACTACATACTTTCATGTGTGTTAACAGTTGGACATTTAGACAGAAATGCATCTCTATGCTCCTCAAAAGTCTTATTTTGTTGCTCTATAAAATTCGTCTGCATCATGAGTTACCTTTAACGGTTTGAGTGTTAATCAAACTGAATTTAAAAACTTTTATGCCCTATACTTTCCGGAGAACCAAGATGCATTCAGGACCAGATATCCTCTTTCTTTCAGATAGTAATAATCCACCTATATGACCCACAATCATTTTTTTTTCTTCCTGCTCATAGCCTCTCTCATACTATATCACAAGACCTTGCCAATAGCAGCATTATTCGGCAATGCAAATCGGCAAATGCCACAGTATTTGGGCAATCATCCAAACATCTATTCAATAAGAGATATTTTCTTGCTGGTCCATTATAGTTATTAGTTTCAGTCCCATTTCAGCAAAACGAACATTAATCCCCATTATACCGCTCTACTACTACTACTCACGTCTATCATACTGTATATGACTATATTCCCTCTGCCGTAAGCCCAGAAGTTGGTCCTGGTTACGACTTTCTTGATCAATTATTGACATTTCATTCCCGGGTGATGACTTCGTCAGGTCTACTGAGTTCATATGATGGATTGTTCCTTTTCTTTTCCTCTTTATGCATGCTCTCAAAAATCATAATGTGCAAGTAATACCATGACTCTCTTGAATGAATAAAACTGAAATATTTTTATATTTTAAATAATTCATCTATTGACTATACAGTCCATCAATTAGGAATCAACCCTTAGGAGTGTTAGAGCTAATCCATGTGATATGCTTTCCAGGAATATTGCCCTGCACCATCTTGATACCTGGATTATTCTTTATACCCGAATCTCCTAGATGGCTGGTGAATAATCTAGTGCCCTAGCTCTGTTTCTTGCTTGAACATATGATTGTTGGTTTTAGATTTTTGTTTTCTCATTAAGGCTAAAATGGGCATGATGGAAGATTTTGAGGTTTCCTTGCAAGTTCTTCGTGGTTTTGATACTGATATATCTCTCGAAGTCAATGACATCAAGGTAATAGAAGAGCTATCAATCTTGTGAAGCGATGTTTCTATCCCCCATGTCTATTCTACATAATCCTCTGACATTGATGTGCAGTAATGTAACATTGTGTTTAAATGGTACATCTTGTAGAGATCGGTGGCTTCAAGTAGCAAAAGAACTACAATAAGATTTGCACAACTCAAACAAAGAAGATACTGGTTACCTTTGATGGTAATAACTGCTGTTTGCACTCTTCACCCTATGTTTTCAGTTGATAAGTTTCGACTTCAGAAATGACATGGGGAAGTCTTTTCAGATAGGCAATGGGTTACTTATCTTGCAACAACTCAGTGGAATCAATGCTGTCTTGTTCTATTCAAGTACTATCTTTCAAGAGGCAGGTTAGAATTTATATGTTAAGTAGATTGTTGAGATATTTCCAGTGTGCTATATTGCGATGACAAGAACCACCTCATGTTAGTTCTGATTAAGTTTTTGTTAATTATGTTCCTGCTATTTATTCTATCACGCATTATGTTTTAAGAGTATTTGAAGTACTGTGGTAGGGTTTATTTGGCTAAACCGCATATTTCTTGATTTAACCTCTCCAATAACACCCAAGAATATTCAATAAAAAGGCATATTTCTAGATTAAGGCTACCTTTTATTTGTTAAACATGCCGCCACTACCAAGGAATGAATAACACTATTAACCCACTGCCTCGAGCATTCTTGAAAATAATGGAGTATGAGTGGCTTGGATGTAAGCAATCCAGCCCCCTCTCAAGTCTCACCCCCATATAAATAATAGTGTGGTTGTTTTTGACTGAAAATTGACCTATAATAACTATGTAAAATGTTACATTGAACAAACTGCCACTTTATTATAATAAAAAGATGCGAAGACAATATATAGAGCCGTTTTACCTGTCTCGAAAAGTGTCTTCTAGCTTGATGCTACAGTAGTTTATATGCAAAAATGTGGCCTCACATGTCATTTGCGCTGGTCAGGGGTTACCTCAAGCAATGCTGCCGCCGTTGGTGTCGGTGCTATTCAGGTTTGGCCTGATGTGCCTTTGTTAAACTAATTATTCAGGATACCTCAAGCAATGCAGTTCTAAAGTTAAACATATAATGTTTTTCTGCTCATTGCTAGGTTATGGCTACTCTTGTCACTACTTGGTTAGCAGATAGAGCTGGTCGCAGAATCCTCCTAATAGTAAGTATTTAATGGACCTAGATAAATGTTGGTAGTTCAGATCTATACATCTCATCAATTTGTTCTGTTCCTGTCATTTCTGCAGATCTCTTCAGCAGGGATGACATTTAGCCTCCTTGTGGTATCCATATCCTTTTACCTAAAGGTAATGACCTAGCAATCTCAAGGGGTTTTATAATATTTAAGAGTAATTTTTTTTTTTTTTTTTTGGTGTGAAAACAGTAGCCAAGTAAGAGGAAATTAGGCTTGGTTTTGAGAAATTGTACTTTGTAACAAAAGAAAACAAAATTTAACAACAAATAAATGATATAGAAAATATCCCTGCTTATTTCTGCTACGAAAATCAGATTATAACCTCGAACCATAAGGGCTAAAAATAGCATTGTTTAAGGAAAGATAATTGCATACATTTCTCCATGAAAAGAGTATTCAGCAACAAACCCATTCTGTTCCTAGAAGGCAGCACAATTGCTTTATGTATAATTTTAATGGACTCATGTATGTGCCCCAAAATACTAAATGCATCTGTTGTTGCATGAATGCATCTTGCAACTAAATCTCAAATTTTTTGGAGTCTTTTCCAAAACTGTGATGTTTTTCAGCTCGCTACTGCCTCATCTTGTGGCTCACCCATTCGTGAGTTAATTGCCCAGAGAGGCAAGATATTCATCCGTTTTCTATCACACATCAGCTTGTATTTTTCTCTAGTTCATTCTTTTAATTTATCGGAATAAGAAAACAGAGGACTTATATTATTGTATCTGTGTTTGTGTTTGTGTGTGTGTGTATGTGTGTGGTGGATGTAAAAGCGGATCCCTTCTAGTGGTGTAAGAATGGGGAAGAAGTAGAAGAAGAATAAACTCCAGTGCTAAAGGCAAAATTTTGAAAACAAAGTTTAGAAATGTAATGATTCAAAACAAGAGAAAATCTTTTTAAGCTACTTGGTTAAATTGTGTATTTAGTTTTCCTAAACAATGCAGAATACTTTTACGAAAACAAGTCATTTTCTTTATTTTCTGACCTTGTAATCTCAGAATATGTTCTTTGCTCTTGATTCTCTAGACTTCTCATGCTGAGTCCCATTTTCATGCCTTTGTTTTGCCATCTCAATCTCAGAAAGTTCCCACGAAAGGAACCTATTTCCCTTTGTTTTTCCTCTTTTTTGGTACTGCATTACAGATGTGACTAATATAAGAAAACCTGAAAATTACTATAAACCACCATATGTACACTGCGCCTGCACCACTCTATTAATCAATCAAAAATATTTCCAGTTATTACCAATACTTTGTTTTGCTAATTATCTCTTTAAATCAGGATATCGTGTCCAGTGATTCTTCATGGTATAATGTTTTCGGCATCCTCTCAGTTGTTGGAGTTGTGGTATGTTGATTTCTTCTAATTTTTGCGGCAGTTATAGTAAATCAACTGTTCATTTAATGTATCTCATTAAATGATAATTCTTTCAGGCTATGGTGGCTGCTTTCTCATTAGGTGTTGGAGCTATTCCTTGGATAATTATGTCAGAGGTATCTATTAAAATTGAGTTTGCAACATGGCAATGTATTTTTATCCTATGTAGTACACACAGATTGGACAAACGAAATGCACGATTGTTCATCATGCTAAGGCCATATTCTGGTCTTTGCCATAGGCAACCAATTTCCATAAGATGCAGTGCTTTTACGGGACCTTATATGATTAAAATTTTGTACTTTCTCCGGTTTTCTATTATCTTCCCATTTCAATATTATACACCACTCATATTGAGCAAACGGGAAGATAAAAAGAAAACCGGAGGACGTATAATTTATTGGAATAATTGAAAAAGGTAGCTTTTTTTTTTGCACAGTTCAGTAACCACTGTGGGCCATAGAAATTGATGGAATGTTGTATAGTTACACGTCCGACCATTTTTGAGGCACTTGACCAACTATATGGCATTTTGATGGGTTATAACTTATAAAAGTATTTGCGATTTTGGTTAATGCAATTCAGCTTTCACTGGGTTTTTTCTGAAACTGCTATGTAGTGTTTGGATACATTTGTCGCATGCATTCCTCATTTTGGCAGTTAATCTGTGTAGTTGAAGAGAAACTCGTGTGGTCTCATTCATTGTTAGCACGAGCAGTTACTCAGCAAGGGTGTGTAGTAGGAATGTTGAATCCTTCCCTGTCAAGATAGTTTCCATTGTTATTCCTGATTTTCTTGGGATTAATAGGTTCTAAAAGCTCGTCCCATCACTAGTGCGTCACCATTTCGATCACCGTAAAATTGATCCTACAGTACTAGTTATCTAAGTAGATACTTTGGTGCTCCAAATTTTGATGGAGCTTAATTTAGGAATCCATTGCCCAAGATGAGTAGAGCCATGTCTTTCTCTCAACTCTGTTGACCACTATTCTGCTCCGACTCAAGGGGAAAAGCTGTTTCAACTTTGTCGCGTATAAACTGTTATTATACATGGACCATACTCATTTAGTGAACTCCTCAAAATCAGAGATTTGGAGGCACATTACCTACATTTCCTCTCTCCTCTTCCCCCTTCCCGTTTATCCAAACAAGTCTTAAGTGTCGGTGCCATCCCTAACTAATCAAACATGTTGAGACCATGTCAAGCTGTTGACTTTGATAAGGATTATATCATTTTTGAAGGCAACACTTTATCTTTTGTGTAGCTTCAGCTCTCAAAGATGATTTCATGCTCCTAAATGGTACCTTGGTGGCCGCCAATGACTCCATGGAATACTTTATAAGTTGCTGCCATGCTCCGTATCCTGACAGTTGAATGCTTTGCAATTGTTTCAAAACCTCTTTCAGTTATTTTGGGCACTAGAAATCTGACTACCGTATTAATTGGAATTACTGCATAAGTATAGAGTTGGAAGTGTTATTTCTTAGTTTATTGAGATTTATATGACACGCTGCAGTTGTTGAAGCATTAACATTGCTGAAATTTGCAGATTCTTCCAATCAATATCAAAGGGCTGGCGGGAAGTATTGCCACACTAGCCAACTGGCTCTCAGCATGGGTTGTCACAATGACTGCAAACTTACTGCTGACATGGAATAGCGGAGGTGCTCTTTCTATAAAGATAACTTTTTTCTTCATACTGACCAGTTTGTAAATGTTTCCAAGAACACCCAATTTTCTTACAGCAGTTTGTTTTATTGCCTGCTTTTTTTTTCCCGTTTGTTTATTCTTCAATAATACTCCGTATATTGCCTTCTTTTTTCCCGCATGGTTATGTGCCTATCTCCGAGACCAAGAGCAATTAGTTTGATGGAGTACCATTCATGGTTGAAACATCTGGGTAATCCTTTCTTCTGTTTCCTGCAGGTACGTTTTCAATATACACGGTGGTGTGTGCTTTGACGGTGGCATTTGTAGTCATCTGGGTCCCGGAGACAAAGGGGAGGACTCTGGAGGAAATACAGTCATCATTCAGGTGATCCCCACACTTTCTCCCTCTTCTTCTATTCCCATCTCCATCGCTGGTGAACATAGCAATCCTCGGTCAGGTTTTTGTAGATCCAAATGTGTGAATGTATCTGTATGTATCATAAATCATATAGTCGCTCGTCTGAAGCTGAGCTATATTTTGCTGCGTTGCCCTTCTGTAACTGTAACTGAAATTTTTCGTTAACAAGGGAACCCTGTTTCAATCATAATAAAAGTATAATCATTTCTACCAAGCCGATCGATAACTCCTCAATCGAATGAATTCTGTTGTACCTTCCTTGCTTTGCTATACTCTCTTGAACACGCCATCATAGCCAAACGGTCCACTGAGTAGTCGTTTTGGTTTGGGTCTAGGCGTGGTTGGATGAGTTGGGTTTGATCATTTTGATATACAGTACTTTATTACTCGTATTTCATTGGCGAAGTTAACATTTTCAGTGTATCATAATTTTTTCTTTCAAATAACTTTTAACCTCCAGAAAATTGTTGTGTTGAGACATCGGTGTTTTTTTAAAATGATACGGAGTATTACTTTAACTCATGTAAAATTGTATGGTTTGTAATAAAATTCATTGTTACATTGAAAGAAATAACAGTGGTTGATAATTTTTGTTATGATTTTTTAAGATATCCATTGAATTATTGCTTATAACTAATGTTGAATTTGATAAATTATTGTCGATATTTGTTTTAGTTGTAGATGATTGCAGGAGTTATTAATAAAATAAGGACATGCATTTTTTCCCCCTTTTTTTATAATCCAGTTAAGGAACTGAACTTACAAAAATTGCCGTAATGGTCCTTAACCAGCTATGCTTTCGTTTGAATGTTAAAACGCAAAAAAAAAAAAAAAAAAAAAAAAAAAACAGAGAAAAAACACTCGTAGTAACCTCTTTTATGTGAGAGGTTTTACAGTAATTGTATTGTGAGACGGTACATACGAGAATTTGGGGGTGAATAATTGATTATGGACATGGGAATAAAGAAGCAAACTGAGACTTTGACTCTTGTAGCCTTATCTCTCCTTTCATTGCCAAGTTTAACAAATCAACACATTGCTACCGGAACAAATGATCTACTTTTCTAAAAAAAATAACTTAATTTATTATTCATAAATGAAATTATTTATACGAAAGGATCGTTGTACGGTGTGAAATTATCTTATCCAATAACTACTACTACCACTCACAAAATAGGTCTATCGATCATTGCTCTCCAATTTTTATCAACATCCCAAAAAAAAAATTATAAAATGAGATGAAAATGATCACATTTTGATAAATTAACCGTCACTTCTATGATTTTATTTCAAAATAATGGTCGAAAATAAAAGAATTATCGTTGTAGAATGAAAACTAATTGTCAAAATGGTGTCCATGTAGGATTGGACTAATACAAACCAAAAACTAAACCACCAACGTCACTCCAAACCATCTATCATCCTTCGACCCAACAAACACCCACCCATGACCCCCATCCACCGACCACCACCACATCACCACCCCTCACTCAACATTTGAGTCGTGTTCAACTGCTCGAGCAATAACTCCGATCCCCCTTGTACTCCTTAGCACTTCCTCCGTCCCTTAAAGATTGCCCCATATATTTTTTTCCGGCAAGTTCTTAAAGATTTTTTTATTTCTCCACACTTTGTTTTTTAGTCTATCGTTTTTACAATTTCGTCACTATCAAGTTGTATTTACCAATTTTGCCTCTATTCTTGACGAGTCACCCCTATAAAGTATATCATCATTCCACATTGTCAATAACCAACCATTCTATTTCCTTAATTTATATGTTAAAAGATATGGGACAATCTTTAAACGACGAACAACGTATTAGCTTGGAACTAGTTGCAAATAAAGGGAACAAGAATAGGAAGATGCAGCAGCAGAATTAAGATTTAAGAGAGAGCGAAATATCCCTTTCAGTAGGGGGGAAGGGGGGGATTGATTACTAGGAGTGAGTACTGACTGTACTTTATTGAAGAAGAAGAAGAAGAAAAACTGGTTGATTGATTGAATTGGTAGTTTCCGGAGTGTAGCTAAGCAATTGGGTAATTTGCATTTCGCAGTGATGGGAATCATGTGGGCAGAGCGTGTAGGACCACCACTCTCTCTGCGCTTCCCGATGTGCTTCCAATTAGTCGGTTCTTCCATCAATAATTCTCCAGGTCTTTGTCATACCCCGGATGAACTATCTCAATAAAACCTGTTACTTATTGCATTTATATTCCATTACTCATATTAATCGATCAAATATCATTTAGTACTCCCTCTTATCCAAACCATCGTTGATATATAATTTTTCATCAATGTTAAGAAAAGTGGTAAAGATAAGTGTATTACTATTGGATCCACCAAACTTAGCAAAGAAAAAGTAGTGACATTTTGTGTAGATAGAAAAAAGATAGGAGGATTATAAGGTAAAGTCTTTTGCCAAAAGAAGAAGGTAAAGAATTGAATGAATGAGAGGGGTATATATATATATGTTTACTTATGCAAATGTATTAAAGTTTCCGGCTGATAATGAGAATGAGTTCATTCAATCACAATGTGTTCAATTCTTTAGAGATAATTAAGGGTTTAAATGTATAATCCATTAAACTTGTATGGTAGATCGTCCACAACAAAATGATAGAGTTGAGAGAAAACATGGACATCTTTTAAAAACTGCTCGAGCACTTATGTTTCAATCTCATGTGCCTATTCTATTTTGTGGTGATTGTCTTCTAACTTCAGCGTATCTTATAAACAAAATGTCAACTTAAGTATTGGAAAATCTCACATGAAATGCTTTTTAATTTTGTTCCCGTTTATTATGAGCTTAAGGTATTTGGATGTTCTTGTTTTGCTTCTGTTCCTCCTCACATAGTTGATAAATTTGGCAAGAAGGCTAGAAATGTGCTTTCATTAGCTATCCTTATAATAAAAAAGGTTATAGGGTATATGATTTAGAAAAGAAAGTGTTTTACTAGTAGAGATGTGATTTTTCATGAACAGATTTTTTCTTTTGCAAGTTCCGATAAATCTGTTCTAGTTTTATTTCCTTCTAGTACAGTTCTACAGAGGATGTGTTCAATTTGACACAAATGAGTACACATAACAATGTATTATCCACTCCAGATTTAGGTAATCACAATTCTTCTAACCTCCAAAATGAGGTTACTATTGTTATTGATAACACTCCAAATAGTTTGGATGAGAAAATTTACATGTCACCACATCAAGGATATGAAGTCTCAAACAAATGTCAAGTTTGACAAGCCTCAAGGCAGTGGAATTTTGAATTGAGCAAATACCTCATAAGTCTTGGTTGTGTACTGTTCAATTTAAATATGATTATTCTCCCTTTACTAAGGGAGATTTTAAGACTTATAAGCAATTTCTTGCATTGTGCCCTTAGTTTATGTGGATGATGTCCTGATCAGTGGTGATAAGTTGCAAAATATTGAAACTCTCAACCAACAATAAGTTCACTATAAAAGAGTTGGGTTCAGCAAGATTCTTCTCGAGACTTGAAATTGCAAGGAATGAAAATATGATCTTGATCAACCAAAGGAAGTAGTATATACTCGACATTTGAAGGATGGCGACTTTAGAGGATTTGCACTCCAGCTGAGTTTCTTGTGCAGAAAAACTTGAAACTCTTCAAGTTGTATCAAGGAGATGTTATGACAGACCCTGAGTGTTACAGAAGATTAGTGGGTCGTTTGTTGTATCTTAACATCACCATGCCGGATTTCTCATATAGTGTCCAACATATTATTTTTTGAGTCAACCTCCAGAAACACATTATTTAGCTGCTTAACATGTCTTAAGATACCTCAATAGTACAATAAATGTTGGATTATTTTATCCTTCTGCAATGCAAGTTCTTCCCATCTTCAAGCATATCCAGATTCCGACGGGGTTAGTTATGCTTATAGTTGTAAGTCCTTAAGTGGCTATCGTGTATTCCTAGGCCGCTCTTTGATTTCATGGAAGACTAAGAAACAAGTACAGTAAGTAAGAGCTCCGCTGAGACTGAATATAGAAGCCTTTGATACACTTCCAGTGAGATGGTTTGGTCACCGAACATTTTACATGAGTTGCAATAGTTCAAGTGCAATTGCCGATTCCTTTATTTGTTTTGTGACAACACCGCAGTTGAACATCTCGCCAAGAATGAATCACGTCTTTCACGAACGAACGAAACCCCAAAACATGGACTGTCATTTTGTAAAAGATAAACACCTTGAAGGTTTCTCGACGGCACTCAACATGTTAGCAACTCAAACCAACTTTCAGACCTCATGACAAAAACTCTTGGACAACGAGAACATCATCACATGCCTGTGAAGCTATAAGTTGGGCTTAATTTAACTAACCTAAGCTAACAAACTAAGGTTGTTATAAGTTAGTTAGAGTTAGTTATAAGTTTGTTAGGATATACGTACGTACACCTATATATACATAGGTTCATACATTGTACGTAATTATCTCTACTTTTCAATCAATATAATCTCATTATTTTTTCCACTACGATCTTATAAATAAACAAGATTTAATAAATTTGATTAATTTGATGAATATAATAATACAATATAATATATGTATTATAGTTGGTTGGAGTATTATTAAGAAGTAGGAGTAATTATTTACTGATATCACAAGTTAAGTGGGGGGTCCAAAAGATAAGGGTGCTGCTGGTGCATGCAAAGTTATAGCGAAAAAACAATTCAAAGAGGCTAAGGCAACCCAACAACAGGAACAGGATCTGCTTGGATCTATCTATCTCTTCTACTCGCTCTCTAAATAATTTATTTTTTTATTTTTTTATCTTATCGAACTTGTTCCTGCTGCAGAGATCATGTCTCTTTATTCATTTCTAGATTACATATCATATCTTTTAATTTATTCTTCATTATTTCTATTTTTTATTTTATTTTATTGCATTCTATGATTGAATACTTTTCCCCGTAACACATTTTATTTTGCGGATTTTCTAATGTGTCTACTGGGCACACGTTAATATACTAATTAAGGAAAAAATGACAATTATATTAACACAATAAATTGAAACAACAACTCTTAATTACCATATTTAGACAACATAATGGTGATTAATTTCTTAATTTAGCATATTAACGTGTGCCCAGAGGACACACGTTAGGAAAACCTTTTTTTTTTTTTTTTAAACTTTCTCTTCAAACCAAATTCAAGGATATTGAAATATGAGGGTAATTATTACGGGATTAATTAATTATCCCCGAGACTAAGTTATCCTTTTTTACTCCATCACGACCTCCCACTATAACTATTTTTGTTCATTTTAATTGTATTATTATTCCCTTAATAATTACTTTTATCTCAAGAGTGCCTTTAAAAATGATAATGAGAATGTAGTTTGTTTATCCTAAATTCTTGATTGTGATGATTATATTTGTGACAATTAAATAATTACGTACACTCATCCCAAGCGCGTCCGTAAAAATGATGTACGGAGTAGCATATTGGAATAGTACTGTAGTAGATTTGGGCATACTTGACCGTTTTACAGTACGTTGCTTACCTAGTACGAATAATTCATTTTTTTTTTTGTTCAACGAAAAGCGCACTTAGTCGCATTACAATATAAGGGGAGGGGATTCGAACCTGAGACCTACTGTCTCAGAGTACTTAGTACGAATAATTCATATTCATAAGGCATAAAAGTGTTTTTTTTTTTTGCCAACGGCATAAAAGTCCATTTACAGACAAATTAACGATCTACTAATCTGAAACTGCTAATTACCAAAAAAAGTAACAAAATCTACTAATCATATAGGTTAGTCAAACACGCTAACAAAATCCGTTAAATATAATTCGCTTTTACAATCTGCTCATGGCAATATTAATCTATTGTTTATCAAATACGACCAAAGTAAATTGCGGACGACACAAAGTGTAAGTGTTACAACTTACAAATATGCTAAAAATGAAATACACCGTGTAAACTATATTAACAAAAACAGACAAAGGTCTTGTTTGATAAAGAACATATTGAATGAAAAATAGTAGATTCCGACGTAAATAGTAGATTGAGTATCACTAATTTTGTGTGTTTGGTAAACAACATACACTAATAGCATATTTTTCAGAATCTACAGTTTTTGAATATGCGGCAGCATATTGAAACAAGAGGTTTAGGCCCAGTTTAGCAAACGACAATATCGGATTCGTAATAACGGATAACATTAGCGGAATATAGTTAGTAGATTTTAGTAAGTAGTACTCCCTCCGTCATTTATGTTTCTTCCCGTTTCAATATAATACCCCTCACAAATCTTAAAAAGCGGGAAGAAACATAAAGGACGGAGGGAGTAGCAGATTTGACTAAAAAAATAAATTAACAGCATTAACAAAAAATGGTTCCGTACATAGTTAGCAGATTAAATTATACTCCCTCTGTCCCAGAAATATTGTCCTATTAACTTTAGCTCACAAATTAAGAAAATTGAGTATATAAGTAATGATTACTCTCTTTATAGGATAAGTTATCACGGTAGGGATTGAATTGTAAAAAATGATAGACTAAAAAGGAAAATATAGAAATGGTACAATCTTTAAGAACCTACCAAAAAAGGAATACGGAACAATCTTAGTGGGACGGAGAGAGTAGGATAATTATACTATTTCCATGTATAAATTGAATATGTTGTTTCAATATGTTGTTTTTTAGCAGCATATTTAAAAGCGATAAATTCCGCAAAATATGTTTTCGGATTATGACATTTAGCAAACGCACAAAATTAATCCCCCTTTCCACTAACCAAATAACTCTACTCACATATTTTCCCGCCTAAAGTTTTCTACAACAAAAGAAAATCTGGGCTATGCGCGATTCGAACCATTGACCTCATGTATACACAACCCTTCTCCACTCCAACTACACTCTAACATCTTACTGATACAAAATGTCACTACATCACACATAAAGCTATACAACACATGAGGTATGTAATTAAGGAAATCTGATTAATTAAGGAAATCACATGTTTTAATTGGAATGTATTGATTATATATAATATATATAGTAATCAAATAAGATTTAATTGATGGATGGTTCATACTAACTAATTGATTGTTGTTGATTGATTAACTGATTGATTATATGCCATGTATATCACAAAAATTATTTCAGTAAAAATATTACTCCGTATATTATAACACTCTTATATGGTATGATTAATCTTTAATATTCTTATTCTTATTTGATAGCATAATCTTACCGTATAATCTTGAACATATAATATTTTTGTCAAATAAATTCTACTGTTTTTAAACCTCTATTCTATAAATAACTACTCTATAAATTATTATAGGATACTACTGTTTCACATATGCACGGTTGATACTACTGTTTTATAGTATATTATTTACACTATATTATTTGTACATATGCAGGAAATCACATGTTTTAATTGAATTGTATCACACACAATATTTAATATGGAATGTATCATCAATCTTTCTTTTAAAAGTATAAGCATTTTGTATTCCGTTTTAACCAAATACTTGCATTATTTTAGTTAATTGAAGATTGCACTATCCCGTACAATATTTCACATAGAATATAAAATAGTTACGATTATTATTATTGTACAATATGTGTCACGTGATATATACATGTGTTATTCAAGTCTACACTAGAAGATATTACTATAATTTTACCTATTGTTATGATATATCATAATATTACGATATGTATAATCTTATTTCATGATCTATTCAATATAGGATATTTGTAGATATTATATAGTAACAATATAATCACAAGTATTGATTATATACAATATATATAGTAATCAAATAAGATTTAATTGATGGACGGTTCATACTAACTAATTGATTGTTATTGATTCAGTGGCGGACCTAGGATTTCCTCGGTAGGGGGGCACAATATTTTTTTAACAACGACATCTATAAAAAAAACAATGCGAGTCGTGCGACCCGAAAATGATCCTAAATGACATATCCAATTTTAACTTAAATATTTATGGTCATAATCCAATTAATATAAAATTTTGATTAAATATTCTTTAATACTCCATAGCAACCATAAAAATATTTATTTATTTCTCCAATTGTTTGAAAAATACTCCGTATATGTTTATATATATATATATATATTTATTTATTTATTTATTTATTTATTTTAAATCATATTTTTATGACATGATTATTAAAATCATTACAAAATTAAATGAAACAATTACCATGTCTAACAAAATATTTAATCAAATATTTGTAAATTGTTGTTAAAATCTATGAGAAAAAGAATGAAAGTTTTGATAAAATGTTTAATTAAAAAGTATAAGACTATTCTTTCATTGATATAATGCATCAAGTATGAGGTTGTGAGGTTGGTTATGTGATCAATATTTGACGCAAATGACCCGGGTTCGAGTCCCCTCTCCAGCAACTTTGTATTTTGAAAAGCTACAGGATATATTTAACAAAAAAAGGAGCTAACAAGGATCGAACCCCCACCATTTGCTTAAATGACAAAGGACTAAACCATTGCACCACCACCACCATAATGACATATCCCATTATTAAAACATAATTATTTCGAAATGGGCAACTTTGTATTTTGAAAAGCTACAGGATATATTTAACCAAAAAAAGGAGCTAACAAGGATCGAACCCCCACCATTTGCTTAAATGACAAAGGACTAAACCATTGCACCACCACCACCATAATGACATATCCCATTATTAAAACTTAATTATTTCGAAATGGGCTGGGGGGCCCGGGACCCCCCGGGCCCCCCTAGGTCCGCCCCTGTATTGATTGATTAACTGATTGATTATTTCATGTATATCACAAATATTATTTCAGTAATCAAATATTATTTCAATAATCAAGTAATCAAATATTATTTCAGTAAAAATATTATATTATAACACTCTTATATGGTATGATTAATCTTTAATATTCTTATTCTTATTTGATAGCATAATCTTACCGTATAATCTTGAACATATAATATTTTTGTCAAATAAATTCTACTGTTTTTAAACCTCTATTCTATAAATAACAACTCTATAAATTATTATAGGATACTACTGTTTCACATATGCACGGTTGATACTACTGTTTTATAGTATATTATTTACACGGTATTATTTGTACAAAATTACTCACCTACCTTATTCTTATAGGATATTATTCATGATTTATTATATATATATAATTCACCTAACTCATTCGTCGGATATTTAATCCCGTACACATTTCACATACAAACATCATTCTAGCTTCACTTCCATACTATACGTAATATTCTTTTAATTTTCTAATCTTTCAACTTTATTTACACCATACCCAAAAAATGTCTGCGTCTCAATCCCGACGTTTCAATATGGTCGGTGACATTAATGACACCAAGGAGACGTGGAGAATCAGGGTAAGAGTCATTAGGATGTATTTCGTACCGGCTTGGAATAATCCAAATGAAATTAGTCGGTTTGAAATGGTTCTACTCGATGAGAAGGTATAAATCCCCTTTTCCACTAAAAGAATAACAATCTTAAGTTTTTTCCCGCCTACTTTGTATGGGCTATAGTTTGGGCCTATCTTGGTAGGATCATTTAGTTGTTAAGGCGGTTGGGCTTATCCATCATTCGTCTACGTAACTATGTACTTAACGTGATCCATATATCAATCTATAATTATGCCATATACACTATTACATACTTGGCAGCTAATTACGTACTTAACTTGATCCATATAATTATATGTTATATATATATCAATCTACATTATTTCCCATATATTATGCCATAAATTCCTAAATTTTATTAAGATTTTACGTTAATTTAATCCAATCAATCTTATCTTACTCCATATGAAGCCACAACAGTGTTATATCTAACTATAGTAATTTTCATAAGTTTATAGTTATAACTTAATAATTTATTAATTAGTAATTGTAAAGTAATTTCGAATTTAGATAATCAATAATCTAATCAAATGTATAAACCCCTGCATGTATGCACGGTAGTTATAGAAATTTGGTTTGAACCCTGTCACCATTATTTTACGGTTTTCCCTTTTACGAATATACACTGAGAGAATAACTCTCTCTAAAGTTTTATCTCAAAACTACTCTACTCTAAATATGGAAGGAAAAAATCATTACATAAATTAAAGATTAATAAATAAATTTCAATCTATTAATTATCATTAATACAAAAAATGACAATTTTTTTTATGAAATCAATTTGGAAATTTATTATAATGTTATTAACTTTGTGACAAAAAAACGTATTTCTCTGAAATATAAATATTTTCGAGATGATTTTTTTTACTTTAATTTCTACAAAAATATACAAAATCGGAGTATACCAATAAACTCTGTGTGATTTTTTTTCACAAATTAAATCATGACTGAGTTCACATGACACGTGGGATAACTCATTTTATAAAAAATGAAAAAAAATGAAAAAAAATTCTTCATTAAGAATTGAAAATTTAGGACTTTTCTTACTACAAATAAAAATTGTTCCCCATAACAACTAAAAAATCATCGGTACACATTTTTTACAAAATAGTACTCCGAAATTAAAAAGAGAAATGAGTATGTATCTTTAAATTCAAGATGACATATACGGAGCATAAAAAATATACGTACTATTTTCATTAAAACACACATTTAATAACATTTCAAAACATTATCCAATTATCTTGATTTGTTTTGCAATGTCAAAAATATCGTCATATATATACCTGCATATATCATTGTTAGATTAATAAAAATAAAAGAATTGAAAATCTAAAATAAAATATGCTATAAAATAAATTTATTAAAAATACCGTGAATCATTGCACGGGGTCTATACTAGTTAGTAGATTAACTATTTAGACCAGAATCTCCTATTTTTTCCATTCAATATATGCTGCTAAGTGCTAACCAATAAACCGATCCTCAATTAATATACTCCTTCCGATTTTATATGTTTGTCCCGTTTCAATATAATACTCCTCACATATATTAGGGAAATGAGGCAATCATATAAAATCTAGGGAAATGGGGCAATCATATAATTATATAAAACCGGAGGGAGTATGAAAACCATATAATTGTTCCATAATCTGCTAATCGTCAAACACTTTTTCTTAATTATGATAAATATTTTTTTTGGTCCAACATGCTACGAAGTACGCCCTCTAAGTTCATATGATATTCCCTATTTTTTTTGGTTGAGTTTGATCTTTTTTTCCTCTTTCCTTTTTAGGTTACCAATACATGGTTCACATATGGCTACCAATATAGGCTAGCAAGAAAGGGGAAGAACATAGGAATTCGGAGGGAATATTAAAATCTATTAATCGTATTCGATTAATGTCATGTGTTATTATAAATGTGTTACCGTCCATTTGTCAAAGAAGGCGAAACTAAAGAAAGATGATTGATTGAGTAGCTAGGAGATAAATATAGTATCTGACAAATGCCGTATAAAAGGAACAAAGTCAGACACACTACCAGTGCAGCAATTGCAATTGCAATTGCACTGGTACTTTCATTTTCAAACATTTATATATTTTGTCCTCTTTACATTTTTTTTATTTTGTTTTAGAGTTTACTAGAGCTAGCTGGTACTGGTAGTAGTATTAGTTTCGACGTACAGCATTCCGCTTCTGCGAGTATCAAGTATCCCCACAGGCCACAGCAGAGTTTTAATTGCTTTACATCAAAGAGTTGGACTCAAGTACAACCTACTTTCAATTACCTACAACTTACACTTTACTGCAACCTACCTAACTGATCACTAACTCATGATCATACCCAAAAAAAGTTACGGTAAAAGGAAAACCAGTCACTTACTAATTAATATGGATTTTTCAGAGCCGGTCCATAGGTGATCCATTCGATTTTAGTAACCGGATCCAAGTAGAAGGGTATTAATATTAATTATAGTACAAAATTAACTAAAGTAGATACTACATTGGTCTAGTGGTTAAGATAGTTACTAATGATCTTGAGGAATTCCCTCTGATTAATTCGATTCGTAACATTTGATTATAATATCCTGGAACAGGGACTCCGAATTTCATTGGCCGACTTTGGGACTACTCCGTCGTTCATTAGGTCTTCCTTGTGACGAGTAAAAAAATTATGACAGATACGGTTAAGATACAACAAAATAAAAAAAAGAATGAGTAGAGAATAATAAATGATTGTTTGATAAATATGTAAAGGATTGTTGGATTGACATGTTACAAATAAGAATTTGGTGTAATTTGAGTTGGTGACGATTCATGATCTCATTGGTACTATTAAAGTAGGAGTCATTATGCTTGGGCAAAGTGATGAAAGTCTGCAAGAATTGAAGATATAAGTATATTATCATACAGTAGTAGAAATGTAGGGTAAGGTACGCATATAATTAGACAACAATATACACTGACGGGTGATGACAGATTGTTATTCATGAATAATTGATCGGAAGTTGCAGCCTTTTAGCCTTTAGGTCATTGGGTATAAAAGAATATATCGTGCTACGCCTAGCTAGTAGTAGCTAGCGCATCATACAAGTACAAGTGGCTATTTAGGTCAACTGACTCGGATTTTGATTGTGTAATGTGTTCGGATCATTTCGATTATGAGTTATTTGGATCGTCGGGTCATTTTTGGGCTTGTATTTAAACCCTTTCAAGTTTCAAACATTATTTGACTTATTCTAAAGTTATTGATTGTTGTTTCGGGTTGGATCAACATTGGGTCAAGTAAGGTTCGGGTGCGTGGGGTTACATCAGATATCGACTCATACTCGGGTCAAACAATATGACCACTTTCGGATCTTAATTGGCTCAACCTTATCGGATCTGACTATTTGGGTCGGGTCAACTTTATGAAGCCTACTCATAGATATTATATTAGTCCATCGCTGCTAAGGCTTTAATAACATCCTTATCCAAGAATGAGTTTTCTATTATTGTATGGCCCGAGATCCACCCTCCACCTCATTTTCTCTACTCTACCTCTCTATCCAAAAAAAAAAAAAAAAAGTTATTCCGCAACGCAATGATGGGTCAACTTTACAAAAACCTACTCACAGATATTATATTAGAAGAAAAAATACAAATACAAAATAGGCAAACCAGGTTTGGGCATAGGCACTATAGCTAGCTAGCCATGCCCCAAGCTGGCTGAGCCACATCGAGGCGGGCTAGATTAGGCTGGTCCGCAACGTTGCCCAATTAAGTTTAGGTGTGACAAGACCTCTTTTTCCTTAACTATTCTTTCATAGGCCAGGCCCCTTGTCCGTATAGGCTTGGGCAGAGGCACACGGCTAGCACACTGGCAGTGGTCACATGACATCTCAATGATAAAGTGAATCAAATTCAATTCATTTCATTTCACCGTGTTTGTTGTAAAGTCTTAAAATTTGATTGAGTTATGGGAAGCAAAGCCATCGTAATCCCATATATACTCTCACGCACATTCCTAAGCCTAAGTGATGGTAGGCCATTTTGGGACCTTATGTTATGTTATGAGCCCCTCAGCTCGCTCCCCTCCCTCCCACCCATCTCACTCTCAATTGCCCTGCCTGCTTGCCCCCCTAGAGGCTCTTTTTCCTTTACAAACCAAATTATCTCACCATCACACTAAGTATCAATTACAATAAACTCAAACTAAAAGTTGTAATACTTGAGTTTTTCTAATTATTTTGAAATTTTTGCTTATTTACGCGAATTACTCATGTATTTAAAACACATATATAGTAATTGTTATTATGATGTTTTCATAATATAAAGTCGAAGATTTGACTAATACTAGTACTTTCTTCATTATCTCACTTTTATTACTACTTCTTTTCTATTTTGGGAAGATGTAAGGAATTGTTAGTGATACCGAAAATATATTGTTCCTTACCAAATATAGAAAGATGATGATTAATTTGAGATAAACAAAGTCATAAAAGGAGAGAAGATGGAGTAAGCTAAAGTGGTTTCCTTTTTCTGGCAAGAGGTTGGAGCTTCCATTCCATTCTTACCTGCCCTAAATCATGTGAGAAATTCCACATATAAAATTTCAATGATGCGAAAAAAAAAGAAAAAAATTGACGCAACTCTAAATAAAATGAAAAAGAAAGTAGTAAAAAGAATGTCAATAATAATGTAGATATATAGGTAGCAGCAAGTCACAAGAAGATGCATGTGAACATCAACATCATAAGATCAAAAGCACATTCAATTCTCCTTATTATCATCAATTCATCATCCTCTTAGCCATAATACAATGTATCAGACTGACTCCATCATTTTCATACATTCATACAATCCCCTCCGATCCCATCTTACAATTCTCTTCAATGAAACAGTAAATGATCCAATATGTAGTAGTGGTACATTACATTACATACGTACTCAGCTTCATTAATTACTTAACTTAACACCGCCCTCGCTCAGATCAAATTAAAACGACACTACTGAAATTACTAATCAAGAACTAATAATGAACTCGTTCGTCATCAGGAAGCAGTAGAAAAGGGGTTGTGATTAGACGAAACAGGAACGTAGGAAGCGAGGGGAAACCCCAACCCGGTGGTGGCGGTGGGGATGGGGAGGAGGGGACGGTGGTGATGGGCAGTACGCTCGAGTGACTGGACTTGACTCTTCAAGAACTTAACATAATGAATAGCTTCATCTAACATGGAAGCAGTATCCATCTTAGTACCACCAGGGACAAGTCTCTGCAGAATCCGTATCCGTTCACTAATCCTTTCTCTTCTGTGCCTGGCCGCCACGCTTTGTGGGTCCTTTGAGATCTTCACGTTTCGTCTCTTTGGCGGCTTCACTGCTTCCGGGTCAATGTAGATCGGTTGCATTGACGCTATTCTGAATATCATCTCCCTCATGGCCGCCATAGACGACGTACTCGTACTATTACCACCCTTTCCATTCCCACCTTGAATAATAATATTACCGTTACTGTTACTGTTATTGTTATTGTTACTGTTACTGTTATTGTTGTTTGAGAATGAAATAACCGGGTTGGAATAGTGTGTAGTGATGTTATTATTATTGTTGTTGTTAGAGGTGAAAGACATGATTGGGGAATGATGGTGATGATGGGACGATGAGTCGATGTAGTGAACATTGCTGTTGTTATCCATATGCATCATATACATCATGTCGATTTGTTGGTGTTCGTCTGATGTCGACTTTAGTAGGTCAATGTCCATGGCTGGATTGCGTGACCTAATAATATTTCTATATATATATATATATATATATATGTATGTACTTACTAAGTAAGAAAATGAGTAGTGAGTTGTGAGTGGAGGAGAAGTGAAGAGTGAAGTTATGGGTGAAAGTATAATGATATAGCAGGAGCAGGAGCAGGAGCAGGAGCAGGAGCAGGAGCAGGAGATGGAGGAGTTGCAGGTGGAGTGGGGGGGAAGAAGTAAGGAAAAGAGAGAAAGAGAAGAGATAAGGAGGGATGAGGGTTGATGAGTACAAAAGTGTTTGTAGAATAGAATAGACTATTCACACAATTGGGGGGAAAAGAGTTGTATATATATACATAAGAAACGCAAATTCCCTCAGTTTTATGCTAACGCAAGTGCATGTATCTTGTTTCATCTAAATTATTGAATACTACTACTACTCCTCTGCTATACTTTATTTATCCCCTCAATTCAATTCAATTCCTATCTCCTCTCAATAATAAATAAATACTTCATTCGGTTTTAAATTATTGTCCCATTTCAATATAATAATCCTCAAATCATTTTTTTAGACTTACCAAATTAAAGACTGCCCCATCCAAACTCCAAAGGGCTGGACCAGATATCGATCATCTTATGTACATACGTTACATTTCAAAGTAAGTTGATCTAATCGAAGATGGGTTGGCTTAGTAGTTAAGACTAACTACCCGATTCTCCCATATCATAAATTGTAATGAGACTAAGGGGGTGTTTCATTGGTTGACTACTCTCCATTCCAATGTTTGGTTGAAGTGTTTTGGAATAGATCGAGTTGGATACCTAATGGATTTCAAGTCCATCAAAACCCAATGGAATCTCATCCCCGCCTTTCTTCTATGGATTCCAAACCAATACCACTATGAGTTCCGATCCGAATCCAATCCATTTCATAAGTAAGCAATGAACCAAATAGCCCCTAAGAAATAGTGCATGTACATGTGTAACCTACCATATTACATTCGATTATAATCCCATCGAATTTACCGTGTTGATTTAATGTTTAGATTATACAACCAGTTGTACCATAGGGGATGCTGAAGATATTGATCACAATATCAAAACTACCCTGCTAAAGATTAGACGCTTTCTTTCATTGCGTTTACGTAAGTTATGTTCTCCGATCCTTGAACAAGGTGCACGTCCTAATTAAGGTGTAATTTTACAGTTGGCAAAAAATAAAAACCCCACCATTTTACATTCGACTATAATCCCATCAAATTGACCGTGTTGGTTTAATGTTTGAGTTAGCATGGTGTTACTGAGTTGACCTATATTCGAGTTGAGTAAAGTGTATGGTTGAGTGTGTTATTTGAACTAAAAAATGGTTTGAGATTGACTTACCGGAGTATTATTCAAAAAAAAAAGGTTAAATAATTAACTTTAATATAGAATATATACTGTTGTAAATTGTACTATTGTAATGAGAGGGAGGGTTGTTGGGGAGGTGGAATTAATATGCTTTGTAATTGTAGGTATTCCTCCTTAAAAGAAAAAAAGAATGGGAGGAAGAGATAATAGATGTTGGAAGATAGGAGTAGATATTATTTACATTAAAATAAACATAAAGATTGTGTTGTGAGTACTGTAGTATGATGGCTGTTAGCCTGCAAACCTGCTACCAGACGGGAATCAAGTAGAAATTTGGCATGCTTAAATTAATACTCCACCAGTAATACTCGTACAAGTTGTTCTCTCTCTTAGGACGAATATATTCGTTGTAAATTTAAAACGGATTAAATAAGTGTTATCTGAGAAGATAATGACAAATGTTTACCTAGATCCCACCAACCTTACTTTTATCTTACTCCTCATATTAGGTATCTATTTGACCTGTCATATATTCGTAACGAATATCTTCATTATAAACAAGAATTTGTTTACTACTAGTAGAGCAGCACAAGTACGTTTTTATTTAGTGGGCCATATCAAATCTAACCCCAAATCAAACTGACTTTCCTATCTTTTTTAAGTTATATATTGAAGCCCATAAACCTCCAGGTAGTATAACACTAGCTACTCTCAAATTGCCAATACTCCCCTAATTTTTACGATTCGTAATATTTAAAGTAAAAAACTACGGAGTAACAAAAATAAAAACCTATCAATATATAAATGTAGCAAACCTAATGAATTTGCCAAATACGAAGTATGAAATATGTTGCAAATCCTAAGAATCAGAGGGAGTACTCCATCCGTTCAAGTCGAACTTTTCCTTATTCTTTTCTGACGTTCAAGTTCAACTACCTACCCCTTTCCATTGTAGTCATTATTTTAATATTAAACAAATTAACTTTTACTCATTTGTACCTTAATGATAAACCATCGATTTCTTAGAATTCGTGCATAAAGTAAAAGGGAAAGTTTGACTTGAACAGAGAGAATATTGGATAAAAAATTGCTTCGTCTTTTATGCTTCTTCTCGTTACTTTTTGCAAATGTAATAAGAAATTGGATAAAAAATTGTAAAATATGGAGTACTAATAGATGGCGGACCTTATGAAAGGATCTGTGTCCAATGAAATTAGTCCAATAAAGATAAAAAATAAAAAAGGGTAAACAAAGAAAAAAGAACGGAATACGACATTAAAAGGAATACGGGAAGAAATATAAAGAGGGAGGGAGGGTGTATGTGTATCATGGGTCATCTAAAGTTGATCAGTTGTACCATGTGTCCATGTCTGCTCTTTCCTCATTCATCCCCATCTGGGAAAATGGTGTCTGCTTAATTACTATACTGCTGGATATTTGATCATCTCTTTTACGCAGCACATATGTAAACCTGACAGGTTTCATGTGACCTGAATGCCTGAATGAATCATCTCCCCTGGCCTCAGTAACCCGGTCCAAAGTCCACGATCCAAGCTTGATTATCCGAATTGACCTGGTTTAATCCAATCTAATGTTTTTAAAGCTGAAAGTAACAATGGAAACCCGAAAATGATTTAACTTGACTAAACGTTAACTCAATTTTTCGACCCGAAAATGATCCGACCCCGACCTTAATAACTCGTTCGCTGGGTTCATCTATAAGATTAAAATAGCCAAATAGGTCGGTTATCATCTCAATGATATATTCAGATTAGACAAGTTTTTTTTTTTTTTTTTTTGTATACATTCTATTTTTGTTTTATCAATCTTATTTGACACATTTTAAATTTATGATAGTAAAATATTCTTAGACAAGAATATGTGTATTCACTATTCAGAACTATTAAAAGCATGATCTCCACTCTCCAGTAATATGAGTTTCTTGGTTTTGAGACAGGTAAGTACTACCCCATATAGATAAATGAGATTTGTTTAAATATCATATTCCCTCCGAGTCTGAATGATTTTTCCCTTTGATTAAAATATATCTCACATATATTAAATAAAGGGGAAAATCATTCGGACTCGGAGGGAGTATACAATATCTATTTGACTTTCCATGATTAATAGTTAAGATAGAGATCTTTGTAAATAATGACAATAAATCTTGTAAACAAGTTATTTGAGTCGGATAGGAATGAACCTACTAATTAGTTCACCGTTATGAATGTGGTTTGCATCCTGGTTAGATCGTGTTATTTGGGGTTTGATATGAGTCTTTAGGGTCATGCACCTATTGAGACTTGTTATTATCATATACTCTTTCTATCTCGATCATATGCTTATCTTTTATATTGTTTAAAAATAAATAAATGATCGAGACGGGGAGAATATATACATATTACTCCGTATTATTTATATATGGAGTAATATACTTGGATATGGGCTGTGCTGGTCACTGGTCAGTCTCATTATTTTAAGTAAGCCATAATTGTAGAGAGTTATGAGTTGTGATTTTAAGTGTACGTTAATGTTTAGAGGCGAGAAAGTGTAGCAAGTGTGATTTGGATTCAGCAGGTCTACCATACCAATACCATGCATGCATGTGCGTTAAAAGTAATCTCTGCTAAACCATCCATCAGGCTGGAATAATAGACAGTATTAAGGTTGTTTTTCCAAGGATTAGGGAAACTCAATCTAATCAAGATTCGGAATGTTGGTTTCAAGATGACTAAACCAACCGCCCGCACATGAAGGACTCATACCGTATCAAAATGCACTTCAAGTACCCAACAACTGAGTTGAGAAGGACATACATACATGAAACTAACCGCAACTAAAATTTTGGGATTTTCGATCTACATGGTATCCTTGTATTTTTAACTTTTTTATATGGCACTCCTCCACTTTTATAATCACACATAGTACCACTTCCTTTTAGTATATTATGTTTTCATATCCTTACTAAAGTTTTCTGTCTTCTTTGACTTGCTTTTTCCGTTAGTTGTGTTGCTTTAACTCTGCTTAATTGATTGTTTAGGTTAATCTTATCATCGTTCAAACCTCCCATTTTTTTGTATAAAAAGCACAACTAACGGAAAAAGAAGTAAAAAAAGATGGAAAACGTCGTGAGACATAATATACTAACACTATGGGGTACCATGTGATTAAAAAATTATAGAGGTACTATGTAGAAAAACTGAAAACACAAGGTACCATGTAAAAAACCACTAAAATTTTCTGATGAAGTGTGCGTGACTGAATTCATCGATTGTTTCTATTTTAATAGTTTTTCGTTTAATATTATTAGGGGTAGGTTTAGTGGGTAACTAGTCTTCATTTTAAGGGTAACTTTAAAGTTATTGACAAGACTGGAAAGTAAAGAACAAAGACAACAACAAAACTATATGTGGAAAAATTCTTGAAAGGGAAAAAAAAACCACGAGCGTCAAGCCAGGACTGAGTTTGCACTATGAATTTGCTTTTAATCGTGTTTACAATGAGAGTATAAGAGTACGAGGAGTGTATGTTGAATCTCCCTTCTTAGTTTGATCACCAGCCTATATATAGTTCTCTTCTTCAATGCAACCGTTTTGTATATCTTTGATTGGCGACATTGATGGAGTAGGCGCTCCTTATGATCAATGCCTTTATGGCCATTACTCTTGTAACGTCTTGGCTCTTAATGTCGTATTATACGATCTCTAAATTGATCAGAAGATCCTTTCAATTGGCTAGAATCCGTTACTTGAACGAAACTAGATCTTGTGGAATCATTCTGATCCAGGAAACAGCTCGCCGTGCATCAATATTCGAACTGGTGGGTGAATGGTTGGTTGCCTGTTTTGCATATCTTTCCTGGGCTAGTGATGGATTGGACCATGAGTATCCTTGGTGGTCTTTCTAGCATTCCATATGATGATTAACTGATTTTCAGATGATGGTGCTATATATAACACATATCAGTGTCCTGAAAATTTTAGTTTAACCTGGTTTTCATACCACGTGTCGGTGGTTGCTTCAGGATGATCCGTGCCTTAATTATTTCACACCCAAACATAAGTATGTCTTGCCCATTACACGCGCAAAGTCGCAAACGATAAGTATACGTCGCTTGTACACGATTAATAAGTGATTTTCGGATGACGGTGGTGTAACACATACCATCAATGTCCTCAAAATTTATTTGTTTCCCCTCGTATTTTGTGAGGTCGTTTAAAATGACCCGGTAAACAGCCCGTGTAATTTTAGCCCATTTTTATTGCAGACCCCGGATATCAAAAAACCGTGTATTATACACTATAATTTGAGTTGTTTTGAGATCATAAGGGGTCACGTTTTAGTTTAACCTTATTTTCATATCATCTGTAGGACGTCGCTTAGGGATGTACCATGCCTTATTTCACGCCTTAACGTCAAGTCTATCCTGCCCGATTGCACGCCCAAACGAGAAGTATACGTCGCTTTAACATATACTAGTTTTACAATCGGTGAAAATTCACGGGTCTGTTTTATAGCCGGGGTATATATTAAATTGAACTAAAATTAAAAATTATGGATGAGATATACTCCCACCGTTTCAATGATTTCTTCTACCTTAAAAGTGACACATTTCTTAAAAAGGAAAGTGAGAGAAATCAAAGAAATGGTTGAAAAGGAAAATTTGGAAGATATCAATGAAACAGGGGAAGTATCAAGTATTCTATAAGCACTCTAAAAAGTGTACTTTCTCCGGTTTTAAAAAATTCACCCCAACTTCCACGCCCTCCTTCACTTTTACATCTACATTGATTTTAACCGCTCCCCGTTTTCCATCCTCCATGTCCTCTTCCTCATGGCTGTCTGCCTCCCCGTTGTTCTCCTTTCGCTCTTCCTCTATATTTGATAGTACTCCATATTTGATACCAACACCTTCATATTTGATACGGAGTATATTCGATATAATTAGACCTGTCAAAACTTGACTTGACACGCTAGTCCCATTTTTTTAGGGTCATGTACCTGTTTGACTCGAATAGTTATGACCAGTTAATTTAGAGTCGAAACCCGACCTGTTGGGTTAACGGGAATTTATTAAAATTAACAAAATATTAATATTTAAATATTATATTTGGATTTATAATTAAAAAATTAATACTTTTAATATTTTAAATTACAAAGATAAAACAAATATTCAATTTAGTATTCCGTATAACTCTTTTTAATCATTTAATAATAAAATAATTTTATAATTAATATTATTTTAAAATAAAAATATTAATTAAAGAGTATAATAATACTGTTTTTAAAATAAAAAAAAAAATTAATACTAAGAATATTTTTTGACTTAAACAACGTTAAAAAAAAAAGTGTTCAGAACTATTTCTTATCCGTATTCTGACCATAATCCGACCCGTGACTCGTGTTTGACTTGGCTTGTATGTATACGACCCGACTCATATTCTGACCCAACCAAACCCGCACGACCCATTTGAAAGGTCTAGGTATAATCAATTTAAAATATTTGAACTTTTAATCTTATGTGGTATATTAGATATACCATAATACATAAAAATATTTCATTTCTTTAAGAAAGTTATTCTATTTACGTTATATATGTACATGACTAATTAATTAAATCAATTAAAAAGTATTTTGATGTTTTTAATGTTTGCAAATTTCGGTATTAAAAATTAATATGGCAATTATAATTTTATGTTCTAAATAAGTAAGTGTCATGATATTAAGAGTAAAAAGTTCTTAATCTCGATTTTAGGAAAAAAAATCAAAAAATATTTTATAGTGTCTTGATTATGATATGCATTGGATTGATATATAGATTAAAAATTAAAGAAGGAATTAATTGTCACTTTTAAATGAATTTAAAAAGTTACACTAAAAAAAAAGTTTGATTTATAAATAATTTCAGTGAATATAAATAATTTCGTTTAAGTACATGAATTTGATTTATATTGAGCTCTGAAATATACAGTAATTCTTATTTGCAAGAATTTCTATTTCTATTTAAATCAATGAATTGTATTATACTCCACATCTATATAAATCAAGTGAATGATTTCTATTTAAGTTAATGATATAAAATTGTGCCACGTCATCCGTTCAATGCATTCATGCTGCCACGTGGCAAGCGATGCTTTCAATTAATATACGTAATTACTAAATCATACTCAGCTTTTACTAGTTCATACCCAAATTTTCATTATTTTTCCCTTCATTACCCTTTTCTATTAAGAAAAACTCTCTTTACTCATTCTCTCAAAACCTAACCAATAGATTCTAAAAAACTAACTAAATTATTCGGTAGGTTTACGGTTATGGATCATAATTCACATGTTAGACAAGTGATTTTTTTTGTTTTTATTAATAACATCACTTTTTAATATACTTATTGTAAATCATCTTATTGATTACGTGATTTTGTATTCAATTTCTTTTTGAAACCCTAATTTTGTAGTATTCAATTTCTAATTAAACCCTAATTTCATTAAGCCCTAACAAATCGTAATTCATATACAGTATGACACAATTAATAATTACGGAGTACTTTTTAATATAGTTATATTATTGATTTTTTTCTTATTAAACCCTAATTAGGGTGGTTGGAGGTAAGGTGGTGGAAATAATGGTGGTTAGACGGTTGGAGGTAAGATGGTGAAAATGATAGTTAGGGTTACGACCGCCGACGATAGGTAATCAATTGATTGAGAAAAATTAAAAAAGAGGGAAAGTAAAAATTATGGTGGTGAATTGATTGAGGAAAAGAGAGATTGTGGTGGTGATTTGATGGAGGAAAAGAGAGAGGGGAAAAAGAGAATGTGGTGGGTATGAATTGATTGAAAAAATGAGGAGGGTAGTTTAGAAAACGTGGGTATAAAATAGTAAAAAGTTGGGTATGATTTAGCATATCCCTTAATATATATATATATATATATATATATATATATATATATATATATATAGATAGATTGGTGCCCTCAAAATTTATCTGTCTGCCATCATATTTTGTGAGGTTTTAAAATGACACGATAAAATGTACATCGAATTTCTCCCTATTTATATTCCAGCCCACGAATTTATGAAAATCTTGTCACTACAAGAATACAGCCCAATAGCGACTGAAAATTGCCGACGGAATTTCTGTCAGTCGGTAATTTAGCGACCGATAATGTAATTACCGACTGCTTGCGGTCAGTATTCGTAATTACCGACTGAATTTTAGGCGGTCGGTAAATATCGATTGCTAAGCTACGCTTTTCTTGTAGTGTGTATTATACTGTACACTACAATTCGAGTTGTTCTTGAGGTTGCAACGGAATACGTTTAAGTTTAACCTGATTTTCATACCACGTGTCGGGGGTCGCTCCGGGATGTACTTTGCCAGATTTCTCGCCCAAACATCAATTATACCCTACCAGATTACGCGCCCAAGCATAAGTTTACATCGCTTTTACACAATTAACCGATTTTTGGATGACGGTGGTGTAGCACATACTGGTGTAGGGTTATAACCCTTAAACCCAAGGACCTGTTACGAGTATTAACCGAAAAGACAAAAGTAGAGGGATAACAATTATACCTTATTTGCAGCGGAACAGCATATTAATAAGAAGTATAATAAACCCATAAATATATATAATCTTCACGGGCAGAATAAATAATTCCCACGGACAGAATAAATAATTCCCACGGACAGAATAAATAATCTTCACGGATAGAATAAAGCACCCCAAACGTGATGCCTCCTTTGCTATCCACACGGGTACAAAACTGCGACGTATATGCTAGTATAAAGGTACGTGAGACCGTCTCACAACTTCTCTCTATATCTATCTTATAACTCTTTATAGGAAGAATACTCCGTATATATATTATGAGTCAATACTCTTAATTCCCTATCTTGGTTCATCATATAAGCCTCCTTATATAGAAGATGAGAAACTAGAATTAGGTTATTGCTATAACCCTAATTACCAAAATTAGATTATTAGTATAACTCTAATTACCATAATCCGACAACGCAGCTGGGTCCGTATTACTACTGACCCGATATATTTAATATATCGATATATATTAATAATATCCCGTACATATTGTGTGTGACCCAATGGGCCCACTTAAGACTACCAGACATATAACCCATTTATATGTCAACCCGACATCGACCTCTAGCAAGGCATATCGGATACATAGACTTAAGCGGGTTAATCCGTAGGACAGTGGACATAACTCCTTCAGTCTCCCACTTGTACATGTCCTCTCAAGAACGGCGTTAAGTCTCTTTGCTACTATTGTCTCCAATTGAGAATGAGGTAAGAAGAAGTGTCATCCTCACATATCTCAATCTTTTACTCGAATCTTTGAGTTGACTTGTTAAAAGAGCAGATAGATGGCAATCATCCTATCTGAGCGCGGCCACGCATTTGCACAAGTCACACTCTTCGAGTGGCCAAGAAACAATAAATTCCCTTCAATAAAGGAAGAGCAAATCCCCTCTTGTCTAACCACATCCTATCACATGATCCATGCATGCTCAATAACCATCCATAGCCCCCTTTCACAGCTGACGAGGAATAGTATCAAAGCATACACATCACATGTACAGAATAGTCAAAGACTCGGGTCTAAAGACCGTACAAGTTCATAACTTGCAAAGAACTTTACTGACACTAAGCGAAATCTTAGTAAAATCCTTTTCGGCGGGTCTGTCTAATGCATGTTCTTAACATACACCCGTGTGCCTGGTTTAGTATCTCAATACTTATGACTTAAGGAACTTAGTCATCAACCAACTCACACACTAGTCATTTAAAGGTATTCAAATGTCCCAACACAATACCCTGACTAGAGACAAAATAATTACATCATCCAAATAGAGTTCCAAGACTAAGTCACGTACTTAGTGATCTATTTCATCAATGTAAATTACTTAGGGACAAAACTCGGCTACATTAACCAAATGACAATATGCCACACATATATCAATTATCAAAATAACTCTCGCTAAACCAAACACCTCTAAAAGTACTAAGACCACTCGCCCATGCATCTTATACCGATCATAATCGATATGATCTTTATGTAGAGGAGGTTTCGGGATATACAACATTTGTATCGGTTATTTACAAGCATATGGTCAATTTACCTTCTCTCAATTCAGGTAAACTGATAGTTTCATAAGCAACAAATTGCTTCATAAACTTTAAAGTTGAGTGTGTGCTTAATTCGTAATCAAACGTCTATTTGCTTCAAAAGTAATAGAACACTAACTTTAGTTATAATACTAGTCACAAAGTTGTCCTTTGGAACCGTTCCAACACACAACTTTCATCCAAAACAAAATTTACTGAGATTACAATCTCACGTCATCTTTGTCTATTTGGAAATATAAATCGTTGTAACTTGCTTACAATAATTCGCTTATCACATCATGCGCATCTCTTAAACAATTCCCCATTTGCTTCTTAAGCGCAAAGGAACAATTCTTAGATATCATTCTAGTGACACTCACTAGATTAGTATCTACTCGTCACACGAGCACAAAATAAACACATTTCTTGCAAAGCAATCAAATGTCGTTTAGTTAGAGAAATATGTCACATACATACCAAATCATCTTCCACTAGCCTCTTGTACACATTGTCTTTCTTCGTCAGGAAAACAAACATCTTTGAATTACTACATTGAGAACGAAGATATTACTCCATACTCCAATCAAATTGGAATATTCACATTTGCCTAGCAATTTTAATAATATGAAATTCATACGATGAGTCGCACACATATCATATTACATCTCTTTCAAGAAATGTATTTCACATATATATGTCCAATACTCATCATATGAGTGATGACATTCAAAATGCTAAATCAATCCTATTAGACTTAAGCATGATGTTGTAAAAAGAATTTTTCCGTAGTCACTACTATGAGATCAATCCTTAACTACCAACTATGCTTCATAGATACTCTTATATCAACCTATATCGTCTTTATATTGAAGACGGTTCTTCATTATAAGACCCATTTAACCAAAGTCTATACTTGGTAGTTATGGTATATAGAATCTATTAGATTTTATGTGAATTTTGGAGTTTTTGTCCGTTATTGTTTCATCATAGGTCAAACCTACAGGGTAATATTTTACAGATAAGATGATCATGACTTTTCATGGATGCATCAATATTATCCTCTTCAATAGTTGTAGAGAATTCCTGTTAATCTTGAACAATTCAAGGTCAATTCTACTCCCACTGTTTCTATTAAAAATCACATATTTTTAAAAGAAACCTACCACTCCATGCAACAAAACAATTTTGTTCTTTGGATGGTTTGTAGAATTAACATAATATCCCTAATAAAACACATGCCATAATTGAGTCTAAGTTCTAGAAAACAATTTTCTTTAAACTTGACTTGATAATTAAGAAAAGACTTTTAAGAACATTTTCAATCCATATCTCATATGGTGTTTATTCTTTGACTTTCATGGACAATCTCATCAACATTGTACAAAGACTTTTATAGTGCATAACTTTCTAAAGCGTCAATAAAATCTGCATGACTCATCATAGACCAAATCATATCAAATATGGTTCGATGTAGTTTGAAACACTTTCCACTACTTCTAAGATGATCGCAATCTTTTAGTTCAATTCCTCCCTGTTTCAATCATATCGAACGACTCGTATCAACTTATCAAGTTGATCTTGTACTTTCATCTGAATTTCTTTGAACAATTCAAAGTATTCAGTTTCAAATTTCATCAAATGAACAAAACAATACGTGTTACCCATTTTTGCAACATCACTAGTTAAACCCACACGTATCTGTATATGTGTGATTTAACAAGTCTAAGTACTCTCCCACTACAATTAATAGAAGTCACTTGTAATGTCATTTATCCATCTAAACAAGATCCATTTACCTCAGTTGATCCTTATCAATAAGGTTTATAAATTCATCATTATGAAACTTATTCTTATGTTTCTTGTCTCATGGATTAAGAACAATGTCATAATAGGTAAAACTCGTGTCGAGGGACTAAACCTTTTGATTGTTATGCTACAAATAAAAGCATTCACTACTAAGAATGTAGGGCTCAACAATCATGTTAGCCTTACTGTACCTCATATTCTTGCAAAGTATAGAGCAACAATTGTTCTACTTTTATCAAAACTTTTCATGCCCATACATGAAACAAAATCAATATTCTTGCTTATGACTAGTACAAGAATAACAATTATTCAATTCCAGTATTCAGCTTTATGGTAAAATTAAGTGAATTTCCTTTTGTATATGAAACAACAACGTTTGTCCATTTCAATCACAAAACACTTCACTTATATACCATCATTCTACCCTCTTTGAGCCATCACATCCACAATATAATAGTTGCATTTGGTATCTTATACCAAAATAGTAGAATGAAAGTAACAATTACTCTAGTAACATACACACCAGAAGTCAAACTTCAATTGATTTGCAGATTTTCTAGACACTTCTAGAAACTATCTACCAATGTCTTATATTTGTCATTACATTAATGACTAATAAAATCGTGCCTAATCGAAATTTGGCAACAAGTTTGGGTATAACAACAATTGTCCTTCCCTTACTTTAACCAACGTCTTAGATTCATTAATCATTATCTAAAGCAATTTTCTTAATGAACTCATAGAACATTAGTATTATTTGCCTTCTTGATACAATGTTCAATCGTCTTTTAACATCTCATGCTAAAAGGTGAGAAACTTCATTAAGTCACATGTTTATTCATAATAAAGTGACCTAAACTTAGGACTAATTGAAACGATTTCAATTCCTAATTCTCTAGAAAGAAGCATCCAAAATTTCCCGATTATCAATATAATCACGTCATCGTATGACATAGATTAATTGGACCATCTTTAGCATTTTCTCACTTAATGGGAATGATTCCCTTTATTGAAACAATTGATTTTGGTACTTATAGTAGTCATCTCCATGACTCTAATTATACAATCCATACTGTACATTAACACTGGTTATAATTTGTCGAAATTATCCTTCACAAGGACAAAATCTATATCTCTAATTTTGAGAACAATTCTCTAGATACCAATCGATAAGATTGAACAATTCAAACTCATCTTTAATAAATGTGATAATGGTGACTAAATAACAACTACAAATATATGCAAAGCAAAACGATAATTAATATTAATAATCTTAAACAATTTTAAGATAAAATCATGAAAACTACCCTCAAGTTCGCATAATATTCCAAGATCCTAAACCTTTTGTCGCTCAAGTGAACTTGGGCTCACTGCTCAAGCTCCAAAAGTAAAGGTAGACAACAACATTATCAATTACAACAATATGTAATTCTTGGTTCGTCGGAATTAGTCATCATATGACACCAACTATTTGCCTCATAGCCCAAGTCCGACTTGATAGCAATGTTAAGCAAACCAGACTGAACCTGTAGGTAACCGTTACCCACCTACTCAGTCCACACACATCGGCAAAGCACCGCTTAGGCAGTCACTTCAACTAATGGTATGAAATTGTTGTAGTGGTCAATTCTGGAAAGGCAATACTTAATATTTGTGCGAGGGATTTAATGCATTATGGGTTCTAAACATGATGCTAGGTCAACTTAGAAGGCAACCTAAGCACACAAGTCACAAGTCTCAAACAATAAAAAAAAAATCATGCATCATATGACATAATAATTCAATTGTTACTAGTAATTTGTGTGCAAAACAAGTTAGGAGATCCCATATTTAGATTCATAATCATATTAACAATTCATAATTGCTATTTGGTTCGAACAATTTCACCAATATCTTTCAATTTTTCAAACTACGAGAAACAATTTCCCACCCGGAAAAATTGAACGGATATACAAAACTCGATTCACAATCGATCTGCAACTTATAATTGTCATATAGATGAACAATTCATCAAAATCAAATAAGACTCGAGAAACTCTTTTTCCGATCTATCTTGTGATAACATGATAATTAAAATGCATAAAATTATTTAGCCGATTTAGAAAACTAATTTTCATTGATTCGGAAAAAATAAAAGTATAATCCATGTTTGATTCATAATCAACACACAAGCTCAAGAAAACAATTTTTCTTAAAAGCGTCACCCGACCCGACACCATGTCGTCCGAGTAAATATTGTGTCGTCTTGTTCAAACCTTTGCCACCCAGGTCATCCCGTTCCAACCGGGACACCCGTGCCTACCGAGTCATACTCGTGCCAACCGAGTCACACCCGTTCCGACCGAGTCACACTCGTGTCGACCGGGTTGACCTTGTTTCGTTCCGTCTTCACCATAATTAAAACGGGTCTTGTCCTAATCTTATTAGGACTCATCGTCAACATTAAATTCTAATAATTTTACGTTCTCAATTTCAATCGAGTCTTGACTAATCTAATTAGTCTCATCGTCAACAAGGAAATTGAGGATTATAGTGAGTCAATTTAGGATAAATTAATTTAAAACATAATCGATATTAAATTTAGAATTAATTTTAATAGTCAATTTTAGAATTTAACAATTTAAATCCATAAATTACAACAAACCCTAAACAGACAGAAACGATAACTAGTAGCAACAATACAATCATCTATGTAACCGTAACAAATCTCGCATGAAAATACAATATATGAATCTGCCACTTTGTGATTTGCAATTAATCAAATTATATAATCATATTATAAGCTACGTGATTCTCTTATGCCAAAGACAAATTATAAGCAAGTACTCCTATGGAGCAAGTATCATTATATATGCTCACCAACGTACAGTTGTACACCAATATGCAGCATGTAATTTACTAAAATATGTCACACTGACATCAATCATCATTACCACGAGAACTATTCTCATGAAGATACTAAATTGATAAATCCTTAACACGATAATGATTCTCACGGAACGAAAAATAAGAATCAAATTAATACGCGGGTGAATCCCTCATAACCAATTATGAGACAAAGATTCACGTCTATTAGATTAATACTGCGTAACAGAGGCTCTGATACCACTGTAGGGTTACAACCCTTAAACCCAAGGACCTGTTACGAGTATTAACCGAAAAGACAAAAGCAGAGGATAACAATTATACCTTATTTGCAGCGGAACAACATATTAATAAGAAGTATAATAAACCCATAAATATATATAATCTCCACGGACAGAATAAATAATCTTCACGGGCAGAATAAATAATTCCCACGGACAGAATAAATAATCTTCACGGATAGAAAAAAGCACCCCAAACGTGATGCCTCCTTTGCTATCCACACGGGTACAAAACTGCGACGTATATGCTAGTATAAAGGTACGTGAGACCGTCTCACAACTTCTCTCTATATCTATCTTATAACTCTTTATAGGAAGAATACTCCGTATATATATTATGAGTCAATACTCTTAATTCCCTATCTTGGTTCATCATATAAGCCTCCTTATATAGGAGATGAGAAACTAGAATTAGGTTATCCTAATTACCATAATTAGATTATTAGTATAACTCTAATTACCATAACCCGACAACGCAGCTGGGTCCGTATTACTACTGACCCGATATATTTAATATATCGATATATATTAATAATATCCCGTACATATTGTGTGTGACCCAATGAGCCCACTTAAGACTACCAGACATATAACACATTTATATGTCAACCCGACATCGACCTCTAGCAAGGCATATCGGATGCATAGATTTAAGCGGGTTAATCCGTAGGACAGTGGACATAACTCCTTCAACTGGCGCCCGCAAAATTTGTCTGTTTCCCCTCATATTTTGCAAGGTCGTTTATAATGACCTGATAAACTGTCCGTCCAAATTCACGCAGATTTTTATCTTCCTCTCTACATTTTTAATCCGTCGTACATTTCTACCTATGGATGCATTTTGGATCCAACATTCATCATGTCGTATTCCATGATTTGTATAATGAAGTTGAAACAAAATTGAGAATGAATGACGAATAATGGCGGACACCTATCTAGCGACAAGAAAAGAAATTAAGTGGAAGAGATGACGCAATCATACTAGCTATATCGTGTACATGCATATGAAAAAAACAAGTGCAGTAATTGCATACGAATATTAATTTGCATATACGCCAAACCGAATATAATGGAATGAGATAATAGTATCACATTTTATATATATATATATATATATATATATATATATATATATATATATGGCCGGTCACTTGAATTTAGGTGAGATGTAGCCATAAAGGTCAAATACACTGAATTATATCCTCCGTTACAGATTCTTGTTTGTGATGAACATAATCGTTACAAATGTGTGACGCGTCAAATAATAATATTTACTTGGGTGGATAAAAATAAATACAATACGGATTAATTTGCTACCTCTATAAGTTTATCAGTTTTCCCCTATTTTGAAAATAGTATAAACGATCGATTATGAAGATTATTTATCTACGTTTTTCCGGCCTATTATATCCCGGAATAAAATGGACTGAATAAACCCCACACCAAATGATATGTGCCGATGTATTATGAGGATCACTTGATTTTAAATTGTGAAGTTTAAAAGTCATAAAATTGTCGTTTGAAACGTATCGAAATCAGTCGAAACAAGAGGTATACTCCATTTTATATCGTGTCAGAGGGTTCGAATAATCATTATTAGGCGTTCAGTACTATTGACAAGTTTTTGTCAAAAAAAAACATTCGTGCATTAGATTAATTTTCCCATAGTTCGAATTTAGCAAAAAAAACGATCGATTTTGAAGATTATTATCCACATTTTTTCATCCTCTTGAATCTTGGAATAAAATGGGTCAATACTTGCGCTGAACAAACTCCACACTAAATTAAATGTCCGAATTATTATGAAGGTCATTTGGTTTTAAATTGAGAGTTTTAAAAGCCATAAGATTATCGTTTGGAACGCCGGGGAGTCGGAATAAAACAATCGATTTTGAAGATTATTATTCATGTTTTTTTCGATCTTTTGGGTCCCGGAATAAAAAGAGCTAATATTCGCGTCAAACAAAATCCACACTAAATGAAATGCCTCGACGTATTATGATGGTCATTTGCTTTTAAATCGAGTGTTTTAATAGTTGTAGATCAACTTCCTCCTTGTTTGAATATAGCCAAAAAGGATCAAATTTCAAGTATATTTATTATCCACGTTTTTCGGCATTTTCTGTCCCGGAATAAAATGGATCAATGTTCGCGTCGAAAATACACCACACCAAATGAAATGCCCCGATGTATTATAAGGGTCATTTGTAGGGATGGCAACGGGTCGGGTCTGGGTCGGGTCCACCTAGACCCGGACCCGGACCCGAAGTTTCAACCCTGGACCCAGACCCGACCCGGACCCGAACGGGTCCAAAATTGTCAGACCCATACCCGAACCGGCCGGGTCTGGAACGGGTCCGGGTCTACCCGCGGGTCCACCTTATTTATTACTTTGTTGTATTATTTATTGTTTCGATGAAAATTTCGTAGAAAAACACAAACTTAATTTCCGAAAAAAACTACATAATGTCTTGAGTCAATCCTTACGCATAAGATTTTAAAAGTGTTTACAAACCACGCATAAAAATGAAAAAAAAAAAAAAAAAACGTGTCTACAAGTTTCACAATACAACCGCAACGTCTCCCAAAATACAACACAAAGATCGTCTTAAAAACATTCGTCACAAAGTAATTTATTAAAAAACATATTAAGTGATACATGATATATCACATAGTTCTTCGTCCTCCATATCATCTACTCGGTATGTTTAATGAATTGAAATTATAATTTTTTTAACGGGTCCACGGGTCTACGGGTCGGGTCCGGGTCCAAAATTCAGACCCGTACCCGTACCCGGATTTTTTGGGGAGGACCCAGACCCGACCCATGTCCATCGGGTCTGAAAAATTTAGACCCAGACCCGACCCATTCGGGTCCGACCCGCCGGGTCTGGGTCGGGTCTTGGACCCACTGCCATCCCTAGTCATTTGGTTAAAAATCGATCATTTTAAAAACCATAAGATTGTCGCACGAGATTTATCAGAATAATTCCAAACCAAAGTTACACTTCATTTTATATCATGTCAGATAGTTCGAATAATCTTTATTAGGCATTCTATTTCTATCTACAAGTTTTCGTCATAAAAAAATCGTGCTTTAGATCAACTTTCCCCTATTTTGAAAATACAAAATATGATCGAATGTGAAGGTTATTATCCACGTTTTTCCGGCCTTTTATGTCATGGAATAAAGATGGCCAATATTTACGCTGAACATATTCCCCACCAAATGAAATGCCTAAATGTATTAGAAGGGTCATTTGGTTTTAAATCGAGAACTTTAAAAGCTACTCCCTCTATCCATTTTTAATCTTCCTACTTTCCTTTTTGGATTGTCCATCTTTAAACTTCCTACTTACAATATTTCCTCTTTTGGTTGATTTTTGTGGTTCATATCATTTCTGACCCCACATTTTCTCTCAACTTTCATTTTCCACCACACACTACACTCCACCCTTAATTTTTGTGTCTACTCCCCCATGAAGTTTAAATTTGGATGGAGAGAGTATAAAATTGTCGCTTGGGACTTGTCGGAATAAGTTCAAACAAGAGTTATACTTCATTTTATATCATGTCATAGTATTCGAATAATCTTTATTAAGCATTCTATTTCTATCTACAAGTTTTCGTCATAAGACAACCGCGCTTCAGATCAACTTTTCTCTATTTCGAAAATAGCAAAAAACGATCGATGTTGAAAGTTATTATCCACGTTTTTCCGGTCTTTTAGGTCGCGGAATAAAAATGGCCAATATATGCGCCGAGCAGACTCCACACCAAATGAAATGTGTTAGAATTATGAAAGAATTATGAAGATTATTGTGAATTGCATGAGTTTTATTAATGAACAATGGTCCTATTTATAGGATTACATGGTAACACAGTTTGGGTAGTATACAAAAATTAGAAGATTATAATAGATACAATTTACCTAAACTAAATTATATCACAATCAATAATATGAGAAAATAATATCCTTAACATATATACTATATCTCTAATAAAATGAGCGGTGTATTATAAGAGTCATTTGGTTTTATATCGAGAATTTTAAAAGTCATAAGATTGTCGTTTGAGAGGTGTCAGAATCAGTCGAAACAAGAGTTATACTCCATTTTATTTCGTGACAAAGGGTTCGAATAATCTTTATTAGGTATTCTATTTCTATCAACAAGTTTTCGTCAAAAGAAAATCGTGCTTTAGATCAACTTTCCCCAATTTCGAAAATAACAAAAAACGATAGATAATGTTGAAGGTTTATCGCGTAATTAAACCTTCAAATGTAATCTAATGGAGCTAAAATTTTGTGTGGGCACAATATAAGGCCAAGATAACACCCAATAAAATTTCCAGCCATATTTTTTTTGGACTCAGAATTTGAAGAAATACGTGGATAATACATGACAGGGGTTAGTCGTATCCCTAATCAAAGATACCCTAAGGACACCAACTAATGTAGATAGTGAAGTCAGGGGTCGAACCACAAGGAGACAGGATTTAATCGTCTATTTCTAAGAATTAGACTCTAGGTTATGGGTCACTGTTGAGTTGGTTTTGGTAGGCTAATAACTAATTACTGACAGATAAATCAATAAGGGCAAAGTCTAGGGTCTCAGGTTCACAATGAATATTACCCGGGTCAGGGAGTCAATTAACAGGTCAATAATCGAACTACCTAAGGTGCAAGTCCGGTCGGTACACTACAACCTTTAGATCTAAACTTAACCTGCGGTCGCTAGCATTAAGTCAGTCTACCCAAAATATCGTGACCTAATTAGTTCTTAACCCGGTCGGCGAAAAGTTCTAATTGCGATACTAATTAATTGAATTATGCATCAAACAATTAATCAGAATTAAAACGATAATCCGGCGATAGTTCATACGATTATAAACAGGTCAATTGACTATAACCCTAATAATACGCATCGATCCCCTAAACCCTAGATGAGAAATTAGCTACGCATAATAAAACTAATCAGACAAGAAAGAAAGAAATCAAATCTAAACATATCAAGATGAATTAACAATCAATTGAATGAAATAACAATATTAGAACAATAAATAAAGATGAATTGAAAGAGAATTGAAATTTAATATCGAATGATGAAGGAAATTGTAAAGATCTCTAGGTAGGCTAACTAAACTATGAAAACTGAATAATGAAAAGTGTGTAAAAGAAGGTAAAAGAAAAGTGTAGAATGAAAAGTTTCAGGAAAAAAAATGTCTGATACAAGTCAGGAAAACTGATTTAAAGAGTATCAGTTGGGCTCGAAAACAGGCCCAAAATTTATGCTGAAATCGGGAATGACGCTTGGCCCGGATTGAGTGCACTCGATCGAGTGCCTGATGGCACTCTATCGAGTGACACCCAAAAATATAGGTAGTGAGCTTCACGAAGTAGCACTCGATCGAGTGCAGTAGGACACTCGATCGAGTAGCGCTGTAGGTCACAGCATCGCGCACTCGACTTCAAACGGCTGCCATTTCTTCGTTACTTATTCAAATCGGAAGTGCGATATACCGTTGGAAAGCTAAGAGAAAGAGCTTTCCAACGCCACTGGAATCATCCTGATTGGTGAAGAAAGTTGAGCCTTGTATCATGATTAGCATTCTACTATATTATATTTCTTAGGAATTGAAAATGCATTCAGCATGTTTTGTATTATATTTCCTCCTCCAGTTTTTCACTCATTACATGCCTATATATATGACTTGTACCAATTACATAAAGATGACCTATTGGCCTAGGACTCTACTCAGCATATTTGTCTCGTACTTGTACTGCACAACCAGTTTGTCATTTGTTGAATAGTTTTTCCAATGTCAACTCTCCTATTTTGCATTTCTGCTGCTAACAGGTGCTCCTGTACTGTCTTTGTCACTTGCCTTTCTTGTGCTTGAGTCTGTTTCAATCTTTGGCTTCTTGTCTTTAGAGTTGGGCCTTTGCAATTGTAAGCTTCTCCACTCAATTTGGCCTGATATGGACATAGTCTTTTACACTCCCCCTCAAGAGGTGAGTGAGGTTTTGTCATCACTCCCATCTTGCGCAGAAGTTTGGCATGTTGAGAAATTGCGAGCGGCTTGGTAAAAACATCAGCGACCTGAAAATGGGATGGAACATATGTGGGTTGAATGATTCTAGCCTCTACTTTCTCTCTAATGAAGTGACAATCCACTTCAATATGCTTCGTCCTTTCATGGTAGACTGGATTAGCTGCGATGGAAAGGGCAGCCTGGTTGTCGCACTTCAGTGCAATAGTGTTAAGCTTATGCATTCCTAGCTCCTTCAAGAGTGATAAGAGCCAAGTCACTTCACATGTTGTGAGAGCCATGGCCCGATATTCAGCTTCGGCTGATGATCTTGCAGTCACAGTTTGTTTCTTGGACTTCCAGGACACTGGTGAGGACCCCAGAAGAATACAGTAGCCGGTGGTTGATCTTCTTGAGAATGGACATGACGCCCAATCAGAGTCACAGTAGGCTATGAGCCTGGCAGCGGAAGTATTTGCCAACAGAATTCCCTGACCAGGAGAGGTGAGGATGTAGCGGAGAACCCTCCTGGCTGCCTGCATATGATCAGAGGTGGGTGATTGGAGGAACTGACTCAATAGTTGGACGGAGAAAGATATATCCGGTCTTGTTATTGTCAAGTAGATAAGTTTTCCAATGAGTCTTCTATATAGCTCAGGATGTTCCAAAATTTGACCTTTATTTGGTTCTAACTTTGTATGAGAATCAAGTGGGACCTTGAGAGGTCGCTCCTTATAAATGCCAAATTCATGTATCATGTCTGTAGCATATTTCTGTTGAGAGATAAAGATCCCTTGTTGTGTATGAGCTACTTCCAGACCCAAGAAATAAGACAATTTTCCCAAATCTTTCATGTGGAACTTTGATTTAAGTGTTCCCTTCAATGCTTGTATTTCAGATATGCTATTTCCGGTGATCACCATGTCATCCACATAGATCAGAACTACTGTGATGGTTGTTTTTTGAGTTTTAATGAAGAGTGAATGATCAGCTTTGGATTGGATGAATCCAATCTCCTTTAGTGTTGTAGACAACTTGGCAAACCATTGCCTAGGCGCTTGCTTGAGACCATAGAGAGACTTCTTTAATTTGCAAGCGAAACCCTCGGTATTGATCACCGCATACTGTTGTCCAATACTTATTCTATCTCCTATAACCTGATACCCTTTAGGTAGTTGCATATAGGGCTGTGCAACCGGTCCGACCCGACCCGACCCGGACCGGACCCGGTTGGACCCGGATCCGGAATCGCCTAATCTCGTGACCCGGGACCCGGACCGGAAAAGAAAATTGTTGACCCGGGTCCGGTCCGGAAAAAAACCGGGTCCGACCCGGACCGGCCCGGTTGGCCCGGTTTTAACCTATTTTGAAATTTTGATCGCGCAACAACTTTGCTTAGTTACTACTTTGCATACATGAAGGAAAAGTCCAAAATAACGACAATGTTCAATAAAATAAAAGTCCAAAATAACAGCCATGTTCAAGAAAATAAAAGTCCGAAAGTCGAAACGACAATTTTACAAAACGTTCAATTGTTCAACCGTTCCATAATTTTAATATTAAACTAAAACCATCTTAGATTCTTAGGTGACGTAGATCGTTACATCGTCCAAGCTCATCTTTTCATAATCTGTAATAGAAAAAATCAATAAAATATAAGTGGAACATCAATAAAGCTTCATGTTTAATACTAGAAGTTCAACACCAAACTAGATAAATTAATCAAGTTCAAGCACAACACGAAAAAACTTGTTACCTTTCTCTAGTTTCTCTAGTTCATCCAAATTTTCTTCCATGTTAAGTTGAGATTCCCGAATTGATGCTCGAATCCAATCTTGCGCACATATTTGAGCTTGCACCATCTTAGACAATTAAAAATAAGAAAATAACTTCATCAATACATTAATAATATTATTAATGTATGTTTAAATGGGTAAATATTAGATCAATTATTTTTATTACAAAAAAAAATTTTACCTTTGGCGTTAAAGAACTTCTAAACGGATCAAGAGTTCGACCTCCAGCACTAAATGCGGACTCCGATGCTACCGTCGATATTGGCATAGCCAACACATCTCTAGCCATATGTGCCAAAATAGGAAATCTAATTCCATTTCCTCTCCACCAAGCTAGTATATCCTTCTCTTCATCATCTCCTTTTTGTTCATTCAAGTAACGATCAAACTCGCTTCTAATAAGGCGATTCGCCCCACTCATTTGCCTCTTGACTTGTTCTTCAATGTTACTCATATATCGCAAGGCGGATCGTGAGCTTGTTGATGATGCATTAGACATATCATTACCGACTTCACCACTGTCACCACTTATAGCTACAGGTGCATAGATACGTCTATACTCATCATACATCTCATATGCAAACTGTTTTACCTTTTCCGCCAACAATTCTCCTTCTTCTTTCCCATACATACTACAAAGAGCAATACTCACCCCAAGGAATTTGAAACTTGGATCCAAGATAACAGCCAAATAAATCAACATATTCATCTTACCCACATCACCCCAATATTTATCATACTTTGCCTTCATTTGTAAGGCCATTGTCTTAAACTCAGGATCATCATTTTCCAACCATTCATTAAGCAAATCATGGGTGTGACCAATTTGAAAGAAGAGAGAGTTACTTGTTACATACAATGAACCTGAGATACGATGTGTTAAATCATAAAACTCCTTTAAAAATACAACAAGCCTCTCAAGCTTATCCCAATCATCATCATCAATAGGACCCAACTCCATCTCGGGTTCCAAAACAAGAGGAAGTCCTATTCGACCAAATACATCTTTATATTTTGAAGCTCTATCAAGCATTGTATAGGTCGAATTCCACCTCGTAGCAACATCAAGTGACAATGACAAACGACACTCAATTTTACACCTCTCCACTTGTTCATTAAACAAGGCAACTCTAGCGGGGGAGTTCCTAACGTACTTAACTGCAGCACGTACCTTATCAATGTATTTTCCATGATCCTTAAGGCCATCCCAAACAATAAGATTAACAATGTGAGCTATACATCTCATATGCAAATACTTACCATCGGCAATACCACCATTCTTCTTGACAACCTTTTTCAAATAAGCACATGCAACGTCATTTGAACTTGCATTATCTACTGTAACAGTAAATAATTTACCACCTAAATCCCACGCATTCAAACAATCCTCAACAGCTTTACCAATAGCTTCCCCTTTATGACTTGAAATAGGACAAAAGTTCAAGATTCTTTTTTGTAGTCTCCAATTGTCATCAATAAAATGGGCGGTGAGACACATGTAATTTATCTTTTGGATTGAAGTCCAAGTATCAGTAGTTACACACACTCTTTGACAAGAATTTTTTAGAAAATCTTTCAATTTTGTTCTTTCATCAAGGTAATGCTGATAACAATCTCGTGCCACAGTAGTACGAGAAGGTATACGAAAGAGGTGCATGACAACCGACATAAAATACCTAAATCCAGGTCTCTCTACAAATCGATATGGCAACTCATCCAATATGATCATGTAAACCAATGCTTTTCTAACATCCTCTACAGTAACTTCTTTATGCTTAAATCTAACCTCTTGTTCTTCTTTACTAAGTGGATCAAAGGCCAAGTGAGATTGTTTACCTTTGTCCTTTTTGGACGCCGGATTCTTTTCGCAAGTATCCCAATGCCGACCAATATTTTTCGTCCCACAAGTGCTTGAATCAGCCGCAAAAGTTGCTGTCCTGCAGAAGTTACACTCGGCCCTTAAAGCACCGGCATCATCCAAATACTCGGTGAAGTCGTCCCAAAAAGATGCCCGCTTCTTACTTTTGCGTATGATATAACGACGGCCTTTTATTGGGATTTTTGTTGGGTGTGGTTTGTAAGGACCAGTGAAAGGACGTTGTCGAGTATTGGTTGTTGTTTGTTGCTCCTCCATGTCTTCATCTAAGTTTACAATTTGATCGCCCGTTGCTTCATACGATGACAAGTTGGGATTGTGAACTTTGGATTGAGAGCTTGACATCTAAAAATGAAATAAAAGGACTCAAAAACAAATATACAATAGTTGTAATTAAAAATACAAAATACTTATGTAAATGAATAAAACAACGGATTTGTAATAACAAATAAGAAAGCTTACATTGCAAGAATTTCTTGTCGACGCCGTGACTCCTTCCTACATTAAACAATTAACATTACTATATTAGAAACAATAAATATAAACAAATATAAACAAATATAAACCTAATATAAACAAACTATTGTATATTTGTTTCACCTCCATATCCCCTTTTCAAAATGAGAGATGCAATTTCACCTTTGTCCAATAATGTGATGGCATTGGTGTTTTCTGGTTACGTCCCGAAATAGATAAGTTATTTTAGTTTGCTCATTAACTTGATTATCATTCTATAACTTCTGCATTCATTAAATTTTCTATAAGACATTTTGCCCATAAAGTGAATAGCAACTATAGTACGAGTTTTCAACATAATGTTGCAGGGTTGCATCTTCATGAATCATGACACTACAAAATATAAAAAAAAAATTCAACTTGTTGCTCTTTTTTCTATAAAGCACGGGGAGTTTTTAATTTTTATGATCAAATTTTTACAGAAAACACATGATTCCTAATAAACCAAAAATATAATAATGATATATACTAATTTACAAAAACAGCAAACCAAAATTAAAAAAAAAAAAAGAAAAAAAAAGAAATGAAACTCCCTACCAGTAAAACAGAAATGAACACATGCCATTGTTATTATTATTAAGTTTCATGGTTTGTAGTTTATTGTTTGATAATAAGAGTAAATCATAAATCAAATAATCATAATGTGTGTATGGCTCTAATAATACAAGTACTACTCAGCAATTCAAATAATCATAAATCAAAAATTGAAATAAGAAAATCATAAATCCCTAAATCACGAAAACCCTAAACACTCGTCGATCTATAAAACCCTAAATCACGAAAATGATTTACGAAAATCATAATGATGAACTGAAAATGAAGAATCACGAAAATGAAGGAAAAAACAAAGCTAAACGTTGCCATAAGAATTAAGAATCACGAAAATGATGAACTGAAAATGAGAGTTGAGACCACGAAAACGAAATCATACCTGTGAAGTTCGTCGGAGGGAAGTTCGTCGGAGGGAAGTTCGGCGGCCGGAGGAAGGGTTGCAGCGGCGCGGCGGGCCGGCAGCACTGATAGGGTATTAGGGTTTAGGGTTACTGGGTAAGAAACAAAGATTGAATTGGAAAAATGTAGAGAAGGGAATGAAGGGGATGAGTGAAAGAGTAAGAAACAAAATGGGCCGTAAATGAAGTAATGAACCCAATTGGCCAATTCCCTGATTCAGGGTTTCCGGGTCTGGACCGGGAAAATCCGGGTCTGACCCGGTCCGGACCGGAACCCGGAATCAACAAATTATATGACCCGTGGACCGGCCCGGATTGGACCATTCCGGGTCCGGGTCGTATTATTCCGGACCGGTCCGGGTCATTTTTCCGGGCCGACCCGGTTTTTGCACAGTCCTAGTTGCATATATACCTCCTCATGTAATTCTCCATGGAGGAATGCATTAGATACATCCATTTGACATGTAATCCAGCCTTGCATAGAGGCAATAGCAAGGAGAGTTCTTACAGTGGTCATCTTAGCAACAGGAGCAAAAGTTTCTTTGTAATCCAATCCTTCCCTTTGTCTACACCCTTGTATCACAAGTCTTGCCTTGTGTCTATTTAGACTGCCATCAGGGTTAAGTTTTGTTTTGTACAACCACCTACATCCTATGGCTCTTCTTCCTGTTGGTAATTTGGTAATTTCCCATGTATTATTTTCTTCTAAGGCATCCAATTCTTCATTCATTGCCGTCACCCATTGAGGACTGCAAACAGCATCATGAAAGTGGTAAGGCTCCTTTGTATGCGTTATGGTTTTGACCATATTTGCAAAGGAAACCCCTACTTCTGCGTCTACAGTAGCTTCAGCTGCTGGAGCGTTTTGTCTCAAGTTGCTTCCCTTATGATTGACTACAAAATCCTTCATCCAACTTGGTAGACTTCTCTCCCTTCGAGACCTTCTGATGTTTGTAGCAGGTTCTTCGATGGGGTTTTCATCAGGTGCAGAGACTTGATCCCTTTCTTGCTCAAGCGTCAGTTCCTGATTTGAGGAATCATCATGGAATTCCTCCTGTTCGGTGTCAGGCACTTGATTTTCTTCAAGTTCATGAGATAAGAGGGCAGGTTGTGGTCTCAAGATGCCCTTATTAGCATGTTTGGAGTAAGGGAAGATGGTTTCATAGAAGGTCACATCTCTACTCACATACCTTTTTTTACTATCTAGTTCTTGTACCTTGTACCCCTTTTGATTCACAGGATACCCCAAGAACACACACACCACTCCTCTAGGTTCCATTTTGTCTTTCCTTCTATCAGGGTTGTAAGCAACTGCCATACACCCAAAAGCTTTCAACTGATTGTACTCAGGAATTGTTCCATATATGATCTCGTGAGGCGACTTGTTTTTGAGGATTGATGAAGGCAACCTATTAATGATGTAGGCTGCCGTCAACACACAATCCCCCCAATAACTCAAAGATAGGCCAGATTGGAGTCTCAATGCCCTGCTTATTTCAAGGAGGTGTCGATGTTTTCTCTCGACAACTCCATTCTGTTGCGGTCTATCAACAATACTGGTTTGATGGACCAAACCATTAGAAGCAAAAAATTCTCTACATTGGTGATCATCAAATTCGAGTGCATTATCTGATCTAATCACCTTGATTTTAGAGCTAAAGTGAGTTTTCACATACTCATAGAACATCTTAATCATTTCATATGCATCAGACTTATGTTCAAGCAAGTAGACCCATGTTCCTCGAGACACATCATCAACTATGGTCAAGAAATATCTATATTTGTTTTTGTATAAAACTTTATAAGGCCCCCATATGTCAAGATGAATCATATCAAATGGTTTAGCAGCAAATGACTCACTTTTGGGAAAGGGAATCTTGGTTTGTTTGGCCATAGGGCATGTTAGGCAGATATCATTGTGGTTCTTGAGGGATCTCAGATTCAATGAATGAATATGTTTAAGTTTAGACATAGGTGCATGGCCAAGCCTGTGATGCCATAGGAAATAAAGAGAACTTTCATTTTTCCCATTCATAATAGTTGTTTCATTACATGACATACTAACTAATGGCTTGGAGTTATAAAACTCAGCCTTAGGATTACAATTTTTAGCATTACTACTGGTTTTTGATACTTTGTAGGCTTCTTTTTGTGGCTTGATTGAATCTTGGGTGTTGGTGAAATAATATAGACCATTTGCTGCCCATCCTAAGACTTTATGATTCCCTCTAGTACATCCCTGCACATAGCATCTGTCTTTAGCAAATTTTACACAACATAAGTTGTCCTTTGTCAATTTTTGAACCGACATGAGGTTTTGTTTAAATTCAGGAACATATAGGACATTTTTCAATAATAGTCCATTGGTTAGTTTCATGTTTCCTTTGTGTGTCACATAAGTAACTTCACCATTTGGGAGGTTTATTTTTGGTCTTTTTATTAGTTCAACCACATCAGACAGCAAGGATTTGTGGGCTGTCATATGGTCCGACGCCCCAGAATCCACAATCCATTTATGGGCAGAAAAATGAGAGTAATTGCAACTTATACCTGCATAGTTGCAGTCTATCTCTTCATCGGTATCTCCTTCCTCCTTTGCACCACTCCCTGGCACCATTTTGAGCAGATTTTCTAGCTGCTGAGTAGCTGCACCTATAGCTACAGCAAGTTCATTATCCCCTTGTTTGACATTAGCAGCCTGCCTTTTGCCAATATTGTGGTAGTTTTGAGTCTTTCCTCCTCCTTGAGTGTTCCTTTGATTCTTCATCTGACCAGGTTCCTTCATTCCAGGCTTAGTGTAGCTTTGTTTGTTTTTAGGGTAGCCAATAACCTTCCAACACATATCTGATTTATGATTGTTCCTTCCACAGTGAATGCAGCTCTTTTTAGGCTCTTTCTCCCAACACATTTCAGACTTGTGGTTAGTTCTTCCACAATGTATGCACTTGTTTCCTGATGGTTCTCCTTTGCTCATCAGTGCTGCTGCCTCTAGTGTATCTCCAAGCTTAAAATTTTTGTTTTGTGCCTCTTCTTGGAGCATCAAAGACACTGCTGTATCAACAGTTGGCAAGGGACTCATGAGTAGTATGTTGCTTCGCAAGGTAGCATACTCCTTTTTCAACCCATTCAGAAATTGAAATAGGCGTCTTTCTTCTGATTGTCTTTCTACAGCTTCAAGGTATCTCTTCATCTCTTCTGTGATCACAGCAATGGTGGGATAATTGTTCATGTTATTTAGTTCGTCCCACACAATTTGGAGTTGGGTGAAATATTCTTCTACACTTTTATCATTTTGACTTATCTCATAAGTCTCTCTATTTAGTTTAAATTTCCTTGCACCATTGGCCACAGTATATCTTCTTTGAAGAGTCTCCCATATCTCCTTTGCTGTTTCGGTGAAGATGATGACGTGCTTGATTCTTTCACTGACATTTTGTAGAATCCATTAGATAACCAAATTATTTGAGGCTTCCCATGCTTCTATTCTTGCTTCATCCTTGTCAGGCTTGGTTGCAGTTCCTGTAATGTAACCAAGTTTTCTATTTGCTGAAAGGGCCAACTCCATTTGACGCTTCCACATTGTGTAGTTTTCAGATCCGGTTAACTCAGGGGTTATTTTTAAGGTTTGAGCACCCTCTGAAGGGTTATAATATAGTGGGTCAGAAGGGTTGATTTGATTGTTTTTAGGAGGTTTTTCTTTGTCAGCCATGATGTATATCTATGGCTGTTTGTGAAACACGCAAGGGAAAGAAGATGACTTTGTATGTGAAGGTCTTAATTAGTGCTTAATCATGAGTACAAAGGGCTCTGATACCATGAAGAAAGTTGAGCCTTGTATCATGATTAGCATTCTACTATATTATATTTCTTAGGAATTGAAAATGCATTCAGCATGTTTTGTATTATATTTCCTCCTCCAGTTTTTCACTCATTACATGCCTATATATATGACTTGTACCAATTACATAAAGATGACCTATTGGCCTAGGACTCTGCTCAGCATATTTGTCTCGTACTTGTACTGCACAACCAGTTTGTCATTTGTTGAATAGTTTTTCCAATGTCAACTCTCCTATTTTGCATTTCTGCTGCTAACAGGTGCTCTTGTACTGTCTTTGTCACTTGCCTTTCTTGTGCTTGAGTCTGTTTCAATCTTTGGCTTCTTGTCTTTAGAGTTGGGCCTTTGCAATCGTAAGCTTCTCCACTCAATTTGGCCTGATATGGACATAGTCTTTTACAATTGGAGTTGTAGAACGAAAGTTATGGACGTTTGAAGTTGACCCTTGTGTAGGCGATCATTATCTCATCTCGTTTTGTGTCTTTTCCTTCTTCTGTCTTAGTTTCTTCGTGTATTCCGCATCTTCTTCCTTTGTTTCCGTGCTTAGATGCGAATTCTTCAATTATCTATTCCGTAATGCTCTGATTAGCTCCAAATGCATCCAAATCTACAAAATACACACAAATACGGAAGTATCGACATTCAAAGTATATATTGCATCATTATTAACGAGTTAAGCACAAAACCCGAGATAAAACTAACAATTAGGGGATGAAAATATGTAAATAAATAACACTCATCAAACTCCCCCAAACCGAACATTTGCTTGTCCTCAAGCAAACCACACATATAAATACAAGAGAGGACAAGTGATGTGAAGCACGATTAAGAGCAAGCTTACAATCATTCTACTAAAAATCGGCTCAAGTCGGTTAGAAAACACGCAATGCCAAAAATATAACTAAATCAATAATCATGCCTTAAATGAACAATTGTTTACCAACCTTTCAATCTTGCAAGACCATCAATGTCGGACTTTCTCGCGGTTATCGCTCAACACTCATAAGAACGGGTGAGTATATAAACGTGAAGATAAGAAAGAAAAGGAACACTCACTCGACTTATGAAACATGCATGCAATCTAACATGAAATCAATTTCCCCAATCAAATACGTGTTCCACCAATCAGGACCATAGTACATATAAGCAATGATACTAGAATGTTGTTTTTTTGATAATAATTACAAATGAACAAGGTACATATTTATAGTGATACAAGGCTACAATCATGCTATAATTATGAGACTACACATATATAAAGTTCCTATAATTTGTAGTATGAACAAGATTAGTGTCCCTTGATTTTAGGGATTGATTGATTTGTATTGATCCTTTTGATTATTAGTATGATCTTCTTGATTTGAATGGATATGGTTAATACGCCCCCGCAAGATGGACGTCAGATGGGTAAGGCCAATCTTGGCTCTTAGGTCATGGTATGAAGGTTTGGACAGCGGCTTGGTTAGTAAGTCAGCTAGTTGATCCTTGCTGGCAATGTGTTGAATTCGAATTTGGCCGAGTTGAAGTTGTTCTTTGACGAAGTGGAAGGAAAGAGCCATGTGCTTCATTCGGGAATGGAAAATTGGGTTCTTGGCGTAGAGTGTCGCGGAAATGTTGTCGCAGTAAATGGCTGGTGATTTTGTGACAGTGATGCAAAGCTCAGTAAGAAGGTTGCGAAGCCAAATTGTTTCAGTGGTAACGGAAGCAACGGCACGGAATTCTGCTTCGGTGGTGGATAGTGCTAAACCGCGTTGTTTTTTGGAGGACCAGGAAATAGGATTGCGTCCAAGGTAAATGATGTAGCCGGTTGTCGAGATGTAGTCGTCTTTGTCACCTGCATGGTCAGCGTCACAGAATGCATGAAGACATAGGGGTGAGTGGCGATATAGTTGTAGGCCAAAGGTTTGAGTTCCTTGCAAGTAGCGAAGGAGACGTTTCAAAGCAGTCCAATGAGTGGCGGTGGGATGATGAAGAAACTGAGCTAGACGGTTTATAACAAAGGCAATGTCGGGCCTAGTTAGAGATAGATATTGTAAGCTTCCAACTATGGCACGATAACTCGATTGATCATGAATGGGTTGGTGATCGTCGCGCTTGAGTGGTGGAGAGGCAGCCATAGGAGTAGTGTTTGGTTTGGCATCTATCATGTTGTATTGATTTCTTACATTTAGTAGCTTCAGTGTAGGAGGAAGCTGAAAAAATCAAAACACATCGAAATGGTACCAGCCGGTAAGTACTGTTATATCCTTTCTTCTGAAGTGATATAGATCAATGCCTGGACCGGGGGGGCGTCGGCCCACGGGAAAACGTTTTCATAAGTGTAGACCGAGTTTATTTGGTGTAACTTCTATGCCTAGAAAGTACGAGAGTGGTCCAAGATCTTTTAGGGAAAATCGTTTAGATAGTGTCGTAATAAATTCTTGTAGGTGTGATGGATTTGGTCCAGTGACGATAATGTCATCAACGTAAATTAGCATATAAATACAAGTGGTTTTAGTTTGTAAAATAAATAAGGATGAATCAGAAATAGATTGTTTAAAATTTTGAGTGATTAGGTGGGTTTTTGAGTTCGGTGTACCAAGCTCGAGGTGCTTGTTTTAGTCCATATATCGCTTTATTGAGTTTACAAACATGGTTGGGTTTTGTTTGATCAACAAAGCCTGGTGGTTGAGTCATAAAAACATTGTCGGTTAGGTGGCCTTGCAGAAAGGCATTATTAACATCCAATTGTCGGAGAGACCATGATTTTGTTACTGCGAGAGATAAAATTAGACGAAGGGTAGTTGGTTTGATGACTGGACTGAAAGTTTCTGTATAATCAATACCCGGGCGTTGATGGAAACCTTTAGCCACAAGACGAGCCTTGTGTTGTTTGAGAGTTCCATCCTGGTTATATTTGTTTCGAAATACCCATTTACAACCAATGACATTTTGAGATTGCGAATGAGGAACGAGAGACCATGTTTGATTTCGTTCAAGGGCGTCGTACTCATCTTGCATCGCATTGCGCCAGTGGGGCAGTACTAGGGCTTGTTTAACGGTGTTGGGTAGGTTGTCAGGAGACGGGTTAACGTTAGCTAGATTGGCGTATTTGGGATTGGGCTTCCGAATGTTATTATCGAGTCGGGTTGTGACTGTTTTATTGTGTGACGGAGCAGCGCTAGCGGAGTTTGGTTGAGTCTGGGGTGAAGAAGTCGACGGGGATGTTTGGTGTAGGGTAGTAGCGGTGTCAGTTGAGGTGGCAGAAGAGGTAGATGAGGTGACTAGGGGAATTGTGGGGTTTAAGGAAGCCGATCCCGAGGGCTGAGAGGACGATAAGGAGGTGAAGGGTTGACTGTTTTGGGAGGGGTTTCGGCGGGAGTAGACGATGGTAATGGGTGGTTTGGGAGAAGGTGGTGTAGTGACTGGTGAGGTGGTGGGTGGTAGCTCGACAGTGGTAGTGGGGGGTAGGATAGGTACGGATATGTTACACCAATCATCTGGATCATTATGTGGCAAAGAGCATGGTGATGACATTGTATTCTGACGATATGGGTATTCATCATCAACAAACTTTACATGTCTTGAAGTGTAGATACGATGTGTTTTCGGGTCAAGACAATGGTATGCACTTTGAGTGGTCGAGTAGCCAACAAAAATGCATGGAATAGAACGGTTTTCTAATTTATGATGAGTATACGGTCTTAACCACGGGTAGCATAGACATCCAAAATTATGAAGCTTTGTGTAATCGGGTTGTTTATTATGTAGTACAAAATATGGTGATTTGCCATTTAAGGTTTTGGTAGGGAGACGATTTATAAGGTAAGTAGTACTAAATGCAAATGGCCAATAAGTGGTTGGAAGGTTGGCATGATTTAATAGGGCCAAACCTGTTTCTACTATGTGACGATGTCGTCTTTCGGCATATCCATTGTGTTCCGGAGTGTGAGGAGGTGAGGTAGAGTGAGAGATGCCGTTGTCAAGAAGTGTTTTATTTAACTTAATATATTCACCTCCATTGTCGGAGAAAAATTGTCGAATTGGTTTTTGAAAATATTTTTCTACTAGTGCCCGGAATTGAATAAATATTTGGTTGGTGTCGGATTTGCGTTTTAATGGATATAACCAAACATATTTGCTAAAGTGGTCTACAAATATAACGTAGTATTTGTAATGGTCTCGGGATAGAACCGGACTGGTCCATAGGTCTGAAAATAATAAATCTAGTGGTGCGTTGGACTGTAGTGAGGAAATGGAAAAAGGGAGCTTTTTGCTCTTAGAAACACAACATGAATTACAATTTCCATAGTCCAATATTGGAGAAGATAAACTTTTATTAATAATTTTTATTACATCATAAGATGGGTGTCCTAACTTATAATGTCAGGATAGTGGAGCAGTGCCTTTGACAGCGGCATGAACAGTAGGTTGAGGACACCACTCGTAAATTCCTTGGTTAACACGGCCCTGGAGCAAAATTCTCCCCGTTGATATTGCCTTAAGAAAAAATGAATCAGGTGAGAAAATGATAAAAGCATTATTATCTTTACATAATTGAGAAATTGACAGAATATTGCGAGAGATTGTCGGAACATGTAATACATTATTAAATTTTAGAGATTGAATAGTGAATGAACCTATGTTGGCAATGGGGAGAGCGGAACCGTCGCCGATTATGAGATCGTCCAGGCCAGTGTAAGGAGAGTGAAAAGCCAAGGTGTCCAGATCATGAGTAATATGATTAGTAGCACCACTGTCCAGTAGGAAGTTGGGATTTGGAGACGGTGCACCATAGGTAGCCGAGTGGGCTTGTGGTGGGTTTTGGTTCTGACGGTTGGAGGGTGGGTCAGGGAATACTATTGTCGGAAAAAGGTTCCTAAATAGTGTGCAATTAGCAATGACATGGCCGGTTTGACGGCACCACTGACATCGCCCTTTGAAGGGTCGAGGATTAGGGTTGGTTGTGGGTTGATTCTGGTTGTTGGGTCGTTGATAATTGGGGTTGGAGTAATTGCGAGAATAACCACGGTGGTGGTTATTCTGGCGGTAGGCGGGGTTAGCAGATGGTGGAAATTGATGGGTGGTGGTTTGGTGTTTCACAGTGAGTTCATGTTGAAGCAATTTTTCATGTAAAGCTTCAAAGGTTATTGGGTTGTCACGGGCTCTAATGACATGAATGACGGGTTTGAATAATTCATAGTCAAGACCTTTTAAGACTTTGGCTATGACATCTTCAGGATCAATAAGTTTGCCCATAAGAGCTAATTGGTCTACACAAGCCTTGATTGAATTCATGTAGTCGGAGATGGTTTGATCCGTTGTTTTCACAATGGAATCGAATCTCTCTTTAAGTTGCATAATGTGTGCTCTAGAGGGGTTGGCATAGGTGTGAGCAAGGATATCCCATGCCTCTTTTGCCGTTGTGGCCCGTACGATGAATGGTTGTACGGCGGAGGTGATGGTGCCCATAAGTGCACCGAGTATCAACCCGTCTTGCTTGAGCCAAGTCAAGTAAGCCGGGTTTGGTGTTTCCTTTTTGTCATTGTCAACCACAGTTTTGGGTGGTGGTGACTCGGTGCCATCCAAAAAACCGAGGAGGCTAAAACCAAACAAGATTTTTGTTAATTGAAATTGCCATTGTAGGTAGTTGAGTGGGGTCAATTTGATGACATTGCTGAGATTGAGAGCGGTTAGTGGTTTTGCCGTCTCATGTGGATTGGGAATGAGGGTTTCTTGGTTGGTGTTAGTCATGGTGGAAGAGGGTGGGGACAAGGGTGGTGTAGTGCGTTTGAAAGGGAACCGTTTTGGACGAAGGTGGTTTGGTGTGGATCGTTGAGAGCTCTTAGATACCATATAAGCAATGATACTAGAATGTTTTTTTTTTATAATAATTACAAATGAACAAGGTACATATTTATAGTGATACAAGGCTACAATCATGCTATAATTATGAGACTACACATATATAAAGTTCCTATAATTTGTAGTATGAACAAGATTAGTGTCCCTTGATTTTAGGGATTGATTGATTTGTATTGATCCTTTTGATTATTAGTATGATCTTCTTGATTTGAATGGATATGGTTAATAGTACATGCCAAGGACTTACAAAGGGTGGCTTAATGGGTAAGGGAAGAAAATGGATTGTGCCTAAGCACGTATGAGAATGTGGAGCTAAAACCGGGCCCAGTCGCAGCTACACAATAAAAACTATCCATTAAAAACCACAACGAATAACATCGAACCACCAACTAGAGATATAAATTCAAAATTAGGTGTAAGAGGGAATTTCTTTCATCCTCACAATTGATCTCTAGTTTCAATCTTATCGACCATTCCCGAAATATTACAAGAAGCATATATTTCATTTTTCATTTTTTTTTCTCTTTTTTCTGTTTTTTTTTTCATTTTTTTCTTCATTCTTTTCTTTCATGCTTCTATTTTTTCAAATTTTGAATAGGGGAAGGTGATTACAAAGTCGCATCGACAATCTTACACACTAAAGTCCAAAAGATGTCGAAATCTCGAAATATGACCAATTAGTGAAGTAATTTCGATTAAGTTCACAGCGACTGTCCCGGCAGGGTAGGCTATTCTGGGTTGTAACTGATTGATATATATAATAAAAAAAGGCTTACAACAGCTGAAATGGCTAAACAAAGGAAAATGACCTGAATCTACAGGGTAGTAAAAATGGGTCGTTTTGACTATGTGGAGCTCATCAAAAACAGAAATGTCTTTCCTCATGTACCTCCTCCTCAAACCAAACACGTATTCAATATCAAGAGACGGACGTCATATTTATGCAAATTGATGTTACACATTCCATAAGGAGAAACCACTCAATTCCTAATTATAAATGAGACCAGTTATAGATGTTACTGGCCTAGGAAGCTCTAAAATCCTCAGAATTTTATGGCTTGCCGACAAGTGGTCAAATCTACTTATTTGGCAATTAAAAGTCCAAATAGGCATATCATATCAATTTAATCAAATCTTAAGACAAAACACGTTTTCAGGCACGAAGTAAGCTGAAAATTAGGAGAAATCATGTTAAGAGCATAATCATCATCGTCGTTTTGCATGCTTCACATCAGAGACAACACACAAAAATCAAAATATTTTTGGATTTTTATGATTTTTGGATTTTTATATTTTTGAAAGCAGTAAAACACACGACGGAAAATAAAACACACAAAAGCACACAAACTCTCCCCCAAACCTAAATGTCACAGTGTCCTCAATGTGACTCTACAGCAGATAAGACAGAAAATCCACAGCCAATCCTAAGGACAACTTGACTTAAGGGGAAGAAAAAAAAAATCTAAGAAAACATGAAAAACAAAAATAAAAAGGAAAGAAATTACCGTATACAAGGGTAGCTTCCCCAAACCAGCTACAATGTGGGGGTTCGTCTTATAGATTAGTTCTCCACAAAAGACCGTGATCAAAACCGCTTAAGGCTCTCAAGAGTCGATCAAACATCTGCGCATGTGCTACACAAAAGCATAAGTAGCACCAAGATATAAAGAAGACAAACAGAGACAAAGTCAATGATCGTCTTAGCCTATCAGACGAGCTAGACCAATCCTCAGCATGGTGGTCATAGTGCATAAGAAGACTAAGAATGTTAATAGGCGGCTCGTAAGGCAAGAGGTAAACATCAGATATCTCAAATTCACCCCAAGGCTTATCATCGGGTATAGATTGCATAAAATAAGAGTTAGAACTCTCAAGACCACTTAAAAGATCAATCTTACCGATCTCTACGAAAGAATTATCACAATCCTCCCCACTAATCATATGCTCAAACAAAGGCTCAAGAGAAATAGGGTCAAAACAATCAGTGGGTGAAAGTGATTTATCCTCAATAAAAGGGAAAAACTCGAATTTCTCTAAAATGGGTTTCTCAAAGAAATCATTGTCAATATCCCATCTATCTACACTTTTTTCACTCAAAGAATCAATAAAAAGTGTATTCTTCCCTTCGCTTTGATTTTTCCGCTCAATCTCAAGATCCTCTCTTTTGTTCAATTCTGTCTCCAGAACCTCATAATTGACATCAAATGACACTCTCTCAAAATCACACAAATCAAAATCATTCATGTTATCCTCAATTAAAAGAGCATCATTCAGAGCATCCAAACACACGTTTTCCTCAAAAAACACACATTTTAGCTCACAATCATTCGTGGGGGTTTGTTGATCTTGGATAGATTGAACATTATACCCATCATCATCATCATCATCATCAATTATGTTCACAAGAGATGGGAATGATTCACTTACCTGGAGGTTCTTTACTACTTCCATAGGCGTACTCGGTTGACTTTGTTGCTTTTGGCTTACTAATTGGGCAATTTGATTGTTCAAGATTTCATAATGATCTAGCAATTGGCCTATTTGAGTATCTTGCTTTTGTCGAGCTTGCATGAATTGTAGCAATAAAGCCTCGATTTCCGCCTTGTCATTATTCCGCCTCAACTCTAATTCAGCACTATTACGGGCTAAATATTTAAGGATTTCCAATCGTTCCTCGTAAGAGATATAATTAAACATCCCTCCGCAATTTTTCTCAATTCTAGCCCGTGACTCATCATCAACACCATTATATATCATATGACACATATCTTGTATATCAACATTAAAGCCATTTTGAATAATGAAAGACTCAAGTCTATCCCAATAATTATGTAGTGACTCATGTTTGAATTGTGGGAAGTAAAAATTAGTCATAATGGTGAATGATAAAAAAAAAATTATATACAAAATAAAAAAAAATTATATACAAAAAATAACCTAGAACCTAAAAAAAGATAAACAACTAAATAACACCGTCTCCCCGGCAACGGCGTCAAAATTTGACAGGGTTAGTCGTATCCCTAATCAAAGATACCCTAAGGACACCAACTGATGTAGATAGTGAAGTCAGGGGTCGAACCACAAGGAGACAGGATTTAATCGTCTATTTCTAAGAATTAGACTCTAGGTTATGGGTCACTGTTGAGTTGGTTTTGGTAGGCTAATAACTAATTACTGACAGATAAATCAATAAGGGCAAAGTCTAGGGTCTCAGGTTCACATTGAATATTACTCGGGTCAGGGAGTCAATTAACAGGTCAATAATCGAACTACCTAAGGTGCAAGTCCGGTCGGTACACTATAACCTTTAGATCTACACTTAACCTGCGGTCGCTAGCATTAAGTCAGTCTACCCAAAATATCGTGACCTAATTAGTTCTTAACCCGGTCGGCGAAAAGTTCTAATTGCGATACTAATTAATTGAATTATGCATCAAACAATTAATCAGAATTAAAACGATAATCCGGCGATAGTTCATACGATTATAAACAGGTCAATTGACTATAACTCTAATAATACGCATCGATCCACTAAACCCTAGATGAGAAATTAGCTACGCATAATAAAACTAATCAGACAAGAAAGAAAGAAATCAAATCTAAACATATCAAGATGAATTAACAATCAATTGAATGAAATAACAATATTAGAACAATAAATAAAGATGAATTGAAAGAGAATTGAAATTTAATACCGAATGATGAAGGAAATTGTAAAGATCTCTAGGTAGACTAACTAAACTATGAAAACTGAATAATGAAAAGTGTGTAAAAGAAGGTAAAAGAAAAGTGTAGAATGAAAAGTTTCAGGAAAAAAAATGTCTGATACAAGTCAGGAAAACTGATTTAAAGAGTATCAGTTGGGCTCGAAAACAGGCCCAAAATTTATGCTGAAATCGGGAATGACGCTTGGCCCGGATTGAGTACACTCGATCGAGTGCCTGATGGCACTCTATCGAGTGACACCCAAAAATATAGGTAGAGAGCTTCACGAAGTAGCACTCGATCGAGTGCAGTAGGACACTCGATCGAGTAGCGCTGTAGGTCACAGCATCGCGCACTCGACTTCAAACGGCTGCCATTTCTTCGTTACTTATTCAAATCGGAAGTGTGATATACCGTTGGAAAGCTAAGAGAAAGAGCTTTCCAACGCAACTGGAATCATTCTGATTGAAGTTGTAGAACGAAAGTTATGGACGTTTGAAGTTGACCCTTGTGTAGGCGATCATTATCTCATCTCGTTTTCTGTCTTTTCCTTCTTCTGTCTTTGTTTCTTCGTGTATTCCGCATCTTCTTCCTTTGTTTCCGTGCTTAGATGCGAATTCTTCAATTATCTATTCCGTAATGCTCTGATTAGCTCCAAATGCATCCAAATCTACAAAATACACACAAATACGGAAGTATCGACATTCAAAGTATATATTGCATCATTATTAACGAGTTAAGCACAAAACCAGAGATAAAACTAACAATTAGGGGATGAAAATATGTAAATAAATAACACTCATCAATACACTTATATTTGAGGCGTTTTCGACCGATATTAATTTATCGCGTAATTATACCATCAAATGTTCTCTGTTGGATCTAAAAATTTTTGTGGGCGTTATATACGGCCTAGGTAACACCCCATAAAATTTTCAGTCATATTTTTTTTGGACCCCGAATTTGCCAAAAAGCGTGGATAATACACTTCAATTTGCGGCGTTATCAACCGATATTAGTTTATCGCGTAATAAAACATTCAAATGTCATCTGTTGAAGCTAAAATTTTGTGTCGACATAATATAAGGCCTAGGTAACACACTCGTAAAAATTTTGGCCATATTTTTTTTGGACTCCGAATTTGCAAAAAAAAACAAGGATAATACACTTCAATTTGAGTAGTTTTCGACCGATATTAGTTTACCGCGTAAAGACACCATCAAATGTTCTCTGTTGGTGCTAAAATATTGTGTGGGCGTAATATACGGCCAAGGTAACACCCCGTAAAATTTTCGGCCATATTTTTTTTGGACTCCGAATTTGCAAAAAAAAACGTGGATAAATACACTTTAATTTTAAACGTTTTCGACCGATATTAGTCTATCGCGTAATTAAACCTTCAAATATTATCTGTTGGAGCTAAAATTTTGTGTGGACGTAATATACGGCCTAAGTAACACCCCATAAAATTTTCGGCCATATTTTTTGTGGACTCCGAATTTGCAAAAAACGTGGATAATTTGAGGCGTTTTCGACCGATATTTGTTTATCGCATAATTAAACCTTCAAATGTACCTGTTGGAGCTAAAATTTTGTGTAAGCGTAATATACGGCCTAGGTAACACCCCGTAAAACTTTGGGCCATATTTTTTTTGGACTCCAAATTTGCAAAAAAAAACGTGGATAAATACACTTCAATTTGAGGTGTTTTCGACCGATATTGTTTTATCGCGTAATTACACCTTCAAATGTTATCAGTTAGAGCTAAAGTTTTTGTGTGGACGTAATATACGGCCTAGGTAACACCTTGTAAAATTTTCGGCCACATATTTTTTGGACTCCGAATTTGCAAAAAAAATGGATAATACACTTCAATTTGAGGCGTTTTTTGACCGATATTAGTTTATCGCGTAAAAAGACCCTCAAATGTTCTCTGTTGATGCTAAAATATGGTGTGGGCTTAATATACGGAGTAGGTAACACCTCATAAAATTTTCGGCCATATTTTTTTTGGACTCCGAATTTTCAAAAAAGCGTGGATAATACACTTCAATTTGACGCGTTTTCGACCGATATTAGTTTATCGCGTAAAGACACCATCAAATGTTCTTTGTTGGTGCTAAAATATTGTGTGGGCGTAATCTACGGCCGGGGTAACACCTCGTAAAATTTTCGGCCATATTTTTTTGGACTCCGAATTTGCAAATAAGCGTGGATACACTTCAATTTGAGGCGTTTTTTACCGATATTAGTTTATTGCGTAATTAAACTTTCAATTGTTATCTGTTGGAGCTAAAAAAATTGTGAAGTGTAATATACGGCCTAGGTAACACACCGTAAAATTTTGGGCCATATTTTTTTTGGACTCAGAATTTGCAAAAAAAACGTGGATGATACACTTCAATTTGAGTCGTTTTCGACCTATTTTAGTTTATCGCATAATTAAACCATCAAACGTTCTTTGTTGGAGCTAAAATTTTGTGTAGGCGTAATATACGGTCTAGGTAACATCCCATAAAATTTTCGGCCATATTTTCTTTGGACTCCTACTTTTCAAAAATACGTGGATAATACACTTCAATTTGAGGTTTTTTCGACCGATATTAGTTTATCGCGTAATTAAACCATCAAATGTTCTCTGTTGGAGCTAAAATTTTGTGTAGGCGTAATATACGGCCTAGGTAACATCCCATCAAATTTTCGGCCATATTTTCTTTGGACTCCTACTTCGCAAAAATACGTGGATAATACACTTGAATTTGAGGTTTTTTTCGACCGATATTAGTTTATCGCGTAATTTAACCTTCAAATGTTATTTGTTGGAGCTAAAAATTTTTGTGGACGTAATATACGGCCTAGAAAAAACCCCGTAAAATTTTCGGCCTTATTTTTTTTTGGACTCCGAATTTGCAAAAAAACGTGGATGATCATTTCAATTTGAGGCGTTTTCGACCGATATTAATTTATCGCGTAATTAAGTCATCAAATATTTTCTGTTGGAGCTAAAATTTTGTGTGGGTGTAATATACGGCCTAGGTAACACCCCATAATATTTTTGGCGATATTTTTTTTGGACTCCGAATTTTCAAAAAAACGTGGATAAATGCACTTCAATTTGAGGCGTTTTCGACCGATATTAGTTTATCGCGTAATTAAATCTTCAAATGTTATTTGTTGGAACTAAAAAATTTTGTGGACGTAATATACGGTCGAGGCAACACCCCGTAAAATTTCCGGCCATATTTTTTTTGGACTCCGAATTTGCAAAAAAAAACCTGGATAATACACTTCAATTTGAGGCATTTTCGACCGTTATTATTTTATCGCGTAATTAAAACTTCAAATGTTTTCTATTTGAGCTAAAATTTTGTGTGCACGTAATATACGGCCTAGCTAGGTAACACCTTGTAAAATTTTCGTCCATATTTTTTTTGGACTCAAAATTTTCAAAAAATCGTGGATAATAATAATAATACACTTCAATTTGAGGCATTTTCGATCGATATTAGTTTATCGCTAATTAAACCTTCAAATGTTCTCGATTTGAGCTAAAACTTTGCGTGCACGTAATATATGACCTAGGTAACACCTCGTAAAATTTTCTGCCATATTTTTTTTGGACTACAAATTTGCAAAAAAACGTGGATAATACACTTCAATTTCATATATTTTCGACCGATATTAGTTTATCGTGTGTAAAAACACCATTAAATGTTTTCTGTTGGAGCTAAAATTTTGCGTGCACGTAATATATAGCCTAGGTAACACCTCGTAAAATTTTCGGCCATATTTTTCTCGGACTCAAAATTTGCAAAAAAACGTAGATAATACACTTCAATTTGAGACATTTTCGACCGATATTAGTTTATCGCGTAGTTAAATCCTCAAATGTTCTCTGTTAGAGCTAAAATTTTGTGTGCGCGTAATATACGACCTAGGTAACACCCGTAAAATTTTTGGCCATATTTTTTTTGGACTCTGAATTTGCAAAAAAAAGACGTGGATAATACACTTCAATTTAGTCATTTTCGACCGATATTAATTTATCGCGTAATTAAACCTTCAAATGTTCTCTGTTTGAACTAAAATTTTGTGTGCGCGCAATATACGGCCTAGGTAACATCTCGTAAAATTTTCGGGCATATTTTTTTTGGACTCTAAATTTTCAAAAATCGTGGATAAATACACCTCAATTTGAGTCATTTTCGACCAATATTAGTTTATCGCGTAATTAAACCTTCAAATGTTCTCTGTTTGAGCTAAAATTTTGCGTGTGCGTAATATACGGCTTAGGTAACACCTCGTAATATTTTTTTCGGACTCCCAATTTGCGAAAAACGTGGATAATATTATCCACATTTTTTCGGTCTTTTGGGTCCCGGAATATAAATGATCAATATTTGCGCCGAACAAACTCCACACCAAATGACCCAATATATTATAAGGGTCATTTGCTTTCAAATCGTGAACTTTAAAAGCCATAAGATTGTCGTTTAAGAAGTGTCAGAATCAGTCGAAACAAGAGTAATACTCCATTTTATTTCGTGATAGAGGGTTCAAATGATCTTTATTAGGCATTCTATTTCTATCTACATGTTTTCGTCAAAAGTAAATCGCGCTTTAGATCAACTTTCCCCTATTTTGAATATAGCAAAAAAAAACTACCGATTTTGAAGCATATTATCCACATTTTTTTTTGTCGTTTGAAACGTGTCATAATAAGTCTTACCAATAGGTATACTCTATTTTATTTCGTGTCAGAGCGTTTGAATAATCATTATTAGGTAGTTGAATAATCATTATTAGGTATTATGTTTCTATCTACAAGTTTTCGTCCCAAAACAATCGCGCATTAGATCAACTTTCCCCTATTTTGAAAATAGCAAAAAACAATCGATTTAGAAGGTTATCATATATCTTCGTTTTTTCAGCCTTTTGGGTCCCGAAATAATAATGGCCAATATTCGCGCCGAACAAACTCCATACCAAATGAAATGCCCCGATTTATTATGAGCGTAATTTGATTTTAAATCGAGTGTTTTAAAACTCATAAGATTGTCGTTTGAGATGTGTCGGAATCAGTCGAAACAAGAGATATATACCATTTTATATTGTGTCAGAGGGTTCGAATAATCTTTAGGCATTCTATTTATATCGACATGTATTGTGAAAAAACAATCGCGGTTTAGATCAACTTTTCCCTATTTTGAAAATAGCAAAAAACAACTGATTTTGAAGGTTATTATCCACGTTTTTTCGGCTTTTGGGATCCGGATTAAAATGAGCCAAGATTTGCGCCGAACAAACTCCACACCAAATGAAATTCCCCGATGTATTATGACTTATGAGGGTTATTTGGTTTTAAAAGTCATAAGATTGTCGTTTGAGACGTGTCGGAAACTCTCGAAACAAGTTGTATACTTCATTATTAGGCATTCTATTTCTATCGATTATATTTATAAACAACTACTCCGTATATTTATATGCAATGGTGCACTGCACATATTGGGCCAGAGGGAAAGAGCTATTTCCGGATGTCCTAAGAAAGACTAATGGACTAACTTGTCGTTGCCAAAATGACACTTTAACCCATGTCATTGTAAAATCTACATAATTTTCTAACACTCTGGATTAATCAGTGAGTGCTCTAAAATTTTCGAATTGAAAATAGCATTATCTGATTCTCAAGAAGATCGATATTGCACCTTATTCACATTTTGCTCATTGTCATCACAAATCATGATTCTCGGGTGAGGCTAGCAAAGACAAGTGAGACTAGCAGAAGTCGGATATTTTCGACAATTAGTCACAACGTGCCTGTTAACTTCAGTAACAACGACCCTTCTTCCCCCAACGAAGGGAATTCCCGACCATAGGAGTGCACGGACAACAAATGTGAGTTCCCACATAATAATTCTCGTGAGACTCCCACATTTTGACATAACGTACCACAGACTATATTCGACGTTCACACTTTTAACATTCAATATTGCATTCATGCGTCTATGGTATAAGAGGACAAGTCAAGTGCAAGAAATTTGGTTGCAAAACTCACGCAAATATAAGAGACATGTAAATCCCAGAAATTAAGAAGGAAGCATCACAACCAATTAATAAAAAGAGAAAAATCCGAATACAAAAACTCCAGGCAAAAAAAGAACCCAAAAACATCGTAGAGCAGTTGAATCTCTAACATCGTAGAGCTGGTCTGGTCTGGTCTGGTCTTAACACAAACAAAAGTGGAAACTAAGAAACCAAGGTGTCGTTGAGAGATAAGGAAGCAAGCTGATCTGCAGGATTGGAGCCTTGTTGAGCAACTGTCCGGAGTACTTCCATTGCCTCGGAAACCTTGGCCTTCAAAGCATCTGGGGACTCCAGCAGGTGCAAAACTTCTGGCTGGTCCATCTCAAGAAGCATACCCGTAACCTTTGCTGCGTTCTCATGCTCTATTGCATCAACTAGTGGATACAAGCTTTCCCCAAGCATCTGCACATTCAATGTCGTACATTCCTAGTTAATTCAACATTCATCGACAACGTAAACAACCAAGTGCAAAGAAGCGGCTTGTTATATAAATCTTTCCGATTTGGAAGGAACCGCCATCCAGCTAACTTATGATATTGGTAACCAGTAGTGTCAGAAAATTTAGTTTTCTTAATTTTGTTTTGGAAAAAAATGTGGAATAACAGGGAGCAAGTAATAAATCAGTGTCAAAAGATGTATAATAATAAAGGGCCGCACCGTTCGCTGCTGGTCAGGAGATGAGTTAGCCAAAGCACTTGCTAAAGCAGTAATCGGCACAGGTTGGGCCATTCCAGTATCACGTAAAGGCATGCCACCCATGTCATATGGAGGAAGCATAGCTCCAGCAATTGGGACCTCAGACATGTTACGACCAGGTGGATATCGGTAAACACGGCCTCTTGGAAGCATCTGAATCAATGCAAAACAACTCATATTATAAAGATTGATTTAACGATAAGCAAAATGATTGTTTATAAACATGTCATTTAATTTATTAAATTCTATCGGAAATATCTAGTAATACAAATGCCATTATAGTGGATATTTATTGTTTCAATGAAATTCTTTGCCACAACTTTATTGACTTTATGGCCGACTGACATAGGACATCCCCGACCCAACTCTTTTGAGATAATCCAAACAAACCCTGGCTTTTTCCCTACCTAGTCGTCTACAATGCTGGTCCTAAATCAGGTTTAGGTAGAGTTTTCTTACTTAAACTATAACATGAAAAGGAAATGAGATAAAAGTGCAACAAACCTGTTGCTGCATCATAGGCACGGGTTGCTGATTCTGCTGAACAGGACCAGAGCCACGTCTTCCTGCTGGTCGCTGACCCTGTTGTCCCTGCTGCATGTATGGCACAAAGAAGTTGGGCATTGGTGCTGCTCCTGGCCTCACTCCAGGCACAAGTTGCTGTTGGTATCCGAATCCAGCCTGTAATAGACATTATACACATTTACACATAAGCTCTAATTGACTTACCAAGAAAATGGGTAAAATATCATTCACACGTCATCACCCTTGTCCCCTCAAAATCCTAGGTTAAGACTAAAAAAATTGCCTACTGGAACTTCGATCAGAAAGTCCGTCCAATCCCCAACACTTGGAAGTATCAGAATTTTACAAACGACCCGTTATGCTTGCCAGGCTAGAATCGTGACAAGCAGGGTATACACAATGGAAATCTTTTCGGCCAAAGATTCAATCAATCGCGTTGCAAAAATCAAGTGGTTACTTTTCACATAATATTGTTTGCCAAAATTAAAGCAAATTTGAAACCCCAGAGAATCACATATTCACATCCAAAGTCGCACATTTACCCAATAAAAAAAACAAAATATAATACTTGCTCCAATTTTCAAATATCTTTCCATTAGATAGTCATTTTAGAGAGTACAAAATAATCAAATGGGAAGATCACAGAAGGCAAGATGAAATATAAGACAATTGTAATTGAGAATTAATACCCCCTCCAATCTCCACTCATAAAGAGATCACTACCTTTTTGACACTATTCACGAGCCGGGAGAATCTATACTAATATTGTTTTGCATTACATAAGAAAAAATATAGATACGTGGGATTTTGTTAGACTTGCTTTTTACAAGTGAGGTAAGATTTGCAATAATATATCATGAGAAATAGATAACTAAACCCTTAATTACCATAATTAGAGGATTAATCTTGTAACTCTTACCTCACTTTAAACTCTTAAAATGTGCCCCTTGGGCACATTTTAGAAAAACCCTTTATTTTATAATGTAAAAGAAAAGACACTTACATTAGAAATTGTGCGTTGGCAATTGTGTGAAAATGAAATGGTGTCTTTCGAATTGGATAAAAAGGATATCAAATAAATAGTATCCATAAAAATTAACACCAACATTTAACACAGAAAATGAAATGAAGCCTCTTCTTACTTGTGGAGGCATCATAGGTGGCGCTTGGCCATAAAAGATCTGCTGTCCAAGCCCTGGGGCACCTGGAGGATACATTGGCATGCGAGGAGCAACAGAATGGGTCATTGCAATCGGCCTCATTTGGGAAAATTGTGCCTGCGACAAAGTATCATTCGTTAACAACACCATCCATATAAATCTCAGCACAATAGCCAAGTCTAGAAAAACTGGAGGTAAATCAGCAATAACAATATTTGAGATTCTGCGAGAAACACAGCTTCAAATTAGGAAACCAATAAGCTAACAGGTTAAAATCTATGTAACAAAACAACAAAATTCAAAGGTCTTACCTGCAAGCGAGCCCTTCTATCTTCTTTGCGTTGAGCAAGGGCAACATATAAAGGCTTGCTGACAATGATTTTGCCATTCATCTCCGCAAGCTGAGATTAGGTAAAAAAACGAAATTACACCAACGAAAAGAGAGATCTTAGAATATGACCCCCATAAACATTATGGACAATCCTAATAGGGTAGTTATGCACTCACAGCCCTAGAAGCTTCCTCAGGGGTTGAAAAGGCCACAAATCCAGACCCCTTGCTGATACCACTGGGATCACGCATAACCTGCAAGTTGGGAGAAATACATTGATACTGATTTTAGATGAGAGGAAATATAGAGAAAGAATAACAATAGTAGTTAAAGATTAGCTAATAACCTTGCATGAGGTAATTTTTCCGTGCTCTGCAAACAACTCTTTCAGCTTTTCATCATCAATGGTGTCATCTAAGTTCTTGATGTATAGATTGGCACCCTGATACTTGTCAGCAGCTTCCTTCATGGTTTGCTCAAACTTCCCCTTCAATTCTTGTTCCCTTTCAGACTTCTTCTGAGCCTTTCCCACATACCACTCTTTCTCATCGAACTTGGTGCCATTTAAGGCATCGACAGCCCTCGCAGCATCTTCTGGGTTGTCAAAGTTAACAAACCCGAAGCACCTTGATTTTCCGTCGGCGTCCCTCATGACTACAGCACTTGTGATTGGCCCATACTCACCAAAGGTTTTCTTAAGGTCATCATCAGTTGTTGATTCTGAGAGATTCTTGACATAAACATTCTGAAACTTTGTCCTGCTTGAAACAGTGTCTCTTTCCTGCTTACGAACAAAGTGTCCAACAAATACCTGCTTGTCATTGATGAGCATACCATTCAGCTTCTCAATGGCCTTTTGAGCCCCTTCCTCAGCATCAAACTGAACAAACCCATAGCCCTTCGACTGGCCGTTGACATCAGTAGCAATCTTGCATGACAGAATGTTTCCAAAGGAGGAGAAAGTATCATGTAAAGCTTTGTGGTCAATTGCCTTGTCCAAGTTCTGCAAAGTTACAGAAAATGCGAGTAAGATACTATGTTACAACAAGGCGGTAGCCAATGCAGTGCTGTATTAAGAAGAAATTTGCCCAAAATACTTGTATAACCATATAGAACAGGATAACCACTATTCAAAGGTCAGATTTTCCGGTGATGATGCGAATATAACTGAACCTTCATATAGCCCAAACACATCCGGCAACAAAGTGAACAAGTTCTCAGAGAACAACAAAATCGCTCAACAAAGACAGTAAGAAAGGAAAAAGAACCTTGATGAAGATATTTCCAGTCCCACTTCTACGGATGCTTGGGTCTCTGTGAGAATACATGATCCTGATCGCCTTTCCATTAAGGGGAGTGAAGTTCAACACATCCAAAGCCCTGGCAGCTGAGGAACAATATCCGAAACAAGACATAAATCCAATTGCGTGCATTAATTAAACACAAACACATAATCAAGACATTTAGTCGGCACAAGAAATGCGACGCAAGAGTTATTTTACATCACTTCAATATTTTGGTAGCAATCACTCATCTTACCAAATCACAATTTCCGCTAATCTCGCAAATCATCACAATATACAACGCAATTAACAATGTATGACAATGTAGTGTTACTACATTGTCTGTAACAACTACTGAATACAGAATACTGAGTATACTGTAACACAAACAACAAAATCCCACGGATTCAAACTAAAAGAAGTAACCATTAACCTCGAATATAACAACATAATCCCTAATTTCATGAAAATCATAGCAAACTAAATAGTATACTCACTCCGCGCCAGCCACTAAGATTGACCCATTTCATTAAAATACTCCGATCTTTTTGGGACTGAGATAGTATCAAATTTAAACGACAATGTACCCACAAAAAACAACCCTAAAAACAAAACCCGACAAATTGAAATAAAATACAAAGAACCCTAAACAGCAAAACATACTATATTTGATTAAAAAAAACAGAAAACTAATTACCAGTACTTCAATGCGACAAAATAGTTTAATTAAGGTAAAAAAAATTACCATCCTGAGGGTTACTGTAGTTCACATAACCATAGCCGAGAGAACGGCGAGTAGTCAAATCTCTACAAACCCTAACTGAAACAACCTGCCCAATCTGATTAAACAGATCATACAACTGCGAGTCATTCACATTAAAATCCAAATCACCCACGTAAAGCGACGTCGTAACGAGCGAAGCCGCAGCCGCCCCGGCTCCACCCGGGTTCGAACCCGGTCCGCCGCCGTTCACCACTCCACCCGGTCCAATACCCGCGCCACCCTGAGCCGGAACATGCACCTGAGCCTGAGCCATCTCTCTCCCTCTCTCTCTTCTCCTTGACAAAAATCACAGTAAAATAATAACAGCGAAAAAAAACCCTAATTTTTTCTAAGATAAAGTTCCAATTTTTTGGGGGTTTTTTAGGGTTTAAGGATAAATCGTCGCGAAATCAAGGGATTTCCGACGATGATGATAGGATTTGTGAAATTGAAGAAGTATAAAAACAAAGAGAATAAAAATTTGATGAAATTTTTTTGGGGTCAGAGCAGAAAGTGCTGCACCGCAACCGGCGAATTGGTAACTGTTGGGTTTATATAGTGAGGGATCTGGAATTGAGTTTTGGAAACCCTAATTTGTTTGGTGTTCCCCTGTTTTTTGACCGTTGGATTTGATGCTCAAGTGTGTTTTCTATGGTCACGATTGATTGGACAGTTATTCGTGATGTGCAAATTTTTTGTTGTCCTAAATAAAAGGGGTGACTTCGCAGGTACGTGTGATGTGAGTGACTATGTTACAAGGAGACGTAATGTATTAAATCTTTGTTCGACATACAAAAATGTTACTTGTGTGTTACGTACACGGTGTTATACCTGTAATAATAAAAAAAATTATGTACGAGATTATACTTGTAATGATGGATCTGCAACAATGATTATAGTAATGATTTTTGTAATGATTGTCAACTACGTGATCAGTTACATCCATTATGGCAATAAGATTAATGGTTCCTCGTCGAATCGACATAGGATCTGCAACAATGATTGCCGTAATGATTGTCAACTACGAGTACATGATTAGTTACACTCTTTGTGGCAATAAGATTAATGATTCCTTGTCGAATCGACATAGGATCTGCAACAATGATTATAGTAATGATTGTCAACTACTGTACATGATTAGTTACACTTACACCCATTGTGGCAATAATAATTAATAGTTCCTCGTCGTAGCGACATAGGATTGACTTTATTTAGAATATTATTGAGAGCATGATAGGAATGCAATAAATTTTCGATAACATGTTTGCCAAGCATTAAGAGCATGTTTTGATCATTTTTAGGAAAAATTCAATAAATCACGTGTGACATGCAATTTCTTATTGTCCAACGTAAACCAAACATGAAAACCTAAAAACTGAAGCACTCGAATTAGGGAGATGAGGCTTTTGTAATGAGACAACCACAAAAGGTGATAGATAGAAATTGAAAACTACAACAAGTCACGAGGGGCAATACTCGTGACTTGAGTTAAACTTATTTTATAATTAAAAATTCAAATGGATTCGTTGATTGTTTTATATCAGATAGGTGGGGACATGATTCGAAATAACCCAATTCAAATTCGAACGAGAGTCATCAATCTCTATTACGAAGTATTTTCTTTTGCAAAATTCTTGTTCAATATAGGCTATTGTTCAAGCGTATTCTAAAATTTGTCGTCTCTCAAGATGTTGGGCCTACGCGGCTGCTTTTATTTTTACTAGATTTGACTTTGATATTGCAAGGAGATGAGTGTCCGGATAGTATCTCGACTATCCACTAATTTTTTGTAAATTTGGTTTTATCTTAATATCCTTAACAATTAATAATAATACAGTAATAATACCAAGATGACCGAACTTAAATAAACAAATTCAATAAGTGACATTATTATTGTACCATTGTTAAGTTAAGACTGAAGTTAAATAAGGGTTCATTCAACAATGTTCGGGGTGAGTCCTAATCAACTGCGATTGTCGCACTAAGCTGAGACTAAACCTTGGGCAATTCTACTACGGAGTATTTTTTTTGTCTTCATTTAGTCAATAGTTCACACTTTTCTTTATTGGATGTGTCAGTCAATAGTTCACAGATAAGTTTCATACTCTATTTTTTTTAATAAACTAACAATAAATCATCTATTTTCTTATTGTACCGGTAGTTTTTCAAAATACAAAGTTGCTGGAGAGGGGACTCGAACCCGGGTCATTTGCGTCAAATATTGATCACATAACCAACCTCACAACCTCATACTTGATGCATTATATCAATGAAAGAATAGTCTTATACTTTTTAATTAAACAATTTATCAAAACTCTCATTCTTTTTCTCATAGATTTTAACAACACTTTACAACACTTTACAAATATTTGATTTAATTTAGATATGGTTATTGTTTCATTTAATTTTGTAATGATTTTAATAATCATGTCATAAAAATATGATTTAAAATAAATATATATATATATATATATATATATATATATATATATATATATAAACATATACGGAGTATTTTTCAAACAATTGGAGAAATAAATAAATATTTTTATGGTTGCTATGGAGTATTAAAGAATATTTAATCAAAATTTTATATTAATTGGATTATGACCATAAATATTTAAGTTAAAATTGGATATGTCATTTACTCATTTATGATCATTTTCGGGTCCCACGACTCGCATTGTTTTTTTATAGATGTCGTTGTTACAAAAATATTGTGCCCCCCTACCGAGGAAATCCTAGGTCCGCCACTGCCTAGGACGCTAAACAAAGAAGCTCATGAGCTAGCTTCCATGGCTCTACACTCTTTATCTTTAGCAATCAATTACATATCGAGTACATATATCGCGTAGAAACAGAACAACAATACAAATCTAAAGCCCAAATTTGATGTATTTACGAGAGCTGCCCTAGTATAATTGCCCAAGTGGGGGTTGAACTTGCGTTTGATTCATCTTTTCCGGAAGCGATTTGAGCTTGACGGAAATTGATATAATATAATCCCGCTTTTCTCTAAAAAAAAGGGGCGGCTGTTACTTAACGGGTATAGAAAATTGAATTGCAGTTCGTATTACATACATCAAGTTTGGATGCAAGATGGTTGCTCTCTCCATAACAGCCTCTTGTACACATTGACGACATTGCCGCTTGTACACAGGCCAGGTTGGGACCAAAGCAATTGCATCAGTTGGAACAACGTCCATACTCATAGGCCAGGCTCGCTTACCCTCAGACAGGACCATGAAAGCCCTTAAACGTTCCGATGAACCAGAGTCATCAGAAATATGATCCCAACCAGAAATAATACAAGTAAGCCAAGGGAAATTTTTTTATAGTTAGTCTTACAATTAGTCAATTACAGTGCAAAGTTTGCCTGCAAATCTTACCTGATAAAGTACTGAAGAATTTATGATCCTAAGTACCTAAGAGGGGGAGGGGGTTGAATTAGGTAACTTTTAAAATTTCAACTTAATCTTTATTGATTAAAGTACTAGACTTAACATACAACGGACAGTCAACTGTTACGCTTTATCTTAGCAAGGAGTACGGCTACAGAACAAAGCCACAGTATGAGCGACTGTTATCAGACTGTATTCGATTCGCTTAGCAGAATGAGAAGCTACAGACGAATGTCACAGTATGGGCGACTGTTGCATGAAACGTGATAGCACAACTAAAACTAAGTTTAAAGTTCGAGCAAATAAAAGAAAAACAAAATAACATGCTTTTATCGAAAGAGGCAGCGGAAAAATAAAGAACACGATATTTTTGAATTGGTTCGGCCAACACTCTAAGGGCCTACGTCCAACGCTTTTCTTATTGCTTTTCTTTAGAAATCTACTCCGAAATCAAAAGACCCTTACAATGAAAAGCGACCCATAACCTACTCCGGTTATGACCAACAACCTACTCCGGTTGTGATTTGAGTTTACAAGACTACTCCGTCTCTAACTCACCAATGACCTACTCCGGTCACGACCAATAGCCTACTCCGGCTACGACTCTTAATAACTTAGAAAGTTACAAAGATTACAATTGAAAAAAAGTTAGACAAGAGTGTGTGTGATTCGTGTGACAGTGTGTTCGACTGTGACTTTGAAATTACTGAAGACTTTCTCTTTTGAAAATACTTTGCAAAATGCTTTTAAGATAAAAACCTTTGAAAACAAAATGCAATAAATGAAGTTTTAGTTTGAAAGCCTTGAGAAATAAATGAGGCAAATAGGTTTCTTTTATAGTAGATGTGGAAATGGGTAAAAGAATGTGACTCATTGAAAAATACAAAGGTTAAAAGGAAAGCTTTGACTTTGTTAAAAAAGAAAGCTTTTTCAAAAAGAAAGGGAAGCATGTTTAAGGTTTACCAAAGCTAAAGGGAAGATGTTAACTTGAAAGGTAATACTTGAAAGTAGAAACAATTCAAGGTCACTTTCAAAAGTGAAGAACCATTTTTGGAAAACCTTGGAGAAGAGGTGCATTGTTTTACAAGAAACCAAACCATCCCTTTTTCTTAAAGAAATCAGATTTTTTCAAAGTCAATTTAAATTTGTAAAAAGATTTTTCTGAAGTTTTAACTTTTAAAATTGAAATCTTTTTGAATCAATAAGAGCTGTCGAACGATGTAACAGTCAGTCCGACTGTTACATACTGCTGTACCGAAAAACACATACTTTGCCATTCTTAGTGACTATGGACTTAGACTCGATTCTATTCTCTTTTCTTGAATTTCTTGATCTTTATCTTAGGTAGCTTTGGCTTGTCTTGATATCATCATTCTTGAATTAACACATTTGATAATTATCTCACTAATGACGATTAACCTATTATGATTAAACTAGAGCACAAGTTAAATTAGGCATTGTCATTATCAACAAACCCAACAAATACACAACTCAATTTTTCCTATAAATATCGCAAGCCTATCCATTACATTGTGAGCCAAAAATAGCCAAAAATCATTAAGGGTATGTGCAACGTATCAAATGTCGGCGTCACTCCCTGTAAAAAATAAGGAAATTGTTTTCAATCTTAATCGCAAAAATGTGCAGCTCGTGCCAGCCTTCTCTTGGCCTGATTTGATCATTGCGAAATACCACGGGTACATGCACTCAATGCCTATGGCTCTGCCTTTATACACAGTCGTTTAGCAGGAGTATCGAGGTTCATGTGACTATCAAACTTCTTGAAGACCTTGACGTCACACAAATTCCCTCCTGCTTCGTCTGCAAACATGATCTTCCTTTCTTTGGTGACTGTCTTTGTTTCTGGACTAGATACATTTTCTTCCTTGGGTTTCTCAGGACTAGATACATCTGCTTCTGCTAAACTCTGTTGTGTTGACAAAGTCATATCAATATCAGATGATCTATGAAGTAAGCAACAATGACATTACCAATGCAGGATAAACGCAGCGGAACGTAAAGCCTTATTCTGTGTTAACAGCACAAGATGACTGTTCCTAAATCAGTCAGCGTAAATTGCATCGGATAATTCCATCGTAATCCAGGATAAAAAATACTATGATTTTTTGGCTTCATTGAAAATGAAAACAACTATGAACATATTGGAACATCATCAAAATCATTCCAAGTCTGCAGAAAAATGTTGAGAAATACTCCATACTAACCATGATTTTGCAGAAACGGTTGCAATCCCGTGACATAATGTCTAGCCATCGTTGGGCCGTTTCTTCTACTTTTCCAGCATTCTCAACAGCTAACCGCGCCTGTAAAACACAAATACGTGAGATTTGTTGCACAGGGTGGGGTGTATGCATGCCATTTAGAAGAGACAGCTGTTTTACCAGTGAGACATTTTTTTATGTGACCTATACATTCAAAATGTATTACCTTTGTTTCAATATAATCATCATGTTTGGTCAAGTTTGATTTTTTTTTACTGTAATATTATTGAAAATTATAAAAAGTTGGTCTGTATATGAAATGGAGTATATTACATTTTCGATTAAAAAGAAGTAATATATAAATGCAAAAAGAATATGGTCAGACACGAAGATTATGGTGAAAAAAGAGAGGACTTTGCTTGCATTGGCTAAAGTAGAAAAACATTCTCATCTGATGGAGTCAAGTTCTGTGCAATTAAGATTAGCAGTTGGTTGTGTTTTCCATCAGCATTAAACAAGAAAAAAAAGATTATTTTTAATAGACGTTGATTTACCTCATCAGTGCTGAATTTTGATTTTATGCCCGTTCTAGACTCGTGTTGAAGAGCATCAACAATTATTGATTTCATCGACCTCAATTCTGACACAAGCTTTGTTGCTATGCGATCCATGTCATGTACCTGTTGCTTTGAGAATGCTATGGCTTTTTGAGAGCACATTTGAACAGAGCAGATATTACCCACATTTTGTGACCCTTGAGCGGTTTGGGCACCGTTCACAGATCGTCTTGAGTGAGGAACTCTTCCCTCATATTTCCCTTTTCTCATTCTCTGCCTTTTGGAACTTGAATCAATTCGAGCTACACTAGCATGTTGCCTTGAACTAGAAGATCTGGTTTCATTTCTCTCAAATAGTAGCTTCCCTTTGCATGCTGTTGAAATGTCAGATTGTTAAAATCAAATCTATTGTTAAGAGCAAAAACATAAAAAAAATTCTAATAAAAATCCATTTGAAATTTTATCCTCTCAGATTAGTATAGCAACAAAAGATAACTGTAATAAAAATTCTTTTGTGTTCTGCCTTTTGAACTGATTGACTGACTCATCACCAAGGCAGTAAGGTATGTGACTAAGACATAGCAGTCGATAAGGAACTTTGCTGCCTAGCAACATCACCTCTAGAGACCCTTCTAACTCCACACCACATTGGCAATTAGGCTTTCAGGGTACAAGTGCTGTACTCTCTGCTCCACTCAAAAGAGATTGGACTTCTTTGCACCAAAAAATGTTCTATCCTTCACTTCGATGGTAACTGACTGAATCTCGAGTGGTAAGTGTATTTACAACTTATATTCACTCCATTGCATTTGGTTCGATACATTTGATTAAAATATACCTCACTCATATTACACAAACGTATAGAACCAAATGGAATGGAAGGAGTGCTCCCTTAATCCTATTTATATTATCCCCATCATTTTTCGCCCATCCCTAAATCACTGTCCTCTTTCTATGTTTGGTAGGTAATATTTAAAATGTGAATTTCCTATGCTATTCTTAGATAAGTAACATGATGACCAGGGTAACAAGGCATCTCTTAATGTAAGCACTTTAATGTCAAGGGACAATAAGATCATACTCAAAACATGAATAAAAATGGGATGATTGTCCTGTGTGCAACTTACAATGAGTCTCAACATCATCTTGTTGTCCGTCTAAATTCATAGCCTTGCGTAGCCTTTCCTGAGAGGTTGGAGAGATGATCTGCATGAACACAAAAGTGTCATTAGTTCAATATTTGTCTTTTTTCATTTCTTTATTTTTTGGGAGAGGAAAGGTTCAAAAGTAGTCACCTTTCTCGCTGAAAGGAGCCTTCCTGGAGAATGTGGCATCATCGCATTTTCACTTGCTTCAGTTGCTGCGGATACTGTCGGTTCTTCAATAGCATTACTACACTGAGGAGGAGAACATGACAGCATAGCAACAAAATTATCAACTGACGACCTTCTGTCTTCATCCACACAGGTTGTTTCAATATGCATATTGACATCCTTAGATTCCCTTGAATCATCATTTTGAGTCTCCTCACCAATACAAGGAGACTCTAACGAAAGATTCCCATCACTAATTGCATCATCACCTTCAAAGCAACGAAAATCAGTATCTTGGAAAGCAAGGGGATCACACTCGGATAACACTCTTTCTGGAGACTTGTCACATGTCATTTGATCGGACATGTCATACTCTCTAAAGGACTCTGAACCCTCTATCATCATTATCTCCTCACAACTGGAGCTTTCAGGATTGAAAGGATCATTCCCTGTGTGGTCAATTAGTTCGTATGAAATTTGATTGAGAACACAATTTTGTGTGTCGACTGATGTAGGCTGGAATGAATTTGTCGTAACATCCTGATATGAGGAATAGCATTCACAAGGCCCCGCCATTTCACAAGTTGAATTCCAGCGGTCGTCACAATGAACACGGCAAATAGCTAGCGGCTGTTCATAGCAAGGTTCATAGCCTTCCAGTTTAATCTGAAGAGGTTTAGATATCTCTCTACTGATTTCAACTATTGCTAGGCTACTTGGTTTATCGCCAATTTCTGGGGATGCTGAGCAACTATTGAATGTTTTCTTCACTTCCTTCTTCTCCGACATATCATACTCTCCAAAGGACTCTGAACCCTTTATCATCATAATCTCTTCACGACAGGAGCTTTCAGGCTTGAAAAGATTATTCCATGTGTGGTCAATTAGTTCATATGGAATTTGATTGAAAGAACAATTTTGTATGTCGACTGATGTAGGCTGGAATGAATTTGTCGTAGTATACTGATACGAGGAATACCATTCACAAGGTCCCGCCATTTCAGAAGTTGAATTCCAGTGATCATCACTATGATTATGGCATATGGCTAGCGGCTGTTCATAGCAAAGTTCATAGTCTTCCAGTTTAATCTGTAGAGGTTTATATATCTCACTACTGATTTCAACTATTGCTAGGCTACTTGGTTTATCGTCAATTTCAGGGGATGGCGATGCTGAGCGACTATTGAATGTATTCTTCCCTTCCTTGTTCTCCGACTTTGCTTTCTTGAGCACCTTCCTCCTCAAACTGACAAGAGTTTCCTTCAACTCAAGATCATCCTCTTCACAAACTTCTTGTTTTACAGCTACAAATTCAACAGCTTTTCTTTTCTTTGATTTGCAAGACTGTCTAAGCTGTTTCAATGTTACTGTACCCAAGTCAAGCTCATCCTCTTCATCCACACACTCAATTTTAACTCGAACATTTGCTTTATCTACACAATTGGTCATAGCCAGAGACCTGTCGACTATCGGTTGATGTGTTACAGGCAGCGAATCCCGACATTTTGACCCATCAGAATCATAGATTTGTTTGATGTTCTTGAACTTGAGTACCGGCTTTCCGCAAGCAATGTTGTGCATTTTGACTAATTTACCACCTTTAATTGCCGAGATGAAGTGCACCTGACTACAGCCTACTACCTCCATTTGAGTCCTGGGCACACAGAAAACGACAAAACCCTCACTTTGTGCTAATTGAACACCCTATTATCCTATGAGATTAGAAGCAAGCTCAAACAAAATACCATACCCCTAAAACAGACAAAGAATTTGACTTTCGACATTGAAACATCGTACATTTGATAGACTAAGGTCTTGATTTTTATTAACTACGGATCACGAATATATTAGTCAATTGAATTCCTGGTAGAGGGGAAACCGGATTATTACCCAATAACATGCATTTCACCTAATAAACTCGATACGAATGGGATCACATTTGAAGAATTCGATCAAAATCAAGATCTAAAAGCTGAATACAAACAAGTTGCAATACAAATTCCAATCAAACAGATGCGAGAACTCAGAACTGTAATTAAATAATGACGATCTAATAATCTAACAACTTTGAGGATACACACATTTGATAGATTTTGAGACGATGATAAACCCTAGAAAAACCCCTAAAAGTGAAAATCGAATCAGAATTCAGAAGTGAGGAGAAAAACGAGCAAATCATGAAATTAAAGAAAGAAATCATGAGGATACATACCCGTTGAGAGTTATCGGAAGAAGAGAAGAGCTGAATTGGAAATAATCGGGAGTTGATTTTGAGGGAGAAAGGGTTTTAGAGAGAGAGTGTGTGTGTGTGTGAGTGTTGGCAGAAATGGAGGTCGAGCTTAAAAAAGGGGGATCTATATTTGGCGGCAAAGGGTTTATGGCGGGAGTTTTTGTTTAACGTGTGAAGCCCGCCTGGGCGGCCTCATTATTGGTTGTTACCGTTTGATTCACCACGGGCCGCCCTCCAACAAAGTAGTCCCTCCGTTCCATTTAATTTCATACATTTGTCTTTTTAGATATTATTTATGAAGGTGGAGAATTTTCAATACAAGTTCTAGCCTATAAAAGAAAAGATAGTCAATGTGAGATTTTATTTAAATCGTCTAACCGAGTGCATTATAAATATCAAATTTTTATAATTTCTAGTACTTCCTCCATTTTCTTTATATCTTCCCAATTTTTTTTTCGGTCCACTTTTTTTTTATCTTCCCATTTCATTTCTTTCCTTTTTGGTCCATAATTTTTACCATACTACCCTTACTATTTACAACACTTTCCATCTTTATTATTTTCTATTTACCCACACTTACCATTCTACCCTCACTATTTTTTAAATTTATTATTTTATATTCATTACAAAAAAAATGTGCAAAAGTAAATGGGAAGATAAAAAGAAAATGAATGAAGTAATATGGAACTAAAGTTATGGACAAAAGAAAACGAACATTGACATAAGTGCATAAATTAAACGTATGGAATCAAATGAAACGGTGCAAAAAAAACGTAAATGTTAATAATTATATATAAGCTCGAGTTAGACTCGAACTCACATTTTAGCTCGCGAACTTGGTTGCAAACTCAATTTACACAAGTTCGAGTAAGCTCGAATTACTCGAAATCAACTCGAGTTCGAATTTTGCTTAACGAACCCGAGACGAGCAAGACCAAACTCGTGCTCGACTCGACTCATTTACACCCCTAGAAAGGATAGGGGATTGCATTGCATCAAAGCCTTGGTTTAAATTGACGCCCAAATCGAATAATCCAAGTGAAATTCGTTGCGTCAAGGTCATTTCATTTGGTTTGGCCAGCCCCAAAGAAAGCGGAGAGAAAAAAGAGAGAGGGAGAAAGATGAAGGCGGCGGTGAAGGGAAAGTACGAGTACGAGTCTGACGCGGTGGCCACCTCCGCCGTATCAACGGTGTCTCTACCCGCCGGAGATTTGAAGCTCACTGCATCCATGTCCGACGCTGCTTTCATCAAAGGCCCCTCCTTCAATGGCCTCTCTCTTTCCCTTGAAAAACCCGGTTCCTTCATCCTTGGCTTCGACGTCCCCACTCAGGTACACCCTTTCCTTCTCCCTAATTGGCGACGGATATACTCGTTACAAATAAGAAATTAATCGCAGTTTTAATTCAATTCACTGATTTAATTTGGTGGAATAGGATTTTAGGTTTCAGTTCATGAATTCAGTGAGGATAGGAGGGAAGCCATTGAAGATGAACTACATTCACAGCAGAGGTGCTAACCGTACAGTATTAGATGGAACTTTGGTGTTGGATTCAAGTAACAAGGTGTCTGCTAATCATGTGATGGGTTCGAAGAATGGTAAATTCAAGTACACTTATGTGCACCATGGGTTGACTACTTTTGAACCGTCTTATGATTTGGGTAAGAATTCCTGGGATTTTGGTTTATCCAGGACTGTTTATGGGAATGATCTTCTCAGGGCTTCGTATCAGACTGCTAACCGTAACCTACGCCTCGACTGGTCTAGGAATTCAAAGACAACCGGCTGTTTTAAGGTACATTGAGCATTTTCGTTTTTGTCTGAGTCAAGTCAGCATTGAGTTGAATTAAGCCGTCTTCAGCCCAAAAGAACACGCCCTTTTGCGCCCCTAGTTTTTTGCCATATGATGCTGAGCATTATTAATGAATACAGATACAGATTTAGGTTTCATTTTGGCCATTTTGCTCTTCAAGAACTAGTATGAGGTGTCGTGTCCAATACAATATTGGAGTGTGAGACACGACTATTCTGGGCAGAAAAATTGAAATATCAAAGTAGTAACATAGTTGGATAGAATTGTGTGGCTGCATCAAGCTGTTTGCAAATTGCATCAGTCTTTACTTTCAGCTGGTCGGAAAGTTCGGAAAGTGATTCAGAACCTTTAAAACCTTTGGCCATCAAATCTGTACCAGTGCCGCTTCAACGAGGACTGTGATCTTTATTTCTTATAGAATTCGGAAACTTTGAATTGTTACTGATGGGCAATATGTACATGTTTGTTCCATTTTGTATAGATATCTGCAGTCTTCAATCTAGCGGAGGAAGTGAAGATGCCGAAGCTTTTGGCTGAGAGCACTTGGAATATTGACATGTGATGACTTCTCATCAATAATTTGTTAAAAACTCGATATAAATTTATATTACTGTCTGTCGTTGTTGTCAATTGTCGATTTTGTAGCGTTGCTCCCAGAAACCATGATTCCAAACGTGAGGGTTATTTGCCCTGTAAAACTTTTTTTAAAGAAGCCCTGTAAAACTACTTTGTGCATTGTTAGTAGTATGTTTCAGACTACTCCATAGAACCCAAATCTGACTTTGTAAAAGCAAACATGGCGGACAACCAGGTCCTTGCTCCACGGGTCTTGGAATTTGAATTTGATATCCAAACATACGTAGCTCTTTCCATCTCAATCAAGGCGTCTCAGCAATTAATGTGATATTGGACAAATTATTACGGAGTAACTTTTAATTGTGTACCCCCGTTTAATCCAGCAAACTTACCTTACACGTTTATTGCACCTAAAAAGGCTAGAACATTAAAACAATACTCAAGACAAATCATATAACCCCATCCAAGTAGAACTTTAGACTTTAATATTAGTTTTAGGGTTCGTTTGGTTCACCATGGAAATATGAAGTTATCGAAGTTTTCCACACCAAAGGAACTGGTGAGTAACTTCCCCATGAAGTAGACAACCGCACTTCCGACCCCTTAATACTAACAAAAGATACCACGCACAAAACCATTCAATTACTGATAAAACGCACAGTATGATATTTTCCATTATCTTTTTGATATTTATAATTTAATTTTTGCATTTTGTGCTGATTTGAACACCGAATGCCGGTTATTTTTTCCAAGCGTTTCTTATCGCAATAATACTGTGAATGACACTTCCCATTACTTGGGAGTTAGTTAATTACGTTTAATGATTTGTTAATCATTAGCTTATGATTAAATGGTGATTTATCATGCACAGTATACGTATTAACGTTTCATAATTGCTGCTGCCTCACAATTCAGTCTTGCTAACTACTTGATTAATTTTGAAGTGGGAAACTATGTCACTCGAACAAAAAACCTTCAAAACTCTATTCATTAAAATGTACTAGTAATTCAATATCCACACATACATAAAAGACATAGGGTATACTTGACAAAAGAATACAGATTGATTAAGTTACTACAAAAGTGAAAAATAATTATCAATCACGTTCTACGCCCGTCAAGTCCCAGTTCCGCCTTCATTTTCTTCTACAAAAAAATAATCCAAATACACTAACTACTCCTGCAACGGGTAATTTTGGGGGAAGAAATCAAATACAGTACGATCAGCAGCAGCTACAAAATTGAGGGCCATTTTAAAATTTATGGCAACCAATTTTAAAATAAAATGAAAATGAGAAGCGGTTGCTCAGAAAATGAATAGCAGAAATAATCAAATGTTCATTCGAACATCATAAGTCCAGACATAATTTTGCTAATCATCATTGCAACATACTTCAAAATTATTGTAAGATCAGAATCTCAGAAATTCCAGTGAAGGATATACGCAGACATTCGACATGGCATCAATTCCGACCGCCCGTCTGACAATTTCATCATTGATACTAATCATCACTCATCGTTAATAGAAAATGAAACGGGGCAAAAAATAATACACAGGCATCAGATAATTAGAAGAAGAGATTGTTGATCTACATGAAAATATATATATATATATATATTCAGTGTGTAGGATAAGTATTGTATTGTATCTCATCACCTGCCACTCTACTACTACCAAATTTCAGTATAAAAAAATATGTATGAAATAAAAGAGAATTAATTGCATCAGATAATAAGCGAAGTTTTGGGTCAACATGAATGAAATTCAGTGTTAAGCATAAAACAGATTTTCATCATATGCAATTTCTATGGAGAAAATTAACAGGGAAAATGTTGGTAAATCCATTTGACACCAAAGCAATCACAAAGATTATGCTATGGGCTGGTAAGTTCACCAAGATTATTCAATCTATGCATCCGGTTAATCTCCTCATAAATCACCATATTGGCATCAATTACTGAAGAGAATGGGTAAGATCAGATGCAATGACAAGCGTACTTTCAAATTACGATCAAAAAATAAAACACGAAATTGTAAAATCAAATCAAAATATAAGAAGGAATTGAATTGATTGATTTGTGAGGAAAGAAAAAACCCAGAGAGAGAATAGATGATGGGAAAGAGGAAGAGGCAGTGAGGAATGAGGAGGGTAGGGTTTTGGTATATATAGTGACATAGTGAAAGATGGGGTTGCTGTTTGTTTTTTAGGGTTTTGGTGACTGGATTTCAATTTTCAAAGTAACGGCCTAACGGGCCTCCGTCCACCCTAAAGCCCTTAATCAGCGGCTTGCATCTAGTTCTACATTTCTGCTACCCGCAAAAAGTACTTCTCAAAAAATGATCCGATTCAACAACACATTTATATGATTTAACTCGACAACTTTACACTAAATCTAATAAAGTTTACAACAAAACCCGAAATCTTTATGATAAAGCTCAAAATCATATAACTCGTTGTACATATAACTATGTACAACTGGTTGTATAATCTTCTCATTGCAAGACACACTCATTGTGTGATTCAACGTGTACGACCTTACTCGCTAATCTATTTCCCTCGTACAATTCGTTGCACTCTTATATCTTTTCGTGCCACACTTTGTACACTTCTCAAGGTGGTAATCTGTCTTCCAAAACAACACGCATCTATTAGGGGATGAATCGATCTTCTTATAAGAATTTGTATTAAGATCTTAATTTAATAATCCCTCATATTTCTCATTTTCTTCCCCTTTCTTTATTACGAATTTACGTATATGTGAGGTATATATCCCTATTTTATTAAAACAAGGTTTTTTTAAGCCTTCACAATCAGTTTCACCGAAAAAAACTTACGTGTCACTCCCACAATTATTTGGGGATTATTTAATTCATCAACCTATTAACTACCCAAGTTAACTTATTTTTAACCTTAGTTAACTTTAAGTTTAAGTTAAAGTTTACCCATTTTCAAGAGTTTAAATATTTTGCTCTCATTATTTTAGTTTTTTGTGACTACTTTCTTTATTATTAGGCCTACCACTAAATATCCCGTGATTAAATTAGTCAAAACTATAACTTTTTTAATTGAATTAATATTTCGTTAAACGATTCATTAATTATGTTTAGTAATAAAAAATTCATCCTATTCATACAATATTTTTTTAAGGCATCACACTTTTAAACAATGAATCGTTGTTAAACTAAATATAAGTCAAAATTTAAATAAACTTTACTTCAAATTAAATAAATACTCCCTCCGTCTTAGTCATCTGTTGTTCTTTTATATTATTTGTGATTTAATTAAATGACAATAAATGACCGAGACAGAAAGAGTAAGTCCATAGTTAAAAATAATGTAGCACAATTCTAGTACATTAAAAATTACAAAGGCACGTTTAAATATGACAATAAATATTAAAATTAAAATGTACATTTTAATATAAATTAATTTTCTCAGATCTGAAAAAAAAAAAAAAAAATCATCACCGAGAATTTAAAATTGTTAAATATAACTCGACAACAATTGTGAATAGCAATCTGCATTGAAAAAACTTTATATTAATAATTAAACTATACTTAATATTAAATTTATTCCAAATCAAGATATATAAAAATATTATTAAATCTTAACTAATATTGTTAAGATATCAGCTCTTATACAATATCATCGGTTCTTATTATCAAAAAAATATTGATATTAAATATAGTAGCAACTCCTAATACAGAGTAACTGACCCACTATTTTACCCATTAAATTTAAATAAGTACAATAAGTTAATCAACTACCCATGATATCTCACTATGTTACCCACTAAATTTAAATTACTACTATAAGTTAACCAACTACTCATGATTTTCCACTATGTTACCCACTAAATTTCACCAACTTGCAACTTTCACCACATTATAAAACCCCATTTATTAGAAGAATTTTTTTTCGTAAATCATTACTCATATAAAAAATTATTATCAAAATATTATAAGAAACAAAAAAAATACCAATTAGTACGGAAACTAGGTAGAGAAATATTTGTCGTCCATTTGAAAGGAAAGATTGTTCAAAAATAGAAAAAGAAAAACTTAAGCAACAAGGGAGTAGAAACTATATATCCTTAGTGTGGACATGACATAGGTCCACCCCGACGCGGCCACGCGCGGGTTTGGGGAGGCGAATGAATCTCCATATGAGATGGTCAAATTGAAATTTAAATCGAAGTAGGAGTCGCCACCGAATTTTATGGTTATTCGGAACCATTCGAGCCCACTCTATGTCGTAGTGGGCCGTATACAAAATACGGCCCATTTTCGATGTCAGAGTTTATTGGGCTCGTCCCTTTGCATTACGATACCGATACCGACATTATCGGATATCGTGTATTGAATGACTCTCGTTGCCATTGGATTCGGACATCCGGAAACCATGGTTTTGAGTAAGGGGTGAGGGTACGTGTTGGGAAGTTCACTAAGAACACCCAACCCCGCCCGCACTTAGCGGCCTTTACTAAGATATCGTTCCTTTTTTCGTGTACACGGGTTAGTTCGACGGTTGAATGATATGCAAACATTATTTTTCTAAGCATGTGAGAAAAATAAAATGGGTTGCTAAGTCGTTTAATGCATGTTAAACTAATAACGTCAAAGTTATTTTAGCATGTGAAGATTCGTTTTAGTCTAATAAAACGATAAAAACAAATAAAAAGCTACAAACACGAGAAAACGAGTTAGTAACGGTGAATAAATCGAATGATGAACGCAGTTCATATGCATATTTATTCTTATTTTATCCTCCATTTTTACCGATTTCACATGCCTTAAGAATAATTTAGTAGCCTTTTATCCGTAGTTTGTTATGCCGGGTATATGGTTTATGTTTTGACAGGAAACATAGCAAAAGACGGAGTTAAGAGCTACAAATGAAGAAAACACGAAGAACAAGGCAGTAAGGGGGACAACGAAGGCCGAACCGGTCGGTATGAAACCGAACCGGTCGGTTTGTTAATGTACCGAGCGGTTTGACTTCGAACCGATCGGTTCGTTTTTGTACCGCTCGGTTCGTTTGTGTACCGAGCGGTTCGCGTCTCGTCCAAGTGACTTTCCTAAATTTTCTAAAGAATCCGTACTCTACCTTAATTAGAATCCTACGGGATTATTTTATTAAATTATATTCTATTTCCTAATTAGACCCTTTGTAATAAGTATAAATACCCTTCTTAGGGCTAGGTTAAGGGGACTTTTTATTCATTCAAAAACTGGAGTTTAGTTTTATTATTAGCATCAGAATTTTGCAAGCTTGTAGCGGTACTTTTTAGCTTTCAATTATTATTCAGTCTTTCAGTTCTTAATAATTGGTATTTTTCCCTTTTCCCTTATTTTCATATTGATTTCGATTATGCTTAACTCTTTTGTTGTTTCATCTTTCGTCATGAGTAGCTAATTTATTCATCTAGGGTTGAAGGGAATCTGTGTTAATTGAATTGAGGATGTTAGTTTAATTAGTTATTTGATTGATCATTCATATGTTATTGCCTTACTACTTGTTTTGTATTGTCGTTCGATTAGTTTGAGACGTTGAACTAGTTGAATGTCTAGGAACCCGAACCTAAGATCGAAAGCCTGGTAAGGGTAGACTTACAAGTAAGTGGGTAGGATAATCTGGTAAGTTGCGAGAGCCCGTCAGAATCTATCCTAAGGTTGACATAAGATCCGAGAGGCCGTGTCTTTGCCCTAAATAACTATGATTGATTGATTGAATGATTAATTAACTTTACCCAATTTAATTGCATAGTGAACCGGAAAGCCCTAGATCTCTTTAATATTATTAGAACATCATTAATTTACATTATCGTATTATTAGTTTAGATCAAATTCATAAAAACCGGAATTAGAATAATTTAGAATCAATTATTAGATAATTAGCGATAATCGTCCGTCTCTCTGTGGTTCGACCCTTACTTGCCACTAGCTATTTGTTAGTCGTTAGTTAGGTTTATTTTGATTAAGGTGATACGACTTTAGCCTTATCAATTTTGGCGCCGTTGCCGGGGAGACGGTTTTGTTTTATTGCTTTTTATTTGTTTTAGATTCTAGATTACTTCTCCTCGTCTCAGGGAATCCTCAAATTCCTTGAAACAGTTTCTCACTTCTTTATTGTAGTTTCTTGCTTATGCCCAGGTGTTCCCGTTCAGAATTATACCCGTTTGATCCTGAACCAGAGAAGACCCTCCGTAAGCGACGAAATTTCTTTAAGGAAATCGCAGAAGCATCAGATCTTTCAATTTTGGAAGATCTACACCAGGAGTTCATCGCGGAATATCAGTCCTTAGAAGAGGACATTACCGCTCTCGATACTTCACCACCTCTCCATCTACTACCACCCCCGCCAGTCAAGATGCCTAAACTCGCCAGTCACTCCGAGCCAGAGCAGGCTGCACTTCCAAAGTTGGTCAAACGTCCAACTGCTACTAATGGCGTCTTTGAGATCCGTCTCGCTTTCATTACCTTGGTCGAGAAGAACAGTTTGGAGGCGATGCTAGGGAAAATCCTGCTAAACATATGAGAATTTTTACTGACTATTGCTCTACTATTCCCCTTCCTGCAGGAGTTACACAGGAGCAAGTCATGGAGATGCTTTTTATGTTCTCTCTACGTGATGCGGCAAGGGAATGGATCACTGATCTCGACAAAGTCTCAGCTGGAATCAATGACTGGAATTCTCTTGCATTGGCCTTCTACAAACATTATTATCCGCCCTAGAAGACGAATATGCTACGAAGTCAGATTACAAATTTTCGTCAAACACCTCATGAGAATATTCATGAGGCATGGGAAAGGTTCAATAAACTAGTCAAAGAATGTCCTCATCATGGGTTTGAAGAATGGTTCATTTGCAATTAGTTCTATAATGGCTTATTCGACGATTGTCGCAATACTCTTGATTCAGCTTGCAATGGGAGGTTCCAGTCTAATGTTGATGATGATAAGGCGTGGCAGACTATTGACGATATGGCATCTCACCATGCACGATTGGGAAATCCACGCGGCAATACCCGAGGTAATGGTAACGAGTCTGACTCTGCAATCGCTAATCAATTAGCTGTTTTGACTAAGCGATTCGATTCCTGGGAAGCATCTAACTCAGATAAAGGAATGCATCGAGTACATGCTATGACCCAAGAAATAGTTTGCGATGATTGTGGTGTATCAGGACATCATGCTCACGAATGCATGGGAACACAAGAACAAGTCAATGCTTATCAATCGTTCCAACGGAATCAGAATTTGCCTTACATGAATCAACCTGGCTATAACCGTGCTCTATTATCCTATGCAAGTCAGAATGTGTTGAATCCTACAACACCTCCACCCCGCAATCCACCATATGTGCCTCCTCACGGTCGAATGCAAGGAAATCAACAGAACCCAAGACCTCAAGGCCAAAACATAATTCAGAACAATCAACAGCAGTTTCCACCGCTTCCCTCTGCATTAGAGGCTCAAGCACACCAACACTCTGTTGAAATAGCCGAGCTAAGGAACATGATGATGAACATGATGACCCAATTTCAGACAGGTCATAAGATGCTCGAGAAACAAGTTACTCAGTTAGCTAATTCTCAAGCTACACGTCAACCAGGAACTTTGCCGCCTCAAGGGAATCCACCTCAAGGTAATGAACATATCAATGCTATTACCCTAAGGAGTGGAACAACCTACGATGGTCCGAAGATGCCGGAACCGGAAGACAAGGTTGGGAAGGAAATACCGAATGAAGTCGAGAAAGAAGCTGGAGACGACAAGCAAACCGGTCGGGATGAAGACAAACCGACCGGTACAAATTCGAACCGATCGGTTCGAAATCATACCGAACGGGATAAAGACGAACCGACCGGTTCGCAATCAAACCGATCGGTTCGTCCATCGGAACAGCCAATTCTTCCACAGCCAAACACGTGAAGCTCCCATTCCGAGGTCGTCAACGCAACAGCAAGATCGACGGTCAATTCAGTAAGTTTATGGACGTTGTGAAGAATCTTCAGGTAACCGTTCCATTTACTGAGTTAATTACACAAGTACCTGCGTACGCTAAATTTATGAAAGACATACTTACTAGGAAGCGCTCTTTTAATGAGGTTGAAACGATTGCTTTTACGGGAGAGTGCAGTGCACTCCTTCAAAATAAATCACCTCAAAAACTTAAGGATCCTGGTAGTTTTTCTATCCCATGCACTATAGGTACCCATGTTGTAGATAATGCATTGTGTGGCCTTGGGGCTAGTGTTAGTGTTATGCCTTATTCTATTTGTGAGAAGTTAGATATGGGAGGGTTGAAGTGTACAAGTATCACACTTCAAATGGCTGATCGATCAGTCCGTAGACCTCTAGGTGTCTTAGAAGACGTCCCGGTTAAGGTAGGGAAGTTCTTTTTTCCTGTCGACTTTGTTGTCTTAGACATCGCTGAGGATACACACATCCCTATCATTCTAGGTCGTCCATTCCTTCACACCGCGGGCGCGATTATTGATGTCAAAAACGGTAGTCTGACACTTGAGGTCGGGGAAGTTAAAGTCACATTTAATCTAAATAAAGCTTTAAAAGCCCCTATAACTGATGAGTCATGCTATTGTTTAGATACCTTGGATTCGGTCGATGATATTATTGAGTCTACTTTACTCGGATCCTTGACAAAGGATCCCTTGGAGTTGCTAATGTGTGAATCGAGTTATACAGGTGATGGAGGAATTTGGAAAGCTGAGCTGGATGAAATAGAAGCACTATTATATGCCGAAGATCCAAAGGAAGCTGAGACGGTCAAAACCGTCAACCTTGATTTGTCTTATTCTTGTTCGGTCGAGGTACAGAAACCTGAACTTAAACCATTACCCACGAATCTCAGGTATGCTTTTCTCGATGAGGGTGAGCTAAACCCGGTTATAGTAAGTAATTCTTTGACTGAGTCTCAGTTGACTGATTTATTAACTATTTTGAGAAAACATAAGAAGGCATTGGGGTATAGTTTAAGTGACTTAAAAGGTATTTCTCCTGATTTTTGCATGCATCACATTCATCTTGAAGACGGTCATAGACCGTCTATCCAGGGTCAGCGTCGACTGAACCCGAATATGCAGGAAGTTGTTAAAACTGAAGTTATGAAACTTCTAGACGCCGGTATTATATATGCTATATCCGACTCTAAATGGGTCAGTCCGGTTCAAGTGGTGCCTAAGAAAGGAGGCACCACGATAGTAAAAAATGATAGGAATGAATTAATTCCTACTAGAGTCGTTACAGGATGTCGCATGTGCATTGATTATAGGAAATTAAATGTCGCCACTAAAAAAGATCATTACCCACTTCCATTCATTGATCAAATGTTAGAGACATTAGCTCGTCATAAGTATTTTTGTTATCTAGATGGCTACTCAGGTTTTTTTTTCAGATCCCCATTCATCCCGAGGACCAATAAAAAACCACCTTTACTTGTCCTTATGGTACCTTCGCTTATCGTAGGATGCCCTTCGGATTATGTAACGCCCCGACCACTTTTCAGAGATGCATGATTAGTATTTTTTCTAATTTTATTGAATCAATTATAGAAGTATTTATGGACGATTTCAGTGTATATGGTTCTGACTTTGATTCCTGCTTGCTGAATTTGTCTAAAGTTTTAGGTCGCTGTGAGGAAGTTGACTTGGTGCTTAATTGGGAAAAGTGTCACTTTATGGTCAACGAGGGAGTAGTGCTTGGTCATTTAGTTTCTGATAATGGCATTCAAGTAGACCGAGCAAAAATTCAAGTGATAGAGCAATTGCCTCCTCCTACTAATGTTAAGGGGGTTAGAAGCTTCCTTGGTCATGCGGGATTTTATCGCCGCTTTATCAAGGACTTCTCTAAAATTGCTAAACCACTTACCCAGCTCCTTCTTAAAGATGCCCCCTTTTGCTTTACTGATGCTTGTCTTGAATCTTTTGATAGGATTAAGGAGGCATTAATCTCAGCACCCATTATTCGATCGCCGGATTGGAATCTACCTTTCGAGATTATGTGTGATGCAAGCGACTATGCCGTAGGAGCAGTTTTGGGTCAGAGAAAAGATAAAGTTTTACACGCTATTTACTATGCTAGTAAGACTTTAGATGAAGCTCAGGTCAATTACGCGACAAAGGAAAAGGAGTTATTAGCCATCATATATGCCCTCGATAAATTCCGAACTTATCTCATAGGTTCTAAGGTGATTGTTTATACCGATCATGCAGCATTGAAATACCTCTTAGCAAAGAAGGAAGCAAAGCCCAGATTAATTCGTTGGATCTTACTACTCCAAGAATTTGATCTAGAGATTCGGGATAAGAAGGGAGCCGAGAATGTTGTAGCTGATCATCTATCACGGCTTAGATTCAATGAAGACGGATTGATCTTACCAATTGATGATTCCTTTCCCGACGATTCCTTACTTGCAATCACCCTTACCGAGTTAACTACCAACGAGCCATGGTACGCTGATTTTGCTAACTTTTTGGTTGGTGGTTATTTTCCTCCTAATTGTACTTATCAACAAAAGAAGAAATTCTTATCCGATGTGAGGAGGTATTATTGAGATGATCCTTACCTATTTCGAGAATGTGCGGATGGAATCTTTCGGAAGTGCGTACCCGATTGGGAAGTTAGGGTGTCTTGGAAGGTTGTCATTCTTCTCCCTATGGTGGTCATCGTGGTCCATCTCGCACCGTTGCTAAGATATTACAATCCGAATTTTATTGGCCGACTTTATTCAAAGATGCACAAAAATTTATCCTTGCTTGTGATGCATGCCAACGATCCGACAATATTTCTAGACGATATGAGATGCCACAAACCGGTATATTAGAGGTCGAGATTTTCGACGTATGGGGAATCGATTATCAAGGTCCGTTTCCTTCCTCTTTTGGCAACCGGTATATTCTAGTTGCAGTAGATTATGTGTCCAAATGGGTCGAGGCGATAGCTTGTCCTACAAATGATGCTAAAGTAGTTATAAATCTCTTTAAGAAAATAATTTTTCCTAGGTTCGGGGTTCCTCGAGCCATTATTAGTGATGGAGGTTCACACTTCCACGAAAAGAGATTAGAAACTTTGCTACGTAAATATGGTGTTATGCAACGTATCGGATTGGCTTATCATCCTCAAACAAGCGGTCAAGTGGAAGTATCTAATCGAGAAATTAAATCAATTCTCGAAAAGGTGGTTTCTAAATCAAGAAAGTATTGGAGTGCCAAGCTAGACGATGCATTATGGGCCTATCGCACCGCATACAAGACACCCATCGGTACAAGACACCCATCGGTCCCTACACCGTCACCAATGTTAGAAAATCTGGAGCAATCGAAGTGCAGAATGATTCGGGAGAAGTCTTTATGGCCAATGGACACCGATTAAAGCTATATCATGAAGATGCAGTTGTAGGTAATATCGATGTGATTTACCTACAATCCCCTTCCTCTTGAGGTAATTTCGGTCGAGCGGGACCGTAAAAACCAGCGCTACTCGGGAGGCAACCCGTGTGTATAACTTCTGTAATTTCCCTTTTTCTGTCGTGTGTTAGATTTTAATTTTGAGTGATAGTAAGGGAGGGTACTGACGTACGTTGTGAGAAAATATTATGCAGGTACGGCAGGTGAACCGCTCGGTACAGAATCAAACCGAGCGGTACGACAATGAACCGACCGGTACATAATCGAACCGATCGGTACAGATTCAAACCGAGCGGTTCGGCATTGAACCGATCGGTTCGCTTGACGGGCTTCTTCTTCCGGATTTATTTATACACCTCTACCCCTCTACTCACCCCCCATTCCCTCATATCACTCTCTCTCACTAAACCCTTCCCATCCCTCTCTACAACAAAACCCCCATAAAAAACCCCTACCATCCTAATTACCATCTTCCACCTTACCTTCACCCATCACCTCCACCACACTTCTTCATCTAAAACCATGGTGTTCGGAAGGAAAAGGCGAAACGTCAACCGCCGGTCAGATTCTCCACCGGAATCATCACATGCAACGGAATCATCGGAGGCTCCACCGTCACCACCAGAATTCCCACCAGTAACCGGGTATGAGCACATTATTTTTGGGTCGGAAAGGCAGCGCGAACTCTTCCTTATTATGGCTTCCAAACCGTTACTAAAATAGGTCGCTTAAAGTCGATTAATGGTGGAGGATTGGTGACTCATCTTGCCCGGACTTTACTACGAGGTACTTTTGATGAGGAGAACCGGGTGCCTATTTCAACGGAAACTGTATACACTGCAAGTGATTTTCCTGTAGGTTGGTTCTCCGTGAATGCTGACAATAAGTATACTTGGTACTTTGCTCCGGGCCAGTCTCGTACTCTTCCCGATCCTTCTTTACTAGAGCTCTGGCAGCATCCACCGGTCGATGACGATGTCCCACCTCCTGCCGCACCTAGTTATTTACTTACCGTTACCCCCGGAGCTACTCCACAGGGTAACCGAGGGCGTTCCACTTTCGAATAAGGTGAAGGTTCAAGCTCTCGTCAAGCTCCTCAGTTTCAGCCACCTCGTCCGCAGGCTCCTTCTCCGCCCTATCAGAGGCCAATTGTCCCACCTACAGGTGCCTACTATCCGCCTCAGCCGGGTTATACGGAGATGCTTCACTTAATGCGGTCGATGTATGTCGACCAACAGCGAGCCTATTTTCCACACCTCAGACAGCTTCAGCAGCAGGGTCAGCTACAGCCGACTGATCACTTACCCTCCTGGTTCGGTCCTGACGGTTCGTTTCAAGGACCTACCGGTCCACCTCCTTTTGGTCAGTCCAACTTCGGGGTGCAGTATGACTATGATCACGGTGTTAGCTATTATGGACACGATGATACTTATTCCTGTCATGATGCTTCTTTACATGGAGGCGCTACTTTCGCTGATGAGACCCGACATGGTGGACGAAAGTTCGTGGATCTTGTGTCTAGTCCGGAGGCAGCTGATGATGATGATTACAACATTGATGGTTATGAGTCCGATTCTTAGTCCCCCGGTTGGTTAATTGCTGGTTTGGGGGGACTTACTTGCAGCACATATAGTGTCGGTACCTTCTCTTATCCTTTTGTCTTACCTCCATTCTTTGTTATACTTTTTGTCCTAATTCTTGCATATGGGTTCACAATGAGGACATTGTGTGATTTGGTTTGGGGGGATGTTTGGTATATTTTATTTATTTGGTAAAAAAAAAAAAAAAAAAACGTTTTTCTTTATTTTTTTTTTCGATTTTCGTGTGTTTTAGTATAGAGTCGTGTCGGCGATGAGGACATTGCGTTTGTTGCATGCTTTTCCCTAGTTCTTTTCCTCTTCCTTGTGAATGACACTATTTCCCGGTATTTGAGTTTAGTATTTCTTAGATCTTGTCGCCGGTTATGTTTTGAATGCCAAATGAGTAAATTGACCTGTTGTCGAGTAAGCTACTTATATTGTGAGACTTAGAGCCTTAAACTGATGACATCCATGATCAGTTTCATATAGGTTGAGAGTAACACTCCTTATGAGACATGTAACATCAAATTGCATAAGCATGACATTCATCTCTTAAATACCTGTATGCATTCAGTTTGTGATTGTGACACATGTAGAAGAGGCAATCCCCTTTCTTTTATGTAATTCCCTTGAACTTCACATAGCCATAATTTGACCTGTTTTTGACCCATTTATTAACTACATGCCATATTTGCCTACCCTAGTCAAGCTAGTTGGTTAATTAGATGGAATTATTTTTGCGGGTGAAATTGGGTACCATGTCGATTGAGAAAGGGAATTAAGAAAAAAAAAATGATGAATGATTGAAAAAAAAAATCAATGAAAGAAAAGAAAAGAAAGGCGGTAGTTGAAAAGAAAAAAAAAAAAGTGAAACAAGAAAAGGAATATGTTTTTGTTATGAGAAGAAAAGAAGTTAATTTCTATATTTTCGTAGTTGTTGGTACAAAGTCGGTTATGAAAAGTTGAAAATAAAATGGTGCTTGGTACTATTCATGATTCCTTTGATTGAAGATTGGATAGGATTGAAATGAGTTTGGTTTGGTTACGGTTGGACTAGCTTGGCTTTTACCTCCACTTACCCAAATCGTTTTGCCCCTCCTTACCCGATTACCCTCACTTTATCCATAGGTAAGTCCTCGGCATGTGTTTTGGTCCGATTAAATGAATATGTACGGTTGGTAGAGATTGATATCATGTTAGATTACATGCATGTTCTCGTAAGTCGCAGTTAGGTGAGTGTTTTGTCTTTCCAATTTTACATAAACTCACAATATTGCCCTTGATGAGTGCTGAGTATAAACCGCGAGAAATCTCGACATAGATGGTTATGCAAGATTAAAAGTTTGGCATTTGAATATTAATTGGGTCTTGGTTTTTGGAATTCTTATACTCCATCCTTTGCTTTAGAATTTGTTTCTTTAGCTTTAGTGTCATTTGTTTGCAAGAGTTTTAGATTTGGGATGGTGCATGTTGACAAAGTTTGCTCTGAGCCATTTTTATGTTGTCCTATGTGAGTTTGCTTGGGGACAAGCAAAGATTCGGTTTGGGGGGATTTGATGAACGCAGTTCATATGCATATTTATTCTTATTTTATCCTCCATTTTTACCGATTTCACATGCCTTAAGAATAATTTAGTAGCCTTTTATCCGTAGTTTGTTATGCCGGGTATATGGTTTATGTTTTGACAGGAAACATAGCAAAAGACGGAGTTAAGAGCTACAAATGAAGAAAACACGAAGAACAAGGCAGTAAGGGGGACAACGAAGGCCGAACCGGTCGGTATGAAACCGAACCGGTCGGTTTGTTAATGTACCGAGCGGTTTGACTTCGAACCGATCGGTTCGTTTTTGTACCGCTCGGTTCGTTTGTGTACCGAGCGGTTCGCGTCTCGTCCAAGTGACTTTCCTAAATTTTCTAAAGAATCCGTACTCTACCTTAATTAGAATCCTACGGGATTATTTTATTAAATTATATTCTATTTCCTAATTAGACCCTTTGTAATAAGTATAAATACCCTTCTTAGGGCTAGGTTAAGGGGACTTTTTATTCATTCAAAAACTGGAGTTTAGTTTTATTATTAGCATCAGAATTTTGCAAGCTTGTAGCGGTACTTTTTAGCTTTCAATTATTATTCAGTCTTTCAGTTCTTAATAATTGGTATTTTTCCCTTTTCCCTTATTTTCATATTGATTTCGATTATGCTTAACTCTTTTGTTGTTTCATCTTTCGTCATGAGTAGCTAATTTATTCATCTAGGGTTGAAGGGAATCTGTGTTAATTGAATTGAGGATGTTAGTTTAATTAGTTATTTGATTGATCATTCATACTAGTATAGCCCCCGTGCAATGCACGATATTTATAATATATTTATCTTATAGAATATTTCATTTAAGATTTAAAATAAAAAATTTATTATTTTATTTTTACTATTTATCGACGGTGTACTTTAGAAATAGGAAAATATTTTTTAAATCGCAAAATTAATTAAAATATTTGAGTAATGTCTTGAAATGTACGGAGTATTAAATAACGTGTAATTAATGGAAATATTGTTTATATTTTTTATATACTCGATTATTTCATCTCACATTTCGAGATACCCACTCCTCTCTTTAACATACCGTAAAATACATAAATATTTATCAAAACTTGTATAATAATGAACTTTTTTTAATGGTTAGCACGCCGTGATATATTCTCTTTGTGTAAAAAAACTATTCAGTTTTTCATTAGAAAATTTTAAAAAAAAATTAAAAATGAATTGTTTCAGGTGTTAGACTTATATTATGAAATTTGTGAAACTTTTTTTTTATATTAATAGTATATTCCGTATTTTGTACTCTCCCGTACCAAAATAATCTTTCTATATAATAATTATAATCCTCACATTTGAATAAATAAAAAGATCTTAGTGGTATCGAGTCAGTATATACTCTTTCCGTCCTGATGAATTGTTTGACTTTGCTTTTGGCACAAAGGGAAAAATGTTCAATAATGAAGTGACATGTGAAGCCAAATTCATGAGAGGTCAAATTTATATATAAAAAAACATTCCTAAAATAGAAATACAAGGAATTCATTGAGACGCACCAATATAGAATAGACAAAAAATTCATTGGGACGGGGAGAATATATCTTTGTAAAAGTTAAAGTAAATACCTCATTTCAAAAATAAATTTTGTAGATAACTGATTTTTTTTCTCAAGGTTAATGACATCATATCTTTAAATTTATCTAATTATTTTCATAAAAAGAAGTTTTTTTTTGTCAATTTCTTTAACATTAATGAATAGTTTGCGAATTTATTAGTGAAATTAATGTTCTTTTACTTCTCAATTTAAATTAGTGTATTTTAGAGGAAAATGTTAATAACTGTTATTATCTTAGAGTAGTGTATAGAGAATTTTCGGTGAGTTTTTACTATGTATTAGGCTTTGTAAGAGTAATCGGAATATATTCCATTTTTATATAGTTACTAAATTTTATGTCGATGTTAAGAATATGATTTTCGAATATTATCAGAGAGATATACAATAATAATCATAACTATTTTATATTTTATGAAAAATATTGTACGGGATAATGCAATCTCCTATTAACAAAAATAATGCAACTATTTCGTTAAAACGAAATACAATATGTTTATACTTTTAAAAAAAAATTGATCATACATACCTACATTCCATATTAAATATTGTATGTGATATCTTGTATGTAAAACATGTGATGATTTTCGTAATCAATGTAATCAATCAAATTTTCTTAATTACATACTTTCTGTGGTGCATAGCTTTATGTGTGATGTAGTGATATTTTAATCAGTAAGATGTTAGAGTGTAGTTCGAGAGGAGATAAGTGACACACATGAGGTCAAGTGTTCGATTTGCACATTGCTCATTTGATTTGTTTTTTAATGTTTGTTGGTGGATAACTTTAGGCGGGAAAATACATGAGTTGAGTTATTTGGTTAGTGGAAAAGGGATTTTATGGTAGTATCTTTTAAACCTATAGCTATTGATTGGGTAATTTAGATATAAGTCCAATCAATATATATTAAATAATCCAAAAGTAGGCTCATATGGTAGGCGGGAACATTTGGAGATTTATTATTTGGTTAGTGGAAAGGGGATTTGATCGTACATTCCATATTAAATATTGTATGTGATAACATTTGATTTTCGTAATCAATGTCATCAATCAAATTTCCTTAATTACAAACTTTATGTGGTGTATAGCCTTATGTGTGATGTAGTGATACTTAAATCAGTAAGATGTTAGAGTGTAGTTGGAGAGGAGAAGATGTTAAATCAGTAATCTGGTAAGTTGCGAGAGCCCGTCAGAATCTATCCTAAGGTTGACATAAGATCCGAGAGGCCGTGTCTTTGCCCTAAATAACTATGATTGATTGATTGAATGATTAATTAACTTTACCCAATTTAATTGCATAGTGACCGGAAAGCCCTAGATCTCTTTAATATTATTAGAACATCATTAATTTACATTATCGTATTAGTTTAGATCAAATTCATAAAAACCAGAATTAGAATAGTTTAGAATCAATTATTAGATAATTAGCGATAATCGTCCGTCTCTCTGTGGTTCGACCCTTACTTGCCACTAGCTATTTGTTAGTCGTTAGTTAGGTTTATTTTGATTAAGGTGATACGACTTTAGCCTTATCATCGAATAAAGATGTAAATAAAAAATATGCATGACTCGAAAAAGTTTTAATGTCACGTGATGGATTAACACGTGTTGACCGTGGTCGAAAAAGAGTATTTATCGAAATATGTCGCGAAAGTCGCTTTTTATGTAAAGATTCGAAAAGAATAAAAAATAGAAAAGCGAAGAAACGAAAAAAAGGGACCCGGCGGATCAGGCCACCGCGCGAGCCGCCTGGAGGGCGCGCGACTCGCGTGGTGGTCTGTCGGGTTTTTTTTATTTGTTGAAAACCGTCAATTCTTATAAATCGCGTACAAATATGGATTAATTTATACTCGATTTATATTTTCGATATTCGTCGTATTCGATATTCGATTATGAAATCGATATCGAATAGTCGGAATGATTTTAGAAAAGGTTTTGAAAAAAGTTTGTTTTGAACGAAAAGTAAAAAAAAAAGAATTTTGAACGTAAAAGATGTTAACTCTCTCCGCGTTTAAAATCATCGAATTTTGTTAAAAAAAGGATGTAATGATTTTTTTAGCATCAACAAGAATTAATTAATTTAGTTCTTGTAGATACGATATTCGATTAGAGAATCGGTATCGTATTTTAAGAACGTTATAAAAATAGTTTTTTTTTGTAGTATCGATTATTAGTAATAAATAAAAATATGTGACGAACGACCCATATTAATAATACGAAACGACCGACGATCCGTAAATAAAGTGACGGACGAAAAAACGGAAAAAAGACGTGAGAGAGAGAGAAAGGAGAAGAATCGGGTTTGATTTACACCCTCAACCTACATGCTTTATTTTCTCGGTATGGAGCTCGTCGGAAAGTGGTTTAAACTTGGGAGCGTCGAGATGATGCGGGTGAGTTTGGGATGGTGCGTTTTTTTGGACGTGTGGGGCGTCGGGTTTGGCCGAATGGGGGTGGTTTTGTCGGTATTTCGAGACTTCTTCGGGAATACGTCGGGATTTGCTTTGTATTATTTTTTTAGATATCGAGGATGTATGTATGTTGGATGTGTGAATGTGTATTTCGGTCTGTGTAAATTGTTGTGTAGAATCGTTGTCCTTTGTGTTGGACGGGAGGTCCTATTTATAGGGGTCGAGGTAGTCTTGCTTGTGTGACAAGAAATACCGGTTTGGATAGGAAACACGAGAGTTCGAAAGGGAACGAAAGTCTCGTTTCTTGGCGGGGAAGCCAAGTATTTCGGCTGTCATGAAGAGTTGGCCGAGTATTTTGGCTGTCTTGGCCGAGTATTTGGAGCTCGGTCGGTGTCTGATTCGGTTTCCGGATAGAATTCCTACTTGAGATCGAATTCTATCCTTAAACGGATTTGTTTAATATTTTTTGAAGATGATTTTTGTAGTATTTGGGACCGGATCAGCCGTGTGAGGTGTCACGGCTGACTCGTGTGTCTCGAGAATATTTTTGACCGGGTTTTGACTCGGTCGTAAAAAGACGGTTTTACCCCTGGTGTCGGAATCGACCCAAATTAGTCTCATTTGACTCGAAACGACCCACTGGGCCTGGATTTGAGGTTGGTTTTGTAAGATTTGTACTCCGTAATAAGCCTAAACCAAATGTCCATGATTTCGAGCCCATATCCGAGTCCATTAAAGCATGTTTGCGTCCTATCATCATCGGGTGTTTGGTGGGACCTACTATAGACACCTGGCGGTCAAAATGTGGGTGTCTACACTTAGAGATATTGTTGGTTGATGAAGAGGTAAATACATTAATTATTTGATTAACGACAAAAACTTTTTTAAGTACATGTTATTCATTTCAATATGTATCATAATAATAGATTAAGGTTCTTATTTGCGGGGATGGAGGGGTGTATCGAATATGACGACAAACATATTGTACAAGAAAATATTTCGAAAATTGTGATGTATTAGATCTTTTCTGACTTAAACATGTATGTTTGTTATTTCATTTAAAATTATTTCAACGATAGTCAACGCGTCACGTTGTTTATTGGAAATACACAACCATGAGAATATTTAAAACATAATTCGCAAAATATTTTTTAACGATCGTCCGTGCATGCTATGCACGAGATTAATACTAGTTTTAATGAAAGAGGAAGAAAATAGGAGGGAGTACTATATATATATAGATAGAGAGAGAGAGAGAGAGTATAAATCTAGAATACAACACCCTCATTTTCAAATTTTCTAATTCTTTGTGCACAAAATGTTGGGAGAGACGGTCTCTCAATAACTTATTGAGAGACCATTCTTTAGTACCACTCTATGTATTATTCGTACCCTTAAATGATAACTTTGTTTTGTACCTGTTTTTATAACAAGCGTACCATCTTTATATTTGTATACTCTTTTAGGTTAATCGTACCTATTTCTATTAGGTTTGGTACCACTGTTACTTCCATTTGTGCTTGATCTCTCAGTAAAGTTAATGAGAGACCTTCTCTTCTTTGTGATGACTAACGAATATTCGTATGACAATTAGAAACTTGATAAAGATAATCCATCTGCTACTTCATCATATGCATTCTAATTATAGCAAAGGAGACCTTTTTTAGTACTTATTCAAGTAAAATGTAGTAATGTTAATAGCCGAAAAACTGATGAAAATAAGCGAGGATACATCTTTTGAAGTACTCCTATTGAGTTTATATTCTGAAGCACATATAGGCATTATCTATTACAGTACAACCTTATATAAAATATCGGTTTTTACTCTTCCGATTCGGGATCCGAATACATGGCAAATCAAGTTGGGTAATGAATGAGTAACCAATGATTTAATCAAGAGGACGAAGATCAATGGCAAGAACAACAAGTCCTTCCTTCCCATTACCAGTTTTAACCTCCCACATAGTCATCTCAATCACAGCCCTTTCACCGACACTCTCAATCTCACCAACATGATACCTCCCTAAGTCCGCCTCCATCCACCCATCTCCCCTCTCTACCGCCCTCCATCCACGTGATCTATTACTCGGCCCCAGATTGTAGGTCTTCACTTTCATCTTGTGGTTATTGTTTCGAGGCGGTCCTTCATCGTCTTCATCCACCTCCACCACCGTCGCCTTCACCGGAGTTTTGTTGAAGCTGTGATTGCTACCAACCTCCATTTTGAACACCAAGTATGCGCCGTAGGTTGTATTTGGAGACAGCTTCTTGGCGTGTATTTTTCCTTTTATTTCTAGCCAAAACACGTAGTTCAGCTTCGCGACCTCTGGGAACCTGCTAATATGGAGTACATCAGTAATAGCATTCAGAGTGTAATATCAACAGAATATAGCTACAGCCTACAGAGGTCATTTACAAAGAAAAGGTGGCCATTTAAGATCGTTTAGGCAAATGGTATGAATGTGACACAAGATGGAAATCACAGAGAGCTATGCAGAAACAATATTACACGGAAAACGCGCCTTTTTTTTGTCATTCTACACAAAAACCTCAATGCAATCTGCTCTGCGTCAACAGTTCATCAAGTGGTGAATATTTCACGACAATTACTCCTATAACATGACAACTAGCAAAGTTATTTTGATGTATTAGATGATATCGGTCACGGTTTGGTTCCTGGATTCCCTTGGGTAATCGGTCCCATGCGAATAGTGATATAACTCATGCATATTCTATAAGAAAAAAAATCGTGAATCAAGGCGTATTCATAGCAAATGTGGTAGCCATATTATAAAAGGGGTAACAGAAATCGAAAGAACTACTGGAATTGAATGAAATCATATTGCTTTGTGCCCTCCATTGAATCCATTCTAATCGTGTTTTGAAGCATGTGTATAGAATTTATTATAGGAGATAAGAGAGGTACACCTACCCAGATTCAGGCATTGATTCAAAGCTCCAATACTCGGATGTGTCGCCATTACCCCACGCAATTTCTAGCGCTCTTGCACCAAGTGTGTAGCATTTCTTCCCTCTCCTTTTATCCAAACCAAACCTCTACATTTTGCAATAATACAATTCAAGCATATAAATTTCTAATCAATAAAGTAAGCAATCAATCAATCGCTTCAGTTGGCACATCCTTTCAGGTCGAGTCGGATCATGATCATTTAGGGGTCAAGTTAATTACTGTGCTGGGTTGGGTCTCAGCATTACTGCCTGTTTTATTTGGTTTATTGCTTCGAAGATACCAAGTTAAACATTAAACCACCATCATTCTGATCAATATTATCTGGTCGGATTCATATCGGGTGGAGTCGCATCCAAGTTCGGATAATCCGACGCCTGATCATCGTCTCACCATGAAAATATCTACCATTATAAGGAAAAATTACTACCGAAATCAACTGGCACCTGGTAATTTTTGCCCCATTTCATGGCGAAAATAAATAAATCGGAGGGAGTAATTCGCAATTGATCAGATTATGACTAACGAAACGAGACTCGAATTGGCCTGATAAAAACCCGAATGGAATGGAATGGAATCGGACTAAAGAATTGAAATTGCGAATTCAGGTACCTGGGTATTGTTAAGCAAGAAAAGAGGAGTATGAGAAAGATGGAGGAACAAGGTTTTCTTGGAATCAAAATGGGGCAATGGAGAGGATGATTGAGAGATGATGTGATGGAGATCATGAGGGAGGAAATTATCCCAAACGGCGTCGTCTTGAGAGATATGATACAAGTACTTACACACCGCAGATGATCGGAGAACGTCGATTGGAGATGTGAGGGAGAGTATTCGTGCAAGGCAATCTTTGGGTAACCTCGTTAATTTCATGCTTCTTTTATTTATTTTATTTTTATTGATTTAAGTTTATTATTATGATATCAAATTGTGAGAACCGCAATTTATGAATCTATATATACTTCCCTCAAAAAAAAAAAATGAATCTATATATAGTATATACTAGTGTCGTGTTACGGGGTTCTGAATGCAAGAAGATAGCGATACGAGTTTATGCCGAATTGTCATATATGTCTTGAGAACCTTAGTTTATAAGAGAAATTGCTTTCTTTGATTTTTATTAGATTTGATTGCAATTATAGGTATTCGTTGTGAGTGTCGTTTGACGTTCTATTAATGAATTATTCTTCTCGTTCAAAAAAAAAAAAATGAATCTATATATACCAGTGTCGTGTTACGGGGCTGTGAACATTTTAGCTTAAATAATCGGGAGTTAGTAATCAAATACTCCCTCCGTTCATAATGTTTCGCCCCATTTCATGATTATTTGTAAGGAGTATTTTAATGAAATAGGGCAAAAAAATAGTGTACGGAGGTAGTAATGTTTATTGTCCTTTATATAACACAAATGAATGTTTATTGTCACAAATAAGTGTGAATTGTGATTATGCATTACCCACGCGTTTTTTTGTGCAATTAGTAATTAATTTTTTTATGCAACCAAGATCCATTTTTTTTTTTTTTTTGAATTGAGTCCCAACTCGGGCTCAAACCGTACTCATAAAATCATTACGAACAGCAATCTCAATGTGACAAGGGAGATTACAACCCCATATCCTCGTCCCAACTTTCCCCATCTCATAATGTGCTAGAAGATGAGCGACGGAATTAGCCTCCCTACGGGAAAAGACAAAACTAATCGAGTCAAAAGCATAACATAGTGACTTGATGTCATCATAAATAAGGTGGAGATCAACAGCACCCTTGCTTCCCCTGGTAAACTCCTGTATTATGCTCAAGTTGTCACCTTCAATAACCACTTTCTTCAAATTCCTTCGCTTAGCTTCCAAAAGCCCGACAAATAAAGATTGCCTCCGCCTCCACTAATTTGCTATCCCGCACCTCTTCCCGCTGAACTGTCATAACCCACTTCACTGTTCCTTCAGCATTCCTGCAAACATCCCCTATCCCATGTCCAACTCCTTCCACAACACCCCCATCCACATTTATTTTGACAGACCCTACCACCGGAGGAGCCCATTTTCGATTCTCCATCACCGAATTAGGCCGTGACGGAGCCTGATCAGTCTGCTCCCTTCTACTCGCTCCCCCTCGCTCCCTCCCCTGATGTTTTCCCTTCCCCGTATTGCTATAGTATCCCACCATCCCATCCGCCTCTGTCATCTCCCATCTCAAGTCCTCCACTCGCTTCACAACATCACAGGTTCCCTTTCTCTTTCCTTCAAACACCCAGCTATTCCGTCTTTCCCACAATGTCCAACAAGTCAATAAGAAAACAGTCCGATCATCTTCACTAGTCACTCGTAGGGTCTTTTCCACCCAGTCGCGAATCTCTGGCAGGTCACATTCCACCACTTCCTCTAAGCCCAATTCCTCCCACACATCCATAGCCCCCCCACAGTCCCGGACAACATGAATACAGCTCTCCCGAGTGTTAACACACATCGGGCAGCCTCTCTCCTCTCCACGTAGTCTCTTAGCGACATTGAAATTTGTCGCTATCGCATCGTGACAAAGTTGCCAAGCAAACATTTTCACTCTGGGTATAATCAGGGCCCGTCAAATCGCTTTCCAGAGCCATTCATCTTTGTCCCGGTCTGAGGTACCTACATCACAAGCATCAGAGTGAAGTAAATGGTAAGCGGAGCGGACCGTATAAATCCCCGAATTATCATGGTCCCAGGTCCACGCATCGATAGGCCGTGAGGCGGCAATCCTGATCTTCTTAATTCTGTCCACCTCGAAAGGGAGAAACAAAGCTTCTAATCGAGACACATCCCACCCGGTTTTGTCCTCGGTCATGAGCTGTGCTACTCTCAGGTCATGGTCCTGCCCATTTCGGCTAGTTAAGACACATCGAGATTGGGTATTCGGGATCCACGGATCCAACCACACGTAAGTGCTCCAACCATCCCCAATTCTACGACGGGCACCCAACCGAACCACATCCTTCGATTCCCAGATACTCCTCCACGAGAAGCTCGGGTTCGCACCAAGTTCAGCCTCTAAGAATCCCCTATCCCCAAAATACCTCCTCTTTAGGACTCGGGCCATGAGGCATGTATCATTCGTCATAAGACGCCAGGCTTGCTTGCCTAATAACGCCCTATTGAACTCCTCATAGTCTCGAAAGCCTAGACCCCCTCTTCCTTTCGATCGACACATCTCATCCCAAGCTATCCACGGGATTTTTCGTTTACCCCGAGCCGCGCCCCACCAGAATTGGGAAACCATACCCCGTAGCTCCTCACAGAAATTACGTGGCAATCTAAAGACACTCATGGCATAATTCGGGATAGCTTGAGCCACGGCCTTAATCAATAGCGCCTTACCCGCCTTGCTCAAATACCCTCCCCTCCACCCCTGCAATTTTCTCGCAATCTTGTCCTTAATTCCTCTCGTCACGCCCCTACGTGATTGGCCTACTACGGTTGGGAGGCCCAAATAACGGTCTTGTTCCTGTACAATTCGCACACCCAAAACCTCTTCAATCGCCCTTTGTCGATCCGCGCTCGTGCCTCTGCTAAATGAGACCGTGGTCTTATTATAGCTGACTTTTTGCCCCGAAGCAACCTCATACTGAGTAATAATCTCCTTGACAACCTGTGCCTCTCTTCTGTGAGCCCGGACAAAAATAATGCTATCATCCGCGAAGAACAGGTGAGTGACCATCGGCACAATAGGAGCCACACGAATTCCTCGAATACAACCCCTTTCCGCAGCTCTCCGTAATAAACTCGAGAAAACCTTCGCACAAAGAATGAAAAGATAAGGGGAAAGCGGGTCACCTTGACGAATTCCTCGACCTGGCACAAAAATCTTTGAATTTGACCCGTTCACGAGGACAGAATACTGGACCAACGTAACACACTTCATCACATTCGCAACCCACGCCCCATCGAAGCCCATTCTCTCAAGAACGAGACGCAAGAAACACCACTCGACCCTGTCGTAAGCCTTGGCCATGTCCAACTTCAGAGCCATATGCCCTCCAGCCCCCCTCGAGTTTTACATAAAGTGAAACATCTCAAACGCGACCAAAATGTTGTCCGTAATCATTCGGCCAGGGGTGAAAGCACTCTGATTCTCCGAAACAATCTCCCCGAGGAACAACTTGAGCCTGTTAGCCAAGACCTTCTAGATAATCTTATACAGCACGTTACACAGGCTAATCGGTCTGAAATCCGCCATAGTTTCCGCCTTCTTCTTTTTTGGTATCAACACAATATTTGTCAGGTTGAGCATGTCTGGAATTCTTCCCCCATTTAAAACTCTAAGGCACGCTTGAGTCACCGACTTACCCACAATGTGCCAGTAAGTTTGGTAGAACAAGGCATTCAGTCCATCCGGCCCGGGAGCCTTAATCGGGTGCATTTGGTTTAGCGCATCTGCAATTTCCGCCCCCGTGTAAGGTGCACGAAGCTTCTCATTCATCTCTCCCGAGACTCGCCCCTCAACTCCCTCCAAGATCGTACCCAGAATCGATGGCCTAGAGCTCTCAAACAGTGAACCAAAATAGCGTATAGCTTCCACCTTGACTGCCTCAGTGCCTTCCCACACGCGTCCCGCCTGATCAACCACCCTCGAAATATGATTTTTCTGCTTTCGTTGTTGGGCTTTCCTATGAAAGTAAGCCGTATTCTTGTCCCCTTCCTTCAACCACAGCAAACGTGACCTCTGTCTCCAGAAAACCTCCTCCTGTTTTATCAACCCAGCAATAGACGCCATCAATCGTTTTCTCTCTTTCCCGTTGCTCAGAGTACGCTCCTTCTCGTTAATTCTGGCCAATTTACGTCTCTTGGCCCCCAAGAGACGTACTATTTTACCTATATTGATGCCTTTCCACTCCGTAAGGTTTTGGGCGCATCTCTAGATACAAGCTAGAATATCCTCATCGCCCGGATCCCACGCCTGTCTTATAGCCTCCTCGCACCCTTCCTCCCCCACCCATATCTGCTCAAATCGGAATTTGCGAGTATGGGTCGCTTCGCCGCTCTTTCTATAATCAATCACCACCCTAAGGGGGACATGGTCAGACCATTCAAGAGGGAGATGGTGTAACTTTGTAAACGGAAATGCAGAGAACCAGCTATCGGAGATGACGACCCTATCAATCCGGCTTTGTCTATTATTCTCTCCCACTTGCCCATTATCATAGGTAAATTCGTATCCCTCATGGGGCAAGTCCCTCAGCGCGCAGTCCTCAAGAGCATCACGAAATGCCTTCATTTGTCTCTCTGCTCTCAACCCACCCTTCATCTCAGTCGAGAATAAACCTTCATTGAAGTCCCCTAAACACAGCCACGGTAATTCAACATCTCTCGCTAGAGTTCGGAGCAGCTTCCACGACAAATGACGGTCTTGGATTGCAGGCCACCCGTAGAATCCAGTAAGCCTCCAACGAATGTCCCCCGTCACCACCTCAAAGTCCATGTGATGGACAGAGCTCGAGATGAAGGTCACCTCCGTCCCCTCCCTCCACATACAAGCTAACCCACCCGCTCTACCCACACTATCCACTTCCATTCCCTCATACCCATCAAACGCCCTCCGCTTCTCCCGCCACTCCTCACCACTAAGTTTGGTTTCACACAAAAATATAAAAAACGGATTCTCCCTACGGACAAGATTCTTAAGACCGCCTACCGCAGCCGGGTTGCCCAAACCCCTGCAGTTAAGGCTCAATATTTCCATAACGCCCGGCGGGGTTGAGTCATCTCAACCACCGCCTCAGGTGAAGGAACACCAATCAAAGTTTTTAGTTTCTTGCCGCCATCATCCTCCTCATCAGCATCCTCATCACGTCCCCATTTTTCACTCCTCGTCCCATTACTCCCTTCGTCCCGAGTATTGGACGGGTCTCTCACCACCCGTCTCCATTTGCCTCCTCCCTTTTTAGCCTTCCACATTGACCCATCGACCTCCATAGGATTATGAACCCCCTGTATCTCCACCCCATTCAGCACATCATCTGTATCCAAGGCACTTACAGCAGCATTAGGTTGGAGATCAAGCATGCCCGTCCGCCCCTTCTCTCCTAAGTCAGTATGCTGCACCTCCTCAACCTCCTGCCCACTGTCCCCTGACACTAAGCCTCTCCCCTTGGACCCCGCATTACTAGCCTCATCACCCTTCGTCCCACCTTTCTCCTTAGAGTTGCTTCCTAGCTGCTCACTCACCCTCAAATGTCTTGCTTTGTTACGGACAGCGATATCTTGCAGCTTAACAATCAAAGAGTGTACAGCCTCTTCTTCCCTTCCTTTGGCCTCAGCATCGAGCACCTCCACCAAAGATTTTGGTCGAAATTGTGACGTGGTAACCGTTGTTTTGAAAGCTTTTCTTGGGGACGCCCGCATGAATTCTCCATACATTAGTTCCCCTTCCTCAAAAGGACCCTCTTCACAATCTTTCTCCCCATGCCCAAGCACCCCACATCCGTAGCAAAAGATAGGGAGTCGTTCATACTTCACCTCAAAATCAACCCTCATGCCCGTCATTAGACCAATATTAACAACTTTCTTTAATGGCACCCGCACATCATGTAAAACCCGTACTCTAACAGCGCTCTCAAGTTCCGGCGTCGAAGAATCATCAACCCCTACAAAACCCCCCAATTGATCACCCAACTGACGTAGATTGTTTTTATTCGATCTCCCATGTATTGGTAGGTCATAGACCCTAGCCCACAGCGGGACATGGAATAAGGGTGTATCCGACAGTTTCACATCACTTTTAGGCTCATGAAAGCACCAAACGAATTTGTCAAAGTGCCAAGGTTGGCCTTCAATGACTCGATCTCTATCTTTCGTATCAGCAAATCGAAAGACAAAAATTTTATTCTTCACGTCAATAAGATTACCAGAGACATTACCTTTTGGGTTCCACAAGCGTGTCATTGATTCTATGGCAGCCTTCGCATTCACTGCTTTGAACGTCCAAATACGCCCTACCAGGAGTGCTTCATTCGTAGATGTCCCACCTCCATATTCGCCCGCATCCCAAACGAAATTCTCCTTTTGGCCAATGATTTGTTTTCCCTTATCTCGGGCTGTCGCCCTCGACGACGAATCCATGGGCAAAGATACGATCACCCAATCTCCCACCTACACACGCCCACCACGACTGCAAACCGTCTCACACAACGCTAAACGGACGCGAGAACAGGAACCTTCAGTCACAAGGAAATAATCTTAGACCTAGGGCTTAGACGGAAACTTTCATAGAAAACCCTAGTGTGGACATGACATAGGTCCACCCCGACGCGGCCACGCGCAGGTTTGGGGAGGCGAATGAATCTCCATATGAGATGGTCAAATTGAAATTTAAATCGAAGTAGGAGTCGCCACCGAATTTTGTGGTTATTCGGAACCGTTCGAGCCCACTCTATGTCGTAGTGGGCCGTATACAAAATACGGTCCATTTCCGATGTCAGAGTTTATTGGGCTCGTCCCTTTGCATATCGATACCGATGCCGACTGGGCGGTTAATCGTATATTGAATGACTCTCGTTGCCAATGGTTTCGGACATTCGGAAACTACGGTTCTGAGTAAGGGGTGAGGGTACGTGTTGGGAAGTTCACTAAGAACACCCAACCCCGCCCGCACTTAGCGGCCTTTACTAAGATATCGTTCATTTTTTGTGTACACGGGTTAGTTCGACGGTTGAATGATATGAAAACATTATTTTCCTAATCATGTGAGAAAAATAAATAAATGGGTTGCTAAGTCGTTTAATGCATATTAAACTAATATCGTCAAAGTTATTATAGCATGTGAGTTCGTTTTAGTCTAATAAAACGATAAAAACAAATAAAAAGCTACAAACACAAGAAAACGAGTTAGTAACGATGAATAAATTGAAAAAGACGTAAATAAATAATATGCATGATTTTAGAAAGGATTTGATGACACGTGATTGATTAACACGTGTTGACCGAGGTCAAAAAAAGTATTTATTAAAGTATGTCGCGAAAGTCGCATTTTAATATGAGGTTCGAAAAGAATTAAAAATAGAAAAGCGAAGAAACGAAAAAAATAAGGGGCCGGCGGATTAGGCCACCGCGCGAGCCGCCTGGAGGGCGCGCGACTCGTGTAGTGGTCTGTCGGGTTTTTTTTTATTTTGTCGAAAAATCGTTAATTCTTTATAAATCGCGTACAAATATGGATTAATTTATACTCTATTTATATTTTCGATATTCGTCGTATTCGATATTCGATTATGAAATCGATATCGAATAGTCGGAATGATTTTATAAAAAGTTTTGAAAAACTTGTTTTGAACGAAAATAAAAAAAAAGAATTTTGAACGAAAAAGATGTTAATTCTCTCCGCGTTTAAAATCATCGAATTTTGTTAAAAAAAGTAGTGATTTTATTAGCATCAACGAAAATTAATTCAATTTAGTTCTTGTAGATACGATATTCGATTGGAGAATCGGTATCGTATTTTAAGAACGTTATAAAAAAGGTTTTTTATCATCGAAAATAAATAAAAATATGATGCGATAGACGACCCATATTAATAATGCGAAACGATCGATAAAAAAATAAAAAAACGGACGAAAAGAGGGGAGAAAGACATGAGAGAGAGAGAGAAAGGAGAAGATTCGGGTTTGATTTACACCCTCAACCTACATGCTTTAGTTTCTCGGTATAAGGCTCGTCGGACGGTGGCTTAGGCACGGGAGCGTCGAGATGATGCGGGTGAGTTAAGGTGGTGCGGATTGGTGCGTGGGACGAGGTGGGTTCGGCCGGTTCGGATGGGTCGGTTTTATCGGATTTCGGGACGGTACTTCGGTATTCCTTCGGATGTGTGTGACTAATATTTGTTGTGTATTGGTCGGTGATTTGTGTATCGGGATTATTGATGTTTCATGTGTGTGTTTTGTGTTGAATATGAGGTCCTATTTATAGGAGTCGGGGTAGCCTTGCTTGTGTGGCAAGAAATACCGGTTTGGATAGGAAATACGAGAGTTCGTAAGGGAATAAACTTCTCGTTTCTTAGGGGAGAAGCAAACATCTCGGCTGGTTGGGGAGTGTTTGGCCGAGTATTCGGCTGTCTCGGCCGAGTATTTGGAGCTCGGTCGATGTCTGATTCGGTTTCCGGATAGAATTCCTACTTGAGATCGAATTCTATCCTTAAACGGATTTGTTTAATATTATTCGAAGCTGATTTTTTGGTGTTTGAGTCTTAATCAGCCGTGTAGTGTCACGGCCAGCTCGTGTGACTCGGGAAAAAATATCTTTGACCGGGTTTGACTCGGTCGCTAAAAGACGGTTTTACCCCCGGTGTCGGAATTGACCCAAATTAGTCTCATTTGACTCGAAAAGACCCACTGGGCCTGGATTTGAGGTTGATTTTGTAAGATTTGTATTCCGTAATAAGCCTAAACCAAATGTCCATGATTTCGAGCCCATATCCGAGTCTATTAAAGCATGTTTGCGTCCTATCATCATCGGGTGTTTGGCGGGACCTACTATAGACACCTGGCGGTCAAAATGTGGGTGTCTACACCTAGAAAGACTTGGTCGACTAACCAAGATCCATTTAATGCTACTCGCTTTTGCCTGTTTTTTTTGTGTGGATTTTCCCCTAACTTAGTATGCTTAATGGTAATTCAATACTGAGTATTTTTTTTAATTATAAACATTATAATTAAATAGTATAATAATAATAATAATAAATAAACAAATATTTAATGTTTGAAATAATTATTTTATTCAAAAAATTATGAAAAAAATTGAGGTGCTTGAAATTATTTTTGTCCTGTATTTCGACCTAGCCTGATCAATAACCCGTATAATCTACCATCTTTGGATTATAAATTAGGGTCTCATATTAGTGGGATACTCCAACAAATATTTAATGTTTGAAATAATAATTTTACTAAAAAAATTGTCAATAAAATTCAGGTTATCTTAATATTTTTGACTAGTATTTCGACCTAACCCGACCTGTAACCCATATAATCTAACATATCTTTGTATTACGGAGTATAAATTAAGTCCTTATATTTCTGGGCGCTCCAACTTGAAAATGTTGACTTTGAATTTCGGGAAGATAAAATTAAATGTCAATGCAAACTTCTTACTACTATTAAGATATGCGGTTTCCAAAAGAACCAAATTTTTTAATTAATTTATTCAATTATCTTTCATTAAATATATATCTTCCCTATGTAATTATGTATCTCTTTAATTTCCAAAATTCATTGATCATTCACAATTTTTTTTTGTAACAAATCAATGTTATTTCACAAATATAATACTGTATCAAAAAAAACAATGATAAATGATTTGTTATATTGTTTGACCCATATGACAAACTGACCAACAAAGTAAACAAAACAAACAAACCGAGATTCCCAAATAAACCTTGACGCTGCAGTTTTTATTATTATGCTTCAAACCCTAATTAATTAAGGAGTCGTTTGGTTGAACGCTTAGGTATGGAATGTGATGGATTTGGAGTCCATAGTGGTTTGTGATTCTAAATCCATGCCTTTAAAAACTTGTTTGGTTCACTTTAATATTAAGTATAAAAATGGAATCAGAATCCAAGTGGGAGAGGTGAAGATGAGATTCCAAGGATTTAGGATGAAGTTAAAACCCCTTAATATCCAACTCAACTCCAAAATTCTTCAACCAAACATTTGAATGAAGCAGATCCATTCCAATCCATTTCTAAGTATCCAACCAAACACCCCATAAAGCACAGAAAGTTGATGAACATTAAGATCACAATTAGTCTATTCATCATTCATCCAGATCAAAAGCAACCCATTCATCGATCATTCTACGCCATCACCCTGTTCCGCCTCCTCTGTTCGTACTCCCCTGCAGCCCACTTCACTACCGGCGTGGTTGACGGATTCGGTTATAGGTGGAAACGTCTCCTCTGTGTGTTGTTATTGTTCGTGCCGACTGCCGATCCACGATCTACTAGGTTGTTCGAAGGTTTGATATCCATTGTCCTCAAAGACTCCGATGCTTCCCTCAAAGACTTGAGTTGTTTTGCCAACATGTCTCCTGCATTTTTTTTAATTCATACAGAGTATTAATATATGTAATATAATACAATAATAATAATAATAATAATAATAATAATAATAAGGGTTATTTAATGACAATAATATCAATTATAGGGCATCTTCCCAAAATAATACCAATTTTAATAAATCCGAGAATAATACGTATTATTAGAGTAGTTAAACAAGAATGGTATAAGTGACTTTATAACCTGCTACATCAGGTCACCTAATTAATATTTGACCTGCTACTTATCCTTCATCCTCCTCCTTAGACCTGGATAACGGGTGAACTGTTTTGGGTCAGCTTTGGGTCAGGGCACTTTCGGGTTATAATAATCGGGTTGACTTCGGGTCGGGTCGGATAATTTTGGGTTCGGGTCATTCTCGGGTTTTGTTGTTTCCAACATTTTCAGGGATATAGACTAGTTTTCTATGATAATAGTTGGGTCTGTTTCGGGTTAGCTCGGGTCAATTCGGATTGCGGGTCAAAATCATGTCTTCAGTTCGAGTGTCGGGTCGGGTTCGGTTTTGCTTATTCGGGTCATGTCAGTTTTGCCAGGTCTACTCCTCCTTACTTATCTCCTTCATCCTCTCTCTCCATTACCCTTCATCCTTCTTCCTTTTTTTCTATACGTTTTGTTTAGATTAATGTGTTGATTTTGGTGTAGGATTGTGTTGTTAGCTAGATTTGGTGAGGTTGAAGGAAGAGGAAGACGGAAGACATTAATGACGTTTAATACCTCGTACACTGAGAAAGTGGAAAGGAGTGAACATGAAATAGATTAAAGGCGAAAAAGGAATGTGAACGGTTGTACCGTTAACTGGTCATCTATACTACTCTAGTTTAACTACTCAAAAAATACGTATTATTCTCAGATTTATTAAAACTGGAATTATTTTCGGAAGATGTTCTATAGTTGATATTATTGTCGTTAATTAAAATTAAAGGTGAAAAAGGAATGTTGAAGGGTTCTACAGGTAACCGGTCACCCATACTACTCTGGTTTAACTACTCCAATGATACGTATTATTCTCAGATTTATTAAAATTGATATTATTTTGGGAAGACACCCCATAGTTGATATTATTGTTGTTAAATAACCCTAATAATAATAATAATAATAATAATAAACGAAATAAAATGAGAAGAAAATAAATAATAATAATAATAATAATAATAATAATAATAAACAATATCAACAACAACGACAATATTGTCATTCTAAAATAAAATAAGTTCTATAGATATTACTCATTTGTACTAAAACAAAATATTACCTCCTGCATTTGTTGTGTTTAAAGTATTTTCGTTTCTGTTGCTACTATTGTGTGGTTGGTTCTTGTTGTTGGTGCGTTGTTGATGTCGTTGTTGTTTGTCGTGCGTGGCTTCCGTTGTCGATTCCTTGTTTGCAGTCCTCTTTTTACTTCAATGAATCTCGATCTGTAAAGACAATGTATATGTCATCTATCTGCGCACGCTGAAAGCACTACGACCTGCAGAAGAACACAATTTGATTAGTGCACGTACGAAAGTTGCGTATAGAAACCAGGCTATTAATCGATTAGTGTAATTCATGAACACCGTTTATGGTGCATCTACTAACCATAAAGCACTATCATCCATCTACCCACGCTGAAAGCACTACGACTTGCAGAATAGTAGAATACAGCTACTACCTACTGCACGAACACTGCTTTAATTAAATCGGCTGCACGAACAGAAAGAACCTTATAGCATCGTATATGTCATACGACTACCCACCGCCACACCGCATTACTACGTGAAGAATTTCCATTACTACGTGATGAATTCTTGAACTTCTAATACTAGGATTGAGTGCTTTACTCAAATCTGCACCTATAGTAATATATATACGAAGCAAAAGTGCGCCAAATTGTCTAAACATTTTAATCTTCCCCTATTAAACCCTCTCTTTTTCCTTGCAAAATCTCTAAAAAAATGAAGTTTATTCATATATACCACCATATTCCTAATCCTCCAATCATCTTTAAGTGATGACATCAAACTCGATCTAAGAAACCCAACAAAAGGAAGTTATTCTGCTTTCCTAAATGAGATAAGAACCAAGGTTAAAGACCCCAAACTATCTTATGGGTGGAGCCAAAATTTCGGTGATCGCTGCTCCTACCAACGAGTTTTTTAGGGTTGATATAATAGGAAACGATGCAAATGTCTCGTTTGGCTTAAACAACAATGATCTATACACTAGAAAAATTGTTCCTGAGGCTAAGGGAGCTCAAAATCAATAGAAACTAAAGTACATTGAGCAATATGCTTCATTAGAAAAGAATGCTAAAAGAGACAGGAAGGAAGCGGGGTTAGGAATACGCAAATTTCTTACCTATATTAGGGCTGTGATAGGGCAACAACGCGAGGTAAAGGCTGAGGTGACGCTACTACTCGTCGCTGTCCAAATGATTTCTGAAGCCTCCAACTTCAAAGGTCATCCTGGAACAAAATTGGATGACGATTACAAAAATTATCAAATATTCTGTAAAAGAAGTTTTTAAGTCCCCATCACTTACGAGGCCGATGGGACTACCACCCCTAACCGTGAAGACAACTAAAGACAAGTGACTTTCCTCGGATATGTTAGAAGTGATGCGTAGCTAAGCTAATAAGTGAAAACTCATGAAAATCAACGTTTAACTTTAAACCTATAGTAATAAAATAATTTGATTGTCAGAGAAATAGTAATAGTTGGAGTGCTAAAATTTGGTTTTGAATCAACTGGTGTAACAATTGAGATTTCTATAAATACCTGCATTTGTCATGTGATAATGTCCGTCTGAAAAAACTATACCAAATAAATAAGGTTTTAAACTCTATTTATACATATTTGCTTCATACGGAGTAGTATTATGCACTTGCAGATCTAGGGGATCTCGGGGGCATGCGACCCTCCATCCGATTTGAAACAATAAATATTAAACAAGGAATAGAAGAGTCATGTTGGTGCTGGTGCTGGTGCTGCATTGGTAAGTTTCATGCCTTTCATAGGAATGTCTAGATACACCACTTGCAGATCTAGGGGGCCTCGGGGTGATCCCCATTCGGTTTGAAACAATTTATTACTATAGATGATTTATGCAAAATAAACATCAAATTTTAGTTAATATTTTTGGTAGATTAATAATAAACTAACTTTAATAATTAAATCCTACTTTTTCTCGTATTCGAAAATCCTGCGTCCACCACTGGTATCATGTAAGTCTATCTCGATAAAACATTTAGTATATAAAATGTTTAAACTCTTGTGTGTATTGTAAAAACACATGCGTAATATGGACATTTTGTATGTTCGACTATTAGTATAAATTTAATTTCAACTGTAATTAATATCATAATTTTTATTGTCAACAAGTTTATATCTACAATGTTTTCAAATGTTTTAAGCTATTTAAATAATTGATATTAGTATATATTATTCCCAAGATATTTTAAACCATTGTCTTTATAGTATAAATATTTATTCCCTCCGTCTCGAGCATTTGTTGTCTTTTGATTAAAATACTCCTCACAAATAATACTCCATCTGTAGTATAAAATAACAACAAATGATCGTGACAGAAAGGGTATATAATTGCTACTAGTACTATTATCAAACAATCTCATTAATATGAAAATTATGATTAATATTGTAGTATAACATTAGATTAATGAATAATATTATATAATATAATATAATATAATATAATATAATATTATATATTAGATTAATATGAAAGTGTGTTATTTTAGAAAAGTGCATTTGGACGTCAAAAAGTTAATGGGGGTGATTTCTGTTTTATTATACGGAGAATAATATAGATAGATAGATTCTATTTCCACAAACAAACCCAAGTACTTCTGAATGACTCAACAAATAATATAATCCGTTTCCAATACACCTAGCCACTAGACCACATATCCTACTATAATTAGGATAATAATACAAACAAATTTTAGATGGATGGGGTACAGGCGTACAGCTGCATGCTATGTAGAAGGAATCGTTATATTTACCTTCACAGTATCCAAGGAGAGCTACGGAAGATTTAAATACTCCATTTTCTGATTTCTTGACAATCTTTTGTAATCGTCATCCATTTTTGCTCCCGGAGGATGAAGGAGGAATTCGAGCTGAACCCATACGAAAATTGGGAAATGACCTCGTTCTGGATGTAGCTGAATCGTGTCGCCTCAGATATCACCTGAATAGCGATGAGAATGAGCTTTGCTTCATATTCGACGACACGTTGTTGCCCACCTATCACTCTCTGTAGGTAGGTCTGAAACTTACCTATCCCTAACCCGGCTTTTATTCTAGTAATTTTAGCGGCGTACTCTATTGCTGCATATCCCTTCGTTTCCATTTGCCTCGGGAACAACCTTTGTATTTTTGCTAATTTCTTGGTTTGGTGTGTCCTTGAAATAATAAATTCTTTTGTACCTTTGTTGGCTATTTAGGCCTAAATAGCCGGCGATGTATACATCATTCTTATTTACCGCAAATGAGATATCCCCACCGTCAGATAGGACAACAACCCTAAAATAAGTTCCGATAGGAGCACCTGTTACTAGATGTCTGTTTCGAATTTGATCAAGAAAAGTCTCGTAAGCTTCTGGGGTAGGCTCGAGGTTGGTCCTTAGACAAGTGTTATTTTTGTGAAAATAAAGAAAAATATTTATTCCGTACAATAGCAAAGATATATAATACTTGATTCTACTCTTATTCTAATGTAGATATGATTCCTGTGTTTATGCTAAAAATATCAAATGTACTTAATTATTAGGATATTCTAACTTAGCCCTAAGAGGTGGGATCTTAATTGGCAATAAGAAGCAGAATTTGCAAAGGAATATGGTGTCGTTTGTCTTGACGACATGTCAAGATGGTCGAAAAATGGTGGAACTTGAATTTCAGAAATGCGGTTTAATAAACTTGGAGACAGCTTAGTCGATAGTCGATACTAAACCGCCATCCTCAATTCACTTCTACTAGCTTAGAATTTATTGGAAAACGATTTCACTTTCCTACGATAAACTCGTAGATTTGCAGTTAATTTCTAAATTTGTACGAGTAAAACGATCAATTTCACCGATCAAAGGTATCATTTTGCAAATAATGAGAGTATGATGATAAAATTAGTTAGGGGTGGTGGGCTGGTGGCCACGAGCCAGACTCGGGTTGGATTGGGATAGGCTCGTGGATTGGGGTCCGACTTCCAAGCACGACATTTCTTAGGTGGGGGTCGGGCCGGGCAAATAGAGTGATTATTTGCTACGTTGTCCAACTTCCAACCACAAATAATGATCTACTAGATGGATGCCCGTGCGATACACGGTTACTAAAACAATTAGTGATAAATGTGTAAATTTAAATGGATGTTACTAATTTGACTATATATGCAAATAATATTGTGTTAACAACATTAACGTGAGACCGTCTCATAACTCTCATTTGATAATTGGTCTCGAAATTTATTACCCGTGCTAAATTCAACAAACTTACCCTACATTCTTGCAAAATCAAGCACCTACGTGCACCTTGAAACAACCATCACTCATTATCACGATAATTCATTAATTCACATCGAACATTATTGTGAGTATTGGAAATAAGAGCATTTGCATAATTAAGCTATATTATATTTCAAGTTTAGGTGAATTGTAGTATATCATCAAAATTGAATTAATTGAATTTGAATCCAGTCAAGCATAAATGGTGATACGGTTTTTCTAACATGTGTCCACTGGGCACATGTTAATAATCTGATTAAGGCAAGATTAACCATGCATGATACTATCAAGAGAAGTTGAAATATTAAGATTTATTTATCATACTTATACGATATGCATTTTAATCTTGGCTTAATTAACTTATTAACCTGTGCCCACTGGACACACATTAGAAAAATCGATGGTGATAATATATTAGAATTATTGAATTCTATAATGTCAACGTGATGCTATTTCATTTTGTTGTGTAAAAAATATTTCCATTCAATTTTTTACATAATCATGTCATCATAAATGTTAATATTGTTTGACTTTAAGATGTTAATAATTTAAATAGTTAAAGAAAAACGTAAACCTAGCTACGGAATATAATGGAGAATCATAGTTAAATAGGGATACACATGCATTGTCTCATTGTTTCATGTGATAATGAAAATAAAACAGAATTAGTAAGAGTTATAACATGCTTGATGGAGTCAGCTATCCACAATGGGTCGCCCGCCAATTAGACCCAGGCTCGACCCGACCCTGATTAAGCCCGGGTCGTTAGAAGGCCCGTTAGCGGAGTCGTCGATCGGATCTGACCAGCCGACCCACAGGAGCACGCTCTTGAGGGTGACCAGCCACCTTCCCCTTAGAGCCGGCCCTGAGGCCCGACCCCCGGTCGGCCGAGCCAAAACCTCCTGCGCTCCCTCCAGGGAATTGTGGAACCCTCGGTCATTCTGACCCAGGAGATGACCTTGCCGACCCCGAGGACGATTCAGGAGACCCTTTTGATCCAGCCTAAGGTAAGGGGCACGTGTATAACACGTGCCTCCTCATATTCCTTTTTCTTTTTTTCTCTCTCTTGTGGAAATCTATAAATATCTCACTTTGTTCTCTCATAAGGGGTAATTAGCTTTCTCTCACTAGAATCTCACTCTAAAAATGTCATCTTGTTCCTCACAAACAAGGTTTCTTAAGTGCATACACGGACTGACTTAGGCATCGGAGAGGGTTTCCTCGGACACCTCCGAGGCCCCTTTGCGTTCCCTGTGCAGGTGACAGACCCGATCCGCCGGAAAGGTCCGACGTTAGAAGAGTGGATAGTGAGACGTGAAAGCTAAGCAAGATCCAAAGAACACAATTCAAGCTAGATCCGAATCCGATTCGTGTTTGATTGTTTCCTAATCGGAACAATTGGCGCCGTCTGTGGGGAGTACGAGTCAGACATCCTCGAAGGACAAAAAAGCCATCAAATGCACGAGATCGAAGAGATCAACACAGATAAAGATCCAACCGGGCAAGCCATTGTCCCACGGTATGACATGCCTATAACCCCACAAGAAGTCATGCCAAGTGCCACCCTGCGGGGAGGCGTGCAGGCCGTGCCTCGTGGTACTCCGAGCAAAGGAGCAGCGACCGCGAGGGAGGAAGAGGCAGGGCAGGGTTTGAGCTTGGAGCTCACCTCTGCCCAAGCCACGCATGCCGCTACTTTCTTTTCAGCTATGCTCAACAAGGAGGTCACGCCGAAAGACCTGGTGGGCGGACTAGCAACAACCCCAAGGCACCTCCAGTACCCAAATTTAGCAGATGCCGGGTGAACGAAGCGAACCGCCACCAGAAGAATCCAGCGCAAGGCAAAGATAGATGCCAGGGGCTATGTTCATGCCAAAAAACGTTTGTTGGTTGATACGTAAGAGCAAAAGCCTTAGGGAAAGGACAGATCAGTTCATTCCATAGAATCAACCGCATCCGCTGAGAAAGGGTCCTTATCGCAAGGTATGCGAGACCTCCTAAAGTCGAGGGAACCTGTCACAACACGCCTGGGCCCAAAACGAGCCGGGGTGTTTGACAGAATAACCCCAGCCGAGAAGCGGCAAAAAAGAACAGGGCTGTCAAAGAGCATGTAGCTAGGCTAGGCTTAATCAGGGTCAGCCGATTGAGCCGAGACACCATCATGCTGCAGGGGCCATGAGGAGTCTGGAAGCCGAACCCCCGCAGCCACCTCATGGCATACACTTAAAGTCCCCACACCAATCCCCGAAGAGGTGGAATGAGGCCACAAGCAGACATACCCCGAGGCACCGCTCTCCAAGTGGTAAGCTTCCGACCCCGAGCCGGTGGGAAGACCAGAGAGATTACAATTACCAGTCAGAGAGGGGTCGGACAAGAATCTTGGGCAGACCCACGAAGACACCACTTCACCTAGATGTCCAATGCTGCTCGATTCCCAAAATTAAAATGCCAACTGTCAGATTCGACGGAACCACCGACCCGGAAGATCACTTGGCTGCATATAAAAGTCACATGGGCATGTATGATACCGAGGACGCTGCCTGGTGCAAAATCTTCCCAACGACTCTCGTAGGGCTCGCCTAGGGATGGTTTCGAGACCTGTCTCGAGGGTCCATCTACACCTTTGAAGACCTCACGACAATCTTTTTAGACCAATACGCTGGAAATAAAAGGCGTAGGCTCACCCGTTAACCTGACGACACTGAGGCAAAGAAAGTGGGAGTTCATCAGAGAGTATCTGAAGAGGTTTGACCTTGCTTTCCAGAAGGTGCGGGAAATTGACGATCCCACCACGGCATATTCCTGACTAACTCCCTTGTGCCCGGAGAAATGAAGAATCAGCTAATTCGCGCCTAGCCTGAATCCTTGGCTAAGGCCCGAAAAATAGCTAAAGGTTTCATGCTCCAAGAGGAGTACCACACCCTGCCCGACACCCCACCGACGTCAAACCGACCCCGGGGGCAACGCAGAGCAGTCGTGGCAGGGGAGAGTCGGCCAGTAAGCAGAAGGGTGAAGAGAGTAACGCCCCCAGAAAAGAGCGTATACCTTATCAGCCCAAGTTCGATAACTATACTGTTCTCAACAAATCAAGGGCTGAAATCTTTGAGCTTGAAAAAGAAGCAGCGAAGTGGAACAGACCGAACAAGCCCCGTCACCGTAAAGGTGACCCAAAGAAGTTCTGTACATTCCACGACCCCCGACCTCCACTTGCTAGGTAGTTAGACTTTTTCCTTTGGCAACCTCATCCTACTGATTGTTCAAATGCGAGAGATCCGCACTATATAAGTCGAACTAAGCACAGGTGGTTGCCTCTAGACCGTGCAAGGGTAGGACCTTGGCATACAGGTGGTGAAAAATATAATTTGATTGTTGATGCACGCGGATTGTCGTCTATCCTACGCGGTAAAACAATATTTATAACCCCGGAATACTACTACTACGTAGTAGCGGTAAGTCAGGGATCGATCCACAGGGACGGTCGAGAGGGGTAGTCGTTTAAGTCAGAGTCTATGAGTAATTGAGTCGAGAAGGGGGGTTTTCTGTCGAGTCGGGTGAATTTTGATAAATGAGCTTATGTGATCAAGGTGGGAAACTATTGATGGGAAAGGCGTTAGGGAGAGTCGGGGGATCGGAAATAAAGATAAGAATCTAATAATGCAAGAATCATCACAAGGTGTATAAGGGAGGTTCAACCTTTCGGTTTCCCTACCAACCAAGTCTAAGCCCGCTTTCGCGACGAATGGACTACGGTCTCTAGATGGAATTACCCAAACCCCGAGTTTCCCCATATTGGTCCGGGTGAGTCAAGTCAACCTAGGTGATCAAGCTAAGTCAAACATAACACAACAATCCCATAAAGACAATATCACCCTCAAATGAAATAATCTCACAAAGATTAAATCTTTACCTATAAATCGTCTTCCCCTAACCCCCTAACAAAAAGATCTACTCACTAATCATGGTGATTAACAACAAAGCATTCATTAAGAAGAAAATAATTAAAGCATGCATAAAAACTACACTAACAAATATACTAATGGAGAAGAGGGAGAGGAGAGAATTTTAATTACCAACAATGGAGGAAATATAAAATGGAAGAAGAAGATTAATAATAATAAAGATTGAATCTTGAGAGAAATACACAAGAATTTGTCATTAATCCATGCATAAATCTTCAATCTTCAATAATATAAATAGGAATCTTCAAGAAATAAGACAAGGGTTTTGTCACATAAACCCTTGTAAAACCCTTGAATCTTCAATAGTAACACCAAATCTTCAATAATAAAACCAATATTTCAATAAAGATTGTAACTTTTCTATTAATAATGGAGTAATTGTATTAATATTAAGTAGATCTATAATTGTTTGGAGAATTTTCTAAGAGAGTTTTACTACAACTACTATTACTACTACAATATGGAGGGTTTTCTATCCCACTCCTAAGAGGCACAATCAAGGCTCACTTAAGGCACACTTTGGCTCAAAACCCTAGGTTTTGTATTTATAGAGTTGCTTAATGGGTTGCACAAACTTCAAGGCCCAAATCCGATTTCTCTTCATTTTGCAAGACCATCACCCTTTGCATCTTCATGGGGTGAAATTTCGCCCCGCGGCTCGACGTAATAATCCCACCGGGTGAAATTTCACCCGGTGAGATTTTCTTCGTTTTTCGCGTTTTCGACCCGTCTTCACCATCGGGCGAAATTTCATCCGGTGGGCGAAATTTCGCCCGGTCATTTCGCCCGGTCGTGCGTGCCGTGAAAATCTTCGGGGGATGAAAAAATGTCGTCGGGCGAAACTTCGCCCGGTGATGACTCACCGGGCGAAACTTCACCCGGTGGTCCATTGACTCTTTTCCGGTCTTTTTCTTCGTTGATCACTTGGATTACTTGAACTTTTAGTTGTGTGCTTTGCTCTTGGACCGTATCTCTCTCTTGCTCGTAGAAGCTCAAACACGTTTTTGGTCGAAAATCCTATCAAAATAAACAGAAAACTACCAAAAACACGTAAAATGCAAAAGAGAGACACTAATGTGAGAATTACGCAAAATATGGCGATAATCGCACTCAAGTCTCACAAAACAGAGGAAAAACAGGTCTAAATGGGAGGAAAAACGGTCCAAATTTGGCACACAACAGTTGTTTTTGATTTTGACTACGATTTTTAAAGTATTGTCTTCTGATATTGGAACGGTGACTTTTAACTCTGTTTTCAATTTACTCTTTATTATTATAATAATTATTATTATTCAACGTTTTTATTTTATTATACTTTTATTCAGCTTTGTTTACGTCCTTTTGTTTTGGGTCATTCCCCCATTGGAACCTGTACCTATTCGTGATTTTGGGTACAGTTGATAGGTACACTTGATATGCTGCATGAGTGCATTCTGGTTTCGGATTTTGTTGAGCAAGGAAGGATTTTGATTATTCAACTTTGGCTCTAAGCTATTTAAATTAGGATTATTTCATAACAATAATACCAACTATGGGGGTGCTTCTTATATTAATACAAACTATACGTAATCCCGTTTTAATATGAACTATCCTCTCATTAATCTCTCTTTATAACCAATGCCTTTTTTTACCTGTAAAACCGGTAATTGTGACCTGCTAGGTTTTGGTGCACCTCTTCTTCCCCTTTATATTCATCAAATTAAAAGTCATCATTCATTATCGACCTTCAAAACCCTCATTGACACAATGAGATGTGGTTATTCATCTGGATCCTCCTCTAATTCGTATCCTTCAAATGTCAGATTTTTTTTGCAAACGTTAGATGCTCCAATTTATTTACCACAATTTCAAAAAATTTAAGAAAAGCAATGGCGAGAGGAGATGTCGAGTTCAACAATGGCGAGAGAAGAGTACGTAGTAACGAGAAAGGAAGTGTATAGAGTATGGTGGGAGGAGGACTTTAATTCAAAAAGAAATTAAAAGGAAAAGGAAACCGGCTCATCAGGTAGCCAGTAACTTGTTCTAAAGAGAGATTAATGAGGGGATAGTTCATATTAAAACGGGATTACGTATAGTTGGTATTAATATAAGAAGCACCCCCATAGTTGGTATTATTGTTATGAAATAACCCTTTAAATTATTGGATTTATTGGTTTGAGATTGTTTTAAACCGTTTTGGATTTTGTAAGACTTAACACTTCCGCTGTAACGTTTCCATTTAATTAAGTACTAGTTTAGGACCTGTGCTAAAGAACGGTGACAAAAGTTATGGAATTTTAATTATATGGCTCAAATATGAATTTTGAAATTCTACTTCGTTTCAATCATTTTCTTTCAAATTCCTTTTAGGTTGAGTTATATTATTTTAATTGCCTTGCACTTGGCTTTGTAAGCTAAGTGCGAAGTAATAGCTTTGTTTTCTATTTTTGGTTTATTTAATTGCTCGCAAAAATTTAGGGCAGTTACAATTTATTCATACATAAACAGTACGAGTTGACCATAATTTTAACCGTTCTCTTTTATAAATAGAAAATATTAAGTTGGAACTGTCAGGGGTTGGGCAACCCCCTGACGGTTGGCTCCCTCGCCGATATCTGGTGGAGGGAGTGCCCAAACATCGTCTTCATTATGGAGACGATGATGAGCGGGAGTGATCTCGCTAGGTTACGGAATAGATGTGGTTTTATTGATGGCTTGTGTGTTAGTAGTAGGGGAAGGGCGGGAGGCCTTGGGCTGTGGTGGAAGAATTTGGATGCTGCTCTTGTTTCCTATGATCGTAACTATATTGTTATCGAGGTTAAGAATGAGGCAGGTGAGGCGGCGTGGAGAGCGGCTGAAATATATGGGTGGCCGGAACAGGAAAACAAGCACCGTACGTGGGACATGCTACGCCGAATTCGTCAGGCATCGTCTCTTCCACTGGTGATGTTTGGAGATTTCAACGAGATACTCAGCCCCGATGAGAAGGAGGGGGGTCGAATCCGACCGGAAAGGTGTATCGACGCTTTTCGGGACGCTCTGGATGATTGTGCTGTTCATGACCTGGGCTACTCGGGAAATAAATTCACTTGGCAGCGGGGTCGTTACGTGAATAATTTTATTCGGGAAAGACTGGACCGATTCGTCGCGTCTAGTGACTGGCAAGATTTTTTCCCGTCTGTGGAGGTGAATCATTTGCTCATTCATGCTTCGGACCATGCCCCTATCATTCTGAGTCAGGCGTTGCATGTGGATACCACTTCGATTGCACGACCTTTCCGGTTCGAACCCATGTGGGCCTCGGATGATCAATGTGAGGAGATTGTTAAGGATGGGTGGGAGGAACTACGGGGTGCTAGTGTGATGGAACGTGTCCGGGTGTGCTCACGGCGCCTGAAAACGTGGGCCAATTGGCGTTTTGGGGATGTGAACCGTAAACTGCGCCACACAGAGAAAGAGCTGGGTGCTTGGCAGCGCAAACCGGCCTCGGCAGACATGCTCTCTAATTGCCACCGTCTTGCGCAGGAGGTGGCTGTCTTGCGAGGCCAGGTTGATACTTATTGGCGGACTAGAGCTAAAGCACATGAGCTTAGAGACGGTGACAAGAACACTGCTTATTTCCACCATAAGGCTAAACAAAGGAAACGACGTAACTCGATTGTGGGGCTGTTTGATGAACAGGGAGAATGGAAGACCGAGGAGGCGGATATTCACGAAGTGGTCAAGAGTTATTTCGCTGACCTCTTTGGTTCGTCCCCTTTGCTTCCGGCGGAGGTCGTTCTCGAGAATTTGAGCCCAGTTATATCATCATCGATGAATGAAAAGCTGGAACGGAGCGTGACTGATGAGGAGATACGAGATGCGTTATTCCAGATGCACCCAAATAAGGCCCCGGGCCCAGATGGTATGAGCGCTTTTTTCTTTCAAAAATACTGGGAAACTGTCAGGACTGACCTCTGTTCTTTTGTTCGTGCGTGGTAGAGGGGTCAGGCTGACCTTCAGTCTGTCAATTCGACGGCGGTTGTCCTGATCCCTACGTGTGGTGACCCCAAATCTATGTCGGATTTCCGTCCCATAAGTCTCTGTAATGTATAAAATTATCTCGAAAATGATGGCTAATAGACTGAAAATTTTCCTGGATGACATCATATCGGAAAACCAGAGTGCCTTTATCCCTGGAAGGCTAATTTCCGACAATGTGTTGATTGCTTTTGAAACTTTCCATGCTATGAAAAGAGGGGGTGAAGGTCGGAACGGGACGAACGCGCTGAAACTGGACCTGAGTAAGGCCTATGACCGAGTCGAATGGAGCTTTTTGGAGGCGGTTATGGAGAAGATGGGTTTTGCTGCAGTCTGGAGGCAACGAGTGATGGACTGTGTATCTACGGTTACCCATTCTTTCAAAGTGAACGAGAAGCAACTCGACCCGGTGAAACCAACTCGTGGTCTCCGTCAAGGTGACCCTATCTCTCCATATTTGTTCTTACTCTGTGTCGACGTTTTCTCACATATGCTAAGACGGGCCGTTGAGGTGAAGCAGGTCCATGGGGCTCATGTGTGTCGGGGTGCACCAAGAATCTCTCACTTATTTTTCGCTGATGATTGTGTTTTATTTGCTAGAGCAAATGGTAGGGAATGCTCGAAGTTAGCTAATATTATTAGCCAGTTCGAAGGAGCATCGGGACAGAAAATTAACTATGCTAAGTCGGAGATTGTTTTTAGCAAGAAAGTCACAATTCATGCTCGAGAAAGTATTAAGGCGTTATTGGCTGTGAGAGAGGTTGATAGGTATGAAAAGTATCTAGGTCTTCCCACCATCATAGGCAAATCAAAGAAGGCAATTTTTTCGGGCCTAAAAGACCGGATATGGAAGAAGCTTCAAGGATGGAAAGAAAGACTTCTCTCTCGTCCGGGTAAAGAAGTGGTGATCAAGGCTCTTGCCCAAGCCATCCCGACCTATATGATGAGCCTTTTCTTGTTGCCGGAGGGGCTCATCAATGACATCCACAGCTTGATGGCGATATTTTGGTGGGGATCGACGGAGTCAAAACGAAAGCTTCACTGGTGGAGTTGGGAAAAGATGTGTCGCTCGAAGAGGGATGGGGGTATGGGATTTAGACACATGGGTATCTTCAATCAAGCTCTTTTAGCCAAACAAGTTTGGCATTTTTTCACCAGACCGGATTCGTTGGTGAGCTCTGTCTTTAAAGCCCGGTATTTCAAACACTGTTCGGTCTTAGAGGCGGGAAGGGGCCATGACCCAAGTTATACGTGGAGAAGCTTGAGGAATGCGAAACCGATTCTCCTAGATGGTCTCAGATGGCGTGTGGGTGATGGTCGGGACATTGGGGTGTGGACTTGCAATTGTGTGTCTGGAAGTCGGGGAAACGTGTTCTTACAACCAAACATTGAAGCTGACCCAAATATGCGTGTGGTGGAGCTGATTGATGTCGAGACGTGTCGGTGGAAAGTGAATAGGGTACGTGAGTTGTTTCGTGCGCGTGATGCTAACTTGATCTTGGAAATCCCACTTAGCTATTGTCGCCCTCCCGACTCTCTGGTGGCCTTCGAATAATGGGGATTATTTGTTGTGACTAAGTACAGAAAATGAACCGGAGGGAGGGAGCGGAAAAGAGATAACCGAGAGCAACGTGGTTTGCAGCGACGAGGTAAGGAGGCCTCTGCCTTGAAAACTATTTCCGGAGCGACCGAGGTGGCGATCAGCAGGTACCGGTAGTTCCCCAAGGTTGACACTGCTGCACCGAGACTCACCCACTTGAGACACGGAGCATTGGAACGAATTTTATTAACAATACCCAGGAAGTATTACGAGAGAAAGAGAGAAGAAGAAGGAAGAGGAGTACTGTATGTTGTTGTGTATTGTGCTGCTGCCAAGCTCGGTATTTATAGAAGGAAAAACGAGCAGGAGAAGGGAGTAAACAAATTCCTCAAAAACTGAGTCAAGAGCTGTGAATCAGGAGAGAATATCTCTCCCACAACAGCCACTTTGACCCTTTCACAACTGACAGCAGCAGCGCAGCCACAACACACAGAACCCTAAACCTAAACAGAGTCAGGCCCAAAAAGATAGGCAAAGCCCGCCGCAGGCCAAATCCCGAATCCAGATCCGGGCCGGGCTCGGGCACGGGCACGCGCGCGCGTGTGCGAGCTGAATTAAGCACCTCGCAGGTCCATATAAAATGACCCCCTTTCACCACTAGTGATACCCATAGTTAGAGTAGTGTATATAAACTACATATGACACTAGTACTCTTCCTATGTGGGACAATTAGAGATAAGGACTTAGCCCCTATTTTCCAACAATCCCCCACTAGGGGCTACAGAAACAGAGAGAGAGATTCCTGGGTAAAGGAAGGGTGGATACTTAGGTATCAATATCTTTCGATTTGAATTGACACTTTAGTGAAGTGAGGAAACAACTTACTTTCAGTGAGTGAATATCTTTCGATTTGAATTCCTAACTGAGCTTCACTTGATACCCCCCACAACACATATCATACCTTCGAAATTAAGGTCGTTCCGCGATTTCAATGTTTAACGCGCTCTTAAAAGCCATGCGTTTACCTTGGTACTTATAAGTGTAATCATAAGACTTCTCATAGTCTTATGATTGTTACACCTATGCAGGTGGCTCAAGTGCTTCTCAATAGCACTTCTCACGTGAGCCATTAAGGACATAAGTCCAACCTAGTGTATGGTTCATCAAGTGCGTCTCAAAAGCACCACCATTTAAGGCTATGAACCCATACAATGCCATAGAAATGGAGACTTTGGACCAAGTCAAGTATCACTCTTTAACTTGACTTAAGGACCTAAGCCCCATTCCCCTTGACAAGTCAACAACTTGTCTCCTAGGCAACCCCTTAGTGAGGATATCAGCAAGATTGCATTTGGACTTCACATAGTCCACAGCTATTACTCCATTCTCAAGGAGTTGTCTTACTGCAGCGTGTCTAATTCGCATATACCTCTTTTTTGCGTTATAGACACTATTTTTTGCAACTCCAATGGCTGCTTGGCAGTCGCAGTGTAGGGAGATCGGTGTCTGCCGACTTCCCCACATAGGCACATCGGCTAGTAGGTTTCTCAACCAATCAGCCTCCTGTCCTGCTAACTCAAGAGCTATGAACTCTGACTCCATGGTAGAGCGTGCCATACAAGTCTGTTAGAGGACTTCCACGATACAGCACCTCCACCCATGGTAAACACATAACCACTAGTAGAACAAATTTGATCGTTTCCTGTAACCCAATTCGCATCACTATATCCTTTCAATACAGCTGGAAATTTATTGTAATGCAAACACAGGTCAGCTGTTCCTTTTAGGTATCTTAGTAAACGATTAAGTGCAGTCCAATGTTCAGAACTAGGGTTATGTGTGTAACGACTCAGTCTACTAACGGCATAACCAATGTCTGGTCGTGTACAGTTCATGAGAAACATCACACTACCTAGAATTTTAGCATACTCTTCTTAGGAAACACTCTTACCCAAGTTTTTACACAAAGATATGCTAGCATCATAGGGTGTTCTAGCAGGCTCGACATCAAAACAGTCAAACTTTTTCAACACTTTTTCAACATAGTGAGATTGACTCAAAGAGATTTCATTAGAGTTTCGGGTAACCTTAACTCCTAGGATTACATCAGCCTCTCCTAGGTCCTTCATCTCAAATTGTGATGACAAAATATCTTTGGTTTTAATTACTACATCCATATTATTACCAAAAATTAACATATCATCAACATACAGGCATATGATCACATAGTCAGATTCAAACATCTTCGAATACACACATGAATCAGAGTTGTTAACCATATAGCCATTTGTTATCAAAGTGCTGTTAAATTTCTCATACCACTGTTTTGGTGCTTGTTTTAGACCATATAGTGATTTGTTCAGTTTACACACTTTATTCTCTTGACCTTTGACCACAAATCCTTCAGGTTGCGTCATATAGATTTTTTTCTCTTAAATCACCATTCAAAAAAGCAGTTTTAACATCCATCTGATGTATAACTAGGTTATGAATAGCAGCTAACGCAATCAGAATTCTTATAGTCGAGATTTTGGACACAGGTGAGTAAGTATCGAAATAATCAACATCTTTCTTTTGTGTAAAGCCTCTAACCACTAGTCTAGCTTTGAACCTTTCTATTGAACCGTCAGGTCTCATTTTCTTTCTAAACACCCATTTACTGCTAATGGGTTTGCTACCTTTGGGTAAATCAGTTAACTCCCAAGTCTGATTATAAGCAATAGAATCAAGTTCATTTTTAATAGCATCTTTCCAAAAATTAGCATCAATAGATTTCATCGCTTCATCATACGTTTTTGGATCCTCTTCTATTAAAAAAGCAAACACAAACTCTTCACTAGCAAAGATAGAGTAACCATGTTCAGATAGGAATGTTGAGACAAAATCATCACCAAAGTTCTTTGCACATCTAGTTCTTTTACTTCTTCTAGGTTCAACATTATGATTAGTAGAAGTGCTAGCATGTGAAGTCATATCAACAGGTGTAACAGGTAAAACAGAAGGTGATTCAACATTCTTCTTTAATGGAAAAACATGTTCAAAAAAGTTAGCATCTCTAGCTTCAGATATAGAACGATCATTTAAAGACATGAATCTATAAGCAGAGCTATTCTGTGCATAACCGATAAATATACAATCGTAGGTTTTTGGTCCAACTGTGGGTCTCCTAAACTCAGGTAAACCCACCTTAGCTAAACAACCCCATACCCTAAGGAAGCCCAGGTTAGGAGGGTAGCCCTTCCAGATCTCGTAGGGAGTCTTATCTATTTTCTTATGGGGAACACGGTTAAGAATATGACAAGCCGATAAAATCGCTTCCCCCCACATATTGTCAGAAAGGCCAGCTACACCATTAGACTGAGGTAAGTAAGGTGGACTATACTCATGGATTAATCCGTTTTTATCACAGAAATCAACTAAGTAATCGGACCTATACTCGCCCCCTCTGTCAGACCTTACCCTTTTTATTTTCCTGTCGAGCTGATTTTCGACTTCAGTTTTAAAGTTTATAAACGATTGTTCTGCTTCGTCTTTAGTCCTAAGCAGATATACTCTAGTGTATCTCGAACAGTCGTCTATAAAGGTGACATAATAATGTTTACCGCCTCTACTTGCAGTATTCTTGAAATCAGCTAGGTCGGTGTGAATTAATTCAAGAAGACTCGTACTCCTAGCAGAAACAGGTTTACTAGGTTTTTTTAGTGAATTTAGCCTCAACACAGCTAGCACACTTCGAGAATTCTTTATTAGTTAAGCTTGGAATTAGACTCATCTTTCTAAGCTTTTTAATATAATCTACATTCACATGACCCAATCTACCATGCCAAATATCAAGAGATTCAACAATATAAGCAGAACTGGAAGCAATATTATTAAAATCAAAATCAGTGTTCAAAATAAATAAACCCCCAGACAAATATCCCTTCCCGACAAAGTCCCCATTACGCGACATTACTACCTTGTCAGCTTCAAAAACAAGCTTCAACCCAGCTTTGTTAAGTAAAGCACCCGACACAAGGTTTCGACGTAAAGAAGGAACATAGAACACATTTGTCAGGGCAAGAGTTTTTCCTGAGGAGAGTTTGAGAAAGATCTTGCCTTTTCCGGAGATCACTGCAGATGAAGAGTTACCCATGTAAACACATTCTCCATTGGCCACTTCCTCGAACTCGGCGAACATCCCCTTTTCAGCACAGAGGTGTCTTGAAGCGCCAGTATCCAGCACCCATTCAGCACCATTTCCCACCAAATTAGCCTCAACAACCACAGCAGCAATGACTTCATCATCAGTAACAGCAACATTTGCTTCAGCAGTTTTCTTGTGAGTACACTGGTAAGCCTTGTGACCGCTTTTCCCACACACGAAGCAGACGAGAGTACCCTGAGGTTTTTGGATTTTGGGAACTGGTTTGGTGTGCTTTCCTGGACCATTTTTCTTACCCTGACTCTGACCCTGACCCTGACCATTCTTATTTTTCCCCTTATTCTTTCCCTTAGACTTGTTAGCATTAGACGGACCACCAGACTCAACTATGACCATATTAACTTTAGCAGCATTAACAGGTAGAGTAACTGGTTTATCTTTAAGACGATTAGCCTCTTCGGTCCTCATATGACCTACAAGGTCTTGGAGTTACAAGTCTTTTTTCTTATGTTTAAGGTGATTTCTATAGTCAGACCATGAGGGAGGGAATTTTTCGAGTAGTACATTAGCAAGAAAAACATCACACAACTTCATCCCTTCATTTATGACATCAGCACACAGATTTTCATAAATATGCACTTGCTCCATAATCGGTTTACCATCCTCCATAACAAATTCCAACCATTTTCTGACAACATATTTCTTTTTCCCAGCATCATCAGACCCATATTTTGACTCTAACGACTCCCAAATAGTTTTAGCCGACTTATTAGGAGCAAAAAGATAAAACAGGGTGTTAGTCATGTTGTTCAGAATATGACAACGAGCATTCTTATTATCTTTTTTGTACTTTTTGATAGCATCATCATTAGACTTGATAACAGACGCAATAGGAGGAGTAGCCTCGACAGTAGTGGACACAGCAACAGGGACAGGACAATCCTCAGACAACACATAATCAATATCGAGTTGTTCAAAAAACATCAGCAGTTTCTGAGACCATCGTTTATAATTGTTACCATCCAATTGTTCAATTTTAGACAAATCAGGAACCAACTTAGACACAACTGACATTGTTACAGCAACAAAAATAGTTTTCAAATTGTTGTGACTAAGTACAGAAAATGAACCGGAGGGAGGGAGCGGAAAAGAGATAACCGAGAGCAACGTGGTTTGCAGCGACGAGGTAAGGAGGCCTCTGCCTTGAAAACTATTTTCGGAGCGACCGAGGTGGCGATCAGCAGGTACCGGTAGTTCTCCAAGGTTGACACTGCTGCACCGAGACTCACCCACTTGAGACACGGAGCATTGGAATGACTTTTATTAACAACACCCAGGAAGTATTACGAGAGAAAGAGAGAAGAAGAAGGAAGAGGAGTACTGTATGTTGTTGTGTATTGTGCTGCTTTGACCCTTTCACAACTGACAGCAGCAGCGCAGCCACAACACACAGAACCCTAAACCTAAACCGAGTCAGGCCCAAAAAGATAGGCAAAGCCCGCCGCAGGCCGAATCCCGGATCACGGGTCCGGGCCGGGCTCGGGCACGGGCACGCGCGCGCTTGTGCGAGCTGAATTAAGCACCTCGCAGGTCCATATAAAATGACCCCCTTTCACCACTAGTGATACCCATAGTTAGAGTAGTGTATATAAACTACATATGACACTAGTACTCTTCTTATGTGGGACAATTAGAGATAAGGACTTAGCCCCTATTTTCCAACATTATTCGGTGAAATCCGGATATTGGTTGGGCTCTGCGTCTCGCTCTTCTATCTCACCGGTTCCTCTGGAAACAGGGTGTGAGGGATTATGGCATACGATCTGGGGATTGAGTACGATGCCAAAAATTTATCATTTCCTTTGGCGTCTTTGTTCGGGTACCCTCGGTGTTCGAGTTAATTTGCTTAGTCGTCGGTGTGTCCCAGACGCTATGTGCCAACTCTGTCAGGCATCGATTGAGACGGAAACTCACGCCCTGTTTGAGTGTCAGTGGATTCAGACTAGTGGATTCAGACTATTTGGACAGCTAGTGAGTTTTCGGACTTGGTGGCGGCTTCTCCCTCCTCCTCGTGTCAGCGCAAAGTTGTCTGGCTTCTTTCCAAAGTGGCGGGAGCACCTCGCGACCGTCTTCTGGCAATGCTATGGGCTGCTTGGTTCTGCAGAAACCTCAAAATGTTTGAAGAAAACCCACCCCCTCCTCATACTGTCATAACAGGAATGGTTAAAACGATTGAAGAATATGGCAAACAGCGAAAACCAGGAGTGTTGCTGTCTGGCGCTAATTCCAGTTTGGGAGAGAGTCGGTGGAGAACTCCGGGAGAGGGTGTCATCAAGATTAATGTTGATGCTGCGTTTTTTCCGAATGGGGATGTTGGTCTGGGGGTGGTTGGTCGAGATGCGGTTAGAACGGTGGTTGTTGCCGGGTGCCGAAGATTGGCAGTGGGGTGGGACTTGAAAACAGCAGAAGCAAAGGCCTTGGAGTTTGGGCTGGAAATTGCTATAGGTTTGCAGGTCGACAAAGTGTTGCTCGAGAGTGACTCCCTTACTGTCATCCAAGCATTGAAGAGAGGACGGAGTTCCAGGGATTCTTTTAGTCTTATGATAGATGACTTGTTTGCTTATCGGTCTCGTTTTGTGTCTATCGTGTGGTCTCATGTTAAGCGTAACGGTAATACCGTTGCTCATCACGTAGCCCGACTCTGTCTGAGAAGTGGGGAGGAATTGATGTACTCAAATGTGTTCCCTGATGCGATTCTTGCATTAGCGAAAATCGATTTAATATAATATTCCCACTTTTCCCTCAAAAAAAAAAAAAAAAAAAAAAAAAAAAAAAAAAGCTAGAAGACGGTTCTTTGACTATTTTAGAAAGGTTGGGAAGCATTCTCTAACCTAAAATTGTAGTAGTAGTGATAGAAGTTTATCTCCAAAGTTAATATAACGATGGAGTCACATAAAGCTTCAGAAGAGAATTTCAGCTCCACCAAATACAACGATGAAACTAATAAAGGAGAATGAGTATTATTGAGTACCTTAACAACCATATAACCAAATTCAACCTAGAGTCCTAGACATCATCCAAACTATTCAACAGAAACACGTTTAGAGATGTAATCGTCAAGGAGAACATTAATTCGATCAAGGGAGGACGACATGACTTTTGTCATCTCTGAATCAAAGGAAGAGTTACGTCAAGGCAACGATAAAATTGTTGAATTTTTGTTGATTAACCCATACCTCTCCGATATATATAATTGAAACTCAAAATAAACAAATTCTTGATTTTTCAAATAAACTCACTAAGACCCATAGCGAAATTTTTTAAAAAAGAAAATGAAGATTTACAAGACCAACGAACGTTCAAGTAAACTAATTATTCCAACCAAACATTGGAATATATAATACTACTACATTTAACGACTTTTGTGAAGTAAACTAATTGGTAACGAACGATGGAAGCTAAGGTTAAAACTTAAAATAATTAGCGGCGGTGATTATATTATGGTATGTTATGATCATTTGTACGTACGTACGTACGTCCTCGACCGATCATTAATTTGAATAATAATCGTGGTGATTGTTACTACATAGTATTAGGTACTATGTAATAACATGTCTTGTAATCCCAAAACACTACATGTTGCTTAATGAATGTTTTATATGACGAGTAGTAGTTATCGGAATGGACTACATACATACATACATAGTGATGTGTATTACGGAGATCAAGTGTCATTAATTAATTATTTGAAGTTCCATGCATATGCATGTTCTCATCCATTTCTTAAGTTTGTTGTTTTCTCCTGATCGACAAATAATAATTAAGCCTCTCGATCTGATGCATGACTGTTGACACGCACATAAGTAGGGACTTAATTCCAATGCTTAATTCAATTCAATTGGCTTATAGTGTTATAGGTATGTAGTCACTAATTTCTGATGTACGTGCAGTGCTCTGGGGCAGTAGGTCTCAGGTTTGAATCTCATCTTCCCCTATATTGTAATGCGACTAAGTGCAATCTTCGTTGAACAAAAAAAAACAAATTTGTGATGTACCCCGTACGTACTAGTTGTAATAATTGGGTAAGCGCAAAGTGTGTCAATACTAGAATAAGTTGTTTCCATGCATCCTTCTAAGTTATATGAGTATGTGATTTTGATCCTGTAGTGCAAACGACGAGTCCGTCTGGTCCCGTAATTTATTTGCACTTGATATGAATTAATTGTCATATGTAAGTTGTGAACGGAATGAAATGAGTGAATAATCTGCGTGGGTTAAAAATCGGGACATAATTGGTACGGAGTATTTTAATTTGCAAAAGGTGTTGGTCAATATATAGTTGAACTTTGCTTGATAATCGTTTCTAGGCAAAGCAAGACCATATATACACTAGCGAAGCTCTCTTTATCTGTCCCTCCCCAAATCGGATGGTGGTCTGGGCATACGAAACATTCAATGCCTAAATCAAGCCCTGCTTGCCAAACTCGGAGGGAGTATTTGTTTTGGTTAGGGTTTTCTAATCAATATCTGAATAACTGGGCCTAGAGTTTTTTATTGGCCTTCTAGGGCTTCTATCTAGGGTTTCTGTTTAGCTATGAAAGTTTAAACTTTCATACCTCTACTCTACAAATTATGATATCAATCTGTAAGCTGTATTTTCTTCCCATGTTAACAAAAGTCACCCCCTCCTTCTGCCTGTTAGTGAACAACATAAATCTATTTGTCTCTTGATTTTGCGTTCATAATTTGTTTGTCTTCCATTAAAACAACAAAAGTGTAAGCAATAGGTTTAGCATGTGTTTATAGCAATTTCTTTAAGGATTAAGCTAATTTAACACAATACAACCCACTGCAGACTAATTGAGGAAATAGATTTTTCTAAGTGTAAAATTAATTTACGGGTAGATCGAAAAGAGTTCGAAAAAAAATGAGTTCACGAGGAAATCAGATGAAAAACCCTGTTAGGAAACCCAATTTCTGTAAATCGAGAAAAGGAGTTACGTACAACTAAATGTTCGTCGTAAAAAGACATATTCAATTGGAGTTCGAATTTAAGAAAATAATTAATTGAGTCGAGAAAATAAATAGACCATATATATATATCTCGAGCTTAAAATAATTGTTTGCAAAGACATAATGTTTCTCGAGGAAATAATAAATAGTTTTCCACGAAAATTAATTAAAGTGTTTCTCGAGGACCAATAGTAATTATTCTACGAAAGTTTAATAAAATGATTCTTCAAAGGAAAAATATTTAAAATGGTTCGAAGTGAGCTAGACCAAAAAATAAGCATATAACTCAAAAAGAAGTTTTGGAATTAAATATCAAAACGGAAGTTCGATGGAATTAAACTTCGATAAATTACAAATCGTTACGAGAGAAAAAAATGCTATATCGAACTAAGGAAGGGAATTTGAGTTTATATAGAATCTCAAGAACAGTTTTTTTGGAAATACTCATTTATTTTTTACCGTAACAAATTTGCAAAATCGTGTTTCTCAAAAAGACAAAAATTTTAAAACTTGTTATTTAAGTTGAAATTGAATTTTAGAATTCAAAACTGAGGGGCAACTCCGTAAAAGCATATAAAAAGCGCGGACGATATGAGTGATTCGCGGGCAACAAAGAAAAATTGGGTTCAAAGTGACCCCATGCAATAATACACGGTATTTATAATAAATTAATTTTATCTTATAGAATAAGTATTTTTTTTAGATTTAAAATAAGAAATTATGCGTCGATATTAAATCATTGCCATAGTTGATAGGCCTACCAAGTGAGAGGCGGAATTGTTTTTAGGCCTAAAAAACGAGATTCTAATATCAAATTAAGGAACCAACTCAACCAAAATTATAAGGTGATGCATCGTTTAAACGGAAAGGTCTCAAGAACCCATAACAATAGGTAAGGAGTTAGCTAGATTCAGCAATTGAAATTGATAGAGGAGAAAATTAAAGGGGGCCAACACCAACTCAGATGAAACCCAATTTTCCAGTAACCAGTACAGTGTCAGTGACACCCATGCAGGCCACTCTTTTGTTGTTTTCCCAGCAAATTAAAGCTTGCATTCATTCATGCTGTGTATATAAACTGCCAGAAATAAAGGGTAATGCACTAATCTTCTGTTTACTCTTTTTTATGATACTTGGTCGGTTGGTCCATTAAAAGCATAAGATGAATATACTCGTCTTTTAGAACATCCCTATCATTAAAATTTATTGTGGTGTTTCCATACATGGCAATAAAAAATACCAGTACATGAACTCCCTATCGGAAAATAGGATTAGGCAAAGTGGTTGAGCCTTTGTATATATTTATTGAGGTTATAAAAGTTTCTGAGCTCAGTGGTAAGTTTTTTTGAGCTTAAACATTTATATGATTTAACTCGACAACTTAACACTAAAGTTCAAGAAGTTTACATCAAAACTCGAAATCTTTGTGATAAAACTCAAAATCTTAAAACCACTTGTACACAGAGCTTATATTTTCTTTTAATTTAATACGAGTAACAAATAAAGATTATTTCAAAATTATATAGTAAGAAGATTAAAAAAATAATGATTACGTATACAATAATATTTTAAAAATTATACTATACTATCAAAAAGAGATTCTTGATACTTTCTCCGGTTTAATTTATCTTTCCATTTAATTTTGGTATAATAATTTTTGTAATAAATATGAAATGATAAATTTAAGAAATATTGAGGGTAGAAGAGTAAGTGAGTGTAATAGAAAAGAATAAATGTGGTAAAAATTATGGACTAAAATGGGAAGATAAAAGAAAGACAGATCAAAAAGAAAAATGGGAAGATAAAATAGAATCCGAGGAAGTAAAAAAAGTTTATATAATGTTAATAAATATAATTGAAAAAAAAAATATTTAACAATTAATTAAGATTTTATAAATTTGAAATTCCAAAATTCCTTAAATTATACTCCGTAAATATGTTAATTTGAATTTTACGATGGAAAAAACGCAATTATATAAATATGTTCCAAATTGTTACGGAATGAAGCGAATATGATCAAATTACGATAAGAACGAAATGTAAAAAATAAATAATAGAAATATATATATATATATATATATATATATATATATATATATATATATATATATAGAGAGAGAGAGAGAGAGAGAGAGAGAGAGAGAGAGAGAGAGAGAGAGAGAGAGAGAGAGAGAGAGAGAGAGAGAGAGAGAGAGAGAGAGAGAGAGAGAGAGAGAGAGAGAGAGAGAGAGAGAGAGTAAATTTGGTGTAAACACTAAATTTGGTGTAAATACGCTAACAATTCGGTCTGTTAGATCTTGCAAGATCGACGGTCGAGATTAATTCTCAAAAGATAACAAAAAATTTGGTGTAAATACGCTAACAATTCGGTCCGTTAGATCTTGCAAGATCGACGGTCGAGATTAATTCTCAAAAGATAACAAAACCCCCAAATTTTCATTAGGCATTTCTCTCTCCTCCTTTTCTCTCTCCTCTCTTTAGGGTTTCATAAACCCCCAAATTTTCTCTCAAAAAATTTTCTCCCAAAAATAGATCATATCTTTCAAATTGAAACGCCTAATTAAACAGAAAATTGCTCAATCGTATGTTCCTATTGCTCAATCGTAAGATTTGATTATAGATTACTTCATTCAATTCATTCAATTTTTGGAAATTCGTTCAATTCATTCAAATTTCCAGAAATTTTATACGAAATTCGTTTTTGATGAGCATGAATTTCACTAAGCATGAACCTATTGTTGATGAACATGAAGGTAATATCGTTATACTTCAATACATATTTGTTTTTGAACGCCTATTCGTTTTTTAAGGTAATTTATCACGACATATATTCGTTTTTGAATTACTATTCGTTTTTGAATTCTTCCAGAATTTTTTATGATGAATATCGATTTCAACATAGAAGACATGAATCAACTTGAAAGTAATCTCAAAATTTTTAGAGTACTTGAATATATATGTTGGAATACTTGAATATGTATGTTGGAATACTTGAATATATATGTTGGAGTAACTGAGTATACATGTTGGAGTAACTGGAGTACTTGAATATATATGTTGGAATACTTGAACATATATGTTGGAATACTTGAATATATATGTTGGAATAACTGAATATATGTCTTAAAGTAGTTGGAGTACTTGAGTATATGAATCTCAAAATTTAATAGAGTACTTAAATATATGTGTTGGAATACTTGAATATTTATATTGGAGTAACTGAGTATATGTCTTGGAGTAATTGAAATACTTGAGTATACGTATACATTGGAGTACTTAACTATATGTTTTAGAATACTTTAATTTATATATGTTGGAGTACTTAAACATGTATGTTGGAATAACTGAATTGGAAGGTTAAAATAGGTATTTGAATCTACGGAATTTTAAAGTGCTTGAATGTATGTTTTTGCATACTCTTGAATATATGCATTAGAGTACTTGAGAATATGCATTAGTGTACTTGAATTTGAATATTGGAGTACCTGTATATGTTTGCAGACATTCAATCAGTTGATAGCAACAATACAAAGTTCACAACAATGCTCAACACCAACTATTGAAAATAGTACGAATTCTCTAAGCTTGACTTGGACTCCGGGTGCCAACGACAATTGGATAAGGACGGTAGAAGATGAGCTCATGCCTAAGATAGAGAGATGTTTCAAAACTCATGAAGAATAGAATAGTTTTTATAAGATGTATTTCTTTACATGTGGTTTCAATCAACAATTAATGTTGGAGTAGTTGTTGTCGAACATAGGAATAACTGCGTATATGCATTAGAATAACAACGACATTAGAGTAATTGAAGATTAAAAATTTATTGATTCAATCAACTAGTAAAATGTTGGAGTAACTGTCGTCGAACATAGGAATAACTGCTTGTAAGCATTGGAATAACAACGACATTAGAGTAATTGAAGATTTAAAAATTGATTGATTCCATCAGCAATTGGTAAATGTTTGAATACCTATTGTCGAACATAGGAATAACTGCTTGTAACATTGAACTAACGACATTAAAGTAATTGAGGATGAATAATTGATTGATTCAATAAATAATTTGAATGATTGTTGGAATAATCAACAAAACATGTTGGAGTAACTGCTTAATTCTATACGTGTAATTACATATGGGATACGACAATTAAAATACGGCAAGTTCGACCATTTTGAAATGCGTCTTTCTGATATTCCGACACGGTAGATGTTTTGATATCTCTGAACTTGTGTTCTTGCATTGTTTGTTCATCATCAACTGCTGTAAAACAGTATTAGTCGGTGAAAAAAATTGAATATGTATGTTGGAATACTTGAATATGTATGTTGGAATACTTGAATATATATGTTGGAGTAACTGAGTTTATATGTTAGAGTAATTGAATATATATGTTGGAATACTTGAATATATGTGTTGGAATACTTGAATATATGTGTTGGAATAACTGAGTATATATTCAAGTATTCCAGCGTATATATTCAAGTATTCCAAGGCATATATTCAAGTATTCTAATGAACGCATATATTTTGCATAAAATTGAACGAATTTCTGGAAAATTAAAACGAATTCAATGAAGTAATCTACAATCTAATCTTACGATTAAGCAACAAAAACTTATAATTGAGCAATTTTTCGGAAATCGAGCAATAGGAACGAATTTTCTACAAAAATTGGAATTTTAATCAAAAAATTGAATGAATTGAATAAATTTCTGGAAAATTATAACGAATTAATTGAAGTAATCTACAATCTAAGATTACGATTAGCAATAGGAATTTATAATTGAGCATTTATCCGGAAAAATTAATCATTTCAATTTTGAGAGCAAAATTAGTAGAGAAAAATTTGGTTACATGAGTATCAAAGAAAGAGAGGAGAGAGAAAAGAGAGGTAAGGGAGGGACTTTGGGAAGGTTTTGATCTCTTTTGAAGATTAAATCTGAGTCGTTGATCAAGTATAAGATCAACGGTCCAGATTGTTAGGATGTTTACACCAAATTGGTGTGTTTACACCAGATCCTAATTATATATATATATATATATATATATATATAGTAAAGATCAAGTGAGTCCTTTAATTTTTTTTGAGTCCATGAGTCCTAATTTTAGCCATTGATCTAAACAAGATGGATGGTTGAGATTGTATATTGTAATTAAGGTAGTAACTAACAAATTTTGGAAACAAAATAAAAAAATCTTCCTCCTCCCTAGATTACCGCCAATTGATCCTCTCTCTCATCTCACATCATTCAAACGCAGAAAACCCTTCAACTTCACCTTATTCAAACTCTTCGCTCAACTCAAGCAAACCCTTACACTCAATCAAACTCAAATCAATCTCTCAACGTAGCGCCAACCGAAGCTTCGCCAACTGAAGCTTCTAAGCATACTCGAGCACTCAATCATCCAACTCAACCCTATCGTTCAACTGAACTCAATCGCTCACTTGTCAACTCGAGCAAGGTTACATTCGAGCCGCTTTCTAACTTCAGCAAACATTATCATCATTGTCTGATTTCATTAATTTTTTCGCTAATTATTGATTGATTAACCTTGCTGTGTTTTGTGTCCTATAATTAATTTTTTGTTATCATCGTTATCTGGGTTTTCATCTGTTTCGTATAATTGAATTCATTATTGATTGATTAACCTTGTTTTGTTTATGCCCTATAATTAACTTTTTTCAGCGAACATTAGCATCATTATCTGGGTTTTCATTTGTTTCGTGTAATCTGTATGTGTCATATGTATGGTGTTATTTCGAAGACAACAATGTGTTACTGTAATGCAGAGGAGGTGTTACTCTAACTATCATCTTAATCTGGTACACTCAATTATGTAGATTTGTTATTCTAATTCTTATGTTACTCTAACACTTTCTTTGTGTTACCTTAATGCTTACCAGTTGTGCTTGCAGTTTATGGTGTTATTGTGACACTTATGGTGTTACATTGAAGAACTAATTGTGTTACTGTGATCTAGGAGACGTGTTACTTTTGTTAATCTAATAGTTGTGCTTGCAGTTTGTTACTCTCTGGTCTATATTTATGTTACTTTGACGCGTATCAGCTGTATGTTTTGATCAGATGACAAAAGGAGGTGACAAGTCCAGAAAAACTCGTGTCACAGATGGCAAAAGCAGGAGGCAAACCAAGGAGAAGGTCAGTTGCAGGCATTTAGTATTGTTGAGTGGGTTTTCATCATACATATCACCTATTAAGTGGTGCATATTTAGGTCTAACAACAGTTGAACATACTAATTATCTTTATGTTTGTCCCTTTTCAGAAGGAAGAAGCGGAGGAAGAAGAAGTTGTTGTAGCTAAGAAGGTCAGTTCAATGGTATTACATTGAAGAACTAATTGTGTTACTGTGATCTAGGAGACGTGTTACTTTAGTTAATCTAACAGTTGTGCTTGCAGTTTGTTACTCCCTGGTCTATATTTATGTTACTTTGACGCGTATCAGCTGTATGTTTTGATCAGATGGCAAAAGGAGGTGACAAGTCCAGAAACACTCGTGCCACAGATGGCAAAAGCAGGAGGCAAACCAAGGAGAAGGTCAGTTGCAGTCATTAGTATTGTTGATGTTCACCCATTAAGTGGTGCATATTTAGGTCTAACAACAGTTGAACAACCTAATTATCTTTATGTTTGTCCCTTTTCAGGAGGAAGAAGCGGAGGAAGAAGAAGTTGTTGTAGCTAAGAAGATCCAGTTCAGGTGTAGGCCACAGAGCCTCATCGAGTTAATGTCAAACTTCAATGATCGGCAGCGGGATTCTGTCATCAGAATAGGTTTTGGGGGCCTACTTTCAATGCGACTCAAAAGTTTCCCCGGTAAGTATGCAGTCGAGTTCATGTCGCTTTTCGCGGATGACACGCTGATTTTCAGGCTACCAAGGAAAAGCGATCAATTCTTGGTAACGAAGCACGATGTCCACGATTGCTTCCTCATTCCATACGGTCCGAACCCCGCTGACTTGCTCCCAATGGGTCGGTCGAAGGAAGCACTGGCGGAGGATGTCGTCAGTTTGAAACAGGCATTTAGGAATCGGTTCAATATTCATACTGCAAGCGACACGATCCCTTTGTCTCTGTTGTTGGAAAAACTACAGAAGGACGTTCACGGGGGGGATGACTTTTGTAGATTGTTTGTTCTGTACAGCATGTCTATTTTTCTTAATCCAACGTCGAATTACACCGTTGATCTAAGTCTGCTGAGGTGTGTGGAGAATGTAGAGCAGATAAGGAACTATGATTGGTGCACTCTTGTATTGGATGGGCTTGCTGCAGCCTGTCAAGACTATGTTCTTCAGCAACCGACATACCTTCTCGGTTGTCTGCCATTTTTGATGATCACATACTTTCACCGTTTCCAGTACCGTGATCATCGTTGTCCGCACGATCTGCCGCTTATTAAGCATTGGGATCGCGAGCGGATGCTAGATAGGTTGTATGGGGAATTTGTTGGTGGTGGCCTTGGTCGTCTTACCAAGTCAAAGGTGAATTACCCCCGTTGTCTACTTGAGGAGGTGGTGGACGAGGAGGTGGTGGATGACGGGGTGCCGCTGAGGATAACGAATGCACCAACATCATCCGCGCACAAATCTGGGAAGTCCATAAACATCGAGCTAGCAGATGGCGTTGAGGATGACGCTGATCTAAGAGCTAAGGCGGTTGATGTAAGTAATAAAATTTTTCATCAATAAATTCAATGTGTTACTCTAACTACCATATGTGTTACTTTAATGTTGATCACATGTTACTCTAATGAACCAGTGGTGTTACTTTAATACAAATAATAAGTTACAGTCAACCCTCCGAACTAAAACCATTTGTTTATTCTTGATGCAGGAGGTACATGAATTGTACCTCATGATGGCAAGGAATGCAGTTGCATTCCATGATTGGTGGATATCAGCCGCTTCCAAACTCAGAAGAATAACATCCGGCAAACCACTGAACGATGACCCCGTTCCGTCACAGGCCTCGCAAGACTTCTGGAGTGGAGAAGAGCTCCACCGGACGGTCGATGAAGTGTGCGAGGCGTACGCACGTGCGAAGAACGCAGCGACCCAAGGCCCTGCATTCACAGGCCAGCCCACTCAAACAGCAGGTGCGAGCATGCGTACAAATGTGGCGGGGGTTGAGGATGTTGTCACTGCTGATGAGAGTCGAGGCTGTCCCGACTTCGAACTGTACACGACGGCGGAGATGGTTGAGGCTGTTATCGGTGGTTCGGAGGAAAGGGATCACCAAATTGATGATGCGAATGTTATTGAGCCTCTGTGGGTGGAAGTCGATGGACGGAAGGTCTTCCATCCTTACTTTCTCCACTCTGAAAAATTTTTAGATTGCATGCAAGTTGTCGATGAGAAGCTTGGATGCTCTTATGAATGTGGAATCCCTGAACCAGACCAGATAATAGTATCCGATTTTCTTGTCAGAAACAGTACATTGTTCAAGTCGGTTTTGAGTGTTCGGAAAGACGTAATGGATTATGTCTTTTATAGCAATGACAAGTACAGTGCGAAGTATGTTTTCAATAGTGATCTAATTTCTTTACCTGATTCTATTTATCTATGTTATTTTTTTTATCGATTGTCTTTTAATTCATTCAAATTCTTTTTAGTGAGATGCTGGTGAGGGTTGACGACTTTTTCAACGTCCCTCGTGATGAGCTCTCGACACTCCAGCCGGGGCAGCAGCTGTCGAACGCTGTTATCGATACCTGGTGTATACTTCTTAACAGCCTCGACGCGAGTCAGACTGCGCCACGTCCTACATCACGCTGCTTCTTTGGCGTTAGCCACAGCGTAAGCTTGTCTCTGTTATTTTTATCACACCGACACAATCAACAAATAGCGTTACTAACATATCTTGAATGATCATTCATAATAACCATTATCATGGGTTTTATTTCACATCAGGAATGAACATTCACAATGAGTATGGTCTGTGTATACTGTTACTCATTGTTCTTATATCCATAGTTAGTGTTACTCTTACACATTAATACTGTTACTCTATCACAATAACAGGCGTTACTGTAAGGGTTTCAAACTGTTACTTTAATTAACAATGAGTGTTACTCTTTCTTATTACCACGATCATGAACTGTTACTTCAACATGTGTCATGCAGAAGACAGTAATGAAGCTGTGGAAGGGCACAAAGAGTGGTGCAAAGGTCGACGTTGGCGATGAATTGTTCAACTTCTGGGACATTTGGACCGAAGTGAATAAAGACACCATAAACCTAGACTCTGACTTGGTACGTCTATATGAAACTCTTTTATTACCCTTCATTACAGCTCTTTAACAATAATCGCCATAATCTTAATTACCAAATAACAGGTATTCGTCCCGGTGCTTTCGGACAACAACGACCACTACAGCTGTGCATGTATCAACTTCCTGTCAAAGCATATTGAGTACCTAGACAACAGGAGTTACGAAGAACAGGAATTCGAAAGTCTGCCATATGTCGGGATGGCAAAAATCGCCGTAAGTTAACTTGTGTTGATATATAATCGGACATTATTTCACCTTCCGTCTTATTTTTTTTTTGTTGTTTTTTGTATGATTTAGGCTGTGGAAATGGGAAAGTACATGGTCAGAAAAGGTATCGCCAGGGGATCGGATGTCGCGGGCTTCCCTGTTGTCAACGTCCCATTCGCATGGCAGGGCGGAGGTTTCTCGGCGAACGACTGTGGTGTCTACCTCATGATACACATGATGCTGTACAGGGGGGAAGCGTTCGAATGTTGCCTTGGCACAATGGAGGCGAACAACCTATATAGAGCGGAGATTGCGGCGACTCTGATCCTGTGTGACAACAATAAGAACAGAGATGAGGTTATAGCGAGGGTGAGAGAGTTCCTAAACGATAAAGCGAATATCGCCATCGAGAGAACTATATCGAGTGTTGCTGGGTCGGCCGGGGGTACCGTCAAGAGGGCAGGCGGGACAGAATACGATGAACGACCGTCAAAGAAGAAACGACCGTCGACATCTGACCCTAAAACCCCTAAAACCCCTGTCGCAGAGACGGTGCTTGACTCTGACTTCTCAAAGCGGACAAGTTCCGTTCTGAAGAGCCGAAACCGTGGTGAGGGTGACGGACTTGGCTGCTCACTTGATTGTGGCGTTGAAGATGCAAACTCTCCCATGCTGTCACCGTTTCTATTGAGCAACAGGACGTTGTTAAGTAAGATTCCCGTCCGTCGCAAAGACGTCGTGGACTACTGCCTTGTGGAGCTTACAACTCTTCAAAATTGGTACGCATTTACTTTAACATTAATGGGTGAATATTAAAACAGTTTTTTTAACGAGGTATTTTTTGTTTTCCTTCAGCGAGGAGGTTGCAAATTATTCACTCCTAGCTACAATTGAGCGGAATGACATACGTTCAATGTTACCGGGTCAGAATATGCAGTCGTGCATCATCGAATGCTGGTCGATGCTGTTGAACAGGCTTCCACCTCCCGCCACTGGTTCGGGCGAGACACCTACGACAGCATACTTCGGTATACGACAGACGGTACGCATTACTGTTGCATTTGTGTACATATATATATATTTATGACCAAGGTTCCAGGAGAATACACGTCCCTCAACATCTGGATGGTGTTATTTTAAAGATGAAAGTGCGTTACTGTAATGTAGGAGACGTGTTACCTTAATCTGCGTCTTTGTTGTACATGAATGGCAGTAGTCTGATACGTAGTGAATGTGTTACTTCCTCACAGTTGAACCCAATCTGAGAAACTTTGAATATGTTTGTAGGACTGCCTCTATGGGATGCTTGACGAGGATGCAGACGCCCCATCCACGCGGGCAGTGGACATATTGATGTCCCATCTCAGTCTTTTTAAAAGGAAGTGTGGTCGTTGTCTTAATTTGGAAGCTGATCTCATATTTGTCCCGATCAACATCGATTATTACTACTCATGCGTGTGCATCAACCGTAAGAATAGGACAATAGATCTCCTTGACCACCAACTTTACCCGAACGTGAAAGAAACAATGTTGTACAAGGCCGCAATGATAATGGTTAGTATATATATTCTAATATTTATTATTGCATACGGCCATCTGTTTCTCACATATTAACGTTGCTGTGGGTACACACAGGTGTCAACAATCAGCGATTTCCTCGATAAGTTCAAAGTCCCTGATGCAGCTGATATCATTAATTTCGAGTTTAATGAGGTCAAGCTTACGTGGCAGAAACCAGGCGTGACATGTGACGAGTCGGGAATTTTCACCATGATGCACATGTTAATGTACGAGGGCCGTACATTCCACCACATAGACCTTGAGAAGAAGGTCAATAGACGATATCTGGTGGTCCAACTTGCAGCAACACTTCTATTGGCAGACAAAAACAATGTGCGATCGCAATTGTTGGACAACGTAGCCAAGTATGAGATCACTAGACAGAAAATCATCGATGGTCCGAAGAGCAAGCCAACAAAGGGCCGAAAAAAATAGCGTGTCTACTGAACCATGTCATCTCTTTTGTAACTACGAATTAATGGTTTCTATTCTTTATTAACCTGTCTAATTACATTAGTCTTTTCACTATCACCAATACATAGAAGCTTCGAAACTATGTTACAATGACCAGCTGCACCTGTTACTCTAATTCACTATTGGTGTTACTATGGGAATTATTGAAATTAACAATTTTTCTTGGTCTCACAGTCTGTGTGTTATACCGAAGCACTGTGTGTGTTACTTTAATGAACAAATTATGTTACTTTAAGTGATTAATACCGATTTTGGTACTTTATGAACAAATTATGTTACTTTAAGTATGTTACTTTAATGAACAAATTATGTACTCAGTCAATGAATGAACAACACTGCTGTCCTCAGTTACCTCGATGCATTTTTTCTGTTACTGTAACAAATGAATAGTGTTACTTCAATCCACATGAGATATTACTCTAACCAAAAACACATGTATTAAGTAAATATAGTGTTAATTGCAAAAATGTGTTCAGGAATAAAAGAAAAAATTCTTATAATGTCAAAGACACTATAAGAATTCTTATAGTGTTACTGTAAATATAGTGTTACTGTAAACCAGGAAAAAAGAAAAAATTCTTATAATGTCAAAGACACTTGAGTATTATCAAAACTCTTGTTCATCATCGGTGTCTTCTTCAGTTTCCTCTCCATCGATGTCTTCATCTACATCATCCTCGTCATCCGCATCATTGGTTTGCTTGGTAGGCTGTTTAGGGTGTCGTTCTGCGTAAGGATTTGGACAGTTTCGTTTGTCGTGGTGCGCCATCTGCTTGCATTTATTGCACATGCGCTTCGGCTTTCTAGAAAGTGCGACCTTCTTTTCCTTGCTTGACAACATCCGCTTTCCGCTTCCCTTTGTCTTAGAAATCTTAGGAGGTAGTATCGTGATATTTTCAGAGGTCGTACAACCAAGCATATTTTCCAGTTCCTGTGTCTTGCCAATATTCTCCCCACCTGAAACTGGCTGCCTCTGCAACCTGAACTCCCGAATTAATCCGCACAAGCTTTCCACATCTGCCTTGTCTCCTACCCTTAGAAGTCCCATTGTCTCATGGATTTCCGACCACAATCTCGACATCTCTATCTGTTTTCCGTCGATGATGTCAGTGTTTTCGCCGTCTAATCCTTCATCACTGATACGAGCAGTGCGAACAGCCTCCTTTGTCCACCTTTTGGTTACCATGTTTTCGGGTATAGTGGTCAGCCCTTTCGATGAATATATCCAGATTACGTGTCTACACAATATCCCTCGCAAATTAAACAACCGACATGTGCAGCTTGATCCAGACGTACCTGGACAGATTCACATCCAATCTTTGAATCAGCAGAGACAGCAAATACAATGGATATAATGGTTTGCAAAATGTAATGAAGTGCAGAAAGTGTTACTTTTTGGAATATGAAATGTTACTTTAATTCATGGTCTGTGTTACTTTTAAGCGTTTACAACACAGATGTCCAAATGCCATCCCCAGTTACTCCAAAGCATTTTATGTGTTACAGTAAGGAACGACCGGTGTTACTTTAAGGAGTAATGATTGATTTTAAGGAGTACCTGATATATACTTGACCGTAAACTCCTTATCCCTCGTAGAATCCCTAACCAATGTCTCCTCAATCCCGTCCTTCTCAAGGAAGCCCCTCACGCTGCAAGTACCCACAGAAAATTTCACCTCCTCCTGGAATTCTTCAAATGCGGCGTGGGTGTAAATTTTCGAAGCCTGATGTTCAATTGGCAGGTGGGTTGCTGTTTTTGGTGAAGCTTGTGCATTGTCATTGTCGAGTTTTTTCTGTGTATACCGTTGCTGGTCCATGGCGCTCTCGAATCGCATCCAAAACTCGACCAACGTCCCCGATTTTTGTTCGAATCTTTTGAAGAAACTGTTCTCACTCTCCGACCTTTGCGTGGTTCGCATTAAGCCGCCCATCTTCAAATCCCTGCAATGTGCCATCACCCACTGTTCCCTGATGGAGTATGTAGTTGAAAACCACTCGTCATCGCCCCCATGGAACTCCTCCATTATGTCACACCATTCCGCGTCGAACTCGTCTCCATCAATCTCCACATCCCATACTATAGCATTTAGTCTCTTCAAAAAATCCTGGTAGTCACTCCGGGCTGCACCGTATTTGGCAGGAACCTTGTTCAAGATATGCCACATACAGAAACGGTGTAGCGCCGTCTTAAACATTTTCTTCACCGCTGGTATAATGCCCGGATCTTGGTCTGTAATTATATACCCCGGCTCCTTACCTCCCATTGCAGTCAGAAATCTCTCAAACACCCAGACGAACGATTCATAATCCTCGTGCGCTATCAGAGCGCCAGCAAAGGTTACCGATCGTTTGTGATGATCAACGCCTGTGAACGGTGTGAATATCATCTTATATTTGTTCGTCACGTACGTTGGGTCGAACGAAACTGCATCCCCAAATAACTGGTAGTTACGCCGCGCCTCACCGTCAGCCCAGAAAACCTTGCTCACACTCCCATCTTCATCCAGGTCGTAGTCAAAATAGAAACCCTTCCTATTCTTAGCCATGTCTTTGAATCGATCGATGAATAGCTGACCGTCCCTCTCATGTAGGAAGCACTTTATATCTCTCCCCCAGTTTTTGAAGTCAACCAAGCTCGCACCCACGTTTGCGAATCCCTCTACCTGCTCCTTGCACATGTTGTATGTCCGCGTTGCGCCGATCTTCAGCTATAAATAAGAATCAAGCGTCGCAGCAATATAACATTAATACACCAGTTGTGTTACTCTTGTACTTAAGCAGTGTTACTCTATAGACTCACTGGTGTTATCCTATGGTCTAATCCAGGTGTTACACTTATAATGGTCTAATCCAGGTGTTACTGTTTAGAATCACTGGTGTTACTTTAGCAAAAGTAACTAGATTATGCACACATTGGTCTAATCAAGCTGTTACGACCTACTCACATGTCATTCTATAAAAAAAATTGTGTTACTCCATACCCGCGAATTATTCAAGATCATTTGCTTGTGGTACTTTGTCAGGTTCCTCGAGAGCTTCTGGAATTCTCTGTCTTTCGGTGAGATTAGTTCGTGGTTGTGGTCGATGTGGAACCTATCAATCTTGAGAATGCCTCCTTTATTGAACAGCCTAATCCTTGCCTTGCACCCGCAACGACGGACTTTCGTCTTCTTTTTAATCGCGTCCACAACAACTCCTTCCCCATCTACATCGTTAACAACTTTCACAGCTGCAGGTGTATTGTTAACAGCTTTAACAGAGTTCGTATAACCCTGTCTGTTGCAGACTAGGAGCTTCGACTTTATCTCACCACCGTGCCATCGCTTCGTAGTGTACTTCCTCACATCAAAACCGCAAGCCAGCGCATAGATTTTGTAAAATTCCACTGCCTCATCAATTGTCCCGAATACCTGCTCCATGTATGGAGTGAAAGCCTCACCCACATCTCTGCACCATTCCTGTGCATTCGGCTCTTTACCAATGCTTCCTGCCAAAAAGACAGAAAAGTCACGCCAATAGGCATAAGTGTTACTGTAACTCATAAGTTGCGTTACTTTAACTCTAAGAGGATGTTACTCCAACGACAACGCTAAGAACCCTTTTTTAGTGTTACATGTTTGTGTTACTCTAATTACAGTTAGGTATTACTTTAATTCATTACTTGTGTTACTTCAATGCCATGTATGCTTCAACATAAAGCAAAACAATAATATCGGTGAAACAATAATATCAATGAACCATAATATTAATCCATTATTAATCAAACGAATTAAATTCCACCTTTTCCAGTGTTGTCTTGTGCGTTCGCATCTGTGTCGCAGCTACCTGCACAGAATCAAACAGCGTTACATCAATGCAAATACTGTGTTACTATAATTGATAAGTTGTGTTACCCTAACATGTACAATACGTTACTCCAGCATATCATCAAAACCCTTTTCCTGACCGTTCATTTGTGTTACTGTAATTACAAGTAAGTGTTACTTTAATTCGGAAGGCATGTTACTTCAACGACGAATCTGCGTTAATAGAAACCAAAAAAAATAGTAATACTGGATATCAGGGAAAATCCTGAAAAAAACCATAGAGACCTGTAATCTTTGGAGATCGAGATATCAAAATACCATTGATACGAAAATATGAATCAAAACGCAATGAATCAAAAGACGCAAAGAGGACGCAAATAAAGTCGAAATGTCAATGAAAGCACTATCGACGTAAATAAAAACGCAATTTGACGCGATAAAACATTGATATGAAAACGCAGATTTAAAGCAAAAACATTGATATGACGCGATTACTATTGAAATCCGTGAAGAAAAAACGAATAAAAACGTTAATGAATCACTGAAACTCACCATTGTTATAATCGATTAGTTGCTTATCAACCGTTGAAGACGATGATGCGGTCATTGAATCCATTGTAGCAGAATTTCGAGATCAAAAACGATGAATTAGCGTGAATGAAGAAAAGGTTTTTTGGTTTTTAGGTGTGAATGAACGTGGAAAGCAAATGAACGTGAATGAAAAATGAACGTGTGATTGATAGGAGGTTATTTGTTTCCTAAATTCTTGTGAGTTATTTTAGGAACGTAAATCTCTTTTTTTTTTTTTTTTAATTAGATGCATCTTGTCCATTCATCCTCATCTCATCCGTTGGATGAGATGAGGACTCATGGACTCATATATAGAGAAGGACTCATAAGAGCCTTACTCTATATATATATATATATATATATATATATATATATAAGTTCCTAAAATCTACTTAACTAGATTAAGTTAACAAGTTAAGTACAAATGTAAAATTACTAAGCTAACCTTATACAGTATTAACCACTAGAATTTCAATCAAAGTTGCGTTGGGTCCCATTTTAATTAGCCGTGTATGGAAATTACCATACACATTGTGGAAGTGATGAAATAAACAATCTATTTATTACCGTTATATATGAAATTAATCGAATAACAATTTTACGAAGGAAATAATCACATTATTATAATAAAACATATTAAGGGTCCGTTTGGATAACAAAGTAGGAGGGAGAAGGAGGGGGGGGAGAAGGAGGGGAGAGAGGGGGGGAGGGAGAAAGATGGTTGTTTGGATAACATAAATAAGGAGGGAAGGGAGGGAGATTGATAAAATTGTCCTATATTAGGAAGGAACAAAATATATTACGATTATTAATAATAACTTGTCATTACGATTATTAATTTTTGACTCGTTTAAATATAACAACAAAAATGACTTAAAAATTGATTAAAAAAAAATTAATTTTTTTTATTTGTTTAATCAATTCAACTCAGTGACTCACTCGTAATTTTTTTTATTTGCTCTATTATCCTAACCGACTCATCCGCGATGAAAAAAAAAACATAAAAAAACTAAGTTGAATGTGTATGAACTGAACTAAACTGAATCCGTCTAACTGGAGTGAAAGTGTTGAATATAAGTCTACAAGAACAGGGCGTTATCTTAACTCGACTCACCCATAAGGGCCATAACGGAAAAAAAACAAGGCGTCGTTTTTTTTTATCCTAACCTGACTCAACCGTAACGAAAAAAGCTGTCGTAATTTTTTTTATACATTTTCTTATCCTAATCCAACTCACACGTATCAGTGGAAAAAAAGTCGTTGTAATTTATCTTAACTCGACTCACCCGTAACAGGAAAAAAAAAAAAAAAAAAAAAAAAAAAAAATTGTACTTTTTTTTATCCTAACCTGAATCACAAGTATCGGAAAAAAATAACAAATTGTCGTAATTTATCCTAGTCCGACTCACCCGTAACGGGAAAAAAATTGTCGTAATTTTTTTATTCTAACCTGACTCACAAGTATCGGAAAAAAAATCGTCGGAATTTATTCTAGCCCGACTCACCCGTAACGGGGAAAAAAAATCGTCATGATTTTTTAATCCTCACCCGTATCGGAAAAAAAAATCGTCGTAAGTTTTTTTATCCTAGCCCGATTTACTAGTATTGGAAAAAAGAAGTTTGTGAATGAGTGAAAAATGTTGGAGGAATACATTTTGTTAGTAATGACAAATTTGTAACTTTGTAATTAATGGAAAAAAATGGATTTTCCTTCCAAATCTTGCCTATTTTGACAAGATTTTACTTTAACCTAAAATTAATCAACTTCCTCCCTCCATTTCCTTCCCCCTCTATTTCCCTCCCTTCCTAAATACTATCCAAACAAAAGATAATCCTTCCATCCCTTCCCCTCCCCTCCAAATCCCTCAATCCAAACACATCCTAAGTATAATTTTCGTTAAACTTTTGCAATAGATAAATTTTTTTGTGTGGCTAGCTAAGGTAGCCCACTTAAATATATATTAAAAGTAAAATTAATCATTTTTTTTGAATTAAAGTGGGTTTCAAATTTGCAAATATATTAAAATCTTTGTTTGATGTAGTATATGATTGCTTCCAAATCTTTTTTATTGAAGTGGCTCCCTTTTTTTCTATAATTGGAAGTCATATCTAGCCATCTCTCTAGGTAGATACTTAGATTTTAGGAAAGGACAAAGCTCTTGTGTCCTCTACTTTTGGGGTATCCCTTTAATTATTCTCCCACTATACCGTAATCAATTACACAAATTCTTGTTTGTAATGAAGATATTTGTTATAGATTTATAATGTATAAGGCATCGAGACTAATAAAACAATTGTCTTATCTAGTCAAATGAAAGGTTATTTGATCCGTTTTAGTCTTAAGATGAATATACTCGTTTTAAAAGAGATCAGTTAAATTAATCATCAACCTTTTGGATTTTCTTCCTAATATTAAAAAAAAAAAAATTATCAAATAAATGTAGAGTATATATTATTAATAATAAATTAGAAACCCGTAAGGGTGTTGCCTAGTGGTTAAAACTTGTGGTCATCAGCCCAATGAGCTCAGTTTCAAGCCTCTGCAAGCGCGATCTTGTGGCGGTTTACCTGGTTTGTAGGCTGTGCGTACCTCCAAAGGTTTATCCAGAGCACACCAAAGGTAACGGCTGCTGCGGGTTACTTCGTCAAATAATAATAATAATAATAATAATAATAATAATAATAACGTTTGCAGAGGCTGTTGCGTTGCTCAAGCGGATTCAGAAGTTCTCTATCGCTTAGGATGCGGGGGCTCGCGCAGCTGCTTTTATTTTCGCTAGACTTAGTTTCGCTATTGCTAAGGGGGTGGGTGCCCAGATAGTATCTCGGCTACCCACTAACTTCTTGTAATTTATTTCGTTATTAATGCAATCTCCGGTTTATTAAAAAAAAAATAATAATAATAATAATAATAATAATAAATTAGAATAATTTTTGAAAAGAGATGGGACAAATATGGTTGAGAGTTTGTGCATGACACTTAGACAAGAGGGGTACAATGATGATCTACGGAAGAAAATGACATATTGCATCTCACCACAAGGCTGCTTATTAGCTTAGCTATAGTATTATGCCTTGCATGAGACTTGGTTGGCTTTTTATCAGATTTCAGTCCTCCATTAATTCACTCATCAATTCTTCCCTTCCGATTCAGCTACTTGTACTCCATATCCAAACTTATGGGCAAGACATGGGTGGAATTAATTTATCAACATCGACACGATACGGTTTCATCATCAAGAGACACGATAAGACAACTAATGTAAATCTTCATATTTTAAAATCCACGAGAAACGTTGCGTTTGGATACTCAGAATTGATTTGAATATCAAGAATTCAATTCTTGTATTTGATATTTCTAGAATTCAAATCTAAATCCAAATCCAAAATGGTGGTTGGGTACCATTGGATTTGGATTTGGATTTCGGGCGGGTATAATCGGGTCAAGGTCACTCATTTTTATTTTTAAAAATTTTTCATTAGAAAAATGTAAATGTTCAAATACGGGATTTTTTTTAAAGAAAAACAGATACTACGACAAGATTATGCGAAAAAACAAACAAACGACCAGCGACAGAATTGAAATGACTACCCATACATGAGTACTACGAATTTGAGAAAAACAAATTTGAACTAGGTTGGATTTGGTCAAAATTTCAAATCCAAATCTCAAGGTTTCCAAACGCTCGAAATATTTTAAATCCGAAATTAAAATTCAAATCCAAGTTCCCAAACATGTCATAAAGAAAGAGAATGACATGTGTTGTCATGTGGCAAAATTTCATCAGCCTAGAAACACTTTGCGTTAATTTACCTTCATTTAGCCAAAAGTATGACGAGAAACTTACCCGTAGCTGCAATGAGTTGAACGTTCTACGAAACATACATACAAATTGTGTATGTAATGCTCGAGATTTTAACTACGATTTAATTAGGTCTTAATTAATGAACTAAAATGAAATTAAAGGTCTTAATTAGGTTTAGTGAATAATACAAGTCTTTGATCGATCGTTAACTTTCCAACAGTATAAGCAACTGTTGATTTATGAAACCTGATTGATACATTAACTGATTGTATCACTAAAACATCAAATGGGAGAGTTTTTGGGTAATGGTATGTCAGTCCATTTGCGGTTATTGCACATATACCAGGTTTTCTTGTGTATATATTTATGTGTATGTGATCATTCTTTGTCTGCCCCTTCAGTAACAGACTCATGAACTGCATTGAGCAGAGGACAGGCTGCAGAATTTACCTTAGCTACTAACTCTGGCTCCCTCCCTATACTGGCGGCTGCATGCAATGGTGCAGTCTTGGCAACTTGTTATTATATGGTATGGATCCAAAGGAACAAGCTAAGGCCAGAATAGATTTCATTCAGTATCTGAGAAATGTAGGCTATAACTGCTAGATTTCATTTATTTATTGAGGTTCATTGTTAGGAGTCTTGTTATATTGGAGTGTAGGATACCACTTTCTACAGAATATGCCTTGTAATTTTTATTTTTATTTTGATGAATGCACTACTCATATTTCACCAAAAAAAATATATATATGCAATAACTACATACAGAAACAACCCTAAAAAAGATTTATGAAAAAGACAATAATGAATGACTGTACAGCTCATTACAGGCTTCATTCTTGCCCCTCAAGTAATTTGAAGTGGTCCTGTATTGATGTCCTTGCTCTTTTTTTTTTAGTACGATAGACTTTGTTTCTTATTGGATCACCTTTACTATAGGACCTTTTGCAATCCCCCGCCCCTCGAGATGTGAGTGTGGAATCATCGCTCCAATCTTGCTTAACATCTTGTTATGCTGACTAATAGAAAGAGGTTTTGTGAGGATGTCTGCAGCCTGTTCATAGAATGACACATAAGTGGGACTGATCCTACCTTCTGCAACTTTTTCTTTGATGAAATGACAGTCCATTTCAATGTTTTTGTTCTTTCATGGCACACAGGGTTAGCTGCAATGGAAATGGCAGCTTGGTTATCACATTTTAGCACAACAGAGTACGTTGACGTGTTTGATGCCTAGATCCTTCAGTAGTGTAAGTAACTATGTCACTTCACATGTAGTATGAGCCATGGCCGTATACGCTGCTTCAGCAGATGATCAAGTTGTCACAGTTTGTTTCTTTGCTTTCAAAGAATTAGGTAATGATCAATGCAGAAACTTGTTGTTGAAAAGACAAGACACCCAATCAGAATCACAGTTTGCAGTCAACCTAACATTTGAAGAATTTGCCATAAGAATTCCTTTTTGTGGAGCACTTTTGAGGTATCTTAACACTCGATCTTCTCACAAGCTGCCAATGATCAATGGTAGGAGCTTGCATGAATTGACTTAGCAATTGCATAGAGAATAAGATATCAAACCTTGAAATTGTTAGGTAGATGGGCTTCCCCATAAGTCTTCAATATTTCGCAGGAGTTGTCATGGGATTCCCTTGTCTGGTGACAGTTAGATGTGATTATCAAGAGGTAGTTTCAATGAAATTTCCTTATTGATTCCAAACTCCATATGAGCGTTTGTGTTATCTCTAAGCCAGGAAATAAGATAATGACCTCAAATCCTTCATTTGGAACGTAGTTTTTAGGTAAGTTTTAAGTTCGTTAATTGCCTTCAAATTATTCCCAGTTAGAACCATATCATCCACATAAATCAAGATAATGGAAATGTTATTTCCTTCGATTTTAGTGAATAAAGAAGGATCAACCTTATTGGATTGTTTGAATACAGACTTCTAAAGGGTAGAGTTTAACTTTGCAAACCATTGTCTAGGTGTCTACTTGAGTCCATATAAGGAAAATTTCAAACGATACACCAGAGGCCCTGGGTACTTAGGATGAGGGTTCTGACACACACCTATCCTACCTCATGCACTACAGTAACCTTGTGGCATTCTCATCTACACTTCCTCTTTTGAATCCTCCATGTAGAAAAGCATTGGTGACATCCATTTGATGGAGATGTCACCCCTGCATAACTGCCACAGTAAGAAGGGATCTGATAGCGGCCATTTTTGCCACTAGAGCAAATGTTTCGGTATAGTTCATTCACTTTCTTTGTCTACACCTTTGTATGATAAGCCTTGCCTTATATCTCTCTAGTTTACCATCTGGTTTAACTTTCACCCTGTATTGTCACCTGCATCCTATTGGCCTTTTTCTTGTTGGAAATTGAGTGATTTTCCATGTATCATTCAATTCCAAAGCTTCTAACTCTTCATTCATGGCATCCATCTACCAACCCTTGTTGAGTCACAGCCTCACTGAAGGAGTGTGGTTCTTCATGGCCCGAGATAGACTTCACTTAGCAAAGGAGGGTTGACTATAGTTTCCAGGACTTGATTCATTTTTGTGGTTGTTTATCTGCTATTAGTTCCTTTGTGGTTAACCACAAAATCATTCATCCATTCTGGAGTCCTCCAAGAACATAAGCACAATAAATATATGAATCAAGATAAAAGCGAGTCAAGAAATGTAATACCCCGACCCAATCCTAGGACCGGAAATGTTAACCGCGGTAGCCCGTCGGACTTTGCACTAGTCCCACAGACCAACACGAGTCCTTTCCAGCGCATTTTGGCCTCACTCATGCGCATCCCAGAAATCTTCCCAGGAGGTCACTCATGGATGACTAGAAAAGAAATTGCACTTCGTTGATATGAGTAACACTTTCAATCCTTTTAAACACTAGTCGCTGACCCAGAATCCACGCCCGCTAGGTGCCAAATACACGGTCGCAGGGTTGCTCTTATACCATTTGTAACGCCTCGGCCCAATCCTGGGACCGGAAATGTTAACCGCGGTAGCCCGTCAGGCTTTGTTTTGGTCCCACAAAGCAAGACGAGTCTTTTCCAACGTATTTTGGCCTTACTCATGCGCATCCCGGAAACCTTCCCAGGAGGTCACCCATCCTAAGATTACTCCCACTCGAGCACGCTTAAATGCGAAGTTCCCGAAAAGAAAGTGCACTTTGTTGATATGACTAGTACTTTCAATTCTTTTAAGCACTAGTCATTTAAGCTCATAAATAGGACATCCTCAATCAATGTGAAGTGTTTCAAGAAATACATACTCTCGTAGCGTAAATTCCTCGATTTATATGAGACAATCAAATAATAGAGCCCCAATTGTTGCTCCTCTACTTGGTCCACAAACCCAGTCAGAATCCACGTCTACTAGAACGAAAGAGATAAAACGATTCTCTTTCTTACGTTGTAAGGTACGGTGTTTGAGGCAGGATAAAATTGATGACTACCTTACGGTTAGGTTTTCTCCTTGAGTTGATAATTTGATATCAATTACCTAATAACTCATTACTATTATCATTATATATTAATAGAGTCTATGTTAGACCGAAAGAGAAATTGAGGTTCAGAAGTAGTTTCAATCCAATGTCTCACAAGTCCACATTGGGCATGTGTAATTTGCTGACTGGGTTTATATGTGTGATGTTATAGGATTATATAATCATAGTCATTAGCCAATTCGTATTGAACTAATTATCATGATTATTTGTTGGTCTTTTGTTCCGCGTAATTGTAATTGTGCCGCTCATGACTCTGTACGTGTCATGTCAAGTTCTATCGGAAAGCGTGTGTGGGAGAACATAGGTCCGGCAAACGTGGAAGTTGTTATTTTTGATGATTTTATTGCAATTATATAATCCCGGATTGGGGTTAGCTTCAAAAAAAAATTATCATGATTATTCTCTAGCAAATAATTACTACAATACATAATGATTAATATCTTATATTACATTTAGTAATTGTCGGAAATGTGTTAGGAAATACTCTGTATTCCTTAAGATGAGTGTGTTAATTTAGATTTGTAGGACCATGCATGCGATGTCGGACATATGAGTTGGTTGATACTCTCACCGTCTCTGTTATTTGTTTACCTTTGATTTTGTCATAAGGACTAAGGAGAGGGAAATAGATCATTTGTAGAATTATACTCCCTCCGTTTCTTTGATTTCTTCCACCTTAAAAGTGACACATTTCTTAAGAAAAACAATAAAATATGTAAAAGTAGAGAGTGGATAAAGTAGGTGGGCCACCTAGGTAAGAGAGAAATTGATAGCAAAAAAAGAAAGTGGAAGAAATCAAAGAAATGATTGAAAAAAGAAATGTGGAAGATATCAATGAAACAGAGGGAGTAGTTAAAATTATTGGTTAGTGGGTGAATCATGATAACTTCAATAATAATCAAATTATCTAACAAAAATAATCTCAAAATAAGTAAACAAATGATTGAGATATCAAACATTGAGTAGATAAACAAATGTGCAGGACAAAGGTAGTATTAGAGAAGATGATTCCGACGGTCTGAATTCAAAATATTTCACCCTATTTTGATTGTTTCACTTGTTGCCATACACAAAGCATAACAATACTCCCCCGTCTTTTTCATTTAACAAATGAATAAGACGGAGAGATTAACACTTTTGAAATACTTTTGTGCTGGAAAGGTGTAGAAAAGCGTGGGACAACATAAGGCACTTGGGACACAAGTAAATATTTATTTCAATATGTTTGTTCTCAGGTTGTTTCCCAGTGCATTGACAGATATAAAAAAAAAAAAAAAGAGTAGCAGTAATTAATCTAAAAATAACACATAAAAAGGGAATGAATAAATACATAGACAATATAATATTATCCCTTGTAAAATCCCTTTAAATTATACTCCCTCCGTACACTATTTTTTGCCCCATTTCATTAAAATACTCCTCACATATATTGAGGTAGTGGGGCGAAAAATAGTGTCCGGAGGAAGTAACCTTTTTTTCCCTATTTAAAAACCCACATTTTGTTGATCATCATTCATCACTTCCTCTTTGAGAAAGTAGATTTCATTCGATCAATACATCTTCATTTATTCTCATATTCCTCCCCTCAAATGACCTGCGATAAATAAGTAAAAAAAAGTTAATACGGAGTATAAAATGAAATCTAAAATTATGTAAAGGTAGTAAATCATACAAGGAAACTTATTAATTCCAGTTTTTTGTGGGGTTTTTTTTATAATAAAGCGCGTATTTAATCACATTATAATATTTGTGGACGAGTAGATCAAAATTTGAAGAATTGGAGTTAGGTTGGTATTATTTGGGGACAAGAAAATAAAGTTGGGAATTATTGTTAGGAGCGCAACCAATATGAGATGTCATAATGAATGAATGAATTACTTGAATTGGTTCAACTCAACTGGATGGCTGTGTATCTTCAGGAATAGTTGGCTGCCAAAACCCATATTGGTTGGTGTATGATGAGCTCTCCTGAAACAAAAATTAGGGGAAAAAAAATATTATATCCATTCTTGTGTGAGTATTCTTTTAAAATAATATTCTCTCGTTTCGTTCATTTGTTTATTTTTTATTAAAATAAATGAATAAAGCGGAAGGAGGGTAAGTAGAATTTTTACATGGAAATTGGTGTTTGAATATCCTTGTGGAAAGCTTATACAATTGTCAACTGATGGTTGATTATAAGATGGATGCTCAAAAACCTGCATTTTAATTTCTCAAACTCATTAATCAATTTAATCCAACAACTCCTCACAAAACGGAATTCTAATATCGTAAGTAAATTATAAAACAGGATAACCCCACACAAATTATTACAACTAATATCCTTTTTAGTAGACATAAATTATAGTGTGACACGCCGTGAAAATTAAAAAAAAAAATCATTTATTATTAATAATTGAGTTAACTTTTTATACAGTACGTGCATTAGAATTACCTTTGAATAAGTGAAAGCGGGAGAACTAGCAGTATCATCAAGGTGATTAATACTGCTGCTATAAGAATGCTGCTGACTTTGATGCTTATTACTACTACTACTACTTAACTTGTGCTCTTTTCCTCCTGACGATTTCTTTGATTTCTTTCCACTGTACTTCGACAATTTTACTTGTACTGCAGCACTAGGAGAATAGCAGTTTTCTTCACCACCACCACCACGACCACCGCCATTAGCTTGTTGCATATGTTGAGGTCCTGAAGATGCATCAGAAACCATTGACAAATCCTCTTCCACTACTACATCATAACTTTGATCATGACTACTATAATTATAATCATTATTATTATAGCACTCATCATTCCTTATCGGGTTATTATAATTAGATTCGTCTAAATAACCCGTCCACCCTGACTCGCTCCCACTACTCCATCCATAACCCCCCGATATATCCATTTTCACCCTCTGTATATAAAAGCAGGAATCACGATACGATACTATTATTATTATGTCAATACTAATTTTCGACCGGTGTATATATGTAGAAGAATGAATATATGTATACAAGAGATATAGAAATGAAAAGAAAGCTAGCTAGCTAGCTAAGGTATATATGATTAGTATGGTATTGGAGGGAGTTGTTGTTGTTGTTGCATAGGTTGGTTGGTTGGTTCTATATAAAGTAGAGAAGAAAGAGGGTGTGGTAGGGAAGGTGAAAAGAGAGTAATATCATGATAATACACAAATTCTCGTTTATGACGAGCATATCAGCATTTGTTATTTTCGAGATATTCATAACCATGTGGATGATATTTGACCTGTTGTTATTATAAGGGAGACCAGCTGATTGTAGTATGAATATGGGAAAAGTAAGATGATGAGTGGATGATTTGTCCTTAAGCTAAATGCATGATTTATGAAATGGGTACTCACTTATTTTCCTTCCCATGCTAAAGAATTAAAAATGCCAGTTGTGTATGTGTATGTGTATGTGTATGTGTTTTGGGGGGGTCTTTGTAATTTGAAAGGGAGGGTAATAAAGGGAGGGGGGGTGGGTGTGGGTGTGGGTGTGGGTGTGGGTGGGTTGGATTGGATTGGTTAATGGTTTGTGTCAACTAGTAGTAGAAGTAGTAATAGGAGTAGTCTAGAGGGAGGTGTGATTGTTGTTGGTGGACTCTTTGATTATTGGTGCTCTTTGGCTAAGGATCAAAATTTGGTGAGTAATAAATCAACTTCTCCTTTTTTTTTTACATAAATTTGACTTTTGACTGTTGTTATATTGACTCTTCTTCTGGCCTTATTCATGGGATTTTGTTTTTTATTGGGTGAGTGAGTTACACATGGTTGTAATCGTATACCTATTGATCCCACTATGATATTTTCGCTTTTATATTTCGTTGTGATTGGGATGGAAAGAGTAGTAGTTAAAGAAGATTGCACACGTAAATCCCACCTTTGCCGTCTAAGGTAGCGTCATTTCCATCACAGAAATCCTACGTAGTAATGGGAGGATATATATACGTGTGTGTGTGAAGGGTGTAGCTAGCTTGACTACTGCTTGAGTATGTAAGTAGAAAAAACATCGAAATTAGGGTATTGTTCGCTTTGGATTCAAGCACAGTATCACCAGATATCCGAAGGGTAGAATCATCATTGGAAAGGGGTATATTGCTTTCAAATGTAGTAGTAAAGCTCGAGATACCTGTTTTGGTAATTTTTAGAGTAGGCTAATCTTGTTTTAGATTGGTGAGGTGGATTATCTAGTATCAGTTTTTTTTTTCTTGGGTAGGATTGAAGAAAAATGTAAGATGTAATTAAAAAATAAGACGATGGTGTGCTGTTTACAAGTTTGTTTTGCTTTCAACTTGTACTTTAATGGGGTCTCTAGTTACTAGTAATCTTCGATAGTGATGTTTGTAAGAGCGGCACTAAGTCTCCTATAATCCACCATGTAAAAGAGCAACATTATTCTTTAATGGATCAGGGTTAATGGTGAGAATGCTCGTTGATAATCTGACTTCGTCCTAATTTTGGAAGAATTTAGAGAGTTATTGTGGGATAGAGCGTCCATAGTGGAATGGAGTTTGAGACATTAGGAAGGTGAAGTAGAAGTTGAGGTGGATGAGATAGAGATGAAGATGAAGTGGAGCAAAGAAGAGTTGCGTAAAGTAATACTCTGTACTGTGGATACTAAACAGACAAAACAAAAAGACATAACAAGGTTCAGGTAAATCAAGTCTTCATTGATTTAGGAAAACACAATACAGAAAGAGTACCAATAGAAGATAACCACGTATTCGCGTGTGGTTAAGAGCAATGACGGCTACTCTAGAAAGTTTTCTTTTGGCTTGTAGCTTCATGTTTCAATGAAATGGAGGAAAAGTTATTGGCTAGTTGGTAGTTAGGTGAAGGATGGGGAAAAGACAAGGCTCAGAGAAGTAACCGGTTAAGCTAGCCAGCTAGGTGAGTAGGTGACCATGCGCAAAAGGAAAGATTAGGGTTAAGATCAAGGGGAAAAGGGCGAGGAGAATTAGGAGTTTATTCGTTTTTCACGACTCGATATTATTTGACTTGAATCATAAAGTATTTCGAGTCATAGTTTGTAGGACAATTTACTCAATTCCGAAAATTGTCATTCATTGAAGGTATTGTTTTTGTTTCCCACGCAAAAACATGAACCAATGTTACATACATACGTTACCCTGAGACACCGAGAATAAAACCAAGATCCTCACCAGTGAAATGACTACAACTTTCTCCTTCGGTGCGCTTGCAGTTGCAGTATCAAACCATTCTCTAAATCCTAAGGATGTCTGCCAGTCACAATGGTTACTCATTGTACTCCATAACACATTATCGCGTCACAATTCACAAAGGTGGAAGCTCAAGTATGCTTCAAATTTTCCGCCTCTATAAACTGATCTCTTCCCCTTCCTAATTACTGCTTAGATTCACAGGGTAGATCAGGTCCACGTGCTGCAGCAAGCCGCTACCTAGCTACTGGAGGAAGCTGCAGAAAAGTCGCAAGATAGGCGGAGGCACAGAGGGAAAAATTTCAAAGCATGTCAGCAACCACGACAATCTTCTTACTTTTACCATCATCGGCTTTCAACACTTGAGCATTTACACCTTTTTTCATTCAAATTATTCAGCAAATTTAAAAACTGTAACAAAGTTTAGTAGAGTATTAAGCAAAACACTTTGTTGAATAAAACCAAAGCATAACTACATTGCACTGAGAAACGAGAATAGAACGAGGGAAAAGATATAACTTAATTTTTAATACATTAAATGAAAAAAATTAGTGGACAATAATACACAACACGTTTCAACGCCCGCAAAGGGCACAGAAAGACATCACTACAACACCAAAATTGATCATCCTAACCAGAACTTCTCCTGTTATACCGCTAAGGAAAAAAAACTCATCAAGGAAGAGGGCTCACCAATAGCCGCCGCTCAGATGAGTCTAAGAACCAAATATATGCTTGTGGATGGGTTGTGTGTCGAAATTCTTCACGACCTCCAACCAAGGCTTATCAACCACTAGAACTGAGGACTTTGAAAGGTGCCCAACGAATAAAACAGGATGCCGAAAAGGGCAAAACTCGAAATTTCTTTTAAATTCCTTTTGGATATGCAACTTACGCTTTAAGCTTCCATTGGAATTTAAAAGCATTTTTGAGACGGAGTCCAAGCTACTTAGCACGTCGTTGGTAAGGCTATTTACTTCTCCCTCAACTGGCATCCCAAAATCGATCAAGCACATAGCCCTATAAGAATATATGTATACATATATATACAATTTACAGTTAGATTTCATTTACTGGGTTTTTCGCAAGTAGCAACAAGCATAGAGTAACAAGCCAGGGTATAAATACAACATGCATTTTCAAATAGAAAACAAAAACACTTGTAAGATAACATTCAAATCACAACAAATGACAGCAACAAAAGTAACCTACAACCTCCCCACGGTTTCAATCTTCTTTATACTAAATGACTAACCACTAAAAAAGAACGGGACATTTAATTAGCGCCACCCAAAAAGCCTAATCCACTCAGCCATAGTTATTGACAGAAAATGTATTCGAAGACTTAACTAATTATTGATAAAAATAGCTCGCAAAATATACTCCGTATAACATATACTCTGTTCTTTCCAATTCAATTGTTTACATTTGCATTTAGCAGTAAGTATTCAGAGGAAAATATGTCACTTCAAGTGTTACAGGTTACGCATTTACCCTTTAATGTGCGACACACTCTGGATGGGAACAATTTTGGGGAGGGTAGTATAGCCATTTTCCAAGAAAAAGTTTGGAACAAAATAGAAATTTATACAACTGAATGAAATGCTGCTAATGTATACAACTGAATGGAATGAAGTACTCGTATATTTTATGGAATAATAACGAATTAGTCAAATTATCAAAGCACTATCCACTAATATTGACTCTAACACATACAGGGTATCTAAATCTATCGTTAATTACTAACACATCCCCATAATAAACGTGTATGCACGGGGCCTAAACTAGTTCACCTATGTGACTTGGATTGGATTATGGGTGTATGGCACCTATACATTTCCAAGCAGTAGACTCTCCACTTGTCATCACAACTCAATTTTCGTGACCCTCGACCTACTGGTATTAGTGGCGCGGATATTGGGACACATGACACACTCATAATCCTCTAACTATAGTAATCCTTCTTTCCCTTCCTCAACAATAAAAGGATACATTTTGCTAAAAAAAATGAACAATATACAACCATCTGAAAAGCCAAGTACATACATTCAGCACAACAAGAAAAGGAACATACCTTGAACTGTAAACGATAACAGATGATGAGTTGGCAGATGGTGGGAATGAAAGCCCTATAACCTCACCAGGGAACTCTTGGAAACTTCGAGGCAAAGCAAAGGAGTTCTTTCTTGACCATTCACCTAGCTGTTTGGCCTCCACATCAAATGCATATACCTGATTTGTTGATGTAGTAATAATAAGCACATTGTTACTTAAGGGAGGAAACCCACCAGCAGTAACAGAAGCACCATCCAATCTTGACATGAACCAATGTTGCCTGCCACCAGAAACGAGGAATTCAGAAATCATAATATATAGCAAAAATTGCAACGGAGGTTAGTAACAGAATTTGGAAATTGCCACATTTGAATCACTTTATCGGCAATGCAGAGGTAATAATAATAGTACCACTTTGCAAAAAGAACTATTGATAACCGTTGCAAGAAAGCCATAGTTTTAAAAACCGTAACTCGTAAGGGACACAAAAAATGAAAAAGGACACAGGTGACAAAGTACAAGTAACGAGGCAAATGCGTGTCCCTCAGAGACACTAGAAGCATTGTATTTCCCAAACAAACTCATATTTTTAATTTTAAAATTGTATGAGCACCCATTCTTGAATTTGAATGGAGTGTAGTTCAACCATGGCCAATGGGCTCTTCATAAATAAGATATCCAAAGTTTCTTACCGCTGTAATTCCATGTTGAAGATGTAAACATCGCCAAAGCAATTCACAGCAGCCAGCCACTGCCCATCAGAACTAGTGAATAGTTTTGTTATAGGAGGCTCACTTGGCGGAGAAAACTCATCTTGTGACTTGCGACAAGGGATGAAAACATGTACTAGCTCGGCAGATTCGACATCAATCATCTACAATAAGAAAATAATCTTAAAAAATAAGCTTTTAAATTGCAATTCAAAAAGGAAACACGTCTCACAAGTGAGAGAAATGTATTACTTCAATGAGATAGTTACAAATCTAATTTAAGGTCCAAAGTTTGCGTGTTACCGTAGTTTAAAGGCGTTAGTCCGTTACCAAACACACAACTTACCATTTGAAAATAAAGAGTAATATTTCAATGAAATCAACCTTAAGTGAGACCAAATCAGATGACATAAAAGATATCAAGACAAAAAAATCTTACATATATTCTTTTATCACTTCCTGCAATAATTAGTCGTGTTGAGTCTGAAGTGAAGGTCACTGCATGAGCAAATGGAAGTTTCCCGGGTAGTTGTCTTTTGCAAATAACCCATGGCGATTTGCTACCTTCATGTTTCCTTAACTCAAACAGGCTTGGTTTGGTATGATTAGAAAATGAGAACAATGATCCCGACGGAGAGATACCGCTGCAGATGATCTTGCTAGAAGCTTTACTATTGACCCGAGCCAATAAATTAGTAGTTACACGACCATTAGAAGCCTTATCGGAAACAATTGCATTTCCAACACGAATGGACATGATATCAACTCTATTTGAGGCTTGAACAAGAAGCAATGGCATCTGTTTGAATACAGACTTCTGGACAAAATGCACCTGCACTCTTTGAGGCGCAGGACAAGCATCATGAGGAGAGAATTTAGAAAATTCATCAGCAGAGTATGCAAACATCCTAGTGTCATCACCAGCTGATAGAAGCATTGGCACTCCTAAGTGGGCCCACTTATGATAACTAAAATCAACAGGTTTTTCGTTTCTGCGCTGCTTTTTAACTTTCTCTGCCGGGAAGTGATCTGATAAAGGAAAATAGCGGCCTTAGTTGGAAGAACACGAGGTACTTAATCAAGTATTATTTATTATCATTCAATTTATAAATTGTTCTACAACTGCAAACGATTTTAAAGGTAAGACTTTAACACAAAGGAGTAGTATCATGGCACGCAAAATTAAATTGCTAACCTTCCTGACTAATAGGCACTGCCACTGTCAAAGCCCTAACATCATGTGTATGAGCCCTCCTGTTATCAACATAAACCCATTTCTTAACATCAACGGATGAGTTGCTACTTTCACTATGGTTAGGAGCATCATCTGAAAGCTTGTACAAGATAACCTGTAAATATAACCAAACATTGGAATGGGTCAAACCAATTCCAAGTTCATCACCCACAATTAAACCAGCAAGCACTTGAAGGACTGAAAAACATGTTCAATGCCATAATAAACTTCACAAAGTCACAACTTACAGTATTACATTTTCCATTCTAATTCCAACACTGCTACAAAGATAACAGTGTCTTCTACAAGACTTTTCAAAAAGAAAGGATTTTTTTTTTACCAATTTACTTAGGAGATCCTGTGCGAATGGATGCTCCAAAACTAAATGTGGTCCTTTATTCAACATAAGGATCACATCATAGCTCAGAGACGCCTATCACCTCAGTGCAACACATAACTTTACAAGGTTTTGACACATAAAAGTCTGAACCAAGGTTTATAACTATTGAACCCTCTATTCAATTACGAAAAACAGCATTTCCCTTTCACATACCAATGTAGAATTTGTAACATAAATATCTTCACTTTTACATTATAAAAAATATAGAAGTTTGAGATTATTATCGTCCGTATAAAGACGAATCTGGCAAGATCCCACATGAGTAAATTTTCTCTTGTATATTGCAAAGAATATCATTTTGAAGGGTAAAACAAAAGACAACATAAAAGAATTAGAAAAGAGACATGAAATTTTCATATCAATGCATGTCACGTGCTACACCTTGTGCACAAGGCACAACTACAGGCTTGAATACATGATGGGGGCACTATTTACAGCTCAAAACAAAAAAATACGGTTAGTGTGTGTCAATGTGTTCGATGGACCAGCACATGAGAATACAACTACAGAAAATAGAGAACTATCAACCCAAGCTCTAGAAAATAGTAGGCATTTGTAACCTTCACTAGCAAAAAGAATATCTGGGATTTATGTTTTTGAGAACTAAAAGGGGTAACTTGTCTACAAAAGCAAATTGTACTTACAAAATGCGTTGCATAAAGCAGAAAATATTTATTCAATCTTGGTCATGACTCAACAATGGAGACGCAACATGCCACAAAACTCATACCTTCCCATCGGAACCAGCAGAGAAAACCCTGTCATGGGAAGGTGGAGCTGCCAAAGCATATGCATCACCTTTGTGAATAGAGTGCGCCTGCAAGAGTGTACCGTGCTGGATGTCCCAAAACTGAACACTTCCCGTGCTATCAGCACTGACAAGCACTCCATCGCTGCAGTTAATGACACACAAAATTAATCTAATGCAATGCTGAATATGCACTGAAATACCATAAATCCAAAAAAAAAATTACATGTTGGCCATTAAAAATCACTAAAGACTAAGTAGGACAAAAATTACCGCAGTGCAAGAAGTGACCACACACAAAGATCTGGCCCTGAACCCAAACCACCGAGCCCAACAGTTATCCTATAAACTTCGTGAACATGCTTAGAATTCCAACATCTTATAAGCCTGCATATTACAATAATATCATTAGAATTGCTCACGGTACTTGTTCAAAATAACCATCCTCGTTAAAAAAAAACAGAGTACTATTCTAAAAGACATACCCGTCACTACTTCCAGAATATATCAAATTCCCATCAAGACTCCAGGTCACACTAAGGGCTCGCCCTGAAATAACAAGAGAAAATAAGCATTTTTGAACAAAACTGTCAAAACTGTCACAGAAAGAGATCACTCACCGCTAACTCTTGGCAACGCTTTATGGTATATGAACTCATCGGCATCAGAAATAGTATACAACCTCACACATCCATCATCACAAGCAAGCGCTATTAGCGGATTTCTTGAGGACGATTGTGCATCAAGGTCCAAGGAATCATCACTATCGGATTCATCACTACTTTCACTGGCACTTTCCTCGCCACTTCGCCTATCTATCACAGCACTGTTTTCACTGCCTTGCAACTCATTTGCATTCTCATTCCCAACACTCTTACACGGTTCCAACGCCATCTGCCAAATCGATACCCCAACCGTTTGCAGGACAACCTAACAAATCATAACATCCCCAAACAATACATTAATCATCCGTAGACCACACGGCGCATTCTTACACTAGATATACTATGTGTCAGCTAGAAGAACTGCCTAAACCATTCAAAAAAAGCAAATCTTTAGGGTAAACAGTGACGCTTTCGGTTAACCCAAAGTAGTCACTATAGTAATCAAATTGTATGCATAAACGGTTTTACGGAAGACCAACGATTAATTCAAATGAAAATTGAAGTAAACCAAAGAAAAAAAGTGTAATCAATTACCTTTTGATTCAAGTTAAAGAGATCCCACTCATAAACACAACCATCAATACTGGAAGAAAACAACCTCCCTGATGGAGGATCCTTTGAGCTGGTGCGGCACCAAACAAGCGACGTAATTCTCGAATTCGAATCTCCGTGTATCGTCTAAACACACAAACAAAATCAATCAAAACATGAAACAACAATCACACTGTAAAATGAATGATGATAGCAGATAGGGGGGCGAAAGAGTACAAGTTGACAATGCCAGCCGACGGAGCCAGGCGAAACGAGCCATATCTCGACGGAGCCATCTTCACGAGCGGCGGCGACTTTGGCGCCGTCGACGCTGGTGGCGAGTGCGACGACGGGAGTCGGCGCCCAATCAATTGAGCTGGTTCTGAATTGTTGGAGCATTGTAATAGGTAGCTAGGGTTTTGTAAGAGATTGGGGATTTTTGGGGTGATTGCCGAGTTTTAAAGGTAAAGGGATGATGGTGATGAAATGGAGGGAGAGAGCGGCGAGAAAGGAGAAGAGAAAGGGAGAGAGTTGAATCAGGTTAGGTTTTATTTTTTTGTAGGGTTTATCTACCTATGGCATTGGTTAGGACTTAACGAATCTGTTCTTTTTTTGGTTGGGGAGTGGAGGTTCGGGGTCAATTTTGGAACTAGAGCAAGTAAATCGGGTCGGGTCGATTTGATGGCATGACCCGGTGCCTTGGATGGACTAGGCACGGGCCGGCCCAAGCTAGGCATGAATAACACGGTCCATTTGACAGTTGGTTGTGGCGGCTTTGTTTTTTTTATTCATTTCCTAAATTTATAAAGAATTCATTCATCTCACTCAATTCTTCACGATTCAATTCACTCTTCTTATAATTTTCTAATAGTCGGCTTATCTTACATTTTCAATATTATTTGGATGGAGTAATATTCTGATCAATATACAATTGCTTAGAGGCTATTCTAACAAAAGGTAACATTGATCGGCATATTCCTAATTCAGATGGCACTTGTCTTATTTGTCTTTGTGAGGTGAAGACTTGTCTCCAACTTGTTAAGGGGTGTGGGTGGGATTTCGGGATTTGGGAAAGACTAGGGTTGGGGATCAAAAAAGATCACGGGCATGAGAAGGTGAGGGAGTGGGTGGAGGATTTGTGGAGGAATTGAAGATAGAGGCAGGCGAGCGAGAGAAGTTGATGATGGATGGGAGGCTAGGAACCGATGGGTTTTTTAGGGGAAGGAGTGGAGTGTGGAGAAGGTGTTAGCCCGGGTGCGAGATTTGGAGGCCGAGATGGAATGGGTGGGGCAAGAGGGGAAGGAGAGAGCGGGTGGCGTTCATATGGGGAGGGACGGGGATCGGTCGGTCTGGGAGGCGCTTTTGGTTGACTTTAATAAAATCAATTGTGATGTCGGGGTGTATGGAGGTCGTAGGAGCGTTGCGTTCATTGCGAGGAAGGCTGATGGAGGGATGATATTGGGTGTTAGCTCCCAAGTCCGAGGCAAACTTGAGGCGGGAGAAGCAGAATCAGAAGCTATTCTGATCGGGTTGGAAGAGGCAAGAAGACGAGGACATCTACGGATTATCATGGAGAGCGATTGCAAGGATGCCATCAATTACTAGTGACTTGGATCACGTAGTAGAAGTAATTTATTTTTTATTTTAGATGAGATTGCCGGTTTGTTTATGTTTTTTAACAATATTATTTGGTCTTTTGTCCCCCGTGATTGTAACCAAGTTGTCCATGTAACAGCCCTAAATTTTCGCGACCAAAATCGAAGGATAAAATAGGAAAATTTAAAACCGTTATTCCGCACTTAGCTCACAAAGCCAAATGCAAGGCAAAAGAGTTAAAAAGAAATATAAATCCGATAAATAATTAAATAAAAATGTTGCAGCGGAAGACTTAAGTCCAACAAAATCCAAAACGGTTTAAAACAATCTCAAACCAATAAAATAAAAATATAAGTATAAATATAAATAGTTTGGAGGTAAACGTTAAATAATAAAATCCTTCCTCGCTCAGCTTCCCGAACCAAATGCACCCATGCAGATATTAATTGTACCTATTGTAGACACCCGCATTTTGACCGCCAGGTGTCTATAGTAGGTCCCACCAAACACCCGATAATGATAGGACGCAAACATGCTTTAATGGACTCGGATATGGGCTCGAAATCATGGACATTTGGTTTAGGCTTAATACGGAGTACAAATCTTACAAAACCAACCTCAAATCTAGGCCCAGCAGGTCATTTCGAGTCAAATGAGACTAATTTGGGTCGTTTCCGACATCAGGGGTAAAACCGTCTTTTAGCGACCGAGTCAAACCCGGTCAAAGATATTTTTTCCCGAGTCACACGAGCTGGCCGTGACACTACACGGCTGATTCGGACTCAAACACCAAAAAAATCAGCTTCAAATAATATTAAACAAATCCGTTTAAGGATAGAATTCGATCTCAAGTAGGAATTCTATCCGGAAACCGAATCAGACATCGACCGAGCTCCAAATACTCGGCCGAGACAGCCGAATACTCGGCCAACACTCCCCAACCAGCCGAGATGTTTGCTTCTCCCCTAAGAAACGAGAAGTTTATTCCCTTACGAACTCTCGTATTTCCTATCCAAACCGGTATTTCTTGCCACACAAGCAAGGCTACCTCGACTCCTATAAATAGGACCTCATATTCAACGACTTTAGGACACGATTTGATACACGATTAACGATTACACACGACAATTTTTCAGCAACCAAAAAAACATACATTCATCATCCTCGACATCAATATAGAGCAAATCCCGACGTCCCGACAAAACCGTCCCATCCGGCCAAACCCGACGTTCCTCACACAAAAATCCGCACCACCTTAACTCACCCGCATCATCTCGACGCTCCCGTGCCTAAGCCACCGTCCGACGAGCTCCATACCGAGAAAATAAAGCATGTAGGTTGAGGGTGTAAATCAACCCGATTCTTCTCCTTTCTCTCTCTCTCTCACGTCTTTCTCCCCTCTTTTCGTCCGTCTTTTTTATTTTGCATCAATCGTTTCGCATTATTAATATGGGTTGTTTGTCGCATCATATTTTTATTTATTTTCGATGATAAAAACTTTTTTTATAACGTTCTTAAAATACGATACCGATTCTCTAATCGAATATCGTACCTACAAGAACTAAATTGAATCGATTTTCGTTGATGCTAATAAAATCATTACTTTTTTTTTTAACAAAATTCGATGATTTTTAACGCGGAGAAAATTAACATTTTTTTCGTTCAAAATTCTTTTTCTTTACTTTTCGTTCAAAACAAACTTTTTTCAAAACCTTTTCTAAAATCATTCCGACTATTCGATATCGATTTCATAATCGAATATCGAATACAACGAATATCGAAAATATAAATCGAGTATAAATTAATCCATATTTGTACGCGATTTATAAAGAATTAACGGTTTTCGACAAAATAAAAAAACCCGGACAGACTGCCACGCGAGTCGCGCGCCTGTCAGGCGACTCGCGCGGCAGCCTGCTCGGCCGAGTCCCTTTTTTCGTTTCTTTGCTTTTCTATTTTTAATTCTTTTCGAACCTTATATTAAAATGCGACTTTCGCGACATATTTTAATAAATATTTTTTTTTCGACCTCGATCAACACGTGTTAATCAATCACGTGTCATCAAATCTTTTCTAAAATCATGCATATTATTTATTTACGTCTTTTTCAATTTATTCATCGTTACTAACTCGTTTTCTCGTGTTTGTAGCTTTTTATTTGTTTTTATCGTTTTATTAGACTAAAACGAACTCACATGCTAAAATAACTTTGACGTTATTAGTTTAATATGCATTAAACGACTTAGCAACCCATTTTATTTTTCTCACATGCTTAGGAAAATAATGTTTGCATATCATTCAACCGTCGAACTAACCCGTGTACACAAAAAACGAACGATATCTTAGTAAAGGCCGCTAAGTACGGGCGGGGTTGGGTGTTCTTAGTGAACTTCCCAACACGTACCCTCACCCCTTACTCAGAACCGTGGTTTCCGGATGTCTGAATCCATTGGCTACGAGAGTCATTCAATATACGATTAACCGCTCCAGTCGGCATCGGTATCGATATGCAAAGGGACGAGCCCAATAAACTCTGACATCGAAAATGGGCCGTATTTTGTATACGGCCCACTACGACATAGAGTGGGCTCGAATGGTTCCGAATAACCACAAAATTCGGTGGCGACTCCTACTTCGATTTAAATTTCAATTCGACCATCTCATATGGAGATTCATTCGCCTCCCCAAACCCGCGCGTGGCCGCGTCGGGGTGGACCTATGTCATTTCCACAATTTGGCGACTACGCTGGGGATCAACTGATAAGTCACTTACCATCGGCATCCCTAGGGTGAGACTCGAAAAGAAATCGTTCGAATAGTAATGTACACGTTTTAGTTCAATGGGCCATGCATAACCCAATCTTTCCCGGGCCGGTTACTTGTGACCGACGTCCCACTATACCACGGTGCATTCCTACATGGGTGCGCTAAAGACATCGATGGTGGAACTCGTCTAGGTTTTGCGGCATGTCCTAAGACCCACTCGGCTTAGGGAGTCCGTCCTCAATACGAGAAAGCCATCGTTGTTGGTATAGACCCTATTAGACCGACCGAGACTTAGACTAACAGCATACATGGTGTCGTTATACTGTTTCCGTGACTACGTGCTACTTGATCCATGTCTCGTCTTTTCAAAAACCGTCATTTTCAAAAACTTGCATCTTTTTCAAAAATTATCCATTTTTCAAACCCGGAAAGCTACCGAATTTAGGACTTACGATTTTGACTCAAAATAGCCTATTTTCTAGCCGGTATGCTGTCCAAACCTTTTCAAAAATTCAAAATCTCGGCTCGATAAACCTTTTTTCCGATTTTCAAAAAATATCGGGCCGTCCAACCCGACTTTGCTCGGTTTTCAAAATTCAAATCTTCATTTCAAACCTTCTTCTTCTTAGGACTTCCCGTATTTAGCAGTGTCGGGTCTTGTCATAAGTAGTAAGAGTCTATAGCGTCAAAACTCCGTCGATCTTACATCACGGGTTTCCACCCCATCCCAAGTCCGCCTTATTAGTCAAGGCACGGCCCACCTACGTAGGACAAACTCCTACAAAGGGAAGCCCACTTACACAATCGAGTCCAAAGTCTGGGGATTAGCTCACACGTAGGTCTTTCTTCACACGAGACTAGGCCCATTCTGCCGAAATTCTAAAGAAAGCCCACCGTCCATGAATCACCCGTCTAGGAGTCGGTCTTCAGCCCCACTCGGGGGCTACCCTTCATCAGAGCGGTCAATCACGGTTGCTCTAAGGGTCAGGTCTTACACGTGTTGTCTCATGTATCCCACTTTCGAGTCACTTAGGTGTCACACCATCTGAGTCATGTCTAAGCCCTTAGTCTCACTTGGGGGCTATTCTCCGACGGAGCGATTAATCACAGTCACTCCGAAAATCATACCCCGCACATTTGTCTTAGGAGAGTCTAACCCGAGTCAAACTGGAGTCGTCTCTCCTCCCGCGCTATTTCCTATGCCTTGGTGAATTTGAGTTCCGAAGCAACTTTCCTGATTACGCGGTATTCTCACAGACAGGCCGCCCTTCACCCGAACCATGACTAAGGACTCCATTGATCAACTAACCGCCTCGTTGGCCAAGATCCAAGATCAACTGAACCAGATGAGGGGAGACCAAACCGCCTTGCCACCCGTTTGAGTGCCTTGGAACAAAGGACTCCTAAGGTCGGGAATGAAACCACTGGGCCCATAGTTGAACTGGCCAACGCAGTCCGCAAGCTGGAGGAACAGGTCCACCTGTCGACCAACAATTCAATCCATACGGAAAATGCTCGTTGCTATTCACCTTTGACCGACGAGCTGCCCGCTAACCTCAACCTGACGGGCCTACCAATGTTCGACGGGACTGAAGACCCGGTATTACATATCCGGGCTTTCAAAGAATTCATGGCCATCAAAGGAGTGAAATCAACCATGTTCAAGCACCTGTTTGCTTCCTCCCTCGAGAAGCACCCGAAAGCCTGGTACTACAGGCTTGACCCCAAGAAGTACAAGACTTGGGATGACGTGGCGACGGAATTCGCTCGGAATTATGCCGATAATACCGAGATCCAGACCACGATGCGTACTTTAGAAGTCATGGCCCAGGAGCCCAAGGAAGGTTTCACTAAGTACCTTCAAAGGTGGAGGGCCGAGAGTGTGAAGTTGGTAGACAAGCCCAACGAGAAGACACTAGCGGAGACGTTCATCAACAACCTCCTACCTTCCTACCGCATCCATCTTAGGTATGCCGGCATTTCCAACTTTGCAGTGCTTACCGAAATGGGCACTAGGATTGAAGATGATCTTCGACACAATGAAGATCTGGGTGAAGTTTCTACTGGACATCCACTTGAGTCCTTAGAGGCCGAAGACTACTGACGACATTATCCGAGAGCCTAGGTTTGGTTTAAATCCTAGTCTGAGTCCGAGTCTAGGATCACTATTTTCTGTCAAAGTCAGAGTCATTTGCATTCTGTCCTCTTTTCACATTTTCAATAAAATCAGCTTTTCTATTTTCTCATATATTTCCTTACGTGTTTCCGAGAACATGATGAATACCATCATACACTGTGAGCACATGCACGTGACTATTATAGGCACATCTATAACGACTGCAGGAAACTGAGACCCGTGTTTTCCTTTTACCTGTTCCATGTCTGACATAGAAAGCCACATAACCACCCTTAGCAGGAGCATATCGAATCCTATGACAAATCTGGGAATTCTCCTAGTTTGGGTCCAAGACGGGAGGCAAGCCCATTTCCCACAACAAACACCCATCCGATAAGATCAACCGATCCCTACCTTTGGTGTTAGTCCAACCAAAATTCAAAAAAACCCATGATCGGGGCTGAGAGGTCAACCAAAATTCAAAAAACCCATGACCGGGGCTGAGAGGTCAACCAAAATTCAAAAAACCTATGACCGGGGGCTGAGAGGTCAACCAACATTCAAGAAACCCATGACCGAGGCTGAGAGGTCAACCAAAATTCAAAAAACCCATGACCAGGGCTAAGAGGTCAATAAAAAAAATCAAATACCCATGACCGTGGTCAACGGTCAACTCAAGTGAAAATCCTTTGACCGGGTACGGTCAAATTCAAAATTATCAATATCATCCAATAGGGGAGTGACAGTCAAGCTGGTCAGCTAGCACCACATCTAGCCTTCCCACATTATAACCCTCAAGACCTTCCCGAGACCTAGGCTAGAGACAGCTCGGATTTTTGAGGATTCAAGCTCCATAGGATACCCTAACCATTAGGGCCAGACATGGAAATCAGATCCCGCATTATCAAACCTACCCTGATCGAAGTTCGAGTCATTATTACCCGGCTTCCCCCTTTCCTACCACATTACAATACCTTACCTTCGAAGCCTTAGCTCCACAAAATCGAGCTCCAGATTTCGAACCATCAAAGCCACTTACTTCCTAGCACCACATTTCCAAAAACATCTAAACCAGTTACCAACCCCAAACACGGGAATTCAACTTGCGGCCAGCATAGAACATGCCCAAATAGTTCACACCACCCCTGGGGGCTACCCCGGAGAACGCTCACAGTCACAGGATCAACATCCTAACCATTCTAGCTCTTTGATCAAGACATCATTGGGAATGCACCTAGCCTACACCATTGCTATGACTAGTTACACACAGAGCCCTAATAAACTAGGCACCATAATACATTTTTCAACACTGAACTACGGCTTGGTTTGATTTCACAACACGTGAATACGTAGGCAGCCTTGAAAAAAGAGGCACAACCACCCACATTGACACTCATTCAAAAGCACCATCATTCCGGTCACGACACTGTCATGTTCTCAGCAGCTAGCTTTGTCGTCCCGGGGGCTTCTCTTAGGCAGAACTTCTCCATCCACTCACATAATCCAAAGACTTTCAAAAACTAGCCTCCTTTCTATAGTGTGTCCTAGTACTCGGCCCAGTCGAAGACAAGAATCTGTCAGAGACTCGAGACAACACCTACTTTGGGAACATGCCCCGAAACCAAAAAAAAAATTCTACGACATTGCTACCACAAAGCCCTGTCGTACGGAAACAATCTCACTCTGAGGATTCGACCATGTTGCTACTCGCCTAGGCTACGGAATAACGCAACTTAAGAGTCTTGTCATCTTAGGTGGCCCATCCCCTACCGAGTCACGGTCCAACCCTTAGGGAGTTCAGTCGTGTCTGCCGACTCGTCCGGTCACGTCCAGAGTTGAGTCTGTCGGTATATCTCCCTCTTCACCTAGGCATACAGGCCTAACCAGAGGATTTTAGGAATCCGTGTCAGAATAGGATCGGGAATCAAGTCATCCAAACATTCCTTTTCTTCCAAATGTTTCAAAATTTCCGCCATTTTCAAAAAAAAAAAATCGGTTTTTTCCAAAAAAAAAATCAACCAAAAATCATTTTCTTCCCCAGCACGAGTCGATGTTTTATCTGTATGTTGCATGCAAAACAGACAGGTATCCCAAGACTCCCGGAGAATTCTCAAAGTTCTCAGTGAAAATTCAAGCAACATTTTCGCTGAGGAATCGGATGTATCAGTAAGCGTTACATCCGTAGCTTCTAATAGAGGCTCCCGCGCAATTCAAAGATGGGACGTATCAGTAAGCGGTACACCCATAGCCTCCAAGGCAAACTCCCACGCAATTTCAAGATGGAGATTGTCTGTAAACAGACAAATCCAAGACTTTTTTAGTAGAAAGTCCCCACGCCGTTATTGACATCTATCCAGGTATGATTTCTATCTTTTGGCTGGCGAGCCCTTCACGCAAGTCTAATGGACTCTAAACGACCCGATCGAAAGTCTGCCAGGTCTTAATCCTCGATTGGCCTGGTAGCTACTCTGACTTTCGCCTTGTCCAAGCCTCAGTCAGAGTGGGGGCTCTGTAGACACCCGCATTTTGACCGCCAGGTGTCTATAGTAGGTCCCACCAAACACCCGATGATGATAGGACGCAAACATGCTTTAATGGACTCGGATATGGGCTCGAAATCATGGACATTTGGTTTAGGCTTATTACGGAGCCCAGAAGGTCGTTTCGAGTCAAATGAGACTAATTTGGGTCGTTTCCGACATCAGGGGTAAAACCGTCTTTTAGCGACCGAGTCAAACCCGGTCAAAGATATTTTTTCCCGAGTCACACGAGCTGGCCGTGACACTACACGGCTGATTCGGACTCAAACACCAAAAAAATCAGCTTCAAATAATATTAAACAAATCCGTTTAAGGATAGAATTCGATCTCAAGTAGGAATTCTATCCGGAAACCGAATCAGACATCGACCGAGCTCCAAATACTCGGCCGAGACAGCCGAATACTCGGCCAACACTCCCCAACCAGCCGAGATGTTTGCTTCTCCCCTAAGAAACGAGAAGTTTATTCCCTTACGAACTCTCGTATTTCCTATCCAAACCGGTATTTCTTGCCACACAAGCAAGGCTACCTCGACTCCTATAAATAGGACCTCATATTCAACGACTTTAGGACACGATTTGATACACGATTAACGATTACACACGACAATTTTTCAGCAACCAAAAAAACATACATTCATCATCCTCGACATCAATATAGAGCAAATCCCGACGTCCCGACAAAACCGTCCCATCCGGCCAAACCCGACGTTCCTCACACAAAAATCCGCACCACCTTAACTCACCCGCATCATCTCGACGCTCCCGTGCCTAAGCCACCGTCCGACGAGCTCCATACCGAGAAAATAAAGCATGTAGGTTGAGGGTGTAAATCAACCCGATTCTTCTCCTTTCTCTCTCTCTCTCACGTCTTTCTCCCCTCTTTTCGTCCGTCTTTTTTATTTTGCATCAATCGTTTCGCATTATTAATATGGGTTGTTTGTCGCATCATATTTTTATTTATTTTCGATGATAAAAACTTTTTTTATAACGTTCTTAAAATACGATACCGATTCTCTAATCGAATATCGTACCTACAAGAACTAAATTGAATCGATTTTCGTTGATGCTAATAAAATCATTACTTTTTTTTTTAACAAAATTGGATGATTTTTAACGCGGAGAAAATTAACATTTTTTTCGTTCAAAATTCTTTTTCTTTACTTTTCGTTCAAAACAAACTTTTTTCAAAACCTTTTCTAAAATCATTCCGACTATTCGATATCGATTTCATAATCGAATATCGAATACGACGAATATCGAAAATATAAATCGAGTATAAATTAATCCATATTTGTACGCGATTTATAAAGAATTAACGGTTTTCGACAAAATAAAAAAACCCGGACAGACTGCCACGCGAGTCGCGCGCCTGTCAGGCGACTCGCGCGGCAGCCTGCTCGGCCGAGTCCCTTTTTTCGTTTCTTCGCTTTTCTATTTTTAATTTTTTTCGAACCTTATATTAAAATGCGACTTTCGCGACATATTTTAATAAATATTTTTTTTTTCGACCTCGATCAACACGTGTTAATCAATCACGTGTCATCAAATCTTTTCTAAAATCATGCATATTATTTATTTACGTCTTTTTCAATTTATTCATCGTTACTAACTCGTTTTCTCGTGTTTGTAGCTTTTTATTTGTTTTTATCGTTTTATTAGACTAAAACGAACTCACATGCTAAAATAACTTTGACGTTATTAGTTTAATATGCATTAAACGACTTAGCAACCCATTTTATTTTTCTCACATGCTTAGGAAAATAATGTTTGCATATCATTCAACCGTCGAACTAACCCGTGTACACAAAAAACGAACGATATCTTAGTAAAGGCCGCTAAGTGCGGGCGGAGTTGGGTGTTCTTAGTGAACTTCCCAACACGTACCCTCACCCCTTACTCAGAACCGTAGTTTCCGGATGTCCGAATCCATTGGCTACGAGAGTCATTCAATATACGATTAACCGCTCCAGTCGGCATCGGTATCGATATGCAAAGGGACGAGCCCAATAAACTCTGACATCGAAAATGGGCCGTATTTTGTATACGGCCCACTACGACATAGAGTGGGCTCGAATGGTTCCGAATAACCACAAAATTCGGTGGCGACTCCTACTTCGATTTAAATTTCAATTCGACCATCTCATATGGAGATTCATTCGCCTCCCAAAACCCGCGCGTGGCCGCGTCGGGGTGGACCTATGTCATGTCCACACCTATCAACTGTACCCAAAACACAAATAGGTACAGGTTCCAGTGGGGGACGACCCAAAACAAAAGGACGTCAGCAAAGCTAAGTAAAATATATTATATTGAAAACATAAAACAATAATTATAATTTATAGTAAACTGAAATCAGAGTTAAATATTATTATCTCAATACCAAACCAAAAGTACTGTGAAAACAGTAGTCAAAGCCAAAATCAACCACAATATATTGTCTCCACCTGTGTGTCAAGGTCCTACCCTTTTAGCACGATCTAGATGGATCACTTATGCTTAGCTAGACTTACTATAGTGCGCACTACTCACATTTGCGCAGTCAGTAGGATGAGGCTGCCAAAGGAGGAAGTCTAACTACCTAGCAAGTGGGGGGCCGGAAAACCCCACTTAACACAACTTGGGCCAGGAGTTCAGTTTCGGGACGAAATCCCACGGACGTCTCAGACGCACCTTAACCTCATAGACCAACAGAGCTCCCAGAGTCTGTTATAAGCACCAAAGATTGTACCAAAATAATACCAATACGTGACGTGTGTCACAAAGTTCCGATATCCAAAATATTACAAGAGTATCGTAAAAATTCACAATTGACAAAATAATTATAAAACCGTTTGAAAAATATAATTTAAACCGAACATGCTCTTTACTTAAAGGTGAAAAGGTCAAAACGTCCTTACCTCTCAAGACGGTCAAAACTCAGCTAGTATTAATCCAAAAATTATTTCTCCTCGAACTCACAAACTACAAATAATACAAATCGATTTAAAGAACTAACCAATAATATTAAGACGACCCAAACTTACAAACCGATATAACTTGTCTGAATTCTCGTCCCGTAAGTAATCCATCTGATTATATATAACTGTCTTAAATTTGAACCTAAATCTCTGCCCAAACATTACCTACTCAGAAAATCGTTGGTTTATGTCGAAGAAAAGGTTTTTAACCAAAGTAAACAAAAGAAACGATAGAAATTAAAAATATTTAGAATACTTCACAATTGATCCCGATTTATGAAAACAAATAGGAGAAATTAGTTGAAAGACTTACAATATAGATGAATGAGGGAAAATATCAAAGACCAACTTTACGACGACGACGGACAAGGTTGGAATCGGAACAAGAACAAGGGGAATGGGGCTAAAGGGTGGTGTGCGGCAGAATTATTAAAAATAGGGATTTGAAGATTTGGGGGGTTTCAGGTTACGTGGGTTTTTATAATTTAGGAATTTCCTTTTCTTTCCTTTTTTTTTTTAATCGCGTTTCAATCAAATTCGAACCCGATACAAAGTCAATTTATAAAATAACGTTCCACTTTTTAAAATAGTCCAAAACCGATTTATAATAAGAAGACCCAAAATACTTTAATATTTATAATGACATTAAAAATATTTTTCCAACTTAAAAACCCGATTTAAATAAAAGTAGAAAAGTCAAACATTATAATTGACTCGGAAAATAACGGGGTGTTACAGTCCATGCCTTAGCACATTCTTTGTCAGACAAATTCGGCAATTCATCTTGGGATGATAGGGGTCCAGCCGTCCAGGCATTGTTTCTTCCATTATTTTCTCTGACATTAGTTTAATGAGATAAGTCCCAAACTCGAGCTTAAAAAAAACAATTATGTTAAAAAACACTTCTATTATTATATACACAATTTAGTCAATATGGAGTACAATATAAATTACATTTCTTACTTTGGTAATTTTATCGTTTGAGTTTAACTTCAAAGGGATCGGGATCCGATGGGTTCAAGGGTTCAATCTTAATTGCGTAAGCTTTGTTTGCATTTTCTAACCTAACCTTATTTATTTATTGTTTTAATTTTGTTTGCATTTTATTAATACTCCGTATCATTTATTTCATTTATACTTAGGGCTTGTTTGGTTCACCATGGGAAGATGGAGTTACCGGGAACTTAAATTCACGTGAATTTGTATTTCATGGGAATTACAAAAATATTGTTTGGTTGCCATGTGGAAATGACTTCATGCGGAAAGTTCTGCACACCAAGGGAAAATTATTCTGTGGAGGAAGTGTCAATTTATGGGAAGTGGGCAACCAAACAACATCCCAATTTATCAATTCATGGGAAGTTCTACTTCCCATGATTTAAGAGGGCAACCAAACGACCCTTTATATTGTTGTTTTCAAATTATTATAAATCATGTTGGATCTAAATAACATTTAGTCTAGTTCAAAGAAGTATCATTTTTCCCGTTCATAGTCATCTACACAATCAATGTCAGTAGTCCCACCACACACAATAGACACAACTAACCACCATGGGCACGAGCTTCATCCCAAGTCGTAGAACCTTAACCAACCGATGTAACTGATAAATAAATGTTATTTATACGAAATTACGTTTCATACTTACTAACTTTAGCATTAGAGAAACAACCTCGAACACCCTCTTAGCCCCTTGTTGGCTACTCGTGCAGAAAGTTGAGGTGATCTCCTAAGAAGACCACCACTACCTACCAGGCAGCCGAGGCCGATACATACATCATGATTGTTTGATCCCACACAAATGGTATGATATCACGGTAGTAGTAGAGATAGGGAGAGAAGAAGGTAGGATCTTATCTGGAATGAGAACAGAGATAGGGAGAGATGAAGCTGAGGTGATATCCGGACGAATTCTTATTAATAACTTCTATGTCTAATACAAATAATCCACCATAACAAAAGCCTTTACCAACAAAATTCCCATTTCTAGTGAGCACAACTTTATCTGATTCGAAAGATAGTTTGATGCCTGCTTTGTTTAATAAAGCTCCAGAGATAAGATTTCTTCGAATATCAGGAACATATAACACGTTATTAAGTTCAAGAGTCTTACCGGAAGTGAGCTTCAAAATGATTTTCCCTTTACCAAGTACCTTCACGGTGCTAGAATTCCCCATAAATACGCATTCCCCACTCGGTACTTGAGAGTAATCCGTGAAAACATCTCGATTGGAGCAAATGTGTCTTGTAGCGCCAGTATCAACCACCCATTCGGAAAAATTGCTTACTAAATTAACTTCTAACACAACAGCAGCAATAATATCGTCATCTTGTTCGGTAAGATTAACATGAGATTTATTGGGGTTCCGTTTACCAGCAGGAGAAAAGCCTTCGGGACAAAATCTAGCTGAGTGACCCGGTTTACCACATGTAAAACAATTTCCCTTAAATTCCCGTTTTCCTTCACCTTTAGAATCCACTTTGTCATCCCGTTTGAAGGTATTCTGGTTTCTAGTCCCATGAACTTGATTAGAAGACTTGTTACCCCGTTTTTGACTCTTGTAATGACTTTTAGACTCGGTCAGGTTAGCCATGGAAGAGGAGTGTTCGATTTGCTTATCTAAAGTCTGTATACGGTTTTGTTCCTCAATCTTTATATGAGACACTAGCTCTAAAAGAGCAAAATCTTTTTGTTTGTGTTTCATACTACGAACATAATTTTCCCAAGAAACCGGAAGTTTATCTAATAAACAATTAGCCTGAAAAACTTCACAAATTTTCATACCTTCTGCCATTACCTCTGCACATAGATTTTCGTACTCATGAACTTGATCTAAAATGGGTTTCTCATCGACTACCTTGAAATTTAACCAACGACTGCAAGCATACTTTTTCGTTCCATAATCATCAGAACCATACTTGGTTTTGAGAGCATCCCAAATTTCAGTAGCCTTCTTAAACTTACTGTATATCAAATACAAAGAAGAAGTCATATAATGCAGTAACATCCCCTTTCAAGTGACATTATCCGTTTCAAAATCTCTACCCGATTTCACTGGAGCCTCAGATTTAGTAAGTGTATAAACGACCCCCAATTGAGTTAGAAAAAATTCCATTTTATCCGACCACATACGGTAATTTTTTCCATCAAAAAGTTCTAATCTGGACATGTCGGGTAAGAAAGGGTTATGAACAATAGCAGTAGGAACGGAAGTGACAACAGGAGGAGGAGGAGGAGTAGAAAGAACAACACTAACAGGACTACCAACCATGATGAAAAACGAAAATTAAATCAACTTTAGATTGATATCACGGTAGTAGTAGAGATAGGGAGAGAAGAAGGTATGATCTTATCTGGAACGAGAACAGAGATTGTGTCGCGACAAGAACGTCACTGTCCTAAAGTTGATGTATGCCCCGTCTGCTACACACGGCCTCAATGACACTCAACTCCCAGGATTCCACAACCAAACCGTAACTCCAGTGTAGGTGGAGAACGGATGAATACATATACAGCCAAGAACGTTTGCCAATAATTTAACCGGAACAGAGAGAAGTATGTAATGTGAGTATGAGTATGAGAATGTATGTTTGCTGTGTGTTAAAACTGAAGAAAAGAGGGCATTATATAGTGAAGCAGTGGCAATGGTTCAGTGCACAGCAATGAATGGCATGGTGGAGACTTGCAGAAAAGCAACAAGACTGACTGAGATAAGGAAGCTTCGGGACAAACAAATATGATCCGACCACTAAAAAATACCCGCAAGCTGTGCTCCGCAGGCATGGTGGAGACTTGCAGAAAAGCAACAAGACTGACTGAGATAAGGAAGCTTCGGGACAAACAAATATGATCCGACCACTAAAAAATACCCGCAAGCTGTGTTCCGCAGGCGCTCTACCAAAGCCCGACCCTGCTCGTGCTCGTGCTCGTCTCGGCGCGCGCGTGTGTGGTGTACGTAGTCCTCACTTGTACACATCTAGTAGAGCATTTTAGTGGGTCATATATAAACACATTTTAGAAGCAATAAATGTTCCATGTGGGATAGTTAATACCACTTAAGTGTGCTTCTTTTGAAGCATTTAACTCTAACATGGTATACTCCGTAATCTGTATATTTTTATGGAAACTAAAAAAATCTTGGAAATAAAATTACAATTTAAATGAAAGTTTTTTTTTGTCATAAAATTAATGACATCATCTCATAAAATTTCTTAAATTATTTTCATAATTTCCTTTTATCATTTTCTTACTTTCCGCATTAATGGCAACGAATATGTTGTGAATTTATAAAAATAACTTTAAATTATAATGGTTCTGCATTAATCCATCGCTTGAACATAGCCGCACATTCCTTAGGCTTGTATTCAGGAGCAGTATGTCCAGCTCCCTGCTTAAAAAATAAAGAACATGGACATCAGATTTCATTTCCCTACATTTGTATTTAAATAAATATTATAATTATGGAAGTAAGATTTAATGCATAATTCACCTTAACGGTTGCAAACGTCATATTGTTCGAGTAAGTCCTGGTGAATCTATATCAACAACATAATATGTAATATTAGATATATGTTTTAATTTAGAATTACCACTCAGGCCTGTATGTTTGGCAAACGACAAAAGCAAATTTACGATAACAAATAACGTTAGCAGAATAGGTGAGAAGATTTTAGTATCATGTTTGACTATTAAATTAAATTAGCAGATGTAAGAAATGTTGTTTGGAAATTAGCAAATCGCAAAATAATTTGATTGTTACTAGCTCACTGCATCCAACTTTAAACTTAATGGGGTGAAACAAAAATGAAAAAACGAAAGTTGAGAGAAAATGTGGGATTAGAAACTATGTTGACCACAAAAATCAATCAAAAGAGAAAATATTTTAATCATGTAAGAACTGAATATGATTGATAAGCACGAGTTATACTTTTTTTAGGCTCATTTTGTTACCATTTGGGGTGTTTTTATGGCTTAGCACACGTTTATATAGTTGTGTGGTTTTAACCCCAGTTGGTGTTTTATTTTGTATTTAAGCTATTTTGGATGCTTAGTTTTGCTTGTAGGACAACATGTTCGTGTATTGATCTCGCTTAGCCAATTAGAGGTGAGTTAAGAACGATTTGGCCATCTAACCAGACATTGGTGGTTAAGAAGTCCACAGTACCTCATATCCCACATAGCGAAATGTCGGAACATGCATGAAGAATAATAAAGAAGCAAAAGCAAGCAAGTAAAACCAAGTATTGAATTAAGTGAAGTAAGAAGCTAAAGACGGGATCAGGCTGCCAAGCGCAGACATGCAGTGATGCAGAGTTTGACGCAGTTTGCGCATCACTGTTGGCGCAGTCTGCGCAATTCCATTTAAACCCCCCTTCATTTGTGTTTTTAGATTAGTTATCATTCCTTTGTTCATCCTAGTAATTCTAGTAGGTAGTTCGTTTTATCTCTAGTATCTAGTTGTATTTTATTAGATTCACTTTTCTTTGTTGTTCGTCTATCCGTGTGGTTCGACACCCTTTACTTACCTTTTTTGCTACGTATTTGTATGCTTAATGAGTATAAATTTCTTTGCATGAATGTTGGATTAGCTTATCATGACTCGACAAATCCCACTTCATCAATGATGTTACAATATGCCGCTATTACCAGCATATTAAAAAATACAGTAGTGCCCGCAAGGGTGGAGCCTAGTGGTTAAAACATGTGGCCACAATCCCATGGGTCTCAGGTTCAAGCCCCTGCAAGAGCGTTCTTGTGGGAGTTGTATGGCCTGAGGCTATGCCATCTAGGCTTCGAGCCTGTCGTCCAAAGGGCGGCTTACATGGTGTGCGTGGTTTGCAGGCTATTGCGTACACCCGGGGGTTTACCCAGAGCGCACCAAAGGTAGCGGCTGCGGGTTCCCTCGTCACCAAAAAAAAAAAAAAAAAAAAAAAAAAAATACAGTAGTAGATTTCAATCAATATGTTATCTAAGATATTTTATTCCGATAATTCCTAAGTCATTGATATTCTTTTATATAATACGTGAGGAATATTTTAATTAAAAATAACATCAAATTGAGTAGAATTTTAACTAACCCGGCGATTTGGCCATCCACAATCCATTTTCGCCATTCATCCTGAATCGAGTAGTTCAGCGATCTTATCCACATTTGAGTTCCAATAAATGGTACAACCATGTCATGGTCTCCACTATTCAAAATAATCAAACAACTCATTATTTATTTTTTATGACATTAACATGTTATTACATTTACTATATACGCAAAAATTATATAATCCAATATTATTTTGACTACTGACAAAAAGAAACTAACCTGTATATTAATGAGCGAAAGCCTTTGGCACTTAACTTGGCATGATATTTGACGCTACTCCCAACTTCAAATGTATAGTGATAATATCCTACCTTGCACCGAATCCATTTAATTGGGGTTTCCTATAATATTAGAATTAGAATGAATTCACAAATTCAACTATTGTACAAGGTAAACGAGTATTTGTTCAGTAATGGAGTATCTATAATTCAGGTAATTTTAGGAGAAATTAGCTAAAGTTTTTTTCACCATTTCATGTGTACATAGTGATTTTCGTAGTGCATGACAAAAGAAATTTAAAATTTAGATAAATATATAATAATGCTTGATAAAAAATAAAACTTTAGTTAGTTTCTCGCAAAGTGTTTTGCAAAAAAAAAAACCAATTTTAATAGTAAAGATATGTAGGCACACTATTTTAGATTATTTGATCGAAATCTTGTCTCAACAATACATGATATTCTTTATTTTAATTCCTAGCAAGTACCAAATGTCATTAATATTTAACCCCTTGTTAAAAATAATCATTACAAATAATATTTTCGGCAAGCTATTCTTCAACTATTTTTGCGAGTGCGAAATATTATCATACCTTATGGACATGTAAGCCTTCTTGAACGCGTCTATCATTCATCCAGTATAAAGCAAGTTTATAGCTTTCCTTCTGTAACAATCATTAACTTGAAATGTAAACGAAGGATAACAAACGAATGTGAGAGACGGGGATTTGGATTATCTAGAGCAAACAAAATATTCATTTGGATTTGGATTTGAATTCTAGAAATTCAAATACAAGAAATGAATTCATAATATTCAAATCAATTCCGAGTACTCAAACACAACCTTATTGTATTTGTATAAAACTTAAAGGGAACTTACACGACAACCAAATGCACCATGTGCCTTGGCATAATAGAAGTCCAATGGACTTTCTGTAATGATCCTTCTCCTCCTAGAAGTTAAATAGTCTGGTTTGCCAGTGGTATTACAATAAGCTTCTAAGATATGATTAACTGTGATTCCACTTAATCCCTAAAATTTCATAAATTTGGACGAACATTAATATGCAAGTATCATAAAATTAAAACTTCAAATTACCACTACATACAATATTGGGTTTTATTTGATGCAAACTTGGTAGTAGTACAATGACACAGTAACATTTACTTAGGAGTTCACTCGTTACCAGAAAAATATTAAGGTTGCGTTTGGGTACTCGGAATTGATTTGAATATCATGAATTCAATTCTTGTAGTTGATTTTCTAGAATTCAAATCCAAATTCAAATCTAAAATTGTGTCTTCGATTTGGATTTGGAATTTGAGCGGGTAGAGTCGGGTCAAGTCATCAATTTCTTTTTTAAAACTTTATCATTAAAAAAATATAAAATTTCAAATACGGAAAAAAATGAAGGAAAAATTATATTCTAACAAGATTATGCGGAAAAAAAACAAAAATAAAATAAAATTGAAGGATTTGAAATGACTACCCATATACTAAAAATTTGAAGGAACCAATTTTGAACTAGGTTGGGTTTGATCTAAATTTCAAATCCAAATCTCAGGGTTACCAAACGCTTGAAATATTTCAAATTCGAATTTCAAATCTAAATTCAAGTTTCCAAACATACCATAACTGAAAAATAAAATTATACTTTTCACGTATATGCATGTACGAAATGAGGTGAAAAAAAAGGGAGCATAGGATTTAGAGCAAATTAGAAATTACTCCCTTCAAAGTTGTCTTTATTAAAATTTACTCCCTTTTAAGATATTTTTATTATTTAACAGCCAAAAACTTGCAAAAGTTCAAAATTTGTTTGCAATTGTAAACTCCGGCATGACATTCCGGCGAAATTGAATTTTGTACCCTTTTTTATCCTTTTAATACCCAAACTACCCCTCCCCCTTTTTCATCCTTTTAATACCGTAAATGTCTTTTTCGATGTGGTTGCCATTTCTGCAATCAAAACTTGCAACAAAAACCATAAAAAACGACGAATCAGCATTCAAAGTGGACATATAATCAAAAAATCGTATATGATAAAAAGCCCTAAATTCGAATTTCAAAATATAAAAAAAAAATAGATGATTGTAGAATAATGACACAAACTTACTCATCTAATTGATGAATGGAAGCAATGGATTGATTGATTGTCGCTTAATTTTTTTTTGGACTGATTGTCGAATTTCTAGGGTTTACATTTCTTTGTATATTTAGGTTTTTTTTTTTGGTTTGGAAATTGGAATGAAGAGAGTGAAGGGGGAAATCAGGTTCAGTGAGGTGGTGCTAAGTTGAGGGGCAAATCGGTCAAGTTATTAATGAATTGGCCGGATTTTACCAATGCAAGCAAATTTTGAACTTTTGCAAGTTTTTGGCTGTTAAATAATAAAAATATTTTAAAAGGGAGTAAATTTTGATAAAGACAACTTTGAAGGAAATAATTTCTAATTTGCTCTAGGATTTACAATAAGTTACCACTATAAATTTTAAGACGTTTGAGTAACACTTGTGCTTATTTGGATCCATTATATGATAACCGTCACTGCAACTTTTTTCGAGTGCCTATAGAAAAAAATATCAATACAGTTACGGTAATTTAAGTTCAAATGATTAAACTATACATATATGAAGCATAGACATGAATGATGTATATGAGTATATGAAGTTTCACCTCGTACAATTCATCTGAAATAAGTCCCATACCATGAGCAAAACGGGCTTGGGTGCTACTATCTATAGATAGATCAGTGGCAGGATTTCCTAAGAGATATCCCTGCTCACAAGTAGTATTAATTATGTAAATTAAATATATATAATGAGTATAACGTATGTTATAATATCTCTCGAAAAAAATACTACGAGTACTATAATATAATGATAGAGTACTTGACTAACAATTCTCTAGGTATCAAATACTTCATCCGTATCTATATGTTCGTCCACTTTCAATATAATACTCCTCATATATATTAAATAAAGTGGACGAACATTATAGATATGGGGAAGTATTAGAAAAAGTGAAATGCTACATAGAACAAAACATGAAGGTAAAAAATGGTAAACAAGTTTTTAGAGAGAGTACTAGCCTTGAGATTAAGAAGTGGTTTAATCCCAACTTCATTATCTGTAAAAATAACAAATAAGTGAGTCTCTGTAATATGCATAAAAGTACTAGTAGTGTATTAGAGCATGTACAATAAGAGTACAACTTCATCCTCTTATTTTTTCTCTTTCATTCTATTTTTTTGATACATCATCATCTCTTTCATCCACCTCATTTTTCACTATCTTCATCCTCTTCATTTTCACTTCTCTAATTTTATCCCACAATAGAGAGTATCCTCTTATACTACTTTTTTAATTATTTACTTTAATTATTTTATAGTTAATATTATTTTTATTTAAATTGTTTATTTAGATGACCAATGAGATATGTTTGTATGTACAAGGGCCTAGGCTCAAAATCCTCTAAAATTAGAGGAAGTAATCAACTTCCTCTTAACAAGAGGATCTTCCATGTCCATTCCACAATGGAGAGGACCTCCTCTTAGAAGAGAGAGAGTCCTAAGAGGAGGGTAAATCCTCTCCATTGTACATGCTCTTAGATATAGAAGAGGGACGGTGAAAAAGGTAAAATTTCAATTAAATAGGAGTGAAAAAGGTATTTGTTGTTCTTATGTTGTTTTTATTTTCAATAATCGATGTAATAAGGACTTTTATAGTCCGAACATTATGTAATGCATCGTGTTTTCTTGCTGGCAAAAAAAAAAAAAAAAAAAAAAAAAAAAAAAAAATCCAACATCAATGGAAACCAGGCCAGGAGTAAAAAACACAAATGTTACTGTAGTATATTAATATCATTCACCTTTACATTTCCGTCCCTGGAACAATATAATTCGTTGTTCATTCTATAATGTGAGATTGGTATAAATACTAAGAAAGTACAACGTAATAAATGTTGGAATAGTTGCTTCAAAAGAAACATTTGTTAGGTAAGAGGTGGTAGGCAGTTGCCTTGTTTTTGGTTGGTCATATAGTGGTTGATACTATTTAGGGTAACATTATCAGACAGACTTTCCAAAGTCTTAAGACTCTACCACCTCAGCTTTCCACTAACTTTTATTATTTGTTTATTGCTCAGACTCTCCTCAGACTCACCTCAGAGTTTATACATTATCAGTCAGACTTTGCTCAGACTCACTTTACCTTTTTTGGTGAAAAAAGTTAATCAATTTGGTTTAGTTTGTGATTAAACAATTACAATTTACTCCCTCCGTTTCTATGATATCTTCCACCTTAAAAATGGCACATTTCTTAAGAAAAACAATAAAATAAGTAAAAGTAGAGAGTGAGTAAAGTAGGTGGGTCACCTAGGTAATAGAGAAGTGTGATAGAAAAAAAGAAAGTGGAAGAAATCAAAGAAATGGTTGAAAAAGAAAATGTGGAATATATCAAAGAAACAGAGGAAGTAATTGTTTTATACTCTCTCTGTTTCTTTGATATCTTCCACATTTCCTTTTTCAACCATTTCTTTGATTTCTTCCACTTTCCTTTTTTCTATCACACTTCTGTTTGACCCCACCTACTTTACTCACTCTCTACTTTTACTTATTTTATTGTTTTTCTTAAGAAATGTGTCACTTTTAAGGTGGAAGATATCATAGAAACGGAGGGAGTACAAATTATTACTTACTTTACTATTTAATTTAATTAAAAAATTTAACTTGTTTTATTTTAGTGTTGTTTGTTTTTGTGTGACATACAAAAATACAGGCAAACGATTTTAAGGACTTCGTTCATATTATAGGTCCGAATGATTTACGATATTTTTATTATGCCTTACTTATATTAATTTACGATTTATGATATTTTAATATTATTTTTTTTGTACATGGCCTTAGGTATATCGATCGATTTAGGTTATTGACTTACGATTCCCGTGGAACCAAAATGTACTCGGAATTGTTATTTTGCAACAAAAAAAAAAAAAAAAAAAACGTCGGTGGCTGGACGGTCATCCGTTTTTTTCCTTTTCAAAATAACAATTACATTAAAATAGTTAATTTCGTGTTTAATTAGTTAATTGCATTTCTATTTGTTAAATAAATGTTTAATTACGTTAACCCAGTTAATTTGGTGAAATTGCATTTTTATTTGTTAAATAAGTATGTAATTAGATAATTAAGTAAAATTGGTTGATTAGGTGTTTAATTAAGTAATTATTTCGTACATTAAATTGGATAATTATGTGTTTTATTAGTTAAATATGTACTTCGTATTTAACAAGTAGTTTATTAAGTTTATTAGGGGTTGAGGATTAATTGATTTTATACTCTCTCTTTCTTATTCATATATTTACCTTTGATTAAAAAAATTCTTACAAATAATATAAAAGGTAAACAAAAGACCGAGACGAGAAAAAAAAGTTTGGAATAGATGGACAATTAAACAAAGAAGTGAGACTTTAAAAACAATTGAAAATAAAACATTGTATAAATACGAGTCATTTATCAGATAATATGTCGAGACATACGTAACATGAGTCACGACCCCACAAATGTCTTAAGTTGAGTCTTTAAAATCAAGACTCAATTTAAGACTTTGGTACTTTATTGGTAGACCCCACACGAGTCTTGAGACAAGACTCACTCAAGACTACCAATAATCTTCTCAAGACTACCAAAAATCTTAAGACTTCTTCAAGACTATCAAAAATTTTAAGACTTTGCTCAAGACTTTGCAACATTATTGGTAAGACTCACATGAGTCTTGAGACAAGACTCCCTCAAGACTACCAATAATCTTACCCTTATCACACCACCATCTTTTTGGTTGGTACTACCTACCATGCACGCCACTATATATACCACCTCCCTCACAAATCATTTGATACAACAACAAAAATCATCTTCTTCATATGTTTCTTCACCTACACTGTAGTAACAGTGGTTGTGTAATCCAGGGAGTTGGGTGTCATTGAGGCCGTGTGTAACAGACGGATATAAATCAATTTTAGGACAGTGATAGCTCTGTCGTGCCACAACCTCTATTATCGTTCCAGATAAGATCTTACTTTCCTTACTACTACCGTGGTAACAATCTAAAGTTGTGTAAAGGTAAGATGGAAGGCTAGAGAATAACTTACCATCGACCAACTTATCAAAAGAAAGAGGGAGAGTTAATCCAGTATATGAGTCTCCGCCCAAGTAAAGTGGATTTGAAATATATTGCATATGTTTCAGCAACCACTATAAAATCAATTCAAAATTGGTTAAAAACTCATACTACTGTATTTTGAAATCTCAAAAAAAAAAAAAACAATTGTTTTTAATGATCTAGTAGTGTATGTATTACCTTTCGTAGAAATTCATTGACATTATCAGAAACCTTCAAATCACCTGAATAATTGGCACGAGTTGTTGTAGCAAAAGAATAGCCCGTACCCACTGGCAGATCTACGAACAGTATATTCGCAAACTTGCGGTTGATTTACACCATACATACACACACATTCAAAGTATTAGTTTTTTAATTTCGTGTGAAAATTATATCACAAGATCATTTTGGTTGAAACATGTTAATAACTTGACATCTTTGTAATTGTTTCGTCTACATTGACGTGCAAAAATTATTACATGACTGTTTAATTAGAGTTGACAATCCAAGCTCGACCTGACACGGCAACCGGCCCAGAGGGGAGAAGGGGGTATGGGCAGGAGATGTAGTTGCTCGAAAATGGCACGGGTTTATCAAAAATATATATTAACATTACAAATTTTTATATGAGATAATCTCACAATAACTCGTAACTGTACAAAAAAATGGAATAATGTGAGAATATATATACCTGAGTCCAGGAGTGTTGCCTCGGCAATAATCTAGGCAATTCCCCATTGTATGCCTTTTCCTCAAGTTGAAATGGTCCTACAGAAAGATGTGTAATTAATTACAGTATATATTTAATTGGTCTACCTTGCTTGTGACGTTTAATTTAACGATAAAATTAGTAAAATAAATTCTCTAAGAATGATAAGATAAAACATTAGGCTACAAGCCTGCCACAACCGAGATATTGATATATGTGATCTGTTTTATCGTAAGTCATAAATATTCGATCAGTCATAAATATTGGATGAGTCTTAAAAAGACAATTAAGACCTATTTCGTAGAGAATTGCAGACATTCCAGAGCAATGAGGACCTCCAGAGAGCCAAAATAATAGGGGGTCTTCTTTGGGATTATTCTCCGACTCGATGAAGTAGTAAAATAATTGTAACTCTTCTCCTTCTATTCCAACGTATCTGTCGTACCAATATAAAATGTAAACAAATGAATTACACATAATAATCGTAAGTGCATGCATGCAAAATCGATCATGAGTAGTTAGGTAGCTTAGCTAACCCGGTTTCGAGGGTTGAGGGAAGGGTGCCGTGGTAGCCAGGGAGTGAGTTAATCCTAGTTTGACACAAAACAACTTGAGCATTATTCATCAACTGCCATAAACCAATAATAAACAAGAAAAAAGGTAGCATTTTTGGGATTTCCATCGTCTTCTCTTTTTATTTGTTTCTGCTTTCTTTAGGGATCGGAGGTGTTATGCTGCCTGCATGCATGCATGCTGAGTTGAGTTTATATTATTATTTGCAGCTAGCTACGTGATCTGATCTGATCAGCTGATCTCGTGCGTCATTCATATTTGTTTTGGTGCTAGCTAGTTAGTTACGAGCTTCATTCCATGGGGGCTCAAGCTATGTGTATCTGAAAGCAGTGCGGATCTCTGTCCTATTTTTGTGTCCCACTCGTGTAACATACCATACACGGGATGACATATCAACCAGTTATAATATTTGTTGTATATTTTATTTATGTAATAGACGATGTGTCATCCCGTCTATGACTATATGATGTGACATACAAAGTGGGACAAAAAAATAGAACGGGAGATATGCATGATCTAGAAGGTGGAAGCTAAGAAGTTTAGGGATGTCACTTGATTCACGAGTAGTACGTTAAAGAAGTTAGTTACACACTTTCAGACATCCATGGAAAGCGTTTTTGATCCTCATCTATTTTAGTAAGAAAAAATATACTAGTACTAGGACTATAGTCTGATACGGATTGAGTACGTATTAACTTTTTTTTTAATCAAACCACTCTAAGATAATAGTTGCGCTCTCTTGACAATAAGTGAGCAATGTTATTAAGAGAGTTCGGGTAATGTAACTACAAGGTTGTGATATCGATACTTAAAATTATTTTAACTTTTCCATACATGAATACTGCCTTTGGTAGTGGGCGGCAAAAAAAATTTATTACTCCATACAGGGCCGTCTAACAACCCGTTGAGACCGTTCTAAGAACAACAGGACCCCTGGACAAAATATGGTTTTCGATACAATTATATGTAAAGATTTGAGTCATAATAATGGTTATAGAGTACTAGTACGAGCATGCATGCATATTCTATTCTTCAATACAATATTAATTACAGTATTTTTTATCTTCCTTTCACATTTTATTTATTTACGCCCTCCATTATAATTACGAGGGAAAAGTTAGAATCATACAAACATTCCATATCGTTTTCATGACTCGGTAACTTGGGGCCTCAATTTGAAATATAGAACACTACAAGAGAATTGCAATTTAGCTACTAATTTAGCAACTGCCTAAAATTCAGTCGCTAAATTTATAAATTAGCTACTACTTTTGAGACATAAATATATTAGTCTCAATTTTAGAGATCAAAATATAGTGGTATCTAATTACGTCGCTATTATAGAGACTAAATAAAGACGATAGCAAATTTGGTATCTAATTTAAGTTTTTAGATACGGAAAAACGTCAGTAGCCAAAGTCGTCACTATATATATCGACATAAAATTGCGAATAATGTATTTAGTTTTTATATAGGAGACCAAAGTAAATTCGTAAATAAGTGTAGTAGTTATTATAGAAACGAAACCAAGTGAGTAGCAATTTTAGTATCTAATTTAAATTCTTAGCTACGGAAATAAATTGGTAGCTAAATTTAGTTGCCGGTTGTTGCTATCATGTACTCCTTCCGTATCTATATGTTCGTCCACTTTTAATACTCCCTCTGTTTCATTAATATCTTCCACATTTCCTTTTTCAATCATTTCTTTGATTTCTTCCACTTTCCTTTTTTTCTATCACACTTCTCTCTTACCTAGGTGACCCACTTACTTTACTCCCTCTCTACTTTTTACTTATTTTATTGTTTTTCTTAAGAAATGTACCATTTTAAGGTGAAAGAAATCATTGAAACGGAGGAGTATAATACTACACCCATATATTAAACTTTGTGAACGAACATATAGATACGGAGGAGTATTTTTTATATTTCTTATGATTTTTTTTTTTTTTAACTGTCACCAAAAAAAAATCATATTTTTTTTTTATATTTTTTAATATATGTATATTATTATTGGAGTATTACAAAAATATCTTACAATCCACATTTTAATGATTAATTTTACATTTAAGTATACATTCATTGCCCAAATAAGCATAAATCTTCAAGTGACCCAATGGTTTGAATGTTGGTCAAGTGTTTGAATGTTGTGTTCGATATTCAATGTGGTATGGTGGGCTAGCTAGGGTGATGGGCGGGGTAGGAGGAGTGTATGACGTGTATTTCTTGTTTTTTTCGCGGCCATTTTAGATACCAAAAAATTGCGTCGCTAATTTTGCTACAACTGAATCGGTCTCTAAGTTCGTCCCTAAATTAGCTACTATACAATCTACGGTCGCTAATGTAGCTACTCGAATTTTCGTCTCTATTATTGTCTCAAACTTTGCTACCACGCTTTCGTCGCTAAATTGGTAGCTAATTTTGGTCGCTAATTCAGTATCTAAATTAGCGACAAGGCGTTTAGCTACTAATGAAATTTAGTCGTAAATTCGGTCTCTAAGCTAATTAGCTACTGAATATTGAAGATTTGCTACTAAAACCTCCGACTCTAAAGTGACTTTACCTTGTAGTGGAACAAGACCTAGCCTCTTGTGTTCATTTGACAGGCCTGACTCCATATTTCACAAATTTTGAAACTTTAAGGCTAAGTTTAAAAGGGGTCTGAGTGTGAGCCTGAGTATGAGTCTGAGACTCAGATTTGTTGAGTCTGAGACTCTGTAGACACCCGCATTTTGACTGCCACGTGTCTATGGTAGTCTCCGAAAAGCACCCGATGATGATCGGACGTCAACGTGACTTAGTATACTCGGACTTGGACTCGAAATTCATAATATCCGACATGGACTTTTAGCGGAGTAAAAATCCCACAAAACAGACCTCAAATTCAGGCCCAGTGGGTCGTTCCGAGTCAAACAAGACTAATTTGGGCCAAAACCGACACCAAAAATAATTCCCGTCTTTTGGCGACCGGGTCAAAACCCGGTCAAAGACGAAACCGTCTCATAAATCAGCCATATTCCTTCCTAAAAGTTGGCGCACAAAATCAAATTCAAAAAAGCTACCAAAACAAACAAGTCAAACCTTCCCCAAATATCTCGATTTTGTTGATCCACTCGATCGAGTGGATTGACCCACTCGATCGAGTGGAGCGTCTTCCGCTGGATCAGACCCGCCCAAATAGGCACTCGATCGAGTGCACTAGGACCACTCGATCGAGTGCACCTTAGGTTGTGGCAATTGCCTATAAATACCGTCACATCCCCCATGCATTTCAACACCTTTTACCAACTTTACACATCAACTTTCAGCAACCTTTGCCCTACATTTTCAATCACATTCAACCCTACTACTCCATATATCAAGCCTTAGAAAACCTAAGCCAAAACGCATCAAAACCGAGCCTTTGTCCCTCGATAAACCGACACATACACATATACATCCATACACGCCTTAACTCACATACATTCCTCGACACTCCCAAGCTTTGTCGCTATTCACGAGTCCGTCTCCGAGGTTTATACTAGCATGTATGTTGAGGGTGTCCCAAACTCTTCTCTAATCTCTTTTTAATATCGTTTTTATGTATATTTTCATACTATTGCATCGTAGTAACACGTACATTAACACTAACTTTTTTTTATATATTTTCGCGTTCATATTTTTTTGTATCATTTTATGATACTACTAACATTATTACTAATACCGCGTATATATAATACTAATATCAAAAAACCGGTTTTAAAACGTTGAACTACAATAATCACTTTTGGTCCGTCTAATCTCTTTACGAGCAACGACGGAGGTGGAGCCCTTTCGAGGAGCCCCGCCCCAATGTACTCAAGGGCGTGACGCGATCGTGATCCTTTGTAGTTGAACGGATTTAATCCCCTTTCATAATTGGTACGAGACCCGTTGACACGAATATCGACATCACATAACCCGAAAGGGTTAGTTTCGATGTCGTGACGTAGAGGGATTCATCTCGTCACCAATTCAAACTCTTTTTAATCTAATATAAACGTTTTTACAAAATCCCGATGACGGTATTATATTCATTTATACACGACTATAGTACCGGAAGTCGAGCTAAATACGAATCGTGCGATATTCGTATTTGGTTAGGCCGACCATCGATTTCATGTCAAAAAACGCACGAGTCACTACTCGTACGGGGGGCACTCGATCGAGTGCCATAGGCCACTCGATCGAGTAGCACCCCAAAAAATGGTCAGTAGCCACGCTAATGACGCACTCGACCGAGTCAGTCAATGACTCGATCGAGTGGGTCTCATAAACCGCAAACCCGAGGGCTTGGACACATATTTCGAGCCCGTTCTTTTATCGACTTTAGACCATCGACTGACCCTCATATTTTCAAAACCTACACGTCACGACACGTAGAACGACTTTGACCACTTTAACGTGATAAGTCGGGACAGGACTACGGGACGTGAGATTAGGCTAACAATACGCCGCAGTCTCACATTTCCGTCCTTCGTTTAATACGCGACATAATGCGTACTTAATCGGGGTTAGTCCATCTACAAATTTCGCGGTCTAGTTTACATACGGGTCTGTTTCCATCGTTATTTTGCTTTATTTTACGCAATGTTGTATTGTGAATTCCGGGTTGTATTTCCGCCCGTGTAATTTGTACGTTATTTTTAATTACTTGCGAGCTTTGTTTATTTAATTGTTTTTACGCTTTATAAATGAACCTCGCATGTTAAATCACTTCGACAAGTAATAAGATGCATTAAATGACGTAGTTAAGGCAAAATTCACATGCTTAGCTCGAAAACGCTGTTTGCATATCATTTAATTATTTTACTAGCGCGCGTACACGAACACGAACGGTGTCTTAGTAGAGGCCGCCATGTGCGGGCGGGGTTGGGTGTCCTTAGTGGGCTTCCCAACACGTACCCTCACCCCTTACTCAGAACCTTTGGTTTCCGGATGTCCGAAACCCTTGGCGCACGAGAGTCATTCTTTACACGATTACCGGTATAGATGGTATCGGTATCGCAATGCAAAGGGACGAGCCCCATGAACTCTGAAATCGGAGTGGGCTTACTTTGTGTAAAGCCCATGACGACATAGAGTGGGCTCGTATGGTTCCGAATAACCACAAAATTCGGTGGCGACTCCATTTTGACTTAAATTTCGAACCCGAGAACAATCTTACCACGAGATTCATTCGCCTACCCAAACCCGCGCTTCGCCGCGTCGGGGTGGACCTACGTCATGTCCACAATTTGGCGACTCCGCTGGGGATACCTGATGTACCACATGTCATCGGGGTTCCTAGGGTGAGACTCGAAGAGAAATCGTTCGTAGATTAGTGTGCGCGCGTTAGTTTAATGATTCATGCATAACCCATTTTTGCCCGGGCCGGTTACTTGTGACCGACGTCCCACTATACCACGGTGCATTCCTACATGGGTGCGCTAAAGACATCGATGGTGGAACTTGTCTCGGTTTCGCGGCATGTCCTAAGACCAACTCGGCTTAGGGAGTCCGTCCATCACACGAGAAAGCCATCGTTGTTGGTATAGACCCTATTTTGACCGACCGAGACTTAGTGTAAAGCATACATAAGCGTCGTTATAATGCTTGCTTGACTACGTGCTACTTGGTTTCTGTGTCAATTTTCAAAAACCGTCATTTCAAAAATGCATCTTTCCAAAAATACCAAATTTTGAAAAACCCGAAATACTGTCCGTTTCGGGACCCGTCTTTTCAAAATATCCAATATTCAAAAACTCGGAATGCTGCCGAAAATTAGACTTATGATTTGACTCAAAACAAGCCTTTTTTTTAGCTGGCATGCTATCCACTTCAATTCGAATTTCCGATCCACCATTCGATTTCCGAATTTTTAAAATTCAACTTCAATTTTCAAATCTTCGCGATGCCATTCGCGATTTTCAAATCGTCGAGATTCCATTCTTGATTTTCAAATCTCCGAGATGTCGTTTTCGATTTTCAAATCTTCGGGATCTCATTTTCAATTTTCAAATTTTCGGAAATTTATTTTCGATATTCAAATTTTCAAAATTCCAAATATTCAACTTTTCAAAAAACTCGGTCCTGTCGGCATGCTGCCAATTTCCAAAGGCGGGACCGTCTCCCAATTTTTCAAAATGCGAATTCACTCGCAACCATTCTAACTTTTCAAAATGCCCGGTCCTATTGGCCCACTACCAATTTCAGGACCGTCCTCTCAATTTTTCAAAATCCAATCATTTTTCAAAACCTTCCGATTATAGGACCTACCGTAATCCGTATGTCGGGTCTTTTCATGATTTGTCGAAGGTCTTTAGCGTCGAAACTCCGTCGATCCTACATCACGGGTTTCTTCCCCATCCTAGTCCACCTTTTTTCTAAAGGCATAAACGACCAACACGAGTCATACACTCGTAAATGGAAGGTTCGTCTAAACACTCGAGTCCTAACTAGAAAGTCCCACGTGATCTTTCCCTCCGACAGGACGGTCCCCACGACCTTTCCTAAGGGAATTTCGCCCATCTTTCAATCCGTTAGTCGAGTCATCTCAATTCAGGAGTCCTTTAACTTAAGGGTCTACCCTAATCACAGAGTCTATCCTTATTCAAGTCAAGTCAAGGGTCTCTAGCGTCGAAACTCTGCCGATCTTACATCGCAAGTTTCTTCCCTTACCTCGTCTGCCTTTTTCTCGAGGCCGAGTCAACCTTTTACAAGGCATAACCCTGTAGCTAAAGGTTCGTGATCCTTACATCTAAGGGTCACTCGTCCGACACTCGAGTTTTAGCAAAACCTACAATCTCACTCGGGGGCTACCCTTCAGCGGAGCGATCAATCACGGTTGCTCTAAGGGTCATGTCTTACACGTGTTGTCTCACGTACCCCACCTTTGAGTCGCTTAGATGTCACACCGTCTAAGTCCTATAAGAGTCCTTAGGCTCACCTGGGGGCTATTCTCCGACGGAGCGATTAATTACAGTCACTCCGAGAATTGTACCCTACGTATTTAACTTAGGAGAGTCTAACCCGAGTCAAACCCGAGTTGTCTTTCCTCCCGCGCAATTTCCTATGCCTTGGCGTGTTTGGGTTCCGAAGCAACATTTCTGATTACGTGGGTATTCTCGCAGAGTATGGCACCCGCAACCGGGAATAGGGAAATGGAAAACACCATCAATGAAATAAAGGCTTCGCTGGAAACAATGGTTAGTAGGCAGGCCATAACCGAAACCCATATAAGGTTCCTGAAAACCAACCAAGAGGCCATGAATGCTCGTTTAACTGTCATCGAACGGCAAGACCTCGATTCTGGATCGGTCAATACTGGGCCATTTGCCAAATTGATCAGCACGGCGCGTGAGCTCGAACAACAGCTCCATGCCTCCCAAAGAAACAACATTTATATTGAAAACTCTCGAGACTATACACCCATCAGTGAGAAACTACCAACAGATCTCAACTTGGAGGGGTTACCCATATTCGAAGGGACGGAGGATCCATTACTACACCTCCGAGCCTTCAAAGCATTTATGGCGATCAAGGGGGTCAAAGCCGACATGTTCATCAATTTGTTCGGCGCATCCCTCAGGAAATATCCAAAAGCCTGGTTCTATAGGCTTAATACAAAAAGATTCCCCACTTGGGAAGATGTGGCTACCGAGTTCGCTAAAAACTATTCTGATAATGCTGAACTTCAGACTACCATGCGGACTTTAGAAGTCATGGCCCAAGATCCAACAGAGGGTTTCACCAAATACCTTCAACGTTGGCGGGCTGAGAGTGTTAAGCTGGTAGACAAGCCCAGCGAGAAGACACTAGTAGATGCATTCATCAACAACCTCCTACCCTCCTATCGCTTCCATCTTAGGTATGCCGGCATCTCAAACTTTGCTGTGCTTACCGAAATGGGCACTAGGATTGAAGACGATCTTCGACATAACGAAGATTTGGGTGAAGCTTCTACCAAAGGCTACACTGGACATCCACTTGAGTCCTTAGAAGCCGAAGACTACTGACAACCCCATCCAAGAGTCCAGATTTGATTTGGGTCCGAGTCTGAGTCCGAGTCTAGGATGTTCTATCTCTTTCAATTTCAAAGTCAGAGTCAGAGTCAACTGTATTCTGTCCTCTTTTTCAATCCAATAAAATCAGCTTTTTTTTCAGTCTCTCATATATGCTTCCCTTTTGTGTTTCCGAGAACATGATGAACACCATCATACACTGTGAGCACATGCACGTGACTATTATAGGCACATCTATGATGACTGCAGGAACTGAGGCCCATGTTTTCCTTTACCTGTTCCATGTCTGGTATAGAAAGCCACATAACTACCCTTAGCAGGAGCGGTATCGAATCCTATGACAAATCTAGGTAGTCTCCTAGTTTGGGTTCAAGACGGGAGGCAAGCCCATCTCCCCACAATAAACACCCCTCCAATAAAACTGACCAATCCCTATCTTAGGCGTTAGTCTGACTTGATGCCAAAAATACCCAACTCGGGACGATGCTCCCACTAAGCCTGCTTGGAATTATGATCCAATCACCATGCTTACCGTAGAGTACTCCACCGCAAGTTGCACTCACACAAACACCAACTAGGCTTACTGTAACACCCCGTTATTTTCCGAGACAATTATAAAGCTTAACTTTTCTACTTTTATTTAAGTCGGGTTTTTAAGTTGGAAAATATTTTCAATGTCATTATAAATATTAAAGTATTTTGGGTCATCTTATAATAAATCGGTTTTGATTTTCTTAAAGTGGAACGTTATTTTATAAACCGACTTTGTATCAGATTTGATTTTGAGTCAAACACAATAAGGAAAGAAAAAAAAAAAAAAAAAAAAAACCAAAGTATATATATATATATATATATAAACACCCCCGTACACCCCCCTGCTCATTCATTCATATTACTTCAAACTTTGCATTCTACCACACACTTTACCCTACGCCCTTGCTTTCTCTCCGATTTCAACCAGCCGACCTCCGTCGGAAAATCGAGTACGTTTCTACTTTATCTAATTTGTAAGCCTCTTAATTACTTAATGTCCTTGCTTTTATAATTAATGAATCAATTGTGGAATAGGTCTAAATCTATTGAGTTCTATCGTTTCTTTTTTTTTGTCTTACTCTTATTAAATCGTTTTCTCAACCTAACCTAACGATTTTGCAAGTATTTAACCTTGGGTTGTTTTAATTGCTCCGTTTTCATACAATTTCGGGTAGATTTCGCTATTCAATTAGTTATTGTACGTATGTGGTCTCAATAGTTGTTGACCCGTTTTTAGCTTGAGGATTTTGATTAAGTGTGAGGGATGCTGGATATTTGTTGGCCTGAGTAATAGTACGGAGTAATTAAAGTATGTGAGGTTGGTCAGAGGGTGAGCATATGGCATGGGGGGGAATGAATATTGGGAAGTTTGCCTTGCAACTTGGGAATAATATTATAAGGATTCATGATTTCTGTGAGACGAAATTTTTGATATTTTATGTGAAGTATTTAGGTTCTTGTGAGACGGAGAGAGTATTAGGATAGATCTAGTGTATTAATTAGACAACGGTTGACCCAATTTATATTATTTGTAGTTTGCGAGTTCGAGGAGAATAATTTTTGGATTAGTAATAGCTCAGATTGACTGTCTCGAGAGGTAAGGACGTTTTGACCTTTTTACCTTTAAGTAAAGAGCATGTTTGGTTTAAATTATATTTTTGAAACGGTTTTATAATTATTTTGTCAATGGTGAAATTTTACGATATTTTTGTAATATTTTGGATATTGGAATTTTGTGACACAAGTCACATATTGGTATTATTTTGGTACAATTTTTGGTGGTTATAACAGACTCTGGGAGCTCTGTTGGTCTATGAGGTTAAGGTGCGTCTGAGACGTCCCTGGGATTTCGTCCCGAAACTGAACTCCTGGCCCGAGTTGTGTTAAGTGGGGGTTTTCCGGCCCCCCACTTGCTAGGTAGTTAGACTTCCTCCTTTGGCAGCCTCATCCTACTGACTGCCCAAATGTGAGTAGTGCGCACTATAGTAAGTCTAGCTAAGCATAGGTGATACCTCTAGATCGTGCTAAAAGGGTAGGACCTTGGCACACAGGTGGAGAAAATATATTTTGGTTGAATTTGGTTTTGACTACTGTTTTCAAAGTACTTTTGGTTTGGTATCGAGACAAAGATATTTAACTCTGATTTCAGTTTACTACAAATTATAATTATTGTTTTACGTTTTCAATATAATATATTTTACTCGGCTTTGCTGACGTCCTTTTGTTTTGGGTCGTTCCCCCGCTGGAACCTGTACCTATTTGTGTTTTGGGTACAGTTGATAGGTACAATTAATATGCTGCATGGGTGCATTTGGTTCGGGATGCTGAGCGAGAAGGATTTTTATTATTTAACGTTTACCTCCAAACTATTTATATTTACGTTGAATTTTTGGGTTGAAGTTGTTTTAAACCGTTTTGGATTTTGTGGGACTTAAGTCTTCCGCTGCAACGTTTTCATTTAATTATTCATCGGATTTATATTTCTTTTTAATTCTTATAATATTCTTTTGCCTTGCATTTGGCCTTGTGAGCTAAATGCGGAGTAACGGCTTTAAATTTTCCTATTTTATTCTTCTATTTTGGTCGCGAAAATTTAGGATTGTTACAGTTGGTATCAGAGCAATAGGTCTTTCTCAAATGTTTTGCAAAATTTAAAATGGTTTAAAAAAAAATACTACTTTACAAAAAAAAAAAAAAAAAAAAACCTTTATTTTTTTAAACCGAGAGTGATGGGTGGATTGGGTGCATTGCATACGCATGAATTATTTTATTTATATATATGTATATTTATATTTGTCATGTTTAGTACGGTTACTATTCTTATCTAATTGAATTGTGATAGAGAAGAATATTACTTACATTAATATTTGTGATTGGTGACTAAACTTTCTTATGCTTGAACTTAATAGAATATTGTTTATATCTATAGTAACAATGCCTCCACGAAGAGAAAATGAAAACAATGATATGGCCGCTATGTTGGCACAATTGATAGCTCAGAATGCAGCTCTTCTCCAAGCTGTGCAACAAATGACCACTGTTACCCAGAATATGAATGATAGAGTTGAGAATGAGAATGATCCTACACCGACTGTTGCTGGAATGTCTGAAGCGGTACAGAAGAAGAAACCGCCGACTTTTACTGGGAAAGGGGATCCTAATGAACTAGATAATTGGGTTAGGGAGATGGAGAAAATTTTTCTAGCTGTAGGTTGTCCACATGAATTTCAGGCTAGGATCGCTGTCTTCTATCTGAAAGAAGAGGCGATATTTGGTGGCAGACTGTGAAAGAGGACTTTATGAAACCAATTAGAAGAAGAAACCCCAATGGCACACACACATTATATGATAAAGATTGGGATACTCTTAAAGAAATATTAGAAGCAGAATTTTTCCCAGAACATGTGAAACATCAAAAATTAGCTGAATTTGGAGACCTAAAACAAACCGATGAGATGAGTGTGAAAGACTTTTACAATAAATTTGTTGAACTTAGTCGTTTTGCTAAGGAGCTAGTGCCAACTGAGGGGATTAAAGCATCTAGGTTTGAGGATAAGTTACATTGGAAGATTAAGGGTAGGTTTGCTGGAGAGACATTCACTTCATTAAGAGATGTCTATGCTAGGGCTGTTAATATTGAGAGGAGTAACCAGAAGATGGAGGCTGAGATGGTAAGTACTGGGAGTAAGAAGAGGGAGTTTCAGGGAAGTCAGTCTGACACCCGAGCGAAGAGAGGGAATTTCAATACTAATAATAACACCCAACACGGAGGGAATGGGAAGGAAGAAGGTAATAATTGGAGAGGTAGAAACCAGGGAACACCTAATGACTTTACCCCACATTACTTTTGTAAGTTATGCAAGGGAGATCACCCAGGCGTTGACTGTCAGGGGAATAAGGTGACATGCTACTGGTGCGGGAAGTTAGGACATCGAGAATTCGAGTGTAGGAACAAGAAGGCAGGGAAACCTCGTGCTACGCAATCTGCTAGTGCTAGTGTGAATCAGAATAACCGATTTGAGGGTCAGGGGAACACACAGAATTTTGGTAGGCCCACAATTAACAATAATTTTAGGAATCCAGCTCCGACTCAGACCACTACCACACCTAGTAAACCCGCGGGCCAGGTGAATGCTGCACAGAATAGCAAAAAGCCTACTGGGAAGCTCTATGTCATGAATAGAGAGGAAGCCGAAAACACAGACATCGTTTCGGGTAATTTTCTAGTGAACTCTATTTTAGCTCATGTTCTATTTGATCCTGGTGCATCTCATTTTTTTTTATTGTTTTGACTAAATTTGTGGATAAAATGAATGTTGAATCTAGTGAAATTGTGGATTATGGTTTTGCCATGCTATTCGGGTAACATCAATTAATGATAGCGCTTGAGGATTTACCTAAGACTATATTTTCTATTAGATAATATCATTATGAGTTTACTGTGATGCTTTTGGGTTGACTAGTGCACCTGATGATTTTATGGACTTAGCAAACCGAACTTTGAGGACTTACCTAGATAATTTTTTGGTGATATTCATTGATGACATAGTGTTTTATTCAAGAATGAAGAAGATGATGAGGAATATTTGCGGATTGTCTTGGGTATCGTGAGAGAAAATTAGTATTTGCTAAAGTTTTGAGGTGCGATTTTTGGGCTCGTATGAGTAATTTTAGGGAATATTATATCTAAGGATGGAGTATTGGTAAATCCTGCTAAATAAGGTTGTTAAAGAGTGATCTAGATTGAAATTTGTGGCTGAAATTCGTAACTTTTGGGTTTAGCTGGTTACTATAAGAGATTTGTGAAAGATTTTTTTCAAAATAGATAGATTAATGACTACACGGATGTAGAAAGCCATAAAATTTCATTGGGATGAGGGGTGCGAGGAATCGCTCGAATTTTAAAAGAAAAGATATATTATGTTATTTGGGAGGTGATAAAATGCATGCGGATTTGAAATTAGGATTTTGGTGGACTAGTATGAAGAAACAAATGACAGATTTTGTGGCTCAATACTTGATATATTAGAAAGTTATGAGTGAACATATAAGACATAGGGAGAGTTAGATCCTTTAGGAGTTCTGAGTGGAAGTGAAGATTAATCTTTATGGATTTTATAGTTGGGTTGTCAAGGACAGAGGAAAGTAATAATATGATTTGGGTTGTAATTAATAGACAAATCAAGAGTGCACATTTTATTCCCATGAAGGATATGTGAGAGAAGAAGCAACTTGTTGATACTTATATATATTATGTGGTAGGACTTCATGTGGTTTTAAAGGATATTATATTAGGTAACGAACACATGTGTTCCAATATTTTGGGAGAAATTTGAGCCAACCATGAGAGACAAATATTTTCATCTTTTTGCCTAAGGTAAATTTTTCATGCTTCGAGGACGAAGCTTTATTTTAAGGTGGGTAGAAATATGCACGACTACTTGTTTTTGTGGTAAACTAAGCATGTCCTTGTGTGATTTCATGCTATTTACTGTTTATTGGTTACAAATATGAATATTTTGGCTATTATCGATGCTTAATAAGCACAATGTCATTGGTTATTTGTTTTACTTGAAATTGACATATTTGTGGTTTGTTTGTGCTCAACGCACGTATTGGTGATTTCATGCTCAACGCACACATTGTTGGTTTGATAGTGCTAAACGCACTTATTTGATTGATTGATTGATTTTGTGCATTACGCACTTGTAAAATGGTTGAACTTGTGATTTTCAAAATTTTGAAATAATTTAAATATTTTTGTCCGACATGCTCTTAACTTGGCAAGTGATACTTTACCTTAGAGGAGTATGAGAATTGTGGTGATTTTGAACTTTGGTATTATCTTATGGATTTAGGTGATCTTATCTTGTGGATTTAGGTGGTGGTGAAGTTGTATACTTTGAAATTTGAGGAATTAGGTAGTTATGGATTTTGAGGATTTAGAAATGTGAGATATCTTTAAGATTGTGTTTAATTTGGTGAATGTAGGATATATGGAGTAGATGATTTATTTTGGAGATAGATATGAAGAATTTTGGTGGATTTTGGATATATGGAGTGAGCGGATCATTTTGGACATTCGTGAGTAATGTGAGACTTTATTTTTGAGGATGAGTTTAAACTTCGAGGACGAAGTTTTGTTTTAAGGAGGGAAGTCTGTAACACCCCGTTATTTTCCGAGACAATTATAAAGCTTAACTTTTCTACTTTTATTTAAGTCGGGTTTTTAAGTTGGAAAATATTTTCAATGTCATTATAAATATTAAAGTATTTTGGGTCATCTTATAATAAATCGGTTTTGATTTTCTTAAAGTGGAACGTTATTTTATAAACCGACTTTGTATCAGATTTGATTTTGAGTCAAACACAATAAGGAAAGAAAAAAAAAAAAAAAAAAAAAAAAAAAAACCAAAGTATATATATATATAAACACCCCCGTACACCCCCCTGCTCATTCATTCATATTACTTCAAACTTTGCATTCTACCACACACTTTACCCTACGCCCTTGCTTTCTCTCCGATTTCAACCAGCCGACCTCCGTCGGAAAATCGAGTACGTTTCTACTTTATCTAATTTGTAAGCCTCTTAATTACTTAATGTCCTTGCTTTTATAATTAATGAATCAATTGTGGAATAGGTCTAAATCTATTGAGTTCTATCGTTTCTTTTTTTTTTTGTCTTACTCTTATTAAATCGTTTTCTCAACCTAACCTAACGATTTTGCAAGTATTTAACCTTGGGTTGTTTTAATTGCTCCGTTTTCATACAATTTCGGGTAGATTTCGCTATTCAATTAGTTATTGTACGTATGTGGTCTCAATAGTTGTTGACCCGTTTTTAGCTTGAGGATTTTGATAAAGTGTGAGGGATGCTGGATATTTGTTGGTCTGAGTAATAGTACGGAGTAATTAAAGTATGTGAGGTTGGTCAGAGGGTGAGCATATGGCATGGGGGGGAATGAATATTGGGAAGTTTGCCTTGCAACTTGGGAATAATATTATAAGGATTCATGATTTCTGTGAGACGAAATTTTTGATATTTTATGTGAAGTATTTAGGTTCTTGTGAGACGGAGAGAGTATTAGGATAGATCTAGTGTATTAATTAGACAACGGTTGACCCAATTTATATTATTTGTAGTTTGCGAGTTCGAGGAGAATAATTTTTGGATTAGTAATAGCTCAGATTGACTGTCTCGAGAGGTAAGGACGTTTTGACCTTTTTACCTTTAAGTAAAGAGCATGTTTGGTTTAAATTATATTTTTGAAACGGTTTTATAATTATTTTGTCAATGGTGAAATTTTACGATATTTTTGTAATATTTTGGATATTGGAATTTTGTGACACAAGTCACATATTGGTATTATTTTGGTACAATTTTTGGTGGTTATAACAGACTCTGGGAGCTCTGTTGGTCTATGAGGTTAAGGTGCGTCTGAGACGTCCCTGGGATTTCGTCCCGAAACTGAACTCCTGGCCCGAGTTGTGTTAAGTGGGGGTTTTCCGGCCCCCCACTTGCTAGGTAGTTAGACTTCCTCCTTTGGCAGCCTCATCCTACTGACTGCCCAAATGTGAGTAGTGCGCACTATAGTAAGTCTAGCTAAGCATAGGTGATACCTCTAGATCGTGCTAAAAGGGTAGGACCTTGGCACACAGGTGGAGAAAATATATTTTGGTTGAATTTGGTTTTGACTACTGTTTTCAAAGTACTTTTGGTTTGGTATCGAGACAAAGATATTTAACTCTGATTTCAGTTTACTACAAATTATAATTATTGTTTTACGTTTTCAATATAATATATTTTACTCGGCTTTGCTGACGTCCTTTTGTTTTGGGTCGTTCCCCCGCTGGAACCTGTACCTATTTGTGTTTTGGGTACAGTTGATAGGTACAATTAATATGCTGCATGGGTGCATTTGGTTCGGGATGCTGAGCGAGAAGGATTTTTATTATTTAACGTTTACCTCCAAACTATTTATATTTACGTTGAATTTTTGGGTTGAAGTTGTTTTAAACCGTTTTGGATTTTGTGGGACTTAAGTCTTCCGCTGCAACGTTTTCATTTAATTATTCATCGGATTTATATTTCTTTTTAATTCTTATAATATTCTTTTGCCTTGCATTTGGCCTTGTGAGCTAAATGCGGAGTAACGGCTTTAAATTTTCCTATTTTATTCTTCTATTTTGGTCGCGAAAATTTAGGATTGTTACACTTACACCTTACAAAGGTTTAGCTCCACAAGCCTAATCCAACCGATGGGCCCACCCCCATATCCACCCACAACACCATAGGAGGGCAGCCGTAAAAAAAAAAAAAAAAAAAAAAAAAAAAAAAAAAAAAAACTGGACAAAAAAAAATCAAAAGTCCAAGAAAAAAGCAAAAGGCCCAAAACAAGAGAGATGGCCATCAAAAAAAGAACTCTCAGCATCCCCCGACCAGATACGGTCAATCCCACGACCGGGGCTAAGAGGTCAACCCAAAAAAAAAAACAAAAAATTCAAATGCCCATGACCGTGGTCAACGGTCAACTCAAGTGAAAGTCCCTTGACCGGAGTACGGTCAATTCAAAATTTCCGATGCCCATACCATCAAATAGGGGAAAGACAATCAAGCTGGTCAGCTAACACCATACTTAGCCTTCCCACATTACAACCCTCAAGACCTTTCCGAGACCTAGGCTAGAGACAGCCCGGAATTTTGAGGATTCAAGCTCCATAGGATACACCCTAACCATTTAGGGCCAGACATGGAAATCAGATCCCGCATTATCAAACCTACCCCAATTGAAGTCCGAGTCATTTTTACTCGACTTCCCCCCTTTCCTACCACATTACAAAACCTTACCCTCGAAGCCTAAGCTCCACAAAATTAAGCTCCAGATGTCAAAACATCAAAGCCACTCACTGCCTGGCTCCACATTTTCAAAATCGTCCAAACCAGTTACCAGCCCCAAACACGGGAACTCAACCTGCGGTCGGCATATAACATGCCCAAATAGTTCACACCACCTCTGGGGGCTACCCCGGATAACGCTCACAGTCACAGGATCAACATCCAAGCTATTCTATCTCCTTGATCAAGTCATCATTGGGAACACACCTAGCCTACACCATCGCTATGGCTAGTTACACATAAAGCCCTAATAAACTAGGCACCATAACATATCTTCCAATCCACTGAACTACGGCTTGGTTTGATTTCACTATCACGTGAATACGTAGGCAGCCTTTCAGCAAAGGCACAACCACCCACACATTCAAAAAAGCACCGTCATTCCGGTCACGACACTGTCATGTTCTCAGCAGCTAGCTTTGTCATCCTGGGGGCTTCTCTTAGGCAGAAGACCCCCATCCACTCACATAATCCAAGTGACTTTCAAAAACTAGCCTCCTTTCTATAGCGTGTCCTAGTACTCGGCTCAGTCGAAGACGAGAATCTGTCAGGGACTCGATGCGCCACCCACTTTGGAGAATGTACCCCAAGACCAAAAATTCAAAAAGCAGCTACTGCTAAGTCCTGCAAAAACAGTCTCATTACAGACTACTGCAGTTTCCCTATATCGGATCCTTCCCGTTTTGATGTTCGACCGTGTTGCCACTCGCCTAGGCTACGGAATAGCGCAACTTAAGAGTCTTGTCGTCTTAGGTGGCCTACCCCCTACCGAGTCACGGTCCAACCCCTCGAGAGTCCAGTCGTGTCTGTCAGCTCGTCCTGTTACGTCCAGAGTCGGGTCTGTCGGTATGTCTCTCACATCAAATTTTTGCTTTGAAATTTGCAAAACTTAACCATTTGAGAAAATCCTTTTCGACAAGGTCAAATTTCGGTCTATTTAAACTGCGAAATTCTTTTCTACCCCTTTCAATTTTGAAAACCTATCTCCTAGCGCGTGAGTTGCTTTCAGGACTTCGATTTCAAAATGAAGCAAAAATCATTTTCTCCAGCGCAAGCCAGTCTATGGATGCTAACAGCATTTCCTATGTGCTATCTTGCTACGTACTATGCCTGCTATTTCTGCCTATGTATCTAACATTTCAGGTACCAGCTAGTGCTTCCCAACGGAACAACAAAGGCGGTGTTTCTCCTGGAATGCTACATCCAAGATGTGATGTGTCGGCATACGGGTACACCCAAGACTTCAGAAGCAAGTCCCCGCGCAGCTACTTTTCTCCCCAGCGAGAGTCGGTGTTTTGTCTATGTGTTACATACAAGTTGTTATGTGTCAGCATACAGGTACACTTCAGACTTGAGAGGCAAGTCCCCACGAAACTATTTAAATTCCCCAACGGAGTCAGCTTTTCCCCGAAATGCTACATCCAAGGTATGATGTGTCGGCATACGGGTACGCCTACTCCCCAAAAGAAAGGCAAATTTACTCCCCACGGAGCATCATCATCAGCTCAGGTACGACTCAAGGCTTCAAAAGCAAGCTCGTACAGCTCACACATTTCCCCAGCGGAACGCCCGAGGCGGCATTTTTCCCGAAATAGTATGAGATGAGCCCACATACAGGCACGCCCAGGACTTATGCTACAAATCCGACTCCCCGCACAGCTATCATCATCAGGACAGGTATGACCCTTTACTTATGGCTGGCGAGCCCTTCACGCGAGTCCACTGGACTATAAACGACCCGACCGGAAGTCTACCAGGTCTTAACGGGCTTGGTAGCTACTCTGACTTTCGCCTTGTCCAAGCCTCAGTCAGAGTGGGGGCTCTGTAGACACCCGCATTTTGACTGCCACGTGTCTATGATAGTCTCCGAAAAGCACCCGATGATGATCGGACGTCAACGTGACTTAGTATACTCGGACTTGGACTCGAAATTCATAATATCCGACATGGACTTTTAGCGGAGTAAAAATCCCACAAAACAGACCTCAAATTCAGGCCCAGTGGGTCGTTCCGAGTCAAACAAGACTAATTTGGGCCAAAAGCGACACCAAAAATAATTCCCGTCTTTTGGTGACCGGGTACCGTCTCATAAATCAGCCACATTCATTCCTAAAAGTTGGCGCACAAAATCAAATTCAAAAAAGCTACCAAAACAAACAAGTCAAACCTTCCCCAAATATCTCGATTTTGTTGATCCACTCGATCGAGTGGATTGACCCACTCGATCGAGTGGAGCGTCTTCCGCTGGATCAGACCCGCCCAAATAGGCACTCGATCGAGTGCACTAGGGCCACTCGATCGAGTGCACCTTAGGTTGTGGCAATTGCCTATAAATACCGTCACATCCCCCATGCATTTCAACACCTTTTACCAACTTTACACATCAACTTTCAGCAACCTTTGCCCTACATTTTCAATCACATTCAACCCTACTACTCCATACATCAAGCCTTAGAAAACCTAAGCCAAAACGCATCAAAACCGAGCCTTTGTCCCTCGATAAACCGACACATACACATATACATCCATACACGCCTTAACTCACATACATTCCTCGACACTCCCAAGCTTTGTCGCTATTCACGAGTCCGTCTCCGAGGTTTATACTAGCATGTATGTTGAGGGTGTCCCAAACTCTTCTCTAATCTCTTTTTAATATCGTTTTTATGTATATTTTTCATACTATTGCATCGTAGTAACACGTACATTAACACTAACTTTTTTTTATATATTTTCGCGTTCATATTTTTTTGTATCATTTTATGATACTACTAACATTATTACTAATACCGCGTATATATAATACTAATATCAAAAAACCGGTTTTAAAACGTTGAACTACAATAATCACTTTTGGTCCGTCTAATCCCTTTACGAGCAACGACGGAGGTGGAGCCCTTTCGAGGAGCCCCGCCCCAATGTACTCAAGGGCGTGACGCGATCGTGATCCGTTGTAGTTGAACGGATTTAATCCCCTTTCATAATTGGTACGAGACCCGTTGACACGAATATCGACATCACATAACCCGAAAGGGTTAGTTTCGATGTCGTGACGTAGAGGGATTCATCTCGTCACCAATTCAAACTCTTTTTAATCTAATATAAACGTTTTTACAAAATCCCGATGACGGTATTATATTCATTTATACACGACTATAGTACCGGAAGTCGAGCTAAATACGAATCGTGCGATATTCGTATTTGGTTAGGCCGACCATCGATTTCATGTCAAAAAACGCACGAGTCACTACTCGTACGGGGGGCACTCGATCGAGTGCCATAGGCCACTCGATCGAGTAGCACCCTAAAAAATGGTCAGTAGCCACGCTAATGACGCACTCGACCGAGTCAGTCAATGACTCGATCGAGTGGGTCTCATAAACCGCAAACCCGAGGGCTTGGACACATATTTCGAGCCCGTTCTTTTATTGACTTTAGACCATCGACTGACCCTCATATTTTCAAAACCTACACGTCACGACACGTAGAACGACTTTGACCACTTTAACGTGATAAGTCGGGACAGGACTACGGGACGTGAGATTAGGCTAACAATACGCCGCAGTCTCACATTTCCGTCCTTCGTTTAATACGCGACATAATGCGTACTTAATCGGGGTTAGTCCATCTACAAATTTCGCGGTCTGGTTTACATACGGGTCCGTTTCCATCGTTATTTTGCTTTATTTTACGCAATGTTGTATTGTGAATTCCGTGTTGTATTTTTGCCCGTGTAATTTGTACGTTATTTTTATTTACTTGCGAGCTTTGTTTATTTAATTGCTTTTACGCTTTATAAATGAACCTCGCATGTTAAATCACATCGACAAGTAATAAGATGCATTAAATGACGTAGTTAAGGCAAAATTCACATGCTTAGCTCGAAAACGCTGTTTGCATATCATTTAATTATTTTACTAGCGCGCGTACACGAACACGAACGGTGTCTTAGTAGAGGCCGCCATGTGCGGGCGGGGTTGGGTGTCCTTAGTGGGCTTCCCAACACGTACCCTCACCCCTTACTCAGAACCTTTGATTTCCGGATGTCCGAAACCCTTGGCGCACGAGAGTCATTCTTTACACGATTACCGGTATAGATGGTATCGGTATCGCAATGCAAAGGGACGAGCCCCATGAACTCTGAAATCGGAGTGAGCTTACTTTGTGTAAAGCCCATGACGACATAGAGTGGGCTCGTATGGTTCCGAATAACCACAAAATTCGGTGGCGACTCCATTTTGACTTAAATTTCGAACCCGAGAACAATCTTACCACGAGATTCATTCGCCTACCAAACCCGCGCTTCGCCGCGTCGGGGTGGACCTACGTCATGTCCACAGACTCATACCTGGATCATGTGGTTGGTACGAGTCTGAGTCTCAGACGGATCTAAGTTTAAAGGGAGTCTGAAGTTGAGTCTGAACAAAAGTCTGAGACTTAGATTATTTGAGTCTGAGACTCATACCTGGTTAAAGTGGTTGAGACGGTCTGAGACTCAGATAAGTCTGAAGTTGAGTCTTGGATTTCAAAGACTCAATCTCAGACTCGTTCATTCAGTTCAGTTCAGTTCCGTTCAGTTCAAATAAGTTGTTATTATTATTATTATTATTATTATTATTATTATTATTACTATTATTAAATATTATTAAATATTATTATTATTATTATTATTATTAAATATTAAAGTAATGACATTTTTATAATAATTAATATTAATATAATAATAAAAATTAATATTTTTTATTGTTATTAATATTATTACTATCAAATATTAATATTAATTATTAATATTAATATTAATTATAAATATAATATTATTATTAATTAATTATTATTATTACTATTGTTATAATAATAATAATAATAATAATAATAATAATTTAAATTATTATTATTATTATTATTATTATTATAAAATATTTTTATTAATAATATTTTTATTAAAATTAAAATTAATATAATAATAATTAATATTTTTTGATACAATAATTAACATTATTTGTTGTTGTTATTATTATTATTATTATTATTATTATTATTATTATTATTATTATTATTATTTGTTGTTTAAATAGTAACTAATATTTTTTTTGTAACAAGTAAACTTGTTATTGTTATTATTGTTGTTATTATTGTTATTATTATTATTATTATTATTATTATTATTTCTGTATTTCAGGCTACTTTAGTTCAGCTCAGCTCAGCTTAGTTCAGTTCAGTTCAACTCATTCCATTTTATCTCATTTCACTTTAGCTCATTTCACTTCCATACAAAAGAACATGGCCAAAATAATTTGTATTAGATGATATAGTTGTATAGATGATAAAAACCAAATTCATATAATAAATGATATATAACACGGCACGTAGTAATAATAACGGATAATGAATCGATGGTTATACCCGACCAAACCAAACAAAACCTAGTTCAACCTGAACATGACCAAACCCGACCCGAACCAACGATCTGACCCGGAAAATGATCCGCATCTGACCCATACCCGACAACTAGACATGACAAAACTGGCTCGACCCGATCGGACCCGAATAAGCCAACCCGAACCCGATCTAATATCCAAACTAAAAATTTGAGGTTGACTCGTAACCTGAATTGACCCGAGCTAACCCAAATTGACCCGACTATTATTATAAAAAACGAGTCGATATCCTTAAAAAAAGATGAAAATAGCAAACCCGAAATGATATGGTCCGACTTAAAGTCAACGCAAAAGTCACCTGATCCAAACCCGACCCGGTTGACTTGTTTGTCAGGTCTACCGACAACCCAACCCGAACTCGATCCACCCGCCCGATTGTCATCTTTAATAAGGACCACTTGGATGTAAAATTATTCGTATGTCACAATATTTATTTAACAATTAATTATTTAATTGTAATTATTCGAGTTATAAAATAAACGTAGATATTGAGGTAAATAAAAAAATAAAATAAGGTAGGTAGATTTGAGGTGAAATGAGGTAAATATAAAAATAATAAAATAAAATAAAGTAGGTAAAAAGTTGAGGTGAAATGAATGAAAAAATAATATAAAATAAGGTATGTGAGGTAAGAAAGTCTGAGATGAGTTTGTGGATAAAGTGTACTTTTGTAATGAATCTGAGTCTGAATCTGAAGAATGAAAAGTGAGTGGAAAGCTGAGGTGATCGAGTCTGAGAAAAAAAGATGAATTTGTGGATAAACATACTCTAATTATTTCCTGGCAAAGTGAAATCATGGGCAGTGTTTAGACCAAAAGTGACCATCAATCACTTAAAAAAATTGGATAACTAGAAGTAAAAAGTAGGACGACCTATACCGGTGACCATAACAATATTTTTAGATTAGATATACGTACATATAGATGGATTGCCATTGGCCACCAAAGAATAGCACAAATGCACTATGAGTGAACAAGAAAATCCCACGTACAGTCCCATACTCTCTACATGATCTAACATGTTACATGACTGCACCCAGGCCACTAAATTTCAAAAGCACTACTGTATTATCCACTGGACTCACTCATCAATGTTCTTACATGGAAAAATCATCATCCTCCCAACTCTTGTACTACTACTACTGCTGCTGTGTCATAATCACTACTGCAATTATGTTACAAAGTCTATGCATAGCAAGCAGCATCAACAACAACAATCACATTCACCCTATAATTCTAGTCCCCGGGGCCGGGGGTAACCAGCTTGAGGCACGGCTCACGACCGAATACAGGCCGTCGAGCCTCATCTGCAAGCTCCACCCGAGCAGATTCCTCAAGGATAAAGACGGGTGGTATCGGATTTGGTTCGACCCAACTGTTCTAGTCTCGGCATATACAAAGTGTTTTGCTGAAAGGATGACCTTATATTATGATGCTCACGCTGATGACTACTTCAATGCTCCTGGTGTCCAGACTCGAGTCCCTCATTTTGGGTCTACCGACTCTCTTCTCTACCTCGACCCTAATCTCAAGTCAGTTCATCAACCTATTACTCTTTCTGTCCCGATCATTTAATTTATTTTTATATTATTCGTGAGACTTCATTGAATTCGCAGGGTAATATCTCCGTACATGGCGCCCCTAGTGGAGTCGTTAGAGAAAGTTGGCTACGTCGAAGGTAAAACATTATTCGGAGCCCCATACGATTTTCGCTACGGTCTAGCTCCGGACCCACACCCGTGTCACGTGGGTTCAAAGTACCTAAACGACCTAAAAAATCTCATAGAAAACGCAACCAACTCTAACGAAGGAAACCCCGTTATAATCATATCACACAGTCTTGGAGGCCTTTACGTCCATCAACTTCTCCTACGTAGCGAAATTTCATGGCGTCGAAAATTCATCAGACATTTTATCGCCCTGTCGACTCCATGGGCTGGTACGGTACAGGAAATGCTCACATTCGCGTCAGGGTATACCCTAGGTGTTCCGTTAGTTAAGCCTTTATTAGTAAGGGAAGAACAAAGAAGCTCGGAAAGTAACTTATGGCTCATGCCATCTCCTACTATATTTGGAGGGACTAAACCTTTGGTAATCACACCTAATGATAATTACACATCTAAGGACATACCCAAGTTTTTAGGGGACATAGGGTTTTTCGAAGGGGTACGTCCTTATACAACGAGAATATTACCCATGGTAGGGAAATTCGACCCGCCTGAGGTTCCGATTACTTGTATTATTGGACGTGGAGTGAAGACTCCTGAGGCGTTGTTTTATGGTAATAAGGGATTTGATGAGCAACCATCGATTTACTGGGGTGATGGAGATGGAACTGTTAATACGTTGAGTTTACAAGCGGCTTACTATGAATGGAGTAATCGGCAAAATGAGGAAGTAAAGATTGTTAAACTAGATGGTGTTTCACATACGGATGTATTGAGTGATCAAGCATCTCTTGACCAAATTTTGTTGGTGGTTTCTGATGTGAATAATAATGCTGATTTTGTAAAGTTCAATATTTCAGTTATGTAAAACTAATTCAGAAATGATTTATTTATATTGATATAATTTGTTTCCATGTTTTTTATATTATATTATAGTATTAACCCCGTGCACATACAACCGCTAAAAAATATTTTGCAATTTATGTTTTAGATACCAATATATCATTACAGTTGTGTATTTTCAATAAACACCCGTACAAAAAAAAATGGCACATTGATTATCGTCGAAATAATTGTAAAAGAAATACGGAGTAACGTGCATACTAACATACATGTTATTATATTGATAATTTGTTTCCATGTTTTATTATTATTATTATTATTATTATTATTATTATTATTTTGAATTAGCTTGTATGGACTATTGGAGTAATAAGCATCGAATGTGTGACGATGAAGTTATAACAACTTAACAAGACGAAGCGCTACAAATTCGGCAAAAATGTTTCACCGCATACAATATCTACCACTTATATCAAAATTAAACACATAGTACAATACTATAACACTTTGAATAAAATAAATTTTCATCGAAACAAAGATCTCTAACTGCAACATATCGTTGTGTTAATAATACGGGTTACATTTTATTTTTTTCTCAAGAGAATCTGATAATCTTTCAAGGTTTTAAAGAAAATCTATTTGATGTAATTTAATAAATTGTAGCCGTGACATAAATTAAATTAATTCGAAATTATTTGCGTCACATGTTTTTTGTGCATGGAAATAAATCAGTTCAGATTTCAGCAGCAAACTATTGGTGGCCTTTCCGCAACTCTTTCGTGGAAGCAAACAAGTCTTACCCTAACGAGTCAGTTCCCGATACTACGGTAAACAAACCATCCTCACGTTCCTCATTTTCTGTCTAATTCTCCCTTCAATCAATTATTTTCCCCTTCAATATTTCAACCCCAATTCATATGTAATTGGGGTTTCAGCCGATTTCCGAAGGAATCAATTGCTTAGGGTAAAATGATCTGAAATTAATCAACCCTTTTTGAGATGGATCCCGTAATATTGAGGAAAGGGTTGGATTTTGCCAAGAAGAAGAAGAAATGGGTTATCTTGTTTGCTTTGTTTGGAGTTTCTAGCTATGGTGCTTATAAAGCTTATAATTCGCCATCTTTGATTAGAAAGAGGAACAGGGCGATTAACTTGATCAAGGTATTGTTCTCAGTAGCTGAAATGGTTTCGGATACGTCCGAAACCATTGGGTTGGTGTCTAATGATTTGAAGAACTTCCTAATGTCTAATTCTGATGAAATCCCCAATTCTTTGCATCAAATTTCCAAGATTGCCAGGTCGGATGAGTTTTCTGATTCTGTGACTAGGGTTTCTGAGGCTTTATCTGTTGGTATTTTGAGAGGTTATCGTCGTGAGTCGAGTGGGAAAGAAGGTGAAGCTGGAGCAGATTCGGGTTTTGCTGATCGAGTTGCTGATAGGATTTTCTCAAATGCAGGAACTGGGTTTGTTTCTGCTGTTGCTGGTAGCTGTGCCAGAAACTTGGTTCACGGGTTTTACTCTAGTAATGCATTGAATGGGGGTTCATCGAATGGGAGTGGAATGGCAAGTGTGGTGAGTGATAGCGGAAAGTCTGTGAGTATGTCTAAATGGGTGGATCTGATTTTCGATGATAGATCCAAGGACTTGATCGCGAATTGCATTCAGGTTTTCGTGAGTTCTGCTGTGTCGATTTATCTGGAGAAAACGATGCATATTAATACTTATGACGAGTTTTTCTCCGGGCTTACAAACCCAAACCATGAAACCAAAGTGCAGGAGCTCATTGTATCTGTTTGCAATGAGGCTGTAGAAACATTGGTGAAGACATCTCATCATGTAATGACATCCAAATCCTCAAATTCAGGCCCCTCTTCGACGTCACCAGTAACTGCTCTTGAAGAACGTCCCTATTCGAATGGGAATCAAATGTCCGACCAAGCTCAGAGTAGTAACTGGAGTAATATGGTTATGTCTACATTGTCTGTGCCACGCAATCAGCGATTCGTATTCCATGTGACAGGAAGGGTTACATTCGAAACCTTTAGGTCACTTGTTGAGTACATATTGTGGAAGGTTTCAGATGGGTTGAGGACGAGTGGAAATGTCGTTAATGATGTTGTTGTCAACAAAGGACGTCGAGTTGTTAGATTTTTTGGTTTGAGGTCGTTTATTTTTGCTGCCATTTGTCTTGCTTTATACTTGCACATTATTCGTGGGACTAGGGATTTATTTCTAGCCTAAGTTGCTTCAAGATTCTTCATATTCGAAGTACATAATACAAACTCTCAACTCAGAAAAGGTTAAAAATTGTAACACTGCACCCCTCCTAGATCTTTCTCTTGTATATACATATACTATTGGATGAATAAAGGAGGTATGTATTTTGTATTCTCAGGTTTTTTTGTCTGCTTCTTAAATTAGCATGTTGAATTGGTACTTGTGATTTTGTTATGCCATCTACCATGCTGTATATTTCTTGCATTTGTTTTCCGGGTTGGATTTGTCTGATGTTTACTAGCTATACTTGATAGTGATATTTGATGTAAGCAGTTTTCTAAGATGTTTTCAGTTGGCTTTCGAACGTCTACTAAAGTTTTACGTTTTTCTTTCTCTGAAGATGGTGGAATAAGGATGTGTTCGTGTTCGTGTTCGTGTTCGTGTTCGTGTTCGTGTTCGTGTTCGTGTTTGTGCCTAATTTGAACTTTGTTCTTTGATAGTACAAGAAGCTAGCGCTTGCGAAAGGCCGCCTCTGTCAGGCTAAGCATATACGTGTGCTTATGCCTAAAATGAGGCTAATCGAGTGAAATAGAGGGAGTATTTGTTTGTTCAGTCTTTTGTGAAATGATAAGTTGCTTCTTTTTTGTGTTAAGACTGCAGAAAATCGAAACATGAGTGCGCTTAGCCATGAAACAGTTTGCTTGATCAAGAAAGAAGCTGTTTTTTGTTTTTTTGTTTTATGAAAGGTGGCATCCTTAGGTCTTGTCTAATGTTCTTCTAGGTTGAAAGTTGAAAGTAGGTGAGTTAAAAATGAGCGAAATGGGATGAATTCAGCTGACTTGAACCCGATGAAAAATGAGCGAAGTGGTTGTGGAAATGGAGGAATAATCGTAGTTTTGGGAAAGCGGAGGAAACACCGGTGAATAAGCACGCATTTTCCTATCTTTGGGAGGTCCTTTTGGCTAGAGAGACGGGATATTACGAACCAAATAATCACAGCAAGACAAGTGAGTGGTTAGTTCTAAATATCGATGGGGGCAACCTGGGGTTTTCAGCTGCAGGTGAGATCTTCTAGGATACGACGAATCGATTGATTTGTGTGTTTTTTGGAATATTTGGGTCTAGTTACATTGACTAGAGCGGAATTGATGGTCCTTTGTAGAAGTTTGACTTTGGCAAGGGAATGTAACTAAAACAATTAATTACTCGTATCGTTTAAAAAAAACAATTAACTATCCAAACGGATTCCACGCCACGAATTGTCGAGCCTTATAAAGTAAAGATGATTATCTTCTGACGACGCATTTACCTATGGTCAAACTATGCCAATCATTAATATCAGATCATGAGTGACACTTGAAAATCAAACAAGTTTATAGGGAAGATTAACGCGTGTGCTGATTGGTTAGCTAATCGGGGAGTCAACCAACCCGAACAATTTCGCTTGGAAGAGGGATGAGAGATTCCGGGTTCAATTCCGTTTTATGATTTTAGTTTCGAGTTTTCTATTACATCAAAAAAGCGATAGAGGGACAAAAGCTTAAAATCACGTTAATTTCAAAAGGCCCGTAATCCTCTATTACATCCCGCCGGCAAATTCAAAAAATATCGGCTCTATAAAACTCAATACGACATTGACACAGAAAAAACGACAGTGAGGGAATCTATACACAGAAAAATACAGTATTAATTATGGAGAAAATATGTGTAGCAGTGAGAGTGAGACCTCCAGTACAAGATCAACAGCCCTCCATTAATGGCGGAAACGGAAATGCAAGCTTCTTCTGGAACGTTGACAACAACCGCATTTCCCTCCACAAGTCTTCCGGCACTCCCCTTTCTGGGGTTTCCTTCACTTTCGGTATTTCTTTCGCTTCTTTTTGTTGAAAATGGTGAGTACCCTTTTCAGTGGAACTGTCCAATTGTTGATTCGTTTGATTTGATTTGATGGACAGATCATGTGTTTGGTCAGACATCCCCAAATTCTAGGGTTTATGATCTTCTTACTAAAGATATTATTTATGCTGCTGTTGAAGGCTTCAATGGTATGATCTAATCTCTTTATGTTGTTCTGGGCTTACATTAACCTTTGCTTTAATTAATTGGCAAAGTTTCAAGTTTAGTTTTTCGACCATTGTGTTCTTCATTTCGTTTGTGTTGAGGTCTCTTCATTCCATTTGTGTGACGAGAATTGTCCCATATCGGCAGAATTAGAGTGAGGAGACTAGTTTATAAACTCGTGAGCTAATGAAACCACGTGGGTCGGTCTCTTGCACTTTTCCGGTGTAAGAGAGAAATGTGGTTTATTAGATAGTAGAGGTTTTAAGTATGGTCTATCAGATCCACCTTTTTTAACAATTTTATGGCTATTTCAAAGCAAAAGCTGTGATCTTGGTGTGAAACTGTGAACTTTAGAGCATAGCGACACTGTTCTTCAAAAAACTTAAGTTACGGATCTCTTGCTTCGAGCTTGATAAAATTGTGCCTCAGATATCAAAACATCTCATCTAATGGTGTTTTCATTAATTCCTGATTGTGCTGAGTTGTTTATTTTGGTGGATATATTGCAGGCACGGTGTTTGCATATGGGCAGACTAGTAGTGGAAAGACTTTTACCATGAATGGCTCGGAAAATGATCCCGGAATCATTCACAGGGCAATCCAAGATGTTTTTGACACGATTCAGAAGGTTTAGTATTGGTTGTAACTTGTATATCTTGGCCTTGTTTTGAATGGTGGTATCATATATGGAATAATAACTCACTATCTTGACGGTATTTTTTCAGGTTGATGAGCGTGAGTTTCTAGTTCGGGTTTCTTATATGGAGATTTATAATGAAGAAATTAACGATCTTTTAGTGGTACACAACCAGAAGCTGCCCATCCACGAAAGTGTAGAGGTAGTTTTGTAGTCGTTAAGGTTTCATTTTTCCTTTGAGAACAGCTGAACTTAACAGCTACAACCTACTTCCATTTTCCAGCGTGGTGTTTTTGTAGCTGGTCTTAGAGAAGAGATTGTAAGCAATGCTGAACAAGTTCATAAATTTCTTGAAGCTGGAGAAGGTTGGTCTGCACTTGTAGTAAAATTTATGTACTTCTGTCGTATGTATTGCTTCCAAACGCTTATTTGTGTGACGGTTGACCTTAATGGTGCAGTGAATCGACATTTTGGGGAAACAAACATGAATGTCCGAAGTAGCAGATCTCATACAATATTTAGAATGGTAATTCACTGAGACAAATACAAGACAAACTTACATGTGAGATCGACCCATTAACTTAATGTTTAAGGGATATATAAAGTAATCTCTTGGACTCACCTGTGAGACAGTCTCATTCAAGACTCGATGTAATTGGAATTGTATGCTCTTGATTTGCTTGTATAATATTATCTCCCCCGACTGTTTTTTCTTCTCTGGTGAAGGTTATAGAGAGTAAGAGCAAGGATGATTCTAGTTCAGATGCTATACGTGTTTCTATTTTGGTTCGTTTCTCCTCTTTTCACCCTTCAGCTCTACCTGTCACGTGCTTGTTGCATCTCTATTTCCTGTGTGTTAACATCTTGCACTTTTTCTCTTCAATATATTTAGAATTTGGTGGACTTGGCGGGATCGGAGAGAATTGCTAAGACCGGAGCTGATGGAGTTAGGTTAAATGAAGGGAAACACATTAACAAGAGCTTGATGGTTCTTGGCAATGTTATTAACAAGCTCAGTGATGGGGCTAAGCAAAGGTCTTTTCACTGTGGTTCCCTTTTTTTTGTCAATGTATTTAGCTTCCACGATACTAAAGGTCACGCGTTTTCTTTTCTGTGGTACAGGGGACATATTCCATATCGTGACAGTAAGCTGACTCGTATTCTACAATCTGCTCTTGGTGGCAATGCTAAAACTTCCATAATCTGTACCGTGGCACCTGAGGAGGTTTGCTTACTTTAGATTAATAATTTTAAATCTATATTATTAGCTGTTCGGTTGATTATTTCACTACAACGACTGATCAAATTGTTTAGGTTCATGCTGAAGAAACTAAGGGGACTCTTCAGTTCGCAAATAGAGCGAAACGTGTCACAAACTGTGCTCAAGTGAACGAGGTTTGTTGTCTCTTGCTTTATACTGACATACCTATATGGCTATACGTTTGGTTTATAACGGAGTACTATCCAAGGCCTATGGTTGCTTAATTGTCTTTAATTGATGTTTAGATTCTATCTGATGCGGCCCTTTTGAAGCGTCAAACCTTAGAGATAGAGGAGCTACGTAAAAAGCTCCAGGTAAGACTTTTTTTTATCAGTCTCTGTTATAATGGCTAAGTAGATTATAGAATTAATTAAAATATAAAACTAATTTGGTTAGGGGTCCCAAACTGAGCTTCTGGAGCAAGAGATCATGAAATTGCGGAATGACCTGCTTAAGGTATACAATTCCTTGTCCGTGTGTTTCTGCGCTTTCAGTCTTTCATACGGAGTACTACTTTTGAACCAAAACTAATAATGAGGGGTTCTTGTCCTTGTTCTTTAGTTTGAACTGCAACATGAAAAGCTTGCTTTGGAGCTTGAAGAGGAGAGAAAACTCCGTAGAGAAAGAGATCTACATATGACAGAGCAACAGATTAAAATTGACAGTCTAAACAACATGGTTCACTTTTCTGACAGTGATAAAAAAAGCCATACTCAGGTATGCTTTGAGGAATTGATTTCCGATTTTCTGTACAAGGTTGTTGCATTAGGACTCTTTGATCTGGGGTTTTAAACTTTTAACCCAACATCAGAAACTGTCCTCGTTGCTCTCTTTATACCAAAAAACTGAATGTTGCAGCCGGACATCAGTAGCATCCATCTGAGTTTGTGTTTATTGTAGAACCAAAGTTCGTTAGGGCAAGGTAGTGTGGAAAGCAATGGCCATCTCAAACAACAGGAAGAAGCTTTCTCTACACCTTGCGTCAGAGCAGTTTCTAGTTCCTTTGTTGCCCGACGATCTAATTATTCAGCAATATGGGACCCTGATTCTAGTCCCATGCCTGCTGCATTCAATAATGTAGCTGATGAAGATGAATGGACAAAGTTGAATAAAGGATTCATTGCCGATCTTGATTCACTTCATATGACTCCTGCTGTTAAAGTCCGATCGTTGTCATCTGATGGCATTACTCCAGTAAGTGTCTTTGGATGCGTGCTTTTCATCAATTGATACGCATGAATAAGATCACGAGCTGTGCAAAGCTTTGTATATAACTCTGTCCTTGCTTTATCAACGACAGGGTTTCTCCAAAAGTACTAATGAGCAAGAGGTTCAGAATCTCAAAAGGCAAATGGAACTTGTCATCAAGGAGAGAGATGAACTTGAGGTTGGTTTAAGTTAAATATCCCTCTAATGGTATGATAAAAGCTTACAAACTGTCTTTATAAAGCTAGCGGAGGAAGCGTACGCCAGTAATTTTCATTAATATGTACCTGTTGTAGTGAAATTAAGTAGATTTCTAACAAATAATCCTGTTCACTGAAAATTATGTGATACATTAATTTACAGAAGAACCACAGAGACCAGGTCTTGCTAAACGAACAATTAAGGAAAGAGATTACGGAACTTCAAGAGGAAGCCAAACTGTCTCAAGAAGTTCCACATATGATATTTAAAGCGGTGACAACCTGTAAAGACATATACAAGGATGTCTTGTCTGTTATACAGGTAATATGCGCATCAGAATGCCTCGCGTCTTTGCGGTTTTAAGTAGGGAAAATATTTTCAGTTATGGGTTAGAGTTAAAATCGTCTCTCAACATTTATGCAGAGTTCTGTAAATGATGAACAATCTTTTGCGAAAGTTGTGTTGTCGAGCATCAATGAGATCGGCTGCAATCTTTTTACAACCCTAGAAACACAATGTACAGAGGCTCTTGATGGTGATAGAACGGTAAGAAGGGATGACTCTTTACTCGAAGAGCAATGCAAACTTCTTTTTGAAAATTTGAGCAACACGGTTTTATCATCGGCATCATCAGAAATACGAAGCACAGCAGTAGAAGAATTAAAGAGTAGACAAAATGAGGTAGTTTCCAAATTATTCCTGCTCAAACCGGCTTTTGTTTTTCTATTCTTTTCAGTGATATTAGGCTATACCAGTACAGTATTCTTTTCAAGACCTTCAATATAGTGATCTTCAATGTATCATTGTTCACTTGTATATCACTCGTCTATGAAAATAAAATTCTGTTCATCTTTGTGATTTTTTTTAGAATGGAACCTCGTATTTTTGTTGAAATTATAGGAAAATGGCCTAAAATTTTGTGACGGTTTCATACAACAGTTCATTTTTTAAGGCGAAGGATTTGTTGTTCTTGTAGCTACATGTAGTGAGATTGAGTGAATTCTTCTCCACAGTATAGTAGTAGCATGAATTGAGAAGGGAACTCTGAGATGCTTTATTTCCTTTGAATTTGGTGAAGGGACTTGAGTTTGGAAGAGAGTGGTCAGCTTCATGGAAGGAGACAATGAGCGACGAGCTGAACAAAATCAGAGAAAATTACAGTAGCATTGTAAAAGAAGTCGACCCAACTAACCAGATCCTTGAAGATACCAAAGCGAGGTGCGTTCAGCTGGAGAGACAATGCCTTCATCTGAACGAAGACAGGGAGTCGTTGCTTGATGATATTGAAAGATCAAGCCGAAACCTGTCACAGGTTTCAGAAGAAAAGGAAAGGCTGTTGGATAAGTACAGTGCAGAGGTTCAAAAAAGGAAAGATCTCGAAGAAGGGATCAAAGAGTTCAGTGCCACGTTTGCTTCTCGTCAGAAATCACTCGTATCATTTCATAGTGATCTGAAATCTAGAATTGAAGGTCTAAGGAATCATAATCATAATCATGTTATGGTGCCCAATTCTCTTGGGTGTTAAATTTATCCTGTAACATTTGGAAAGTTACGAGTAGTTATTTGTCATTCATACGGCTGATCAGATGGATTTCTGCATTCGATGATGCTCGAGCGCAGCTTCTATGCAAGCAGCAATGCCACAAATTTGTAATTGCTCAACAGTTTATTAGGAATGAACCTTCATTAGTTCAATTTATTCCAATTGTAATCGAATGAGTACGTTTCGAACATGTGAACTGCGATTAGGTGAGTAGATAAGTTACTCGTATTTAGGACTTGGCATAAGAACAACTTCGTATCAAGTTCTTTCATTGCCTTTGCTCTTATACAAATACTTCGAGTCGATTTAAAAGACTTACATGAACCAACATGTAAATTATGACACACACCAAACGATCAACCATAATACATCCCGACTTGATTTGATGCAAGTGTAATGTCGTGAATTGTGCTGAGACAAAATAAACTTCCTGCAGTTAAACTTAACCGAAGTTGAAAAAAACATATTTTACGGAGTATCAGATAAGCTAAGTTGGAGTCAGAGTCAGACTCAAACTCTAACTCTAACTCTAACTCTAACTCGTAGTCTCTTTCTTCAGCTAGTCTACCTTTGTTATAACGCTCAAATATAACGCATTACTTTTGTACGAGTAATATTTTTGTCTTTTTCGATGTAAATGGATCGTATTCAACGCGTTATAAGAAAATGACGGATAACTCGATCACAAACCACCGACAATTCGCCTTCTTTGTTGGGGCGGCGTACTGGAATAGAACTCGAGCTTCGCCATAACCGATACTCAATCAAACCCTGGAGCTCTGTAATTCGGTGTCTGTCTCAAATCCTGGTAAACTCCATTAACACCTTTTCTTACCTAGTTTCCTTTCCCCAATATTCACTTTGCTTATTCTTCCCCCTTTCATTTCATTTCATTTTGATTGAGAAATACCCTGATTTTCTTCTACAGATTTGACCTATATTTTTAATTTCTCTATTTATTCCTGGAAAAAAAAAAAAAAAAACAATGTGGAATTTTAAAAGAGGGTATAAACTACTTAATTTCACTTATTCCATGTATTTGGGGAGAACCCATGTTCAAAAATGGATCACTGCTGTCAATTTCAGATTGATTGCTGAAAATCAAAATTCCCCTTCATTTGATAGACATAACAACACCCGATTCTCTTACTGTACTAGCTTAAATCATTCAAATCATGTTGTCGTCGATCATACTGATGAAACTCAATGTCAAAAACACGATAATGATGATGATGATGATGATAATGATACTAAGTCACTGGGCTTGAAGGATGAATTACAATGTGAAAAAGACGGAAATGAAGTCCATGAGGATGAAGACGATAATGATGATGATGATGATGATGATGAGGATGTTGAAACTAAGTCACTGGGCTTAAAGGATGAAAAATTGAACCTTGAAGTAGGTACCCTTTTGGAAATACTGAGGGGACGTGGGCGTGGGCGTGAGAGCGAGGAGAAGCATAAGGATGAGGAAACGGGGCACATGGGTAAGGCCGAGGTTGTAAATGGGGTTGAAGTAGCTAAGAAGTTGAAGCAATGTGAGATTAATCCAACTCCGGAGGTGGTGATTGAGGTTCTTACGAGAATAAGGAACGATTGGGAGTTGGCCTTCATGTTTTTTCTTTGGGTGGGTAAGCAACCGGGGTATTCACATTCCGTGAGAGAGTACCATTCCATGATTTCTATCTTGGCTAAGAGGAGGAAATTTGATACCGCGTGGACTTTGATTGATCGGATGAGAAAGACTGGGATTGTGAATCATAATACTCTCTTGATTATGATTAGGAGGTATTCAGCGGCCCATGACGTTGCTAATGCTATCAATACATTCCATGCTATGAAACGGTTTGATTTGAAAATTAGGATGGAGGAGTTTCATAAGCTTCTTTCTGCGCTTACTCGATATAAGAACGTGCAGGAAGCTGAGCACTTGCTGTTTAGTAACAGGAATACATTTCCGTTCAATACCAAGAGCTTCAATATCGTTCTCAATGGATGGTGCAATATAGTAGGTAGTCCACGTGAGGGTAATCGGTTTTGGAGGCTGATGATTGATCAGGGGATTAAACTTGACGTTATTTCGTACTCGAGTATTATATCGAGTTACTCAAAGTGCAATAAGGTAAAGGAGGTGATCAAGCTGTTCGACAAAATGAAGGAACTGGGGCTTGAACCAGATAGGAAAGTGTATAATGCTGTTATGTATGCGCTTGCAAAGGGAGGCCGAGCAAAGGAAGCCATGAGTCATCTACGGTTGATGGAAGATAAGGGGGTTGTTCCAGATTCAGTAACGTTCAACTCGTTGATTAAGCCGTTATGTAGGGCTAGAAATAGGGATGAAGCACAAAAAGTCTATGACGAGATGATGCGTCGAGGGTTGAGCCCCACTATCCGGACTTTCCACGCCTTTTTGCGCATCCAGAGGACAGATGAAGACATTTTCACGATGTTGGCTAAAATGAAAGAATTGGGTTGTCACCCGAATAAAGATACTTATTTGCTAATGATTAAGAAATTTCTCAGATGGCAGAAGTTGGATACCGTGTTTATGCTTTGGGATCAGATGAAGGAAAATGGGTGGAATGATGATCCGTCTTCATATATCGCCTTAATACATGGACTCTTTTTGAATGGAAAGCTTGAGTCAGCACACGAAATGTATTTAGAGATGAAGGCAAAATCGTTACTTCCAGATGCTAAAACAGATGAACTTATCCTGTCCTGGCTGTCGAACAAGCAGATGGGTGAGTCACTAACTTCGGTACCTAGTGTGGTGGATGATGATCATGTCTCAGGATCGGAAAAAAGCCTCCCTAATAAACGGAATAAAGGGAAGGATCCTCAAAAACAACCCGAATTCAGAAAAGTTGTAAAAGAGCGAGGGTTTTCTTTTTGGGAATAATCGGGTGCATTGCCTTAGCTCAAGAGTGACAGTTTACATAAAAGGGCAGTTGGCTTTCGGCAAGTAGAATGAGACTGCGAGGTGAGAAATTGTTTCTTGCTGATTTCAGTAAGTTTATCAAAAAATCGATGCAGTTCTATTGGGTTTTTGCCTCCCCCTTTTGCTAATTCACCCACAGTCGCATGAAATTTGACGATTTGAAGCTATCTCTCTGTCTTGTTGTAGCTCCTTGCGACTGGAAGCCTTGTGCATGAATGTGAAGAATCAGTAGAAAGTGCAGACCATGGTCTTCTAAATCCATGTTACTTGAACACTTCACGGAGCTGGCCATGGCGGGTCACATGTCCGACACTTCACTTTACACCACAAAAAAGAAGAAAAATTTGACACTCGGACACGTGTCGGTCATAAGACTCATAACACTGTCCAAGAGTCGGAGCAACACAGTTTTCTACTATACGTTGTAGTTGGATAGCCTTGTAAACTTGATTTGGGGATGTTTGAAGTGCAAGAATGGCAGGATGTTAGTGAAAACATCAGCAAGTTAGAATTTTGTGGTAAAATAGACGAATTTAGTCGATCCTAATGTAATACTCCCTCCCATTCAATCCAAACTTTACGTAGGAGCCACTTTTGTGAGGAGAAAAGTGGGTCCTACGTAAAACTTGGATTGAATGGGAGGGAGTACACGTTCTCATGTCAAATGGCAGTTTGGATCGATGCAATGGCAGTCAAGTGATTGATTCATTGTGCATGGTATAATTAGAGATGAAAATCCATATTTTCTAAGAATAAGTAAGAAACAATAACATAATTGACATATAAAATTACGTGGTTCACCAACAAAATTACTGGCTACGCCAATAAGAATTAGCAGATTTAGGGAGCCTGGCTAGGTAATTGCCCCCATCCACCCTCGAAATCAGTTTAGAAATTATTAATTATAACCAAGGAACAGGTTAGGATTATATGATGCAGATGATATAGGAGTAGAATGTCTAATAATGATTATTAGAACTGCATGACGTAATATAAAATGGATTATACAACTTGTTTCGACTAATTTCGACACGTCTTAAAAGGTAATATTATGCCCTTTAAAAGTCTCTTAAATGACCCATGACCCTCGTAACACACCAGGACATCTTATTTGGTGAGTAGTTTGTCTTGCGTAAATATGGAAGCGTTTAATTTCGATACCCAAAAACCCCTAAAAACGTGGATAATAATCTTCAAAATTGATCGTTTTTTGCTATTTTCGAAAAAGGTGAATTGTGTTTTCAAGCCCGATAGTTTTTTGAAGAAAATCTACAGTAGAATGCCAAATAATAATTAGTAGAATCCGCCAACACGATATAAAATAGACTGCACAAGATCTCGACACGTCTCAAAATACGATTTTATGGCCATTACAAATCTCTATTGAGAACCAAATTACCCTCATAATACACTATTTGGTGATTAATTTGTCCCGCATGAATATGGACTTATTTTATTTCGAAACACAAGACACCGGAAAAACGTGAATAATAACCTTCAAAAACAGTCATTTTTTTTACTATTTTTTAAAGCAGTGAACTTTGTTCTAAAGAGCGAAATTTTTTGGCAAAAATTGACATGGTTCCATTTCAAATAAAAACTTCTTGTACTTTGTTGGTGCTAAAGAAGAAAACACTGAAATCTTACAAAATTTTACTGTATGATTCCCGGACTCGACAAAATCCGTGTACAGAACCTAGGTCCACAGACCGCCACTCGATGATTCATCAACTAAACAAACTGATGTTTCAACTGTCCGGCTTTCGCAGACGAATACTGAATCCTGTTGTAATTGAGAACTGCGAGGGTTTATTCGTATGGGGGGCAAAAATCCAGTGAAATATATTGCTATGTACTAGTACCAGAAAACCCATCCATTCAAATCAATAAATAAAAAAGAAGGGGGAAACAGAGACCATACATCATATTAAAATTTCATAATAATGGCGTGTCTCAAAAACGTCTCGCGCCTAATCCTACATTAAGACGGAGACACGAAAACTGTCAACAAGGAAAAGATGAACATGCAGAATCGAGTTCTGTCCCTTGAGAAGCCCTTAACTCGAACTATTTCTCCTCGCGGCATACACACGATATGCAGCCAATCCGGCAATGCCAACAGCAGCACCAACTGTGTATAAACAAACAATGACAACGATATTCAGCACAGAATCATATTACAACCCAACATGTCAACACTTACAAAATGGTCCATAATGAGATAAAAAGTTTCAATTGTCAAGAAAATGGTACTCGACTAAGTACCTAAAAGGAGCATAGTACGAATTAAAGAAGTTGCTAGCCGTCCGGGTAAAGTGATCGATCAAAACAGTCTAATACAAGAATTTGGGACTTTGGCGATTAGCATGCCAAATTTTATCCCACAGGACTAGAGGAAATGACCTTTGAAAATAATTAGTAGTGAAGTTAAATAGATGGGTGTAAATAAGGTACCTGAGACGGCCATGAGTGAGCGATTAACAAGGCGAAGGTATTGCTTCCTGGTTTTGCCAGCTTCGGTTTCGGGAATACATAGATGAGGGCGTTCGGCTGTACCGACAATCCTTCGGAATATGTCACTGAAGTCTCCTAGTCTGGCACTGATGGGTACTGGAGCATCAATACCCATATCCTGGCTAAGCTGTAAGGCAACATCATTCATAATCATAAGCATTAAGAGTTGGTATCCGTCAGCCTAGTCATGTTCATCATTAGTCATATGCATTCAACTCGGTATCTAGTAGTTGGTGGTTGTATACTACTCTCTAAAACTATCACACATGTGGCTGTTTTATGTACAAGATCTGGCTATGGATCCCTCAAACCATTAGTGTAAGGCCGGTAGCTTGACTTTCAGAGAAGAAAGAGTTTCTACATGCGCAGGTACAAGACGAGAAACAAATGGTGGAAAAGTAAAGATGAGTGATAAATGTAGGTACTGAAAAACAGAAAGGGGACAAAAATTAAGTAGCGGGACTTGCATTATTGATCGGCCGACAAAAAGGGTAAAGTCTATAGTTTGGTCCAAGGAAAAAATTTATACTACCTCCAAGGCGCCACTTAATTAACTTTATTACCCGTAATTGCTTTAAATGAATGTAGAGATACATATATAGTGGTGAGACTAATGTATTAAATAAAATAATCCTATCTGACACCCTCGGGGGAAGCTTTTATCAAGTTCCATTTTTCAACAAGGAACACCAACCAGGCAGAAGTACACAGAAGCAAAGAATAAAGTTTACCCTTGTAGAATCCTGGATTGATGTAGTATAGGAGTCTAGGTCATCTTTAGCAGACACGATTAGGGAAGGCACTTCATAACCAGTATCTTCACCGTGCCCTGCAACCTCCAAGAGCAATTTAGCAGTCTTTTTGAATGATGATTCGTCGGTGCTGAGACACAAGCAGGCATAGCAATTAGCTCTAATGCACTTTATGTTGTAGGTTAATGTAAAAAATACTCCGTATATAACTTGGCCAACAGATAGTGTGTGTGTGTGTGTGTGTGTGTGTGTGTGTGTGTGTGCTCTTGATATCGCCAAACTCTGTCTGGCCAGAATGCAGTTCAAGCTACAACGCGAGTAAATTTGAATGTGCAATAAATTTTACTTACCTGTCGTACACAAATAATGCCACATCGCAAGTAGCTAAAGATTCTTTATCCGAAAGCAGACTCTTGACCTTAGCTTCGGGAATCTCTCGCAAAATGAGGAATTTCTGGCTTCCCTGGGAAGATACAGCCAATTGTATAAGCACAACACAGCGCAAGTACATCAACATTTCTCTCCTTTTTTTCTGACTTAAACTGTGCTAAAAAAATCTGGATTGAAATTATCCACTTTAAGATGAAATATACTTAAGTATTAAATTGATTGTTCCTCAGGCTGAGAGGACAAAAAATAAAATTGTTTTGTAGAAGAACCGCAGCATTGTCCAAAGCAGCAACTTCCATAAAAATGATACTTCATTCTTTTATCTTTAATCTTGAAAGATCAACAGAGAGAAAGTGGCCAGTTTTATACAAGAAAGACTGGCCATTCTAAGCCCAACTATTCCTAACAAGATGGACATAAAAGCCAAAGAAAAGAGCATTCAAGTATTCAACAGCAAACACAGAGACCAGATCTCCTTTCACTGACTCCCGTGGTGGAAATATACACACACTACCATGATATAGTAATTTAGCACTTACTGCATTCCCATCTACAACATTAACGGCATATCTCTCATCAGTATTTGGAACGAAAGCGTCAGAGAAAGGCCTGTACTTAAGAAGTTGAAAAATATTCAAACAGCAATCAGAATCTCTTGAAGACCATAAAGAAAGAAGCATTAAAAGGTAGGCAATATGACGAACCTTCCTAGAAAACCATCCAGTAATGCCGTTTTACCAGCCTTTTTTGGCCCAAAGACAAAACATTGGTAAACATTTCTCTCAGATTGCCTCTTTTTACGATCTATACGCCTTTTCCTAGTTAGACGAATGGCAGAAGCAGCGTCTCCACCATACATAATATATTTCAGATATTCAACACTTTTCGCTGGCTCCAAAAGTGTCATCAGAACCCACTGCATAAGACAACACACCAGGAGATATCAAGCAACAGGACATCCATCAATCATCATAAGCAACTATCCTATGAAATCTCTGAAATAAAAGAAAATACACTTGCATAATTCCATTTAGCTGGAAGTAAAATAGACAGGTAAGAGTTTCAGATTTACTAGCTAAGAACGACAAAGAACCCAATAACACATGATAAAAAAAAAATATGTTGGTTGCATATTAAACAGACTTACAGGAAAGAAAAATAGACTTTTTAAGTTGACACATACCTCTGACAAGAATCCATTTAGTGTCAGACCGCCCAATGCAGTTGTTGAGGCAGCACCCGTGTATGGGCCCCCACTCCAAGGACTAGAACAATCAGATGAAAAGCATGAGGACAGACTACAGAAAAAATTTCAAAGCAAACAGAGAAAAAGAACCAGATTTTACCAGTCTGGTGCCGTAGAAAACAAATCTTCAACATCTGCGGGGCGGATAGCACCATCCTATAATATGGCAACATGGAAAATAATATAAAAACAACAAATTAGAACGACGACAATGATTAGATAAGTTAGTGCAGGGACCATAAAAAAACCTAGTTGATTTCAAAAACAATATTGAGATAGCCAACTCATATGTGATAGCAAAAATGAGAAAATGGAGCGCATGATTGCAAACCAAGACTAGTAGACTAAATCGACTAACTTATTGCTCATCAGTATTTAACTTCAGATACTGTCTAATGAACATTGAGAAATAAGCGACTAAAGTTTATGACGATTAAAAACTAGCTATAAAGAAGCAGGTCAATCCAATCCCTTGGAATCAGAATGAGGCAACAACAAAATTGTATAAATAAAATAGCCCTGTAAGCACCAATAAGGTTCTTAAACCTGCCTACGAACAAACAGAGCAACTTACATTATCATTGTCATACATGCTGAAAGTATCTCTCAAGAAGTCAAGTGCAGCATTTGTCAGTTCAACACTCTGCACGCAATGAAAAACAGTGCGAAAGATAAGAAAACTAAACCATATAAATAATATCACACAAAAGAATACACCTTTAGAATGTAAAGAAAGATTCCTAAATGTCCAAGTACTCCGTAGTATGCAAGCATAAAAGTAACATAAAGCCAATCCACCAGACCTAAAGAAATTCTAAACATGCTTCTCTTAACTCGAGCACGGTGGTAAAATACCTCTATTTATTAGCAAATGAAACAAAATAGCCACTTAGATCATAAAATAATCCAAGACATAGCATAACTCCACCATTAGTTTTATCCCATGCATTAACCAGTGTTATCAGAGACACTACATGATGATAGCAATCAGATTGTAGTAGCACGAGACAACATGAATTTTACTACAGGAGACTTCTATGTTCTGCATACCTGGTCCGGAGCTCGCTTGAAGGAAGGTGGGAGAAAATCATCATCAAGTCTAAGATCATTATTATAACCGAATTTTCTCAGGACAGTCCAAGTTGTTTCAAGACGACCTTTTTCTATGAAAAGTGCATGAAGAAATAGAAATCCTCTCAAAGTCAGACCACGCTCATTGACTCCTTCCGGCAATTTTTCTTGAACAACCCTCTTCACTCCAACAATTTCAGAAGGTTGAAGAGGAGCATTAAAGCACTTGACCTGATCACAAAGACGTACGATATATAAGCATATCACCATGGGCAAAGAAAACTCGGGCAAATAAGTGCAAATAAAAAAAAAGATAGCCTAGGATAGCCATAAATTACAAAAAGAATAAACAGAAATGTTCATATACCTGAAACTCATTCAACTCTGCATCACTTAAAGCACCGTCCCTATCAAGGTCACAAAGAATAAATATACGTTTCAGACCTTTGACACATTGAGGCCTCAACGTTTGGGTTTCCTGATCAAAGAGCGGTGATGTAGGGTGAAGTACAGCTTTCTGAGCATAATAGAAAACCTCTGGGATCTGCATGATGACAACATTGTTTAATCCAACTAAAGTGTATTACTTTGTAAATTTCTAGAAAGGAATGAGGTTGTCAAGAAAGTTTATTCTTTACTCCTTGTATTCTATAAAATAGTTGGTTATTTCAATCGTAAATATATATTATGTTAAGAACGTGCACTATTCTTCAATAAGGGAAAACAGGAAAGCTTGTAATGTGATTACCTGTATAAGTCTATATGCGGAACATTCTATGCAAGTCTCAATCTCCCGGAACTGTTGCATAATCGGTGACATTACCTGCTCCAAACTAACCTGCTGCTGATCATCCCTCTTATCCAACTTACACCCAACAACTATAACAGGTATTTTCACCTGCTCAAACAAAGTTCACATATGAACAAATGTTGAAAAGGGTAAATTTGAACTTCATATGCAAATTTACAAAGTCAAGAAGGATAAGAAGAGTATTAAAGGTTTAAGGTGAAACCATCTCAAAGAAGTTTCACATAAATGGACAATCACAAAGTCGCAATCTTCATTGACCAACCCTCATAGAACTGAAGATATTACACTATTGAGCACATTATTCAAATTTCGCCAACTAGATAAAGAATTTCACGCATCTCATCACGACAATTCCATCCCCCAAGCAAAGTCGAATGCAATATCACAAAGTAGAAAATTTCCATAAAGTCGGAAAATTGAGACTAAAAACAGGCAGATTAGTGTGTGAAAGTTCAGACCTCCAAACGACGAAGCTCTGGAAGCCAGTAAGAGCTCAAATTCTCAAGGGTCTCGGGACGATCACAAGCATAAGTAAGCACCACAGCATCAGCCCGCTGAAACTCCTCCGCTCTTTTATTGGTGTGCTCCACACTACACCATCACCACAACACAATAACACCATAACACACTTCAATACAATGAAGGTTTGCAATTACAACAAAACTGAAAAAAAATTGCATTCATTCATCCCTTCAACATCGTCCATTAACGAAAGTTAAACCAAAATCAATAACAGAAAACATACATTATTTCATTCATCAAAGATTTTCCATCAATCAATCAAAGTTTAAAGGGGAAGAAGAAGATGAATAGAGTAGTATAAGTATTACCCAGGTGCGGTGTCGATAATGGTAATGGGTACACGGTCGGGGAAGAGGTCATCAGGGAGGCGAGACGGCGGCAAAACAGGCGGAACTTTGGTGGGGAAATTATCAGAAACGGCGGTGACGATTAAGCTGGATTTTCCGGTGGATGAATCTCCGGCGACGACGATCCTAATTTCGGTCCTCTGATTTGATCGAATCGCCATCAATTTCAGCTGAAAAACAAACGCAAATTAATGGAGGAAAAGGGGGGAAATCAAAAGAACCCTAATAATGGCGAGAATGAAATTGGAGGAGAGGATTACATTGGAGAGATGAGGGAGACTTGGAAAAGGGGAAATTTGTCAGGGCCTCAAGGGAGAGAGGAGGAGGAGGAAGAAGAAGAAGAAAACTAGGTTTTAAGTTGGAAGTCGGGAGTTGGGATGTATGAAAGATTGAGCCGAGGGAGCCTTGCGTCTGTATACCCACAAAGTCGAGAGATGATCTCTCCACAAGTTATTGAGAGATTACTCGTTGTTCTTATTAGTACATCTATATATATACAGATGTGATCAAGAGAGTTTGGCGAAGATTGGGAAAATTTGAGACTTGCAATAGGAGGGATTGATGGTGGATTAGATGAATGGCTAGGATTAGGAATGTGCAAAATTCGGTCCAGATCGGAATAAAAAAAATTCGGTCCGGTGTCCGATTCATCAATTTGGGAGATTTCGGGTTCTTGGACCGGAAAAACCGAAATTATATTTATTAATAAATATAATTTTGGTCCATCTGGTCCTAACCGGTCCAAAAGACCGGAATTTTGGACCGAAATTTTAAAACAAATTGCAAATTTCAGTCCAACCGGTCTGGTCCGGTCCAAATCCATATTTTCTAGATTCCGGTTCGGGGATTTTTGAAGATTCTGGTCCGATCCAAACCGATTCAGGTCTGGACCGGTGCGCAGCACTAGCTAGGATTGGTCCATTCTAACTAATAAAATAATAGAGGAATTGCAGTAAACTGACAGCGGTAGTGCAACTCCCCTCAATCAAACCCTCACTCCTTACAACTTCACGCTCCTTCATCTTCATCTTCATCCATCGAACAAAAAAAACATCATCTTCAAGATCCATTCATTAATTCAACAAAAAAAATATCCTCATCTTCAATCTTCTTTCATTCAACAAAAAATAAGAACATCCTCATCTTCAAGCTTGATGAATGACGGAAGTTTGTATGTGCAATGTAAAAACATTCTAAATTAATAGATGAAGTTGAAGGTGCACAATTTTGTTGTTACAGTCACACAAAATACCCTTATAATCACAGACGTCAGACTTGTTACAGTCACACATGAAGCAGACAAAGTCACACAAAATATAGTGAGAGTCACGCTACATAAAAACAAAAGTCACTTATTCATGTTAGCAAAGTTTATTCATCTTCAAACTTCATTCATCTAACAAAAAATAAGAAATCTTCATCTTGGTTCTTCGTTAATTTTGTTTGTGGGCAAGATATTATTGATTTTTTGGAAAAGTGAGATTTTTGGATTGTATATGTACTATGTGTGACTTTTGCATGAAAAATGTGTGATTTTAATGTACAAAATGTGTGACTGTAAGCACGATTTAAGTAATTTTATTCATTTAAGGGTGTGACTGTATTTCTAACAACTCGTGACTTTGATGTACAAAATATGTGACTGTAAGCGCGATTTGAGTGGTTAATGGGATTGCGTTACATAGTTGTCTAATGAACTTATTTATAATTTTCAATCATTCGAGAAAATATTTAAACATTCAATTAAAGAAGATATCATACATTATGAAAAAAAATCTTATGATACTGAACAAACACGCATAAAAACATATAAGAACATACTTCCTCTTACTCTTTTATAACTTCCCACTAGATATTCATAAAATAATGAAGTGAGAAGTTATAAAATAGTTAGATAAAGTAATAACATTCATATTACTAGACACTATTTTTCAAGAACTAATCTTCATATTTCATAACTAAACTTTTCAAAGTGTAAGTGTCACACAAAATACATACAAAAGTCACACATTCATGCGAAATAAAAATAACTATGAATCCAACGAGTTATTGCTTTTGTAGTTGTTAGGGGGTTAAGGGAGGAAGATATTGGGTAATATGAATTAAGAAATTGTGGTTTGGTTGTTGTTGATTTATCATGTTTACGGTTTTTGTGTCTTTGTTGATTCAGTCCGGTCGATCTACCTTGACTCACTTCTATCAATATGAGGAAACCCGAGGTAGGAGTTACCTCGATTTGAGACTTACCCCTTTTCGGGAAACCCGGGGCAGAAGTTATCTCGACTTGAGACTTACCCTTTTTCGCCGCGAAAGCGGGATCTAGATAAGTTGGGGTGAAGAAATCGAAAGGTAGCATTCTCCCTTTATCGACTTTGTGACCGACCCCATAATTCCTCGACTCATGGAACCCGATTTCCAATTCCTGACTCCCCCTAACACCCTTTCTTTATTGATTATACTTCGTCATTTATCGCATCTTAGTTTCGACTCGACTCAAAAAACCCCATTAAGACCCCAAACGCATCGCTCTTACTCGATTTTCTCACCGTTATCCCTGTGGATCGACCTCGGCTTACCACGACTACATTTATTTGTTTTTGTGTTATTTGCGAGTCATATAAATATTGTTTGACCTCCTATCCATCGTTAACGACCGAGCCTAGATAGGGGCGCATCGGGTTTAATGAGGGCACAGTTGGTATTAACACGAGATTACGTATAGTTGGTATTAATATAAGAAGCATCCTATAGTTGGTATTATTGTCCTGAAGTAACACTAAAATATAAGGAACTTTTACCTAATAACTTCCACTGCATCTGTTTCTTTCTATTTCATTAGGAGCGAGATCTAGTAATGTAATACAGTAGCTCAAAAACTATCCGTTAGCTAGGGCTTAATAGTTATATTAGCTAATGTATGTATACCTCGTGCCAAAAAAAAAAGGAGGAGATTTGCTGATTTATTCCCTCCTGAAAAAATCAGAATAATTTATGAACTTATGTTTTAGGAATGTCCGCGTAATAGGCCTTAAAATACTTGCATACTAAATAAAGCTAAAGAAACATTCATGTAGTAAGATTCAACTCAATCCTCTACCACTATAAATAAATTAACTAATTTGTATCAGCTTATTTTATAATTTAGAAGCAGAAAAAGAGATATTTTTTTATATCCAAAACATATACTTTCATTTGTGAGAGAAATACATCTCATAAAGGTAATGATTTCTATTATCCTATATCTTTCTCGATTACCCTATATTTCGTTAGGGTGAGTTTTAATGTTTTATTACTTTCGTGTTTTGCTGTCTATTTTTAGTTTTGTTACTTTAGTCTCCATTGTAATTACACAATAAGAAAATAAACTGCACAAATTTCTCCCCAACAAATTTTAGGTTTTATAGTAAATTTGTTACGAATCCAAATATTTCAAGTTGTGTCGTGGCAGGTGCCACTGACTTGAAAACTATTGCGGTGCGACCATGGTGGCAATCGACTGGTACCGATAGTTTCACAAGGTGAACACAACAGCTAACTGGCTCATCCACTCGAGGCAGGAAGCTTTCAAACATCTGAAACAGTAACCCAAAACTGAGAAAGTAGAGGAAGAAGAAAAAAGGAGAGAATAGTGAGAGTAATTTTTTTAGTGTAATTTTTTTAAGGAGATCAGAAGACTACGCTCTATTTAGAGAAGTAGAGGAGACAAAAAACCGTCCCTCATAATCAGCCTTCAATTCTGTCACTAAGGTGTAGTAATAAACAACCTTGACTACTACATAAATCATAACGGGTTGTATCTGATTGAAACAATTGAGAGATGGACCAGCACACAAGCTCACACTAAAAAGTAAAAGTCGAGCATACTCTGGACCGCAAGCGCTTTACCCAAACTCAAAACTGAGTCGAGCCGAGTTGACACGCGTGTGTGTGGTAAAGGCCCAAGTCCAACACTCTCCACAAAATACCCACTTATCACTATTGAAAGCAGAAGAAACAAAGGAGTATATAAATGAGTAAACACTCTCTACCATTCTGATGCGAAAGTTATTTTATGGTAGTAATCCAAACTATTGGTCATCTCCTTGGATTAATCTAAACTATCCTTAATCCCAAAATAAACTGAACTTTTAAATGCATCTTCCTAAATTACACTCACTTCATTTTTACCTATTATCTCAGGTTAAAAGTGACTTGTTCATTCTCACTCATCCCCTTTCTTCCTCCCCTTGCCACATTTCCAGCATTAAAACTATGATTCCGGTCTTTCCGTCCAAATCGTCAAAATTATTGAACTGGATAGTAGGGTTTTCACCAGTCCAAACCCGGACATGAACGGATTAACCCGTGGACTGGCCACCCAAAAACCCAAACCCGGAGACCAGACCTGTTAAAAAGGAACACGGACCGAACCAATTTCGCTTAGGATCGGTTTTGGACCGGCCCGAAAAAATAAACTAAATTTGTTTTTTTTGTGTAGACCGGTCACCAAGTTTTGGGAGACCCAGAGACCGGACCGATTTGTGCCCGGTCTGGTCTGGACCGGACCGGACGGTCTTGATTCCGTCCAGACCACTTTTTTTGAACACCCTACCGAAGAGCGTAATGGAATTTTTAATTCCGGTTCCGGACAGGTCCATTTTTCTGGCCAAGACTGAATTTTGCACACCCTAATTGTACGTGTGTTGGTGATGGTCGAAAATGATGAAATGATGAGTTAATGTGGGGGTAATGGTGATTCATGGTTTAATTAAGGGAATTGTGTATGAATTAGGTAGCCAGTCATAGGTAGCCGGTCATCTAGTATGATGTGAGAGAAAGGTATCCAAAGTTCAATTTATTTTGGGATTAAGTATAGTTGAGATGAGAAGATGAGAAATAGTTTGGATTATTCTCATAAAATAAGCTTATAATTTATGTTTAATGTAGGTCCAGACCGAATGCACCGAACTTTATGTTTTTAAAGACTAATCATTAAAATAACATCTAAAACGAGTGATCACTCTATCATCATCAAAAGACTAAATTAACATTAACAAATATTTTCATAAAAAACAATCGTCTTATTCTCAAATGATGTTGATTTAGCGGAATTATATGTATTTATCGTATACGGAGTATGGAATAGTGAAAAAATAGTTTTAGGTCTATTATGGCCCGAACCGAATATTTAGGGTTTGGTTCGGTCTAAGATCGAAAGTATAAATATCTTGTTTTAGAAGATGATTTGAATAAGTGGAAAAAATAATCTAGATGAATTCTATTTTCTAATATAGTATAGATTGATAGATCCCGAAGAATGACGATGAAGTCTCCACTACTACTTTTTCTAATTGGAATGATAACTCTTCTTCTATCACTTGGTGAGTGTATCTTCACTAGCAATCTCCAACCCTGTTTATTATATACTTCTGACTGTTTTTAAATGATTGTGTCATTTCAATATATTACACTACACATAGAAAAATCATTTAAAATCGGATGAAGTATAATATAAGATGTTGTTTCTTAGCTTTATGTAGACAAATGAAAGTTTATGTATGTAATCTCTCTTATATACTAAATGAGAAATCAATAAAGAAGAATTTGACACATGTCGTGCTCTCAAAGAAAATTTTCCCGCCCAAAGTGAAGTATATTATCAAATCAATTCATAACTATTGATAAACAAAATCATTTTAAAACGTAAGAAAATCATGGAACAAACTAGCCCAATAAATATGTCACATATACATAAAACTTCCTTCGGATTTTTTATTGTCTGATTTCATGAATACAAGTGAAGAATATTTTACTAAAATTTAGCAATAAATAAAAAACGAGATGGAGTATATTTTATGAAATAATAAAGAATTAGCTAAATTATCACCCCAACATTAACTAAAATTACATTTTAACATATACGGAATACAACATATTTTTAAATTTATCGTCATTACTAATATATTATCTTAATAATAAGTCGTGTATTTGCACGGGGTCTAAATTAGTTAGTAACTACTTTAGAATCCATACAAGGTTAATTATATGGATATGTGCACATATGTATGAAGTACAATATCTTTTACAATGTCACGTCTACAAATTTACAACATTATATGGGTTTGATTTTATAGGTGCGTGAGAGAATTGAGTTTGTTTTGGATAAAATCTAAGTCATCTATTTTGTTTTTAATCCTAAGCTTTGATTTGTATTAGGTGACTTACTCGATTGATCATATATATATATATATATATATATATATATATATATATATAAAGAGAGAGGGGTTCACATAAGGACAACCCTCCCTATAAGTCTATAAGTCCATATTTGAGCCTTTGGATGGGGGTGAGGATGAAGGGATGAGATTTGTTTAATCATAATTAAGACACTTAGTACCCCCAAAGCAAAGCAAATACCAATACACCTAATTAATACACTCTCTCTCCAATCCAATTTAATACACACTCTCTCCAACTCAATTTAATACATTCTTTTCAACCCAATTTAATACATTCTCTCTCAAACCCATACTATTTAGCATAAATCAGAATATTTGAATGTTTTCATTCGAATTTTAGTGATGTTTGGAGTTTTTTTGCATGATATACAAACATGATTGGAGTTACAATATATATGATCTGAAGTTACAAAGTATATATAAACTGAAGTTACGTGATATATAAACTGAAGTTACAAAAATATATGAAATGATTAGAATTGAAGTTACAAAAATGGTGAGTTACAACATACGATCTGAAGTTACAAAATATGTGAACTGAAGTTACAAAATATGTGAAGTGAAATTACAAAAATATATGAACTGATTAGAATTGAAGTTACAAAATACGTGAACTGAAGTTACATAATACGTGAACTGAAGTTACAAATATATGGACTGAAGTTACAATATACGATCTGAAGTTATAAAATATGTGAACTGAAGTTACAAATATATGGACTGAAGTTACAATGTACGATCTTAAGTTATAAAATATGTGAACTGAAGTTATAAAATATGTGAACTGAAGTTACAAAATATATAAAAAGCAACTCATTTACAAAGCTCGTTCAATCTTCATCTCCATTTTTAAATCTTCCTCTTCGTCTTCATCTCCATTTTTAATTCTTCATCGTCATAAAAAATCTGCAATTATTAATTGAAAAAACATATACTATATTAATTGAACTATATATACTATATTAATTAAAAAATGAAGACGGAAACAATTTCAATGACAAAAAAAAGAAAAATGAGTAAACAGATAATAAAAATAAAAAACATAATGAAGAATAAACCCAGAAACAAACAAAAATTCAAACAAACAAACAAACCAGATCACTAAAACAATGAACCCAGAAATTAAATTCATCCCAAATCATATCCCTAATTCAAACAAACAAACAAACCCGGAAATTAAATCAGCAAAAACCATCCGTCACAATCAGTAAAATTTGAGTTTAATCAGTAAAATTTGTGTCTCAATCAGTAAACTAATCACAAACTCATTAAACAAGAAAAAAACCCCAATTTGTAAAACTCTATCCGAAATTAAACAAAAAAAATCAATTAAACACCAAATCCCCAAATTGAAAAACCCCAATTTAACAAGAAATTCAGAATTAAACCTGAAAACCACGACTAAACGCAAAACCCCCAAATTGGAAAAAAAACCCTAATTTCGTAAAAATCCTCCAAACTCGTGAAATTAAACAACAAATCGCCAAATGATACTAAATATAAGAAGAAAAAACGCACAATCTGATTAGAGAACGAAACCTTACCTACGAAAAGAGATAAAATCGATCGAGTGATGGAATGGTGGATGAATAGGTGGGATGAATAAGCAAGACCGTGAGTAATGGAGTAATGAAGACTGATGGTGTAAATAATCAATTTGGTTATATGGTGGAGTATGGTTGAATATGGAGAGTAAAGGGCAAATATGGTGAGTAATGGAGTGTGGGAACATAGTAATGAATATGGTGAGATTATTGAGAGTGGGAAAAAAAAGAGAAGCTTGGGGAACGTAACTTTTTTTTTTTTTTTTTTTTTTGAGATTAAATGTCAAGCAACATCTCAGCCATCTTTATTGTTTTGATCCAATGGTTAACAATAAGCCTTATGGACTTATAAGAAGGATAGAGACTTATATGATCCCTTCTATATATATATATATATATATATATATATATATAAATTACTCCCTCTGTTTCTTTGATATCTTCCACATTTCCTTTTTCAACTATTTCTTTGATTTTTTCCACTTTTCTTTTTTCTATCACACTTCTCTACTTCTCTCTTACCTAGGTGGTCCACTTACTTTACTCTCTCTACTTTTACTTATTTTATTGTTTTTCTTAAGAAATGTGCTACTTTTAAGGTGGAAGAAATCATAGAAACGGAGAGAGTAACTTCTTTGTAAATAATTAATGCAGGAATTGCAAATGGCGGATCATTTAACTGTATTCGTCAATTAGTAAGATGTGCACCTTCAAGGTGTAAGGCAATTTGCGGCGTCAGATATCCTAGGGCGACCATGTCTAGTTGTGGAGATGCATTTAGCTGTTGCTGTTACCAGCCATGACGAGATTGTTTGAGACAATCGATATGTTATTATATTTTGATCTTTGTTCATTTTGATACACAATTTTGACTTTTGTATTAGTGAAATAAGATTATGAGAATTAAATCTTTGAACGATATCAAAATGAATTGCACCAAGGATTCCTCGGCTTTGCTTGTCGTATCTCCATTTTTCTATTCTTCTTAATCATTGTTTTCCCTTAAAACTATCAAGCTATTGAAGAAAAGAAAATACATGTCTCATTCGACGCAAATCATTGTACAATTGTTGTATTATGTGACAGCTCTGAAAACTAGCAATAATTTATGGGGCACAAGAGGATTGTAGGTCATTGCCCCCTGAACATTAGGTAGTACGTAAGGGATCTTTCCCCATCATCCTTCGTCGCTCGAGACGGCTCCGTAGTGGAATGACTTGTCGGCCTCTAGCCTGAGGACGATTCAAAGTTCCGATTCCTTTAAATGTGTGCGCGGCTTCCTTTGTGAATTCATCTGAACATTGAACCCTAACGGCTAGGCTAGCGGTTTTTTCCCTGACTTTCATTTTACCTACACTACAAGAAATACTTCATCATATAGCTACCAATCACGCGCGACTGATAAATTCAGTAGTTAATTTTGCGACTGAAAGTACAACGCGCGACTGATATTAGTCGCTGGACGAGGAGACGGATTTTTAAAAAAAAAATTATCCTCAGCGACCGAAATCGGTCGCTAAATAAATGGACGCACGACTGATTTCGGTCGCTAAATTCATTAATTAGCGACTGAAATCGGTCGCTAAAAAAGAATACGCGCGACCGATTTCGGTCGCTAAGGGTGTGAAATTCTTTTAAATTAACGAACACCCCCCCTCCCCCGGCTCATTCACCCATTTCACTCTCTCTCTCTCTAAAAACTTTCCCCCCTCTCTCTAAAACGCGCCCCTCCTCCATTCCTCTTCATTCCTTTCTTCAATTCTCTCATTTTCTTTAAGGTATGTTTATCTATCTATATTTAATTTCAATTATTTGTTAATTTCTGTTGTTATAGATTTAAATAAATTATTTATTGAGTTGAATAATTTTTTAGTTGTCGGAATATTTAGTGTAGTTAGAATGTTAATCGCCCAATAGGTTCCCCAATTTGAAATAGGTAGATTGTTAGTATAAAATTAGGGTTTGCGGTTACGTAGTTGAATGAATTTGGTTGTTTTGATGTGTTAGGAAATTGGAATTGAAATACAATTATGTCGATTTAGTAACGTAATTATGGATGATTAGGTGCAAATAGTACTATGTTTAGGTGAATTGAGAATTTTACAAAATATGTGAGTAGTGTGTATTTATTAGTAAATTACTTAAGAGAAAATAATTTGTATTTGGGTATTGTCTCAATTTTTTTAGGTAAAAAAATGAAGCGACAGGAACGAAAATGGATGTATGAGGAAAGATTAGATAAGAGACGACGTCCCAGAACTGAATTTTTAGAGGGTGTTAATAGTTTCCTTGAGTTCGCTAAAACTCATCCTGAATACGCGTCAGAGGGTAGATTTAGGTGTCCTTCTGTGAAATGTAAGAACCTCAAATTCTTGGATGATATTCTGATTAATTTCTAACTTTCTACTACTATATGTCTGCACTCTGCAGATATGACGTTGGGCAGCAGGCTGCGGTACGGTAGTTCGAGCAGCAACAGCAACAGGGAGTCCCAGCAGCAGGAGGACCAGGAGGAGAACCGGCGAGAGGACCAGGAGGAGAACCAAGAGGTGAACGATGAGGAGCAACCAGAACGACCACAACAGGATCAAGGGCTTCAGTATACAGACGACGGACGCCTTATTATTAGCCCGGAGAACACATGGTGAGACGTTATATTTCCTTTTTCTTTTGTGAGACATCATCTTATTTCACTCTTTGGTGTACGTTTCGTACCCATGCGGTGGTGACTGGTGTGAAGAACAGTTTTATGAATGATTTGAATACCTACTGCACGAGTTGGACAAAGTTGCCTCTGTGGCAACGGGAGAAGTGGTTTGCCAACTTTAAGGTACAACTGAATTTCTGTTTTTTTATTAATTATCTGTTACTGTTTACAGATTACTAATACAATGACAACAAACGATCTTGCAGTTGAAACACTTCTACAACGAGGGTCTCGAGGTGGCTGTGAGAGACCGGTACATGGATGTCGCGAAGCCCAGATACAAAGACATGATGTATAAGATGGCGAGCGACGAGAAGTTAATGAAACACCTTAAAGGTTCGATAACTCAATTAGTGTCCGTACTTGAATAGAAAGTTGTATATGTCTTCAAAACACTTATTGATCTCAAAGTGTATAAATTGAAGGTGACGCCATCCAACAGTTCAGAACAGCCCGGACCGACCCGAAGTTCCTTTCAAGATCCGTCCAGGTGAAAAAGAACAAGAGGCGGGGAGGGGACCCCGAGAGCTTTGCTGGGCGCACCCACTATGTTGGGTCGCAGTCGATGCACCAGCGGGCCATGAATGTTAGTATTTCCTTACCTTTGATTTTTATTTTGGATTTTTATTTTATGTTTTCATTATAAATATAAATGAGAACTCTACATGTACTGTCAACAGCTGAAGAAGAAAACCGGAGAATTCCCTCCGCCGGTACAGCTGTTTCTCGACACGAAGAGCAAGGGGGACGATACTGATCGAACATTCGCCACGAAGAAGGATCTGGACATTTGGGTAAGTTTAAAACATAAGACTTCGTTACTTTTTTTTTCTTCACACAACCCACCTAATCACGACTTCATTTTCTTTCAGATGTCGTATAAGCAGGCCACTAGAGCACCCGAGAATGAAGGTGTGGACCCGAGCACGATTTGGTTAAGAGTCGTGGAGGGGTACCGCAAGGGAGCGGTGTACGGTACGGGGACCGCTCATTCCCTGTATTGGACACCACCCAATGTTCGGGGGGGCCATGCGACCTCGACGGAGTGTGTGCCATCCGAAATGGCTGAGATAAGGTCGGAACTGCAGGGGGAAAGGGCGCGAGGGGATGCTTTGGCCGAGAAGCTGAAGGAGCAGGATGATAGGCTGAAGATGCAGGAGTCCGTTAACCTGCAAATTCTGGAAGAGCTACAGCGCCTTAGGAGCATGCACCAGCAGAACTGTAACTCCGGCCCCATTCCTCGAGCCCGGGATCCTAGAGACCCAAACAATGGGAGTAGTAGTGGTGCATCAGTTAGTTTCACTGTTAGGTGAGTGGATTGAAAACAGTTTGTAGTTTCTGAATGCTTGTTGAAAAAACAGTTTGTAACAACACTTTTAATTTAGTGTATTCATGACGTTTGCGTACTTGGTTGCCAAATTTGGAGTGTGAAGCTTGCGTAACGTTTGGAACAACGTTTGGAATGATGTTTGGTATGTATTGTGGTTGTTGGTTTGTTTTATTGTGCAGATTTTGGCTAGAAAAATAATAATTATAATCGGCCTATTTCAGGTACAACAGCGACTGATTTCAGTAGCTAATTTTTCTATTTAGCGACCGAAATCAGTCGCTGTATGACGGTGTATGTCGCCACAGTACCCCATTTAGCGACTGAAATAAGTCGCTAACTGACGTCATTAGCGACTGATATCAGTCGCTAATTGACGCCTTTAGCGACTGATTTCAGTCGCTAAAGTGAGAGCTTAGCGACTAATTTCAGTCGCTAATGTTAGAGCTTAGCGACCGATTTCAGTCGCTAAATTTAGCGACTGAAATCAGTCGCGCGTTTATTTAGCGACTGAAATCAGTCGCTAGATGCGACTAACTGTAGCGACAAACGCCTAGCGACTGTTAGCAGTCACATGTCTCTTTTTAGCTACAGATGACGGTAGCTAAACTCAGTCGCCAAATACTTAAAATGTTGTAGTGCTAGGTGACCTAATGTATGCGTGTTGTCGCAAACCCGCATGCAAACAATATTTATAAGACTCAACAGACACGATATAATCTAATGCAAGAGTGGCAAGTCGAGATCAATCCACATGGACGGATGAAAAGAAATTAATCGAATTACAAATTACAAATGGATGAATTCTTTTGGGGGGGGGGGGGGTTGATAGGAAATTATGCTCAGATGAGACTAAAATGACAAGGATTAATCAAAAGGAGAAAAATGTTAGGAGGAGTCGGGGAATCTAAACACGGATACAAGAATCGGGGAGTCTAGAAAACAATGCACATTTGATAAGAAACGAGTCGCCTTTCGGTTTCTAAGTTCAACCTCACTCTAGCCCACTTTCGTGACGAGAGAGCTAAACCTCTAACCGAAATTACCCAAAACCTGGGTTTCCCCATATTGATTCAGGTGAGTACACACAAACACAACAATTCCAAGCTAGACAAATCAATTCAAAGGCAATGATTTCCTCAAACCCTCAATTCAAGCATCCAAATTCATCATCCTCTAACCCCCTAACAAGGAAATTACTTACAAATCACGGTGAAGATGATAAAAAACAATAACTATGAGGATTAAGCTAAAACCATGCATAATGACAAAAATAAATGAGATTAATTTTAACACAAAATGGAGAAAGTAAAACCAAGGATTGAATCTACCAATTGAGACAAGAACAACACAAGAAAAATCAAAGGAAATGATGAACTATAGAGAAAACTAGAGGGAAAACTATCTAGAGAATAAAGGAGAGGAAGAGAAAAGTACCATGCATTAATGGAGAAAAAACTCAAGGAGGAAGATGAAGATTGCATAAAAATAATAATAATATTGAAGAAGAAGCACAAGGATTTTGTCAACAACCCTTGAAAAATCCTTTAAAATCTCTACTTTGATATAAAATTACTTAATATTGATTAATTTCTAGGGAGTGATGTAGAATTAAGCTTACAAAATAAGATCTATTCTAATGAGGCAAAAGAAGATGATACTAGTAACAAATTAGGTTAAAGCTATATATACTGAGTTGCTTAATTAATGGGTCACTTAAACAAAAATCAAATCTAATTTTTGCACTTAAGTTGAAACTTTTTCCCTGTGGATCCTCAAGGGTGAAACTTTGCCTTGCGGATTTCTTGAGTTCTCTCTGCTTTACCGTCGGGCGAAACTTCGCCCAATGGTTTTGCCCGGTTAACTTTTCTTCTGAATTCTGAAATTTGGGACATCGATACTGTCGGACGAAACGTCGGTCGATGGGTAAGCGTTTCGCTCGGTCATTTTGCCCGATCGTTTCACTTAATAAAGATTTTTCGGGGAGGCAAATGTGTCGTCGGGCAAAACTTCGCCCAATGGATTAACGGACCAACTCCGTCACTTTAATTCACATCAAAATACCTATGAGGTAAGTTACTCTCATGCAAGGCAAGTTGGGTCTTGCTCAAAATGGTGGATGCGAACACACAAAAACACCACAAAAACGGAAGAAAAATGAGTCTAAATGGATGAAAAAGTGAGCTAAATTTGGCGCACAACACCTAACCTATCTGGGACGGTCTTTCGACGCTTATTCTCTTTCTCTGTTTCCGAGATAGTGGAAAACAATCTTGTTGAGCTTTGGCTTCACTGTAGCCTTTTCGCTTCAGCGCCAACTCGATGGAACACCGTGGGTGCCCTACTCTAACTTTTTGCTCTGGCTCTACTCCCTCCTCAGGTGGCGTCAGTTGAGGCCGTGGACTCGTCATTACCTTACAGGAACACCTCATCCACCGCACGATATTTCTTCGAGGCTGGTAGGTTGTTCACACGACGCTTGGTCTTCTGGGCCTTTGCACACGAGTTGTCCTCGTTTCTTGGTCCTTTCTCTTGATGGTGAAAGAGCCTCTTAGGGAAGAAGTAAGTTCAGCCTTTAGGGGCATGGTACGCCGTCTGCTTGCGAAGCTGATATCTTCAAGAGTGCGATAATAAATTGGGTCGTCGTTGTGACCTGCTCGGGAGTGAGAGTTATCTCCGGTAGTATTTGCGTTTGTTGGGCTACAACTAGTGTCGATGTGGTGGCCATCATTCCTTTTCCCTTGTCGGCGCTTCTTGGGGCGGCCGACATGGGCTCTGTGAGCGTGGGCCTCCTTGATGGTGAGACCTCCCAGGGTGTTGGCGCCTTGGCGGTGTCTCATTCACCATTCTGATTTTCTTAATTGGCCTAGTAAGGACCTTTTTGGTGTAATCGCCACAGACGACGTCAAATTGTTTGAGACCAAACAATCAAGTTGTATCGGCTCAGTTGACCAATCGGTGGTGCTAGTCCTCTACTCCTCTCAGCTAGTTGTCTCATCTCCTGTACAAAGAGCAATAACAGCCTCAGAGGGTGTCCATGGTCGCTTATGTGATGCCTAAGTTAGCAAGAGTATATGGATGACAATAAAATATTTAAGAGAGAATACATGCCTTTGTTCCTAGGAGAGGTCGATGATGGAAAAAATATTTCCTCTATTCAAATCCAAACTACACATTTGTCGAGGCGAGTTTTGTACCATCAATACCTTTCATTCTAGGTTAGCAAAAATTATAAAAAATTGTTATTCTTACTCTACTCATAAACATAAATCAAACAAGATGCCACATGATTATATTTTCACTTATAAATTATCGAGAATATCGAAAATTCTCTTTAGTTGTTAATAGTGTCCAAAAAATAAATGTGTACTTTGAATTTGAGCGGAGGGAGTATCATTTGAGTACATATTTCATGTTGTCTCATACCCACGTTAATTCAATAAACATATTATTGTCATCACCGAGGAGTTTATTTTGTATCTTATGAACCTAATTCCCGAGTCTCCACGTTAGACATTTCAATAAATATACTTTCGAAATCAAACCAAAATGATAAATATATTTATTTTATATAAATAATAAATACTCTCTCCTAGTTTTTTTTTACCTTTCATCTTTATTTTTTGGCACTAGTTCGATTATCTTCCCTCTTTTGATTTTTGGGTGGTACTTTAATCAATTTTTTATTATTTCTTCAATTATTTATTCTTTCCTTTACTCACAAACTCCACCCTATTTCTACTTTATATCCACATTTTCTTACTTTAATCAATTCTTTATTATTTTATTAATATTTGTGCCAAAAAAAGAGGGAAAATATTAACAACTAGGAGGGAGTAATAAATAATCCACAAATTCTTGTATGGGACGGTCTCCCAATAAATTTATCGTGTGACCACAATCAATTAATTTACTTGATTTTTTTAAGAGCTGGACTTTGACACTAATAAAAATACTCTGATAATAATAATAAAAGATTAGTGTATAAAAGTAAAATAAAATAATTACAGTGGGGGTGGGGGTGGGGGATTAACTATTTCAGATAATACAGGTGAAAGAGGGGGAGAGTTTCTAGGGTTCCCCCACCTCCTTTTTCTTCTTCTTCTTAATTTTCTTCTTCCCCCCCCACAACATTTGGATCTCACCTCACCTTAACCCAACTAACTTAACAACAACAACAACAACAACAACAACATCAACAACAACAAACACTTAACAAAAACAAAACAACAAAACAAAAACAAAACAAAAACCTTTGTTTCTTTTCTCTGTGTTTGTGTTTGTGATTGTGATTGTGAGTGACGTAGATACAATGGCGGACACCGACGTCGGAAAACTGTTTGTCGGTGGTATATCACGTGACACCACTGACGTCACCCTTCGAGATCACTTCAGCAAATACGGCGTCGTTTCCTACTCTGTCATTGCTCGAGATCGCCTCACTGGTCTTCCCAGAGGCTTCGGCTTCATCACTTTTTCTGACCCTTCTTCTGTTAACTCTGCCCTCCTTGACTCCAACCACCTCATTAATGGCCGAACGGTTCGTTCGTCTTCTTCTTCTTCCCTTTCCTTTCAAATCTCAGCTTAATTAATTCATTAATTCATTTGTTGCATGTAGTAATTATTAATTTTTTCTTTTAAAAATGGGTAATTGTGGAAATTTGTTCTGTTTTTGGGTCTAATTTCAATTCTTTGAAATGGGTATTTGTGCAATTGTCCCGTTTCATTAAAATACTACTCGGAAATGTGCCAATCTTTTTGAGACAGAGGTAGCATTGTGGATCGTTATGTTGATGGATAAATAGTGCATTGTTTCTGTACCCGTCTCATGGCATTGCTGCAGATCGTCTGTCTCACTTTTATGTTTCCCAAATTACTATTTTTATCAATTAAGAGGGGATATGTCGTATTAGAAAAGATATAGGACTGAAACATAAAAGTGGGACTGAGGATCGCAATTGTGTCTAACAATATAATGTAGGGAGAGACCGTCTCAAGGGAGATCTACGGGTAGTTTTTTTCCTTATATGAGTCAGTTTAAAATTGTTTGTTGGAAAGCCATGGATTTATTGGTAATTTTCTATGTGATGGGTGGAAAAGTCGGGTTTTTTTCATACTCCTAAATCTGTTTTGAAGATATGGAGTAACAGCCAAACCGAAATCTCTTAGTCTAGTAGTTAAGAATAGGTACCAGGTTCGAATACCCCTCCCCTGCATTGTCACGTTTCATGAGACCGATAATTAATTAGTGATAATTAAGTGATCTTTTTATACAAATGGATCATATCATGGTGCGACAATGAACTGGAAATAATTTGAAATTTGTTTCCTTTGTAAGGTGGGTTAGTTGATTAGTGATGATGTGTGCAAATTTTGTATGTACGTTTCGTTAGGATACGTATATAGGATGACATGGGGTTCAAAATGATAATTAATCATGTATTTTGCAAAACAAATTCTTGCTTGTGATGGAGATATGTGTCATATATTATTATACTCGTAGCTATCTATTTCCTCATTTATATAACAATACGATGGATAATCCGTCACAAGGAAGATTGCTGATTTCGCAAGGATACAATGATACATTAAACTTGTTTTTATTATAGTATTTATATCTTGGAAGTGTATCTCTGAATCTTCTTTATGAAATTGATTGATTTTGTTCCTTAAGTAACTGATAGAATCATTGAACAAGAATTTGTTTCGCTACCATTGGCTGTTCTTTTAAAGTTAAGAAACTGAAAAGTGAAGACCGAAATTATACTAAATTGGTTTACTTTTTCGGAGTAACATATCTAAAGTAATGTTTTTTTAACGAAATTGGTTGATAGTACTTGTGCCGGATTACAGTGTGAAGTTATACGAGTATTTGTTATGGTTCTTGATGTTTTTAAGATGCAGCCGTTGAATAGTTCTCATGTGAATCTTCGTTAGAAGATGGTAGATTTTATTGCCGATTTGTTATAATAGGTTGAAGTGAAAAGGGCTATACCAAGAAAGGAACAAGTACAACAGCAACCACCACAACAACAACAACCGCAACAGATGCTGAGCCCCGTTTACTCTCAAACAACTAAACCTTTGGGTAGGAATAGTGATGCCAACGGCAATAACCACGTTTTAAAGGCTAAAAAGATTTTTGTAGGGGGTTTGTCTTCTAATCTAACCGAGGAGGAATTCAGGGTTTACTTTGAAAAGTTTGGGAAAATCACGGATGTTGTTGTGATGCATGACAACAACACTAACAGGCCTAGAGGATTTGGTTTCATTACTTTTGAATCCGAGGAAGTTGTTGAGAAAATCATGCAAAAGAGTCACCATGAGCTAGCTGGGAAGCGTGTCGAGGTTAAGAGGGCTGTTCCTCGAGAAGCAACTAAGAACTTAAACAACGCGAGTAACTCAAGATCCAATGTTGGGATGAGATTCTTGAACGAGGCTAATAGTTATATCACCATGGACGGAACATCCTGGCCTAGGAGCCCCGCTTACCCTGGACAACTCCCAATTTCCACTGCCTACCCCGGGTATTACTACAACAGCGGCGACCTCTACACGGGCGGGTACCCAATGGGAGGTGGGTACAGTGTATTTGGGTACGGGTTGCCTGTTTTTCCTGTACCAGGCCGTGCTGTGAACTATGGGACCGGCTACTATCCTGCTGGCGTGAACGTGAACGTGAGTGGCGCGTTTCCTGTGATGGGTATGGTGAGTCCGTATGGTGGGTTCATGGATCCAGGAGTGAACGTAAGAGCTAACAGTCAGATGTATCATAGAGTCCCGAATCCACACATGAACGGGTCGAGGTCGGGTCTAAATGGTCCGAGTCTGAAGACAGGAGGAAATGGAGAGCTGAGCATGAAGAAAAGTCAGTCAAGTTGACAGCAGCATGTGAATGGATATAAGAGAATGTTGTTGAAATCCTGCACAGAGGGGGTTGGGAGTTGGGACTGCTGCAGCATTGTAGTCTCTGTACAATAGTACTACATCTTTTGTCCCTGCATTATTATGTTTCTTTATATATTCCTATATATTTCATTTTATTTTAATAATTTTTTTGGTACAGAATCCAGACTTTTGTATTATACTTCCTTGAAGTGTTTACTACGTATTCCGTTTTGGGCCGTTGATTGTTTTATTATGCTTCCATTTGTAGAATGTAAGTGGGTACTCGATCGAGTAACTTGGTGGTGCTCGATTGAGTCGAGTCTGTGTTTCAGCCAGAGTGTAGATTGGCTAGCCAATAAGGGTGTCTCACAATTGGTTCATCTTTGTCTTCGGGGCAGTTCATAAATTCTGATGGATCTGATTCTATCGGACGTTGGAGGTGTAACTTGGCCACGTTTAGTTCCTTTTCCGATTAAATTTTTAGTTGTCTTTCTTTGTTTGCGTTAATTTCAAAAAAAAAATACGGAGTACTAACTTATGTGTCATTCTCACGTTTAAAGTTTTATCTCCATACTCTTACTTTTCAATTACAGAAACAAGTACTACAAATTAAGAGTAAAATCAACAATTGATTCATAAAATTATTATTTTACAAATTGCTCGTAGCTTTTATGATAGTAAATCACAAAAATTGGAAAATATAAATAAAAAGTTACAATAAATTATTGGTTATTATAATTCCAATTATTGATTATTAATATCACCATTATTTTGAATTAATTCCAATTGCATAAAATCTAAACTAATTTACTTCAATTGAAAAGAATGTAGATTTAATAATTCCTATCAAAATATCTGATCCTAAAAGTAAGTCACCAAATTGACTCAATATAAGTATATAACACGTAGTCAAAGGCAATATTATCCCTATTTTATTTTTTTAAGCCTCCACAATCAATTTCACCAAAAAAATGCTTAGGTGTCGCTCCCACAATTATTTAGGGATTATTTAATTCATCAATCTATTAACTACCCAAGTTAACTTATTTTTAACCTTAGTTAATGTTAAGCTAAAGTTAAAGTTTACTCATTTTCAAAAGTTTAAATATTTTGCTCTCATTATTTTCTTTTATTGTGACTACTTTCTTTATTATTACGCCTACCACTAAATATCCCGTAATTAAATTAGTTAAAACTATAATTTTTTTAGTTGAATTAATATTTCGCTAAACGATTCATTAATTAAGTTTAGTAATAAAAAAATTCATCCTATTCATACAATATTTTTTTAAGGCATCACAATTTTAAACAATGAATCGTTGTTAAACTAAATATAAGTCAACATTCAAAAATAAACTTTACTCCAAACTAAATAAATACTCCCCCGTCTCAGTCATTTGTTGTTCTTTTACATTATTTGTGAAAAATATTTTAATCAAATGACAAGAAATGACCGAGACAGAAAGAGTAGGTCCATAGTTAAAAAATAATGTAGCACAATTCTAATACATTAAAAATTACAAAGACACATTTAAATATGACAATAAATATTAAAATTAAAATGTTCGGTATTCTATAAAGTGAAATAACGTATATATTTTGCGAAATTAAAATAACGTATATATTTTTTATATATACATTGCGCGTACCACTTATTAATATATAGGCAGATAAAATTAATACCATTTTGACCGTTAACCACTTATACTAATTATATAAAGCCACTTATACTAAATATTTTTTAATCGCCGCGCAATTCAACCATGTTTTTATTTGTTTGTACGTGTGTTTATTGAAAATACACAACCATGATGATATCTACAATATAATTCGCAAAATATTTTTTAACGGTCATTCGTGCATGCTATGCACGAGATTAATACTAGTTATTTTTATAACAGTACTTAATCGCAAATGAGAATTGAAACCCGACTTCTTTACCGTGGTAAGGAAGTTCTAACCACGTGACTATGTGACCCGAACCTTCTTCTCAAGCAATTTCTTCGTTGCGATAAACTTATCAATTAGTCGTGACATGTCAAATAACATCCACTTGGTATGATAAAAGATAAAAAGTTTGATTTTCTAACCAATTACTCTTTCCATTCCACCATGATTTATCCACTTTTATTCAAATACGAGGGATTAAAATAATAAATGGATAAATTATTTGACCGATAATTGATTTATGGATGGGTTTTACTTTCTTCATATTCAGAAGGATAAAAAATTTTAAAGAACCCGGGGGAATGGGGCTGTGGGCTGTAGGGGTGATACGGTGGTAATGGTATCCAACCCGAATATGCGAGTAAATTGACTGAACATGAAGACCAGACCTCGGACGTACAAGTCTACAGGTCTACAACTATGTTCGGACTCACGGAGGAGATTGCTGAGTATATTTATTGTATCCACTGGACGCATGTTAATAGGTTAATTATCGTAAATATTTCCTCAATATTATCTAAATATGGTAAATTTAGATTACAATAATATTTTAATTTCTCGTGATAATATCAATGTAATACTTACTTTAATTAGATTATTAACGTGAGACCATTGGACATACGTTAAAAAAATCATAGTATTTGATTTGATTTGATTCGAAAAGTGATACTCCCTCCCTCCGTACAAGTCCTATCCCAAGTAGATATATTATTTTCTTTAATAGATTGTCATGAATATCGAAAGTTCTCCTTAATTGATTGTGAATAGTATCGCTTGGATTTGAACGGAGGGGAGGGAGTATATATTTGGGAGTTACTGGTAAGTTTGTAGTGTAAAGACGTGTTGAGCTGTCAATGAACTTACTACTCCTCCACACCTCTCTGTCCATCACTTTCCTCCCCCGCTCTCCCTTCCCCCTATATCTCCCCCCATTCCCCCCCAACCCAACTTCCAATTCAAACATTCCTCCATCTCTACCCCATCACAATTCCTTCTTCTTCTTCTTCTTCTTCTTCTTCTTCTTCAACAATGGCGCCATGGCAACCAAAAACTCACAGAGCTTCTTCAGGCACCTCAGTCGTCGTCAAAATGGACACCCCCAACAACTGGTCCGTCTCCGAGCTCCATCTCACCACCTCTTCCTCCTCCTCCTCCTCCGAAGACGACGACAACTACAACAACAACACCACCCACAAAAAGAAACGAGACAAAAACGCCAAGCAACTCACCTGGGTATTACTCCTCAAAGCCCACCGCGCCGCCTCCACCATCTCCGACGCCGTGCGCCGCCGTGTCAAGACCCGAACCCGACTCCACTCCTTCATCAAGGCTCTCCTTTACATCTCCCTTGCGCTCTGGGTTATGGAGCTCCTTGCTGCTGGTAAAACCGGGTTGGGGATTGGGGTTCTTTTCAATTGGGTTTACGTCAATTGGGTTCTTATTCGGGTCGGGTATATTGCTCCCGTGCTGCAATGGGTCACCAATGCCTGTGTGGTTTTGTTTCTAGTACAGTCCTTGGACCGGGTCGTTCTGTGTCTCGGGTGTTTTTGGATCCGGGTCAGGGGGATTAAACCGGTTCCCAAAATCGGGTCGGTTGATCTTGAGGGTGGTGGGTATTTTCCTATGGTGCTTGTTCAGATTCCTATGTGCAATGAACGCGAGGTATGCTTCCATGTTTTTCCACTGAAAAATTTACTCTACTGCATCATTTTTAGTTAAAAATGTCGACTTTCTTCATTAATTGAATTAATTTTCTCGAAAACCTGCCACAAGAATTGTTAGTTTTCCCCAAAAACCGATTTTTTTTTTTTTTATCATAATGGGGTCTTTGTTTCATATGAGACAGTCTCACGATAACCTGTCATAAGATGGATAGTTATTTTATTAGTTTCATTTTGACTTGACGGTTTCACAAGTGACTAACTGTAGTTGATCGCTTGACGAATAATGCAAATGATTAAGAATGGTGGTGGTGGTGGTGTATGTAGGTGTATCAGCAGAGTATAGGTGCAGTATGCAACTTAGAGTGGCCGAAAGAGAGGATGTTAATACAAGTATTGGATGATTCCGATGATCCAATTACTCAAATGTTGATTAAAGAGGAGGTCGAAAAGTGGAAGGGAGAAGGTGCCAATATTATTTACAGGCACAGGATCGATAGAGGCGGGTACAAAGCTGGTAATCTCAAGTCCGCCATGGGTTGTAATTACGTTCAGGATTACGAGTTTGTTGCCATTTTTGATGCTGATTTCCAACCTACTCCCGATTTCCTCATGCGCACTGTCATCCATTTCAAGGTACTTACTTACTTGCCATTTTGTCTGAATTAGTTGTTGTTGTTGTATTTTCCATCAAAAAAGCGATCTTGATTTGTCAATGTAGAAGTCTTTTGATGCTAGTTTGAATTTGGAGAACTGTAGTTAATTCAAAGGGATTGATGGTAACGTGATTGCGAATGTGGATCCACCTAGGAAAACTTTGTGACATTCGAGTTATGACATAAGTTGATGTGAATGTGATTGAAATGGGCAGGATAATGAAGAAGTGGGGTTAGTACAAGCGAGGTGGTCATTCGTGAACAAAGACGAGAACTTGCTAACTAGATTGCAATACATTAACTTGTCATTCCACTTTGAAGTGGAGCAGCAAGTGAATGGCATCTTCCTTAACTTCTTTGGGTTCAATGGGACAGCTGGCGTGTGGAGAATTAAGGCACTTGAAGAGTCTGGTGGTTGGTTAGAGAGGACCACTGTCGAGGACATGGACATTGCGGTCCGTGCCCATCTTAAAGGCTGGAAATTTGTATACCTTAATGACGTTGAGGTATTGCTACCAACCCACTGTCGTATTCTTAAACCCACTTTAAGTGCTCTTCTGCAGGCTTTTATTAGCTAAAATAACTCGTTGCTTTGATCACGTTTACTACTTGCTCTTACCACAGAGATGCTGATGGCTTTTGTTTACCGTAACTTGGTTTTGTAGTGTCAGTGTGAATTACCGGAATCTTATGAAGCTTACCGCAAGCAACAACATAGATGGCATTCAGGGCCAATGCAGTTATTCCGCCTTTGTTTGCCTGATGTCATCAAAGCGAAGGTAACTTAACTTAAGAAATGATCTTAGGTTTAATGATCTAGTACCATTCACCATACTCCGTATCATATATTCATATATTTTACCTCCTGTAACTTGCAGATTAGCATCTGGAAGAAGGCGAATATGATTTTTCTCTTCTTCCTACTGAGAAAACTGATTTTACCCTTTTACTCATTCACTCTCTTCTGCATAATCCTGCCGATGACAATGTTCGTTCCTGAGGCTCAGCTCCCTGCGTGGGTTGTGTGCTACATTCCGGCAATCATGTCTCTCTTAAACATCCTTCCAGCCCCAAAGTCGTTCCCATTCATCGTTCCCTACCTCCTCTTTGAGAACACGATGTCGGTCACCAAGTTCAACGCCATGATTTCCGGTTTGTTCCAATTGGGTAGTGCATATGAGTGGGTTGTCACAAAGAAATCAGGGCGGTCGTCCGAGGGTGACCTTGTGGGTTTAGCCGAGAAAGAAGTAGTACACAGAAGGACCTCTTCGGAAACTAAAATTGAAGAAATGACGGAGCCCAAGAAGAAGAAGAAGCACAATAGGATTTACATGAAGGAATTGTCCCTTGCATTCCTTTTACTGACTGCAGCAACACGAAGTCTGATCTCGGCCCAGGGAATTCACTTCTATTTCTTGCTTTTTCAAGGGATTTCATTTTTGCTAGTGGGTCTTGATCTGATCGGCGAACAGGTTAATTGATCATAAATCAAGGAAAGATATACATGAATACATACATACATACATACATACATACGGATACGGCTGCAAAATTTTGTAGGAGAATAGAAGAATGGACAGTTTGAGTTTTGTGTCTCCTCCATACTACTCCGAACACAGGAAAAAGGAGAGGGAGGCAGGAATGTATGAAGTTGTTGAGTGCGAGAATCTCGGGAGGTTTGGTTTGTATTTCTTCGCCCTTGGGTTTCTGATGCTCGTCGAGAGGGGGAAGGGTTTAGGGAAAGATGATCGGAGCATAAAGCCGAGATTCCGAACATTATTCTTTCATTATCTTCTGGTAATTTATTGATTTATTTGTTTGTTGGTTCAATGGGGGGCCTATTTCATTCTTTTGTAGGACAAATTATGGGTCTCTACTCTCTACTATGCATGCGTGAATGCACATATAATTGCAGGCGCAAGTAGCAGCAGCAGTTATAGGAAGTATTAGAACATCTCTGTACAGTACTACAGTGTACAAGGTTGAGTGTCTAATGTAAAATTATAAAATCATATACGAAAAATACTTATATTGATATATTCATACCGTAACCTATGAAAGTTGGTTCGAATGTTCTATTCAAGAATATATTACGCCTATTTTGTTATAACGGGTTAAATGTTGATAATGACAAGAGAGTGTACTATTCCTCTAATTGCTACGTATTTAGTTAGATAATGTATCAAAGTTTCAAGTCGGTACTGAGTCGGGTCAATTCTGGATGGGGCGATGAATAGGATAGGATAGGATAGGATGGATCGGTTTGGCTAAAACCGCTAAAGGTGTAGATGCATACATCCATATCCACAGTTGAGTTGAGTAGAGGAGTAAATAATTTGACGCATGAAAATCACACACTGACACATGATGATGTGTTGTGTTGTGTTGTGTTGGATAAACTACTACAGTACGTACTGAGTCTGAGTACTGACGGTAGCGCTTTCATTAAAATTAAAAGCTGTATGTATGCATTCATTCATTCGGTATTCCAGCTGTGAACACAAGTAAGTAAATACTTGTTGCGGTGTTGGTAACAACTGGAGTGAGTAACCAAGAAGCTGTCCACAGTTTCTACTTGCCAACAAACAACTCAATCTGAATCACCCTTTTGTGTTTCTCAGCCTCAGCCTCAGCCTCAGCCTTAGCCTTATTCAATTACCGACTCACTACACCTCTACTTACTTATCCACTGCCACTCTAATCTCCTCACTCATATCATTCCTTTTGTTATTCTTCATCCACAAATTCTTGTTTGCTTATACCGGATCAAATACTATCAAGACATAGATATTTTGTCTTTTCTGTATAAATGAATGGTATTTGACCCGTTATAACTAACTAACTGTCATTCAAGGGCCTCCCTCCCTCCCTTGTTTACCATTCCAGTCAGGAAATAGAAAAGAAACCTCAAAACTCTTAAGTAAGTAACTCGAATGCCCCGTCCCGTCCCAATATTAGGTCTGCAAAATGAATGCCAGTGAAGAAATTAACATGGTTTTTTTTCTTCTCAATTGTAATCATTTATATACATTTGTGCAATATATACGAATGATTATGTTCTAAGAATACACACTAAACTTTATAACGAAACCAAAAAAAATATGAATTGTACTATGTAATTGGATTTGCTGACAAAATTCGTATAATTCGTGTATATCATATGGAGTGAGTATCCAACATTTCAACTATTACATCATGAGGTGAATTTTTCTTCTTTTTCGTAAAAAAATAACCTAACAAAGAGTGGGATCTATCTACAAATAAATTTCAACTTCTGTACTAAAAAAACAAGACAAAATTAGCCTTCGCTATATCCCACACGTGACACGTCTGCTCTTCTCTTCTGCAAACGCTTGAGTTGTGTCCAAGTGTCCCTAAATGTCTTGATTTTGGGTATCGGTAATGACTGGTGAGACATGGAACGACGTCCAGTATGGGTTAATGACGGGAAGGGGGGAAGTGGTAGTGTTTGTTCCGAAGACATAGATTGTCATCTAGTATCGGTCGAAGGAGAAACTAAGTAATCATCTTTGATGACCATTTTTTGAAACAAAGAAGCTGTACATGTCACTTAGAATGGCCACAGTGCTTGATGAGACTGCCAAAACAATCATTACCCATGATATTAATCTGTCTTTCTTTGTTGCAATGCTATGCTTGTCTCTGCAACAAGTACATAATCAAAGTTTCAAAAGTGTCTCAAGTCTTCACCATTCAAAGTGGATACTAAACAGGGAAAACCCAAGCAAATACACCGATGATTCAAGTTTAAAATGTTTTTGTAGTGAAGTAAAGAAGCATCTAATATCCACAACTGGTTCATTCACAAAATCAGAGGTTTTCCGAGACATATATAGGCTGCATGTCCGAAGTAAGAGATTCGACAATTTCAGGGAAACTTTTACTCCTATCTACCTTTTTTATTCTTTGTGAGGGGTAATTTTCTTGACTAATAATGGAGTGTTGGAGGAGAGTCCCATGTCGGAACGTGAAGTGTTGGACATGGGTACGGGAAGTAATATATAACAGTTTACGGTAAAAAAAACCTGGTATTCAGGCTATAGAGAAATTTCCAACAGGAAGGAATAATACATACCTCAATGCTATTAAAGCTGGAAAGATGTATCCAACGGAAATAGTAGCGGTAGCCCCCGTGAACTGAAATGCATCCCAGATGCTAGGCACAAAATTTGCTCCCAGAAATATAAAAGCCATGAGAAATACCGTCACTGAGTAGAATCTTTTACTGTCATATGCAATAGGTAAAGCATAAGGAAACAGCAGTCCATCAACATTGAGTCGCAACGAGAAGAACACAATCGGGAAAACAAGCATCAAGTGGACCCCATAGCTTACTCTAATCACATCATCTAGAAGGGCACTATAAGGAACCCCGAGATCTCGATCGAAGTTGGATAGGACATCATCAAGAGTGTCTTCCCCAAACAAAAGAAACCCGAAAAAGCTGGTCGCAACATACACTGATGAGCATAAAAATAATGATGTCTTCACGATTGCTTTCATCTGGGAAGGGTCTGTTAGCTCATTCTCAATAGGATGAACTGCAAATTTTGCCATAAGAAGACAATAAATGTTACGCGGAACTACTGAGTCTCAAACAGTCCCACATAAGACTACCAAAATCTTCGAGTATTCCTGATTTAATTATATGATTAATATGTCATATTTTTCTCACAACTACTATCGTTTGTCCAAGTTTTTGTGCAGGAATTAATGACCGCCGGACAGCAGTTCTAATATAAATGACAAATACAAAGTGTCGTGTATGTTTGATACGGAGATGAACATGAGAAAGGTACAAGTAAAATGATTGATTAATGTCGTGGGCTATTATAAAATCTGGAATATGATTCGACTTCAGTACAAGGTTAGTGGCAATCTTCAAAATCAGAAAAAAGAAGTTTGGGATTTAGTGCATCGTATAGATACCATGCCTTTAGACCTTAAATAACTCAAAATGAAGAGTACAAAATTACCATTATGGTGGCATATATAGGCAGTGACCAGAATCGGGATAGTCGTGAACATCTTCCAGAATGACGCTTGATCTACCACTTCAGGAAACAAAGGAGGTATGTCAATGGTTCCCTCCAACAGCTTAACTATAGCAACCCCTGCCGTAATTGCCACAAATACAACAGCTAAACCAACTGATAAGGCTGATGTAAACCGTAGAGAATCTGCAAAGAAGGGAACAAAATGTTAACAAAAAATTTACCACTAGCTCCGACTCCAGAAAAGATAAAAAATTTCCTAAACCAAACCTCTCATAAACAATCAGCTTGCAAAAAAAAAATATAACCGCTTTCAGAACATGTAACCGAGAATTCTGAGCAGTCAAAGTATATACCGTAAAGAAAATTGACTAACTAGAATGTCTAAATACAAATTCCAAAAACAGTGATTTGATTTTTTCTTCCACACTGAAGATCTCAGAAAAACGGTCATTTTAAAAAAAATAAAAATACCCTTGCAAGGGCTTTTGGCAGTGTGTACTTAAAGTAATTCCTAAATATGAATTGTCACTTGTAATCCTCAACATTACCCCAGTGTTGCAAGGGCTCTCGGGAGCAAAAACGGAATAATAGAGGGAGGCTCAGATGTAAGAATTCTTACTCTTTGTCAGCAAAAAAAGAAGGATTGCTTTTTAATGACTTAAAATGAAAACTGTCATGAGAAACAAAGGATAAGTTGATATACAAAAAAGTGGTAAACAAGTAGAGAATCTAAAGAGTTTGACACACCGGGTTGTCTATTAAACTTTGGAATTAAACGTGTTTTCTCCCAAGTTTTCAAAAAAATCGAGAGGTTTGCACTTCTTGGAGAGGAGTGATATGGTAACAATTGCACAGTGAATTAGTGATGCACAAGTACTTGATATGAACAGCACTGCCCTAACTTGACGGAGCATTCAAGATTACACACAAAATAATAGTCTTTGATTGTGATCAGCATGACTGACGACTATGCAGAAGTAACAATGTGGGACTTCAAAGGATCTACCGACACTCAATGTTATTACTTTGGGATACATCATCGTTGAAGATCAAGAGAAGGTGAGTAAATAGTTTATACTTTCAAAACTGTGCAATTATAATAAAACCAGAGAGCACACCAAGGACTGTCACAGCTTCAGTGGTAGGAGCAACACACAATCAATCACCCTAGTGCCATAGAGAGTCTTACTCTGTATCATACTATCATCTATGGTAGTTCAATGGGTTCGCTCTAAGCATCTTTGCCTGTGTGGGCAAGAGTGAATAAATAGGAAAGTATTTTCCTGAGGATCGAAAAATAATTTTTTGCATAAAATGATATCAGCTGGCCAACAAGCGACAATTACACAAGTGTATAAAATGTGCATACAAATAAGCAAGTCATTTTGGTCAATGCAATCATATTCCAATATAATAACGAAGTAGGCAATTGAGTTTGGTAATGGAAGATAATGAGTCCTTATGTTCTATGCATAAATGGGAGACTGGAACTAACCAAACCTTACATATTTGAAAATGTCAACAAACTGTATACCCCTATATCAATAGAATGTATATTTATAATCATCACATCATGCATTACGATATAGTATAATCAACCACTAGCCAACAGACGGACATTATTTTATGTATTGACTAAATCTTGTTAGGAAAAAAAGTAAAGAAAAGAAAGCTTACCCACACGCTTAAAAGAAATGAGAGGTGCAATTACAAAAATGGTAGTGAAAAGCAATAAGGAAGAACGTGATGTCCACCAATGATCACCAACCCATTCCTCCATCAGCCCTCTATGGTGTACTCCCTCTGTCCATGTTCCAGCCAGTACATCCCCTGCCCATTTTCAGGATTCCCTTTTAAGTAAATCAAATCTTACATAATCCACAAATGACATTACGATAAAAATGTGTTTGTGTTTTCGATTCAAAGTTAATTTGCGATTTACAAAGAGAAATTATGGAAACGGGATTCAAACACCACTCTAGTAAAGGTACAGCATGACCACATCCAAAGACTACATCATCTCATTGACATGGCATCCTCAAATCATGATCTTGGTTATCACCACCCAAAGACGCAATCAACTACTCCCTTTATCCATCAACAAACTCCTACCTTTCTTTCCATTTTGGGACACTGTACATTAATTGACCTTCTATAAAAAAAACAGGAACGCCTTGTTTCTGAATTGAAGTCATTATAACTTCTAGCATAACGGCCTTGACAAACTCAAACTCTAATTTCCACCTGCACATTTATGCTCATTGTTGTCAACATAAAACGAGCTAGAAAGTTTATTCTCGGATGGAGCAGGTAGATTACACCCTTCCAAACATGTTCTAGATTAAGACCCAAGTAACCAGTTCTAGTACCCTCATTTAAATTGTCTAATTAGTAATACAGTCTCGGCTCCTACCCTGATGAACACAAATTATACTATATACAACCATTGTACAACGGGGGATAAACCGACCAGATTTATGGTACAAAAATGAGCATTTTATGGTGAAAAGAGATCCCTTCTGAAACGATGACTACCTTCATTCGTTAGACTATACAATGGTCGCAGACAATAACTACTAACTGATCAGTTAACAATATTGCGCTAGTTTGCTTTTATAGGAAGCATTAGATGACTGAACTGGGCATAATCTCAGTGATCCAGGGGCGAATCCAGAATCGAAATTTTGGGTAGCGAGTTCATCATATTTGCTTACTTTATTTAAAATGGTATCAATTGTACGAGCTTTGGGGTAGCTAAAGTCGATAATTTTAACCACTTTTTTCAAGTTTGGGGTAGCGAGCTACTAGCTAGATTAACCCCGATCTCACATCCAAATCTCAATTACTAGCACAATGCTTCATTCATGTTTCGGCTTCAGTCCACTAACTAAAATTCCTAATTCTCGAATGAGACGGTCTCAGGTATTTCTTGAATTAGAAATGTAGGAGGAGTAAAATTAAAGAGGGAAAGGGAATGATACCAATGATGATCAAGTAAACAACAAGCATCCCCAAATTGTTAACAACAATGCAAACTTGAAGAACGGTCCTCCCGAACCCGCCAAAGGTATCCCCAGCAAGTCCAGCGTAGCTCGAAGATTTGGCGGCTTTGCTGAAGCGGAGAATCACCTCAATCGACACCTGCGTCAGCACCGCGGCGAGAACAATTAGGGTTACGCCGGGGAGAATGCCGAGCTGCTTGAATGTCGCCGGCAGGGCCATGATCCCGGCGCCGACGATGGTGGTGGAGAGGTTGAAGACGGCGCCGGAGAAAGAGGCGCCGGAGTATCCGACCTCCGCGGCGTCCAGAAAGCGGCGGTGTTTGTCGGATTTGGGGCTTCGCCGGCGGTGTTTTCGATCGCCGGCGGTCATAGTTAGGGATTTGGTTGATTTGGAGGAGAGGGGAGTGGATAAATGGGGGGAAGATAAGATGATGTCCAGTCCAAGGTCGTGGGAGGAGGTGGCCAATTAGTTGGAGACATGTGGAGTGATGATTAGTGTCGACTAGTTGCCTCTAAGAGCAAGTCCAATAATTATTGTAGCTAGCTTTGCCAACTCATCTTGTTGGGCTACAATATTTTTCAAATACAACCTACCCCAATAGTAAGTTACAAGGGTTGCAGCTTTGTAGCATGAAATTTCCACAAAAGAGAGGTGAAAAATTCTCAAACATGTGTAGCTTGAACAAGCAGGATATGCTTTCAAGCTCCACCACAATTTTCCTCTCCAATGGTTTCATGTAGCTAGAATATTTTTAATAATTGCAAGCAAGTCCTTTAAAACAACTATTGGACTTGCTCTAATTTCTCATTTTCATTTCAACTTCAAAGGTTATTATTTGCAACAAATTCTTACTCCGTAATTTTGTTTGCATCCAACTATGACAATTATCCGTCGTTCGTCCTAATTTTTAAGATGGGTCAAGTATACACCAAATTATATGACAAATGGTAAATATTTTGTTTTATTAGTACCATGTAGTAACATTTAACTCGTTACAAGATTTACAATGGATAATCTGTCGTAAGCAAAACTAATTGATTATTGGCTAACATGGTGGTACAAAAACGAGTTTCATTCTTATAACAACGAACTCTTTATCCTGGTACTCCATATCATTTTAGGCCTCGTGCAAATGCACATCGTTTTAACAAATTGATAGAAATGATAATTTTCATAATGAAAATAAAGTATTTAATTTTATCTGTCTTCTTCATTTATTTGTCTTTTATATTCATTATGAAAATTATTTTAATCAAAGACAAACAAATGAACGTGACGGAGAGAGGATATATAAGAAAATCATGTAGTCATCAAAAGATTACATCAGATTCTTAGCATTCATCCACTCCCCTTTTTTGCTTAGAGGCAACCTAATTTAATCTAGCTTAGAGAGTTAGAGGGGTTTGTCCCTTAAGCACATCGAATATTGAATTTTAAGTGACTCTCGTGATCAATAGTCTGGGATATGCATCCTAAAACCATAGATTCGAGTAAGGGTTTTAAGGGGTGTATGTGTTGAGTAAGGGATGTACGTATTGGGAAACTCCCTTGAAGGACATCCAACCTCGCCCGCACGTAGCGGATTTTACTAAATGTTTGAGTTATACTACGTCGTTTAATGCATCTTGTATATGTTGAAGTTGTATTTAGCATGTGAGGTTAATTTGAAAGCAGTGAATTGCCAATCAGTGAAATAAATTAAAGAACTGGAAATGTAGATTACAAATTACACGGACGGAATACAGCAGATATTCACAATACGACAATTTAGAAAGGTAAACGTAAACTATAAACGAACCCGTGAACAGAAAAGGAAAATAGAAATCGTATATCATAAATTGGACAGATTCGAATCAGTTTCCTTGTAAACTCTTAACACTAATAATATTTGTAGTTTTTAAGAATTTTTTATAGTTTTAATGTTTTTTATTAAACTATTTATTGTTTTAGCGTCCTTTTGAAACTATTTATCATAAATGATTCCACGTCACCAGTTTCTTCGGTGTTGTCACTTCGACAACCGAGCCGCTAGTTGATCTAGCGGCTGCCTACTGCACAAAGACAAAAAAACAGAGCAAGAAACAGAGGAACATCATAATCTACATCTCACTCCAATTGATCAATCCCACCTCCCCCTTCTTGATATCTGTACGAATAATCTTTACTTATTACTCCTATTATAACATTATATATTGCTCCTCTCACCCATTTCTTAAACCCTGTTCCTTTTCATCCTCCATCCTTAATTCTTACTAGATGTAAAGCCCGTGCGATGCACGGGCCACATTTTAGTGACGTTGATAAGGATACCAAGTTGAATGATTGCATAAATATGTGAAACTGTACAACAGTATAGAGTCGAGGTTAAGAGTATGCCTAATAGTAAAGAAATATTATCCATATACCTAAATGTGTTTCAAAGAATTAGAGATAATATATACGTTAAAGATCAAATTAAATTATAGGCATTATATATGGTGCGTTGTAATTAGAATAAAAGACTAATTAAAGTTCCTCGCACATAAATATACGTAGATATAAATACTCACTGGGTAAAATGAGAACATATTACCGTCAACAACGATGAAACATGGGATAAAAAACAAATTTATTCATCAACGCACAAGTTATTATAATGAATGTTGAGCTTAAAGTAACAAGGCCTACCTTTGCTTATTTATAATAGTACAATTATAAATGCATTTGAAATGATAGTAAAGTTCAAAATTACGACTTCATATTTATAATTGTAGTCTTGTAGATACTCTGTTCACCACATTAGAGTCTTAAGATCATGCGATGTGGTTGATAATCTTACTTTCTTAAATTTTTTGTTGATATCTATGGACGAATAATTACTGTTATTTATAATATAGTATTCCATCACCTTCTTATAATTTTCTTCTTATAATTTTTCGTTGTGGGTTAATTTTTTGGTTGATTTCTAAGGATGAACGATTATTCTTATTTATCATAATAAAATAAAGGAAAAGAAAATATATCTACCTGTATTAGGATGATAATAATAATAATAATAATAATAATAATAATAATAATAATAATAATAATAATAATAATAATAATAATAATAATAATAATAATAATTTTATTTTTAATTAATTATTTTAAAATTTTAATTTTATATTTTTAGAATTTCTAAAGAATTGGAGTATAAGATTTTTGGTTTATAGTCTTAAAAATTCTTTTTAAATTCATTTTATGACTCAAAAGATTTTTTTTATTAATATTTAATAATGAATTATTACTCTTATTTATATAATAGAAATCTATGACCTCATTCTAATTTATAATTTTATTTAACTTTATAGTCTAAAGAGATTTTTTAAAACTCGAAAGATTTTTGGTATCTAAAAATGAAGGATTATTACTCTTATTTATATAATAAAATTCTATCACATTATATTATAATTTTTTAATATGAGACAATTTAACTTAAGTTTATATTCATAAGATCATTTTTTTTAAGACTCAAACGATTTTTAGTTTATATCGAAGAACGAATGATTGCTCTTATTTATAATACAAAATTTCATTACCATCATAATTTTTCGATGTGGATAATTTTTTTAAGACTCAAAAGATTATAATCCTACGAGGTCCAACTTTTGTTGTCTTATGAGGCGATAATCATCGGTTTATATAGTGATAATTTTTTAATCCTAAATGGAGTAGGATTGTTTTTTTCTATACAAACTCATGTGTTTTTTTTTTATCTAAATTTCAAAAAAATCGAGTCTGAGTTGGAGTAGGATTTTTTTTCCTATACGAATTTTTATATTCTTTATTAACATAAAAAATATATTAAAAAATTTCGACCAATCAAATCGCTCGAGAAGTTCCTGCTTTATTAATATATATATTGATTCCACTAACCCTAATTCTCCCCCACCCCTACCCAATTTACTACTCTATTGATTGTAGGTTGTGGTGTGCTGAACTTGTTTGTATGATTGATCGGCGGAATGTTGATTCTGTGATCCGTGTTGATTGATTAAATTAGGTTAAATTAACAAAAGAAAGAAGAAAAGAGTATGGTTGTTGGTGTGTTGAGGGTGTAGATGTCCGGATATCAATCAAGGTCGGACAAGAACGATTCCCAGTTTCGAAAACCCGACGGTGGCGGTGGTCGATCTGGTAATGCTTCGAGTCCAACCAGTACTCTTGTTATTAGAACGTTGCCTACATATGGAATGAAGTGGTGTGAGATGAGGGTGATTACGGTGAAAATAAATTGCTCTGTTTTTTGCCTTTCTACAGTAGGCAACTAGCGGCTTGGTTGCCGAAATGAAAAAAACGAAGAAAATGGTGATGTGGACCCATTTAGAATAAATAGTTTCAAAAGGACGCTAAAACAATAAATAGTTTAATAAAAAACATTAAAAAAAAATCAGTTTTTAAACATCAAGCAAATAACTCAATGTTTCCATGCATGCAGGCATGCATAACGTACACATTATTAACACCCATTCAAACATATATGCCTCAAATAAAAATTAATTAAAGTTTCCCCCTTATTTTTCTGTTGATGCAAGAACAATTTTTTGATGCCTCACAATTTCCCTACACTATCTACATCCCTCAATTCTTCATATTTTTCCCTTTGCTTTCATGGATTCCTCACACTTCAAGGTATACTCCCCTATTATTTCTTATCATTTTCCCAAATTCTTATTCATTTCTATTTTACATTTTGTACAACTATTTTTCATTCAACCCATCATAATTGAACTTTAATATTTACATTTTTATCTTATAAATTGTAATTAATTGGTGCAATTTTATATATAAATGATACTCGCATCGGTACATTATTATACTACGTTGATGGTGTTAAGCGGAAATGGAGTTATCTGCTCTTTTAACATCGGCGGGGATCAATATAGGGATTTGCGTAGTGCTATTCTCATTGTATTCTATATTGAGAAAACAACCAAGCAATAGAAGTGTTTACTTTGGACGTAGATTAGCTCAAATTCAATCTTCAAAAGCAATTAATGATCCTTATTGGTATGACAAGTTTGTACCTTCTCCTAGTTGGTTGTTAAAGGCCTGGGCCACCTCCGAGGACGTCATTCTGACCATTGGAGGATTCGATGCTGTCGTCTTCCTCAGGACTCTCGTTTTCAGGTCCATACCTCGTCTATACAAAACACATACACTCCCTCCGAGTTCCTAACATTGACACCTTTGAATTTGAAAGAAATGAGTTGGTAAATGTGAACCACACATTTATGGCCTAAAATGGAAAGTGGCTGAAAAATCAAACTCAGCCCAAAAAGTAATACGTGTCAATGATAGAAACTCGGATGAAGTACAAAACATTCATTTTCGTAATGTACTATTTTGGCTTCGTTCGTTCTCATGTGCATCGTGTTTATATTATTGCAGTATAAGGCTTTTCACGATTGCAGCAATTGTCTGCACTGCGATTGTGCTACCCTTGAACTATTTCGGGCAAAAGATTGAACATAAACATATTTCTGCTGAATCCGTCGAAGTATTTACCACTCAAAATGTCGAAGAAGGCTCCAAATGGTACTCCTATGTATATATGATTAGTACAATTTAATCTGCTAAGAGACGATCTCTCGTTGAACTTACAACATGATGTTTTCAGGCTTTGGGCTCATTGTCTTGCACTATATATTATCTCTTGCTCAGCTTGCATCCTTCTACACTTTGTAAGTTAATTTATTTCTAAATGATACTCCGTACTCTGTATAATTAATGTTTCCTAACGTGGAAGTTATTATTATGGGTACTTTGTTAGGAAAGTAAAAACATAATCAGGAAGAGACTCGCCTATATTAAAGGTTCAACTCGAGATTTGAGTCAATTTGTAGTTCTCGTTCGTGGTATTCCGTGGTCTGAAGAGGAATCGTACAGCAACATACTGAAGAATTATTTTGAGAAATATTATCCATCGTCTTATGTTTCACATCAGATGGTTTATCATTGTGGTAAAATTCAGAAGCTAATGGTACACATTCATATTTTATTTGTTTAACTAACACAACATACATGCATACGCGCTAACTCTGATACCATGTTATATATTCTGTTACTCGTCATATTTTAACAGGGAAATGTGAAGGAGATGTACGATGTTCTGTATCACCAAGATACCATTCCAAGTTGTCGATCTTGTGGTTTTCGTAGAGGGCGTACAAATGTGTTCAATGTTGTTGTAGATGATGAGCCTGAAATGACCGATAAAAAGAAAATGGATTTTCTTACTCTTGATTTGAATGACAGAGGAAAGGTAAGACGATCCTATTAATTAGGAAATGAAGTTTATTTCCGATGATTTTCTACTTCCTGAATGAACCAAACGAGCTGAGCCCTTAATCTTGGCAGGAATGTGCGGCTGCATTTGTGATATTTAGAAGCCGGTATGGTGCATCATGCGCGGCAAGGGCCCTTCAATCATCGAACCCAATGGTATGGGTCACACAACTGGCACCGGAGCCTCGTGATGTTTATTGGCAAAACCTTGAAATTCCATACAAACAGTTCTGGTTGCGTAGAATATCGACGTTTCTAGCGACTGCTGTTTTCTTGGTCTTCTTTCTTGCACCTGTTGCTCTTGTCCAAAGTTTAGCTAATTTAGCACAGTTACAACAGATGTTTCCTTTCTTGAGAGGATTATTGAAAAAGTAAGTATCTTAATTACGAGTCCTAAGTACTCCACGTGCTAGTATCTAGACCTGCCAAACTGGTCAACCGGGTCAGACCATTTTCAGGATTCATGTCAGTCTGGAGTTTGGGTTCGGATCATTTTCTGAATTAATTGCTACTTTGGTATCAGGAAATATATGAGCCAGTTGATAACAGGATACCTACCCAGTGTGATTTTGGTGTTGTTTTTCTACACTGTCCCGCCAATGATGACGTTATTTTCGACTATTGAGGGGTCGATATCTCGAAGCGAGAGGAAAAGGGCGGCCTGCTGTAAAGTCTTGTCATTCACCATTTGGAACGTATTCTTCGTTAACATTGCATCTGGGACTCTGCTCAATAAGTTGGATGTGTTTTCGGAACCTAAACTGATACCCTTACAATTAGCATCAAGTGCAGTGCCTGCTGCTGTAAGTTTTTTTATTTCTTCACCCCATATCAGAAAACTCTCACCACTCGAGCTGACTCTTGTTCTTTTTACGTCTGCAGGTTAAATTCTTTATGACTTACGTCTTGACTTCAGGGTGGACGGGTTTAGCATGCGAACTTGTGCAACTATTTCCTCTCATGTGTAACTTTATATACAAGTTCATACTTATGAAGAACTACAGTCCATATGATGAAGGCCTCACTTTCCCCTATCATACCGAACTTCCAAGAGTTCTCTTATTCGGACTTCTTGGTCTCAACTTCGCTGTACTCGCGCCTTTGATCATCCCGTTGCTACTCGTTTATTACTGTCTTGCTTATCTTGTGTATCGTAACCAGGTACATGCGCCTGCTGCTTTACCATCTTCACTTGAATTCCTATCTAATCTAATCTGCACCCAATGAAGTTCTGTGTTTGCAAATATATTTGCAGATGCTGAATGTGTACATCACGGAGTACGACACTGGAGGTCGGTATTGGCCCATAGTTCACACCTCAACAATATTCTCTTTGGTTCTGGCACAAATTATCGTCATGGGTCTCTTTGCTTTGAAAAAATCCACTGTCTGCTTGGGTTTCACTGTTCCCTTGACCATTTTGACGGTTCTGTACAACGAGTACAGCAGACGCCGATTTCAGCCTGTGTTTCATGACATCGCTGCAGAGGTAACCCTTCAACATTCACCTTCCTTCCTACAAATAAAGCACCAACTAAAGAATGCAAAATTGGTTTGTGATTGCAGGTTCTCATTGATTTGGACCAGGAAGATGAAAGAAGCGGGCAGATGGAGGAGATACATCAACAAGTCCAGGCTGCTTATTGTCAGCTCGACTGGTTTACTTACGGTTCCACCAGGTTAAAACTGCCACACGCATCTGACGATGATGATTGCTGGAGACGATACACACAAGAACTTAAACCAGGTTTCTCATTGCCTTATTATATACACGCCCGTCTAATAACTGTCGCCATTAAATTCTTTCTTGTCATTATTGAAATTAATTTGATGTTGCAGGAGGTGAGTTCAGCCGAGAACTTCGAGCAAGTGGATACAGTAAAGAACTTCGTGCAACTGAGCATAGTCGAGCAATTAGAGTTGGTGAACCCATCCAAGTTGATAGAAAGCTGCCTCCAACCCAGACTACAGATGTTAAACCGAAGTCATAGTACAAAGTCAATTGTGTCTTAAAACGGTTTTTCATTTTCCACGTCCACATGATGACCGGGGGCAGGAAAGGTTGAAGCAGTGAAGCACTTGATGGCATATAAGACACATGAGGATTCATAACAGGCGATGAACATGCGTGGGGGATGAAATTGTAAACTGCAGCGAAAGGATTGGAGGAACAGGTCGAGTTGATATCACTGAAGACAGTAGTTCGAAGTACTCTAGCAAAATTATTGTGGTTGTGAGCATAACATAAAGTGAGAAACACACGACTTGTGACTTGTGAGATTAACACAAAGAGAACCTCGGATGTATGATTTAAGTCATTTCACGAGTCGGCCTATCGATTCAGAGAAAATATTAATGTGTACTTCAGAAGTCGGAACATTAACATACCGTAAAACTGGATGACTCTTGTTGAGAAAGCAGCAAAAAAAACTGTATTGATTACATTTCCTGCAGGCTGCAGGTGACGATGAAAGAGATACACAACTTTACTAAGACAGGAGTTTTCCGCCTAGCGCTTGATAAAGAGATTCTGTATGTAACACGTTAAAGGCTCGAATTTCTATTCCCCTTGTGAACATACAGTCCTCGCACCTCACATTTTGGATCAAAAAATAACATATCTTCACTACAAGACATCCATCTATCAACATCTTCACATCCTGCACGAATCTATGATCCCTGTGCTACATTGAAGGGAGATAAACCTCTCACTACCAAACGACCAGATAACCACCCAAACCGCGAAGGCCTCTAGTCGAAAGGACCGGGTCGGAATGGACCCAAAACGGCGCAATCCAAACATGACCTGACCTGAAGCCTCTACCCAAACGATTCATTTGTCACGTCTACTTATGAAGTGAATCCAGAATCTACCACATTGAAGGGACATAAACTTGCTCCTTGAGGTTTTGTGTGGCGCTTTCAGTGGGAAAGCCTCTCACAGCCCCAATTGTCCACTGTGCTATAATCCCGGCAGCAATGGCAAATCGAAGCTGTCTATCCAAAACATCCTGATCTTCATACATCTCGGGATGAGTGATCAGCTTCCTCATAATCCCAGCCACAATTGCATCCCCAGACCCCGTTCTGTCACATGTAAACGGGGTTATCAACACATCCTCTGTTCCAATCACCACACCGTCAAATAATGGAGAATAATAATGAATCCTCAGGGTCCCGTCTGTGACAAAGAGGAACTTAAGCTTGTCATGCCATAATGGGGATATTTCCTCACGCGTATAATGATAATAATCCCGCCTGTCTTTGGTTTGATCATAATTTTCTGCGTAGTATTGAGGTCGGTAATTTCTTTTCCTCTCGTAGTGATCTTCATCTAGAAGGAACTCTAGCTCTTGCCTGCTTACCTCAATGATGTCGGCTTCATTCCATGCTTTCTTGATAATCTCTTTGGTCTCGTCACGAGATTTCCACAAAGGTAAGGGAAGATTCAAATCAAAGAAGATTAGACCCCCAAATTTCTTGGACAAATTAATAGCTTTGAAAAGGGTGGAGTTCATGGACGGTGATGTCAAGACTTCTGAATTGAAATGAAAGATTCTCGCCTGCAAAGGCCATCATATGCACGAAAAATCAGTGATACTAATTGTTGAGCACCCTTCAACCACATAAGTATCATCAATTCCGTTCTAATGTTCTGAAGAAAGTTAAAACTACTAAAGAAAGCATATTCTGCAAATGCACACTATACAATTTACTACTCCGTATAGAACAGGCTGCAAGCATAACTAGTTTGGCTATAAAATTCGTCTCAAGTAATGTTTTGACGATTACTCATGATTATAAATGCACTAGCGTAATAAGTTCATAATCTAACCAATTGAAAACCCACCACACTTAGTTTATTCTTTACAGACTACAGTCCAGTAGTCCACCATGGATGTTCTCTACATGTCTACAAACATACGCCACAAACATCACCATGTTGATCATAATGAATACGGAGTACCAAATTTAATGCACAATAAAACCCTTCACAGTCCTAAAGTAAATGTACCCTTGATCACAATCCTCATCTTGAATGTCGGTCAAAAAACCAATCGCATTTACTGATAAACTTCTGAAATCATGGTCAGACTTAGAGATAAAACAGAAGTTCATGGTATTCTAGGAATTCTGCTTTTAAGCTCATAGGTCTTGTTCTATTCGGCTGAAGTGGGTTTAACCTAATGGGCTGACTGAAAGAAGTTGAAAAAGACGGGGCCTTAACACAATTACAACTACAACAACATTGGTTATGAATTCAGGCGAAACCATACAGCTGAAAAAGGCGTGGCCTTAACACAATTACAATTACAACAACATTGGTTATGAATTCAGGCGAAACCATACAGCTGAAAAGAACGGGGCCTTAACACAACGACAATTACAATTACGAGAACATTATTAAGGAATAACGGGTGAAATTATACCTCTTTAAGAACAGATAAGTTCAATTCAGAGTGATGCAAGGCATCCTCAGCAGATTCTTTAACCAATTCCATCATCATCCTCCCATCATCACAAAACTTAAGCTTCATAAAAGAACAAGCTGTTTTAAAATTAGCATCAAATTTAACAGACCTGGTTTGAACTCTCTCCTGATTCATCATAAGAACCAACTCCTCCCCAAACTCATCCTTCCCAACCTTCCCCATAACCTCGGCCCGACCGCCTAATCGAACATGGGAAATCGCCACATTCGACACCGGTCCACCCGGAGCCCGCCCGAATTCAGGCGGGTTCCACTGCATCATTTTCCACTGTGAGTACATGTCAGGGTGCATTCGTTGCTCTGAAACCCTAACACTTGGTACAAACTCCTTTTGCACTGCCCCAAAACAGCATACTAGAGGTGGGTCCAAGTATGGGAAATCCATCCCATCATCGAAATCGTCGGCTAAGTCCGAATCCGGGTTCGACCCATTTTCAAAGTCGGAGTTTTGGGAGGACCCTTTTGATTTTTTCTTGGTTGTTGTTGGTGGTGGATTGATTTTGGTTGTTTTTGTGGTGCTCTTTGGTGGTCTGCCGCGGCGTTTAGGGGTTGTTTCAGGGGCGACATTGTTGGAGTTTGAGGAAGCTTGAAGAATGGTGGAAATTGGAAGGGAGTTTGTTGGGAAAAGGGGGGTTTTGGGAGAGAGGAAGGAAGAATTGGGGATTGGAGAAACAAGGAGAATCGCCATGGATGATTGGGGTTTATTTAGGGTTTATACCATTATCCGAATTTGCAGGTCCCTAAAGAAATTTGTCACTGGATAACTTCAAAGTTGAAACCATATCAATCAAAAAGAAATTTGTTTTCATCCTACACTTTACCTTTATCTTTGCACTCATGGTGAAAACACCGTACATGGTAAATACTTTGTATGTTTGTATCGAGGAATTTGAAGGGAAATGGACGGAAGGGAAAGGAGAAGATACAATCCTTTCTTTCAATGACAAATCATTGAGATCGGGTTTCAATTTTTCAGAAACACATTCTTTACTTTTTTTTTTTTTTTAATTTCGTTCTTCAATTTCTAATCCAAAACAGTTTCCACCTCAGATTAAACTTTTAGGTTAATCTAATTTCACTTTCTAAATATGTTAAATATATTAATTACTGTTTATTACTGTATATGTTTAACTTGTTAATTAAGCTAATTTCACTTTCTAAGTTTTTGATTTTGTGCTTTTCATACTCTTTTTGGTGGATTTTGAGTTCCGATTCTATTGACTTACTTCGATAAGATTATTTTGTATGATTTTCGCACATTATCTTGCTAATGTTATTGTTCTTAGTAATCTTGAGTACATGTTTCGATGCAGTATTTGAATAAAACAACTCCTCCGTACATTATATTCTAATGAACAGAAAATGAATACTCCGTAGTTGGTATATCGACAAGCCTCCATTTTCGAAAACATTTGACCGGTTACTTGCGAATTGAAGGCGGAAGGTTCAATTTTCCAGTCATAGAGAAAGGAAACAGAGAGAATCTGCAATAGAACAATTAAGCCCTAGACTATGCCAAAGTTGATAGATATGCCTGGCAACATGATTAGCAAACATAGGAGTATTAGATTTCCACCAGTCCATGTTCTCCTTACAAGCTACTACAAATATACAAAAGCTTGCTACGTACTTTTTTCCATCTTCACAAAAGTTTTCTGTACATTCTTCCAAAATACCGAGAATTTCAGCTTCCATGGCGCTTTTCCATGTCGGGATGCAAATCATCACTCCTGACAAAACAAGAACAGCACAGATTTTAGTTTAGTACGACGTACTATTTGGCTTCATTTCATTATATTCCGATGAAAAGGAAGTAGATAGATTTCGGTGAAACTAATGCTAAAACAAGAAACTTTATTGTTACCTTTTAGCTAGGGCAGCCATTCTTCAGGTTATTTCTTCTTCATTCCATGGCCTCATCCTCATCCTCATTGCTGTCATTGGATTGCGATTCGTCCTTCACAGATGCATCCTGTTGATATTGAGCATATGAACAAAAACAACAGTAGAAAAAAGTACAGAAATTTGATGGGTAGGGTAACCCTGGCCTGTGCAAGATATCGCTCGCTACCTGTTTATTACTTTGATATGTTTCTAACTCCTTTGTATATTCAGCCTGTTTTGTTTTGGCCAATTCAACGAAAGGGGCCTTCTCCTGATCAAGGACGATCGATCCACATAAATTTTAGATTCAACAACAAAGTTCTACGGAGTACAAAACAACAAACAATAGACGGAAATTTCAATATAGCAACACTCACAAGAGACGACATAGCTCTCCACTTCTCTGAACCAGATGCCTATATCAAATCCAAAAACAAACAAGAAAGAAAATGCCGTTAGTAGACATGTCAAATGGATTCGAAGGGTGGGAATCGATTTAGAATTGTGAGGCAGCTGACAGATGTGTTAGATAACCAGGACTCGAACTCGTGACATTTGATCACGTTGGCTCTCATACGAGGTTAGATTTACATCATATTATAGAACACGACCGAAAATGTGGCTATAACACTCACAATGATGTCCTTATTGGGAATGTGCTCCACTTTATTATGCTTCCGGAACTCCTCCCTGCATGCAGAAAAGGATACAAATTATATCATGAATATTATGAAGACAAAAAAAGACATAATCAATGTCGAAGCATATATATTGACACATACATGAAGATTACAAAGGAATTTTTCGGCCTCTTTGGCTTCATATTAGTATCGTTACTTGCCTCTCCTTCTGCAGCTACTTTCTTCAACAACCTACTCAAAGGCCAAAGGGTAGTAGTACTTATAAATTATACTCGTAATCAAGTACTTTATTAAACTATAATTTCGTGGAAAAAAATGAAAATTACTTTGAAACGACAATCTATATCAATAGATGAGTTGAGCTTTCGTGTATGAGACAATCAACTTACTTGCTGACATTTGGCGTGACATTCGAGGTTAATCTACTTTCGTGTTCTGCATAAAAAATGATGGTAAGGCTGAATACATAGCACGAATAACATGCTTAAATTTAGTGATCATAAGAAAATATTGTGCACATTGAGTACCTGTTTCTTCCAGTCTTCTTCTCTTTACATGTTGGGAAGCGTTAGGAGTCGATGGTGCTAATTCCTGCACAGCGGAAACACAGCGCTTGGAGAGATGTCGGCCATCATTTGATGACAATGCAGAAGCAAGAAAGGCCTCATCCTCTGGCAAAAACTCCATATTCTCCCTTGTAAGAAGAAACTGAATCGACTGCTCTTCAAATTCATGCAGGAAACCCATGTAGATCAAATCTCTAAGCTCGTTAACCGTAGTTACACTTTCTAGGGGTAACAACCCCTCAGCAATTTCTACAGCGAAGAAGTTCACAAACTTTGCACCGGCCTTGTGATTTTCACAACAAAATGACCCGTCAACGAACAGCCTTTGAGATTTCTTGTCCCAATGCACCAACTTCTCCACATCCCTCTGGATGCGTGTATTACCAGCTAAATGCAATTGATACAGAACCCGTATGTCCTGGTTACTTTTGAAAACCGAAAGGTTCAGCAATGAGCGTACAACGTCATGTCTATCCTTTTTTTGCATGTGAAGCTTACATGTAAAAAATCCCAATATTATTTCGAAAAGACCTTTGAGAATGAGCTTCTTTTTTAGATCAGCTTCCTCGGATTGATCCAAAGGCTGATGAATTTCGATGCTGCATTTTACAGACTTGGATAATTTTCTCACCCCTAAAGCATCATAGACAGCAGATAACTTTTGCGGATTGACAATGGAGAACATACGGGTACTAGGTAACCAAACAAACGAAGGAGAATCTGCACCACCAACTGTAAATATGTTTTTTAGCCAAACATCATCGGGTATCAACGCTTGTTCTTTTGCAACAAGAAGACTGAAGCCTCCCTGCGGTGAAGAAGTGGTGGGCACCATAACCATATTCTTCTTTAGAGTAACCCCAATATCTGTATTCCAATTCTTGAGAATGTAAGACCAAAAGAAGCAGCACTCGGTATCTGAAATCGCATGGTCTTCCTTTGATTCCCACAGCTTCCAAATTTCCAAGTAGTGACTCGTCGAGGGCGATCCTATGACTCCAAATGCGGAGCTGAAGAATGGTAGCAGCTCAACGTCGTAGTAGTTATCAAGGGAAAATAATATAGGAGAAAAATGCTGAGCTTTATCCCTAACAACGCAAAGGCTAGAGTCGACCCATTTCCCCTTGATGGATGATGCATCTTTTTCAGGAATCCATATCTTCCAATTATCGCCTCCATCTGTCTGTGATTCCGGTTTCCATTGGAACTCCTTGAGAAAGCGATAAATCCGCTTAATGGGAAGGGTTTCATCCAGGTGTGGAAGAGACTGAGAGAGCGCCGTGCAAACCTCCATGGGGTCAAACTTCACACCTATTTCTTTAAGTTGGTCGACGTAATCAGACATCTCCTCACCATAGTATTTATCATCAAGGAATGCAGCGTCTAAAGGGTCGAGCATGTCTCTCCAATGCCCATCGAAATAGAAGCAGTCCTCTGGTAATCTGAATTGTCCACGACTGGTCTTAAGGAGCTCACTTTTCTTCAAGTTTTCAATGAAAGGCTTGATATGCGGATTAATATTGTCGCTGATACCATCAGCAGCCATCATTTCTTTCAAACAAAATAGCAGCGAAAGAGTACCGTCAGCTGTCAAAAGCTCTTTGTCAATCAGTCTGGTCAGCCCTATGGAAACCAGAGTCGCACCGTCTTTCAAGCTGCTTACCACTCCCAACATCTTTAGTTCGTCTCTTAGAGAATATATCGATATTCCATAATGACAATCATCGATTAATGGAAGATCCACGAACTGTGAAATCGATGCCCACTTTGAATTGAAGAGTATCGATGCATTAGGCCTCTTGAAACCATGACGGGTCTTCAAAATTTCTTCAACGCTTAGTAACTGGCAGAGATAGTTTAGTTCCGAAGACATGGTTTCCTTCATGTTTGAAACACAATGAAGAAGGGCAATCAAATGAGTAGGATCGGCCGAAGGCAGACGTATTTTCAATTCACTGACAACTATGTTCATTACATCGGTAAACTCAACAGCAACTCCCAATGCTTTCAGTTCAGGTTTATATGAGCCGACTTCATTTCCATAAAATTCAAAATCAATCAGCGGGACCTTAGCAACATTGAGGAGACACGCCCACGTTGGTTCGTACAGGACTGAGTCCGAGGAACGTTTAAACCCTGCAGTTGTTTTTAACCATGGATACTCCTGCAGCCTCTCAATAAAGGAAGTATCCTGAGACTTCAAGTTTCTTAAGCACTTAAGTATTAAGAAACCACAATGAGGAGACGTCAAGGTTGAAGGGGTTTTGGGAAAAGAAAGATTTTTTGGTGTCAGTGAAAACATATCTGATTCAAATTTGATTCCCAGTAGCTTGAGTTCGTCAACAAATGAAGAAAGTTTTCCACCATAGTACTTGCTATCAATTATATGTAGTTCAGTCACTATTCCCGCTGCTTCAGCTACTGATTCTGATTGTAAAAATACCGATTCCCTTGGAGAAGCATACCCTTTGAAAGTCTTCAACCATCTTCCCGCACTCATGACGTCTAACCATTCGTTCTCTAGCAACTGCCTAGCCTTCAAAAAGCCCATGAACATAAAAAGTGTAAAAGCAGTAGCTCTGCTCATTGGGGAAGAAGATAGTTGCTCAAAATGGTCCATGACGATCTCCTGCACGCCATTTACACCACATCGAACCCCAAGAAACTGTAGTTCACCTGTGTATAAACCTATCCTTTCGCCGTAGAAATTTTCATCCAAAATTGAATACCCAAAAAGCCCATCTTTTACTATTTGAAGAATTGCTTTTCCGGTTTCGTTCGGGATGGTGCAATTGCGTGGACAGTCGACACCAGAAGTAGTCTTGAACCATTTGCCAATGCGAATGCTACGAGTGAAATTTTCAGGTATATAAAATCCCATGGTTTTATGAAACCGGATCCAGTCAAGAAGTAGAAAAGCTTGTTCACTTGTTAATTGGCAGGAAGCAACCTGCAAAGACATGTCAGGAGGTTTTAACTCAGGCAGATCTCGAGCATTGGCATGAGACGTCAAAAATTTCAGAAGCACTTCCTCAGGCGTATGTTCACCAGCAAAATCACCTGTTGTATCATAAACCTTCCCTATGTCAACGTAATACATTCTTACAAATGGATTACTTTCTCCAAGTAACTTCGCCCACCTACTGCCTGCTGAGGGTACAAGTGTCTGATTTCTTTGGACCCTGAGAATTCCAGAGCCGTCAATGATAGGCATGCTTCGTATGACAGATGAAACCTCTGAATCGGTAAGGAAGTTCTTCTGGTGAGAATGGTAAAGGAAGTGAACAAAATTAATCGAAGTATGTGAATCCACTTCTGCACGTGACATATATTGACCCAACTGAACGCTATACTCGAAAGCAGTGCAAGGCTCCACCCCACCGTACAAGGAAAGCCAATTGAAAACCTTGCGACTGTACTTGTGCTTTGTTAGAGCAACCTGGACAGAATACGGTAAAAAGAATGTCTTGTTTGGGCAGATGAAGATTCGATTGCATTTGTGCAACCATGCATGTAGTTCTGATTGGACCGCATACTTTATTTCTGTACGATCACAGTTTTTAGCAAGAGAACGCAATTCCACCTCGCCCAACTCGTTTGAGAACTTCAGAAGTGGAAATTTGCTAATAGTATCAGGATATTTCACATACTGCGTCACAAAGAATAGCAGATCGACGTACAGTTCATCAGAGGCTTGGTTAACAAGGTCACAAGCAGCGATGCATTTTTCATACCAATCATCTCGACTACTAACAGAGAGAAACTCCAGACTGAGATTATACTTCTCATCATCTAACAAAGAATGCACAGGGAAATGTTTCAGGGAAGAAATGTTGACCAAAGAAACCCCAGACTTCTTCAACTTGGACAAAATATGTCGGAAACGTGGGAGGATCCTCACTGTCAAATCAGGTTTGCAAAAAACCATCTCATAGCTGAAAGTTTCGCAAGGTATGATTGCGTAATTACTCAGACTCTTCTGGATTTTGTCCCTAACTATGTTGAGTTCAGGGAACGGTGAAGTCTTTGTTGGTAGGAACTCGAAGGCTTGTGCAGCTGTAAACACCGGAGAACCTTCTTTGACACATGATCTGAACGCATTGACGTACGCCTGAGACACACAACCAAGAATCCCTCGGTTCCACTTGTTGTCAAACATAATAGTCTCCCGAGAAGAAGCAAGGATAAAATCAGCCTGAATCACAAACGGAAAGTTCGTGACCATTGAGGTGGGGAGGAAAGCAAAGACTCCGATTGAAGAAGTTCCTCTTTGTAGCCTGTTTCCAAATGGGAATGCAAGTGAGATTACCCATTTTTCGACTTGATTCCTTCCAGCAACTCTCGCTTCTTCCTTCACTGGGAATGCCTGTCTCCACATATAATACTGGCATTTCTCTTCAGGCCCATCCGGCTTATCCTTCACAGATAGATGCACAACCCGTGAGTCAGCATCTTTATCTCTTGAAACAACGTGATTGGTTTCATTGACGATTGATATAGCAGTCAAACTGTTAGCACTCTTTGACATTGCACTATCTGCGTGTACATAAAGCCGTTTCAGCTTGTTGAGGAAGAGAAGTAGCTCGGGATGAAGTGTGGACAATTCCTCCTTCACCGACTTCACCTTGTCTTCTTTTAATGGGAGGATGATTGCTGTTGTGGGTAAATCTTCCAACCCGTAGATGTCGTGTATCTTTGAAACAAAAGAGAGGTCGGAAATCCATTCAGGTACTATGTACCCAATACCACAACTCTTGTCGGGTTCTTCATTAAACTTGACCTTGTAGCCATTGCTAATAATGTGAGGTTGCTTACTAACCAAGAAAACACTCTTGAATCCGATTCCTGTAGTCGATTCACGCATATTAGTGTCCAATCCTTTCTACTCAAAAACTCCTAACACAGAAAAAATGATAACGATTATAACTACGGAGTATAGTAATAAGAGTGGAATGAAATTAACACCTTTTTCACCAATAAAGCCTTGGTCTTTTTTCCCTTTCTTTGTCGATCTACCCACGCTGCAAATGGAGTCCATGTTTTGCCTTGAAAAACCAACTTCATTGTTAAAAATAAGGAGGGTTTCTGTAGCACCACAACCCGTTATATCCTGGGTTGTCATTACGAATTCTAGTGTGGGTTCAACATCTTCTTCGTAAGTGTTATCCTCTGCATTCTGGAAAACAACAAAGCATAACAATTACTAGTCCGTCCATTCTGTACACACAAATTGTGGATCTTGAAAAATGTAACAAGCCTCGGAACAGCAATCTAGTCTTTATGAAAACTAATTTAACAGCATAAAATATAATCAAGGTCAAAAATCTTGGTGTCTGTATACATACACATCAACATGAATAAGGTGACTCATATGCACGAATCTTCAAATCAGTCAAGTCTAACTACTTCGCAAAGGTCTTGCTAGTTAATACAAGCAATCTATATATGTCACTTACGACTAGACTTAGCAACGTTGATTCAACCCAAATATATACCTAGACGTGATAAGGCTCATCGAGTCATCGATACACAAAATGACATAACCCGAAATCCAAATTGACTCGACCCAAGTGACACTATCCATAATTATACCATGACCCACAGTGATTAGTTCTAGGTCATACTTATTACTCCATGTTATATACGGAGTACATTAATGTGAATGTCTCATTGTCAACGAAATTAGAACATAGTAGAAGTAGTATTATTACACATGAGATCGTGGTCTTACACTATAAATTGTGTTTTCTATAAGGTCCGTTTGACAAAAAGCGACTTTTGAGTCAACGAAATTCTACCCGTTGCCTCTCATTTTGAAAAATATCAAAACGTGAGCAAGTCGATAGGTTGTCGACCTACTTAACGACTTTGTCCCAAACCTGTTATTCCTGAAACACGATTCTTCGTTCACCCATGCATTTTCACTAAGTACTACGTAGTTTGCTAGTTGTTAAGATTTTCCACATTAATTAGAAAAAGGTTTTTATGATGTGTGGCCAGTGGTACATCTAATTAAGAGAGAATTTACAAAGATTAATTCTATAAACAAGGTGATTATGAGTTTATTAAGTTTCAATTTATCATGATACTCCATTGTTGCAAATACTACTAATAGTTGTACAAAAGATTTCCCTTACCTAGCCTGAAAATAACACCACTTAACAGTTAGCCCCAATTAGACCCAGGCAAACGGGTTAACAGGGTCAGGTACAAGTCAAATCATTTCTGGTTCGCTATTTTCAACTTTTTTTAGGGATACCGACTCTTTTTTCTATAATAATACTTTCTCTAAAGTTGGAGGAAGTAATAATAGTTGGGTCGAACTCAGATTTTTAGTTTGGGTGTCGGGTCGAGTCAGTTTTGCTAGGTTAGCCCCAATGTCGTAATTCCTGCCCTGATCTCCATACTTGTGAGAAAAAAGACGCAATGTACAATCGTTCTACAATACGACAACAAGTAGAAATAAATATTCAGGGCTCGAAATAGAAAATGAACTAGAATTGGAAGAGAATTGTGTCATTTTATGGTAAAAGAGAGAGGAGGTCCCCATTGGGGAGTACTCTTTCTTCCTCCAAATAGGCTAGATCATCCTCATTTTCTATTTCTGCTTAGCATTATCACTGTTCTCCGCCATTTTCTAGTTAATTTTTGAACTATTACCATGTAATCATTAACCTCATCCCAAATAAGGAAAAAAAAATATATTAATTTAGGTTAAATATGACGGCATTAACTTAAATAATGACTGTTTTTTAGTAAGAAATGAGAAACTTTTTGTGATTTGACATCTTGAACCCCATCCAACAATTTAACACCTTTCATTACCCATTTCTTAATTTATGTGCCATTATGAAATGGGAAAATCTTAGTGGTGGGGAGGGAGTACGGAGTATATACACAATAATTACTGGGCGGTTAAAAACACAGACAGATCGAGGGTAAAGAAAAAAAAGAGATTAATTTCAGAAAAGAAGAAGGTAAAATAAAAGACTAAAAAAAGGAGATGCAAGTAGTGAGTTGAGATTATGGAATAAAACAAAGCCAGCTACCTGAAGAAGCTCCATTATGAAATGGACGTCTTTGGTATAAAGCTCAGCAGATAAAGAAGTAACAGCATGATGCAAGTCCGATGTTAACGGGTTTGGTTCACTTGCTCCGATTGAAAACTTCTTCTTTCTAATATCGTCTTCGATGTGCAATCTTGCTTCCTTCTCCATGCCCATTTTCTTTGAAGCTTTTTTCTGGTACTGGAATTTAATCTTCTTCTTCATCTAAACTTACTTTGAATAACTACTGCTTAGCTTCAGCTTCTATTCTATGGAGTGGAGTGGAATGGAATGCTGCATGTAGAAATTAAATCAAGGGGGTTATCGGGTTTTAATTACCCCATTACTTTCTTCGTTCCATTTGACTGTCTGCATTCGTTTTTTTTATACTATTTATAGGTCGATGAAATCGTTAATATAACTTGTAATATACTCCGTATAAGATTAAATACAGTCACGTGAGATCTTGTTTAAATTGTCTAATCGAGTACGTTATAAATATTTAATTTTTTGAAATACGTAACTAAATATATAGATAAAAGAAAACGTGCATGGACAAATATGAAAAAATAAACGCAAACAATCAAATGGAACGGAGGATTGAACGGAGGGAGGGAGGGAGTATTACGTCTACTGTAATAAAGTCTTACGATTTGATGGTTTCAGGCTACTTAATGACTCGTCAAATCAATACTCTTCATTTATTTATTTACATTTGTTTTTGGTTTAACAAGAAAAAAAAAGAAACGTGTTGCAGACTTGGAGCTAGTAGTCTACGTGATATATATATATATATATATATATATATATATATATATATATATATATATATATATATATATATATTCACAGCTACGTAATCATGTTTTTATCCCATTTCAATCGAGTAAATGGCTGACATAATTTTTGTGTTTGCAACATTTACATTTTTGAACGAAGGCGAGCGCGCAATGCTGTGATGTGATGTACAACGCTGCCCGATCGAGTTACTCTGACATTCTCCTTGAACTCGATTGAGTGACTATCGTAGAGTTCTCTGATCACTTTCTAAGGGTTTACTAGATCAAATCCCTTTCCTTGGACTCGATCGAGTGACCTTCTTTTTGGACCGCTCAACTTATTTCGTTCACACTTCTTTTGGCCCAAATTTTTTTCTTATTTATTCCTATTAGGACGAGACAATCGGGACATTTTTCATTATTCGATTTTCTTAGTTTAGTACGTACTCATTATTTAGTTAGAGAGATTTCTTAGTTTCGTTTTACGTACTTTTTACGCTAATATGCACACTAAGAAATCAATCAAAATGATACTTATTCTCTAAGTATATGGTAAATACGAGTATGAATTATAATTTCAATTGATTTTGACAATATCATCCTCTATGTACTAAGAGAATAACACTTACTAAAAAAAAATTCCTCGAAAATGAACTAATTTTTAAATAAAAAAGTAAGAGAAAATACAAAATATATTCAATGGATATGCCTTGAATATCTTAAAAAGAGAAAGATATCATTTATAAAATTATTATCCACCACATATTGAAGGGAGTTCCCCGACATGCTAGCTACTAAAAAATCATTATTATACATTTTTTTAATAAATATTTATATATTACGGTTTATTGAAGATAAAAGTGAATATCTCTAATTACGAGATAACATATACGTACGGAGTATTAACATTATGTTCAGTAAAATCCACATTAAATGACATTTCAAACACTCAATTATCTTGATTAATTTTTGTAGTTTCAAAAATATTCTTATATAAAAGTACACGGTCGTCGGTTGGTTGATGCATGTAAAATTAAAATATTGTATTCCCAATTTTAAATCTAAGAATAAATATACTATAAAATAAATTTATTATTAATACTGTGCATAATTGCACGGGTTTATTGATTCCTTAATGACCGTATTAACGTGTCAGTTGACACACATTAGAAAAAACATTAATATATAAATGAAATATTTTTTTTTATCTAATAATATTGGAGTATTATATTACCGAGTACGAGTATCTTGTAATTTGTTAAGAAACTTTATAATGATTTGAATATATAAGAGAATATATTTTGATTCAAGACGATTGATTTTGTGTTTTAAAAAAAACTTTTAATCATAGGCAAAAATTATAAAATATATTATTATTATTAGGTTTGTAAAATAATATACGGAGTATTCGTTAAAATATTACTAATATAGATATTAAATGAGATTGCTCGACTCCCTTTATTATCATTGATTGACTTTTTTTTTTATTTCCCAAATAAAAATAAAAATATTATCACTAAATAAAACATTCTAAATGTACTTACTGAGTTTCTTGAGAAGCGGTTTTATATTTAGGAAACGGTTAAGACTTAAGAATCAATAGAAAACCGGTTATATTAAAACCGATTAAGAGTCAATCGAATCAAGTAGTACTCGAAAATTTAAAATTAGATTAATTAAGTAAAAAATTAAAATTATTAAAATAATAATTAACGAGAGATAAAAGGGTAAAATCAAGTACACTCTCCGAGTTCTTATTATTGTCCCACATTTCTTTTTGGGATTAGTTTGATTTTTGTCTCACTTTTCTTTTTAGGTTATCAATGTGTGGTTCACAATTAATCTCCAATTTCTCTCTGTGGACAATAATAGGAGCTCGGATGGAACGACGCCGGTGTCATGGATGTACTCATGTAGCGTTCTATAGAAGCATTATTTACTCAAAGTAGTTTAGTTGAAGAAGAAAGAAGATAAAAGAAGTTTGTGTAGCACCAAAAACATCCTTCACGCAAATTCGGCATGGAAAGTGAATTAGCAAGATTGCACATCGAAGACATTAGAAAGCACAAGTTTTCAATCGGAGCAAGTCATCCAAACCCGTTAACATCGGACCTGCATCATGCTGTTACTTCTTTATCTGCTGAACTCTATACTAAAGACGTCCATTTCCTCATGGAACTTCTTCAGGTTTATTTTATGCCCTAATCTTATTAGTTCACTTGCATCTTCTTTTACTTTCATTCCTGCATTTATTTTCCCTTTTTCCATACTAATTTTTCTTCATCTCTTTCTGGATTTCACTTTACTGAAATTAAACATGCATTTTTTTTTTTTTTTTTCCCTGTGTTTTTTTAAAAAAATCTATTTTCCTAGTAATTATTGTGTACATTCTACATAGTGTTCTTTCCGTCTTGTTGACTTGTTTGTCTTTGATTAAAAAAATGATAACTTTAGGTTAGATGAAGGAGTATCACTAAGTAATTTTCGCAAAACATTTGACACTTGTAAGACCACTTGCCCCCGTCTCAAGGTTACGACGGACAGTGTCGTCACAAATAAGAATTTGCCCACCGGTAGAACGATTGTACACTACAATTTGTGTTTCTCATTGAGTCATCAGTCTGGAGATTAGGGTAGGAGTTACTCCTACAACATTGGGGTTAAGTGGTGGTCAGGTATGGGGAAAATCTTTGGAGTACAAATTCAACTACTTTTTTCTAATGTGTATCAAAACTCGAAAGATTTTAGCGATCGGAGATCATGGTATATTGTATTATACCATAATCAGAATAATATCAGTAATATGACATAATTATGAGATTACGATAATACAATTGCTTTCCCATTTCTATTATTTTGAAAAAAGACGTACTCCCTCCCTTACACAATGATCTTCCCACTTTGATATGGCACATGGATTATTAAGAAATGAATAATGAAAGATAGTAAATTATTTGGTGGGGTTCGAGATGTCAAATCACAAAAAGTAACTAATAGGAAGAGAGTATAATTGATGAATAAGGAAAATTTTGAAGTGGGAAAATCTTAGTGGACTTTCCTTTTAAGGGAAGTGGGAAGATCTTAGTGGAGGGGAGCGAGGACTCCGTAGTATGTCAAAGAGGCTAATTAATGAAGTAGGTATTTTTTGCAAAAGTATATGATGATAAATTGAAACTTAAACTCATAATTACCCTATTTAGAGTATTAATATTGTAAATTCTCCTTTAATTAGATGTACCCTCGACGACTCATAAGAAAAACCCTTCTCTTAATAATGTAGAAAATGTTAAAATAAAATAAGATAAATTGATTAAAATGTCGTTGGGTCAAAAGTGCAGTTTGGCTGACCGACCTAATAGAAAACAAAGAATTATAGGGTAAGGCATCTCACTATGAAATCCGTAAAAATTCAATTCATATACTATGGATAAATTGGTGATTTTTTTAGACGGAGTACAAAGGAGTTGTCTTATGGGCGTGACTCGTGAGGCCGTCTCACCCAAGAAGTACGGTATTAGCTAGATAGAAAAAGGAGAATGAAGGCGAACGGTTCACGAGGGAGTGAAATGTTGGTATACTAACGATTGAGTGAGGTTTGCTATTAGCTTTAGTTATTCCAATCCAAGCTGAACCCCATTTTGATAAATAAGTTTCAGTCTAAAACGATAATTTTCGTCTTTTCAACATTATTGTAACCGTACATTATTGTGCTTGTCGTTTAGGTAGTCCTCGCTAAAATAATGTACTCCATACTCCGTCTATATATTACATGGAGTAGTAATTGTTATGCGTTGTTGTTTTCCAGAATGCAGAGGACAACACGTACGCAGAAGCTGTTGATCCCACTTTAGAATTCGTTATGACAACCCGGGATATAACAGGCTGTGGTGCTACAGAAACGCTCCTTATTTTTAATAATGAGGTTGGTTTTTCTAGGCAAAACATGGACTCCATTTGCAGCGTGGGTAGATCGACAAAGAAAGGGAAAAAGGACCAAGGCTTTATTGGTGAAAAAGGTGTTCATTTGATTCCACTCTTAATGTTTTAGTTATAATCGTTTATCATTTTTTCTCATGTTGGAAGTTTCTGAGTAGAAAGGATTCGATACTAATATGCGTGCATCGACTACAGGAATCGGATTCAAGAGTGTTTTCCTAGTTAGTAAGCAACCTCACATTATTAGCAATGGCTACAAGGTCAAGTTTAATGAAGCACCCGACAAGAGTTGTGGTATTGGGTATATAGTACCTGAGTGGATTCCGGACATCTCTTTTGTTTCAAAGATACACGATGTCTATGGGTCGGAAAATTTACCCACAACAGCAATCATCCTCCCATTAAAGGAAGACAAGGTGAAGTCAGTGAAGGAAGAATTGTCCTCACTTCATCCCGAGCTACTTCTATTCCTTAACAAGCTGAAACGGCTTTATGTACACGCAGATAGTGCAACGTCAAAGAGTGCCGACAGTTTGACTGCTATATCAATCGTCAATGAAACCAATCACGTTGTTTCAAGAGATAAAGATGCTGACTCACGGGTTGTGCATCTATCTGTGAAGGATAAGCCGGATGGGCCTGAAGAGAAATGCCAGTATTTTATGTGGAGACAGGCATTCCCAGTGAAGGACGAAGCAAGAGTAGCTAGTAGAAATCAAGTCGAAAAATGGATAATCTCGCTTGCATTCCCATTTGGAAACAGGCTACAAAGAGGAACTTCTTCAATCGGAGTTTTCGCTTTCCTCCCCACCTCTATGGTCACAAACTTTCCGTTTGTGATTCAGGCTGATTTTATCCTTGCTTCTTCTCGGGAGACTATTATGTTTGACAACAAGTGGAACCGAGGGATTCTTAGTTGTGTGTTTCTGGCGTATGTCAATGCCTTCAGATCATGTGTCAAAGAAGGTCCTCCGGGGTTTACAGCTGCACAGGCCTTCGAGTTCCTACCAATAAAGGCTTCACCATTCCCAGAACTCAACATGGTTAGGGAAGCAATCAAGATGAGTCTGATGAATTATGCAATTATACCCTGTGAGACTTTCAGTGATAAGATGATTTTTTGTAAACCTTCTTCGACAGTGAGGATCCACCCAAATTTCCGATATATTCTGTCCAAGTTGAAGAAGTCCGGGGTTTCTTTGAAAAACATTTATTTCCTGAAACATTTACCAGTGCATGCTTCATTAGATAATGAGAAGTATAATCACAGTCTGAACTTTCTCTCTGTTTATAGTCGAGATGATTGGTATGAACTATGCATCGGTGCTTGCGACCTTGTTAACCAAGCTTCTGATCAACTGTACGTAGATATCCTTTACTTTGTTACACAATATGTGAGATTTCCTGATACAACTATAAAAGTTCCTCTTCTCAAGTTCACGAACGAGTTGGGTGAGGTAGGATTGCGTTCTCTTTTCAAAAGCTCCGAGGGTCCGATCATAAAGTATGCAGCCCAATCAGAACTACATGCTTGGCTGCACAAATGCAATCTTCTCTTTAACTGCCCCAACAAGACATTTTTTTTACCGTATTCTGTCCAGGTTGCTCTAACAAAACATTTAAATGGTCGAAAGGTTTTCAAATGTCTTTCCTATAATGGGGTGAGGCCTTGCTCTGCTCTTGAGTATAGTATTCAGTTGGGTGAATATATATCAAGTGTAGGTGTGGATTCACGTGTTTCGATTGAATTTGTTCAGTTCCTTTACCATTCCCACCAGAAGAAATTCCTTACTGATTCAGAGGTTTCGTCTGTCATACAAAGCATGCCTATGATTGACGGATCAGGAATTCTCAGGGTCCAAAGAGATCAGACAATTGTGCCCTCTGCGGGCAGTAGGTGGGCGAAGTTACTTGGAGAAAGTAATCCATTTGTAGAAGTGAAGTATGTTGACATAGGGAAGGTTTATGATACAACAGGTGATTTTGCTGGTGAATGTACGCCTGAGGAAGCGCTTCTCAAATTTTTGACGAGTCATGCCAAAGCTCAAGATCTGCCTGAGTTAAAACCTCCTGACATGTCTTTGCAGGTTGCCTCCTGCCAATTAACAAGTGAACAGGCTTTTCTGCTTCTCGACTGGATCCGGTTTCATAAAACCATGGGCTCTGATATACCTGAAAACTTCACTCGTAGCATTCGCTCTGGCAAATGGTTGAAGACTACTTCTGGTGTCGACTGTCCTAGCAATTGCACCATCCCGAATGAAACCGGAAAAGCAATTCTTCAAATAGTAAAAGATGGCCTTGCCGGGTTTTCAATTTTGGATGAAAACTTCTACGGGGAAAGGATAAGTTTATACATGGGAGAACTACAGTTTCTTGGGGTTCGATGTGGTGTAAATGGCGTGCAAGAAATCGTCATGGACCATTTTGAGCAACTATCTTCTTCCCCAATGAACAGAGCTACTGCATTTACAGTTTTTATGTTCATGGGCTTTTTGAAGGCTAGGCAGTTGCTAGAGGATGAATGGTTAGACGACATGAGTGCCGGAAGATGGTTGAAGACTTTCAAAGGATATTCTTCTCCAATGGAATCGGTATTTTTACAATCAGATTCAGTAGCTGAAGCAGCGGGAATAGTGACTGAACTACATATAATTGATAGCAAGTACTATGGTGGAAAACTTTCATCTTTTCTTGACGAACTCAACCTACTGGGAATCAAATTTGAATCGGATGTGTTTCCACTGACACCAAAAAATCTTTCTTTCCCAAAAACCCCCTCATCCTTGACGTCTCCCCATTGTGGTTTCTTAATACTTGACTGCTTAAGAAACTTGAAATCTCAGGATACTTCCTTTATCGAGAGGCTACGGGAGTATCCGTGGTTAAAAACAACTGCAGGTTTTAAATGTTCCTCGGACTCAGTCCTGTACGAACCAACGTGGGAGTGTCTCCTCAATGTTGCTAAGGTCCCGCTGATTGATTATGAATTTTATGGAAATGAAGTCGGCTCATATAAACCTGAACTGAAAACAATGGGAGTTGCTGTTGAGTTTACCGATGTAATGAAGATAGTTGTCAGCGAATTGAAGATACATTTGTCTTCGGCTCCTACTCATTTGATTTCCCTGCTTCATTGTGTTTCGAAGATGAAGGAAACCTCGCGTTTAGAACTGAATAATCTGTGCCAGTTACTAAGTGTTGAAGAAATTTTGAAGACCCGTCATGGTTTCAAGAGGCCTAATGCATCCATACTTTTCAATTCAAAGTGGGCATCAATTTCGCAGTTCGTGGATCTTCCATTAATTGATGATTGTCATTATGGAATATCAATATATTCTCTAAGAGATGAATTAAAGATGTTGGGAGTTGTGAGCAGCTTGAAAGATGGTGCGACTCTAGTCGGCATGGGGCTGACCAAACCAATTGATGACAAAGAACTTCTGACAGCTGACAGTACTCTTTCGCTGCTAAGCTGTTTGAAAGAAATGATGGCTGCTGATGATGGTAGCAGAAACAATATTAATCCGCATATCAAGCCTTTTATCGAAAACTTGAAGAAAAGTGAGCTCCTTAAGACTAGCCATGGACAATTCAGATTACCAGAGGACTGCTTCTATTTTGATGGCCATTGGAGAGACATGCTCGACCTTGTAGACGCTCCATTCCTTGATGATAAATACTACGGTGATCAAATGTCTGATTACGTCGACCAACTTAAAGTGATAGGTGTGAAGTTTGACCCATTGGAGGTTTGCTCGGCACTCTTTCAGTCGCTCCCACACCTGGATGAAACCCTTCCCATTAAGAGGATTTATCGCTTTTTCAAGGAGTTCCAATGGAAACCAGAATCACAGATAGATGGAGGCGATAATTGGAAGATATGGATTCCTGAAAAAGATGCATCATCAATCAAAGGGAAATGGGTCGACTCTAGTCTTTGCGTTGTTAGGGATAAAGATCAACATTTTTCTCCTATATTATTTTCCCTCGATAACTACTACGAAGTTGAGTTGCTACCATTCTTCAGCTCCGCGTTTGGAGTCATAGGATCGCCCTCGACGAGTCACTACTTGCAAATTTGGAAGCTGTGGGAATCAAAGGAAAACCATGCGATTTCAGATACCGACTGCTGCTTCTTCTGGTCTTACATTCTCAAGAATTGGAGTACAGAAATTGAGGATGCTCTAAAGATGAATTTGGTTATGGTGCCCACCACTACTTCTTCACTGCAGGGAGGAGGCAGCAGTCTTCTTGTTGCAAAAGAACAAGTGTTGATACCCGATGATGTTTGGTTAAAAAACATATTCACGGTTGGTGGTGCAGATTCTCCTTCGTTTGTTTGGCTACCTAGTAGCCGTATGTTCTCCATTGTCAACCCGCAAAAGTTGTCTTCTGTCTATGATGCTTTAGGCGTGAGAAAATTATCCGAGTCTGTAAAATGCAGTGTCAAAATTCAGCAACCTTTGGATCAATCCGAAGAAGCTGATCTAAAAAAGAAGCTCATCGTCAAAGGTCTTTTTGAAATAATATTGGGGTTTTTTACATGTAAGCTTCACATGCAAAGAAAGGATAGACATGATGCTGTACTCTCATTGCTGAACCTTTCGGTTTTCAAAAGTAACCAGGACGACATACAAGTTCTGTATCAATTGCATTTGGCTGGTAATATACGCATCCAAAGGGAAGTCGAAAAGTTGGTGCATTGGGACAAGAAATCTCAAAGGCTGTTCATTGACGGGTCATTTTGTTGCGAAAATCACAAGGTCAGTGCAAAGTGTGTGCACTTCTTCGCTGTAGAAATTGCTGAGGGGTTGTTACCCCAAGAAAGTGTAAAAACTGTAAATGAGCTTAGAGATTTGATCTACATGGGTTTCCTGCATGAATTTGAAGAGCAGACGATTCAGTTTCTTCTTACAAGGGAGAATATTGAGTTTTTGCCAGAAGACGAGGTCTTTCTTGCTTCTGTATTGTCATCAAATTATGACCGACGTCTCTCCAAGCGTCGTGGTTCCGTTCTGCCGGAATTACCACCATGGACTCCTGATGCTTCCCAACATGTAAAGAGACGAAGACGGGACACAATAGGTAACCCTCCATTGCCATGGTATAAGTAATCTTATTGTTTTATAGAAGAATATTATGTTACTAAGTTGTGTTATCTTATTCTGATCTGCCTTACCATCATTTTGATGCAGAACACGAAAGTAGATTAACCTTGAACGTCACGCCAAATGTCAACAAGTAAGTTGATTGGCTCATATACGCGAATGCTCGACTCATCTATTGATATAGATTGTCGCTTCAAAATAATTTCATTTTTTAACGAACTTATAGTTCATACTGGATTATAAGTACTACTACCCTTTGGCCTTTGAGTAGGTTGTCGAAGAAAGTAGCTGCAGAAGGAGAGGCAAGTAAGGATACTAATATGAAGCCAAAGAGGCCAAAAAATTCCTTTGTACTTTTCATGTATGTGTCAATATATATGCTTTGATATTGATGATGTCTTTTTTGTCTTCATAATATTCATGATATGATTCGAAACCTTTTCTGCATGCAGGGAGGAGTTCCAGAAGCATAATAAGCCGGAGCACATTCCCAAAAAGGATATCATTGTGAGTATTACAGCTGCATTTTCCGTCGTGTAGGATGTTTTTAGCGGTATGACTCCTAGGAATCCTGAATCGACATGTCTACTGACAGCATTTTCTTTCTTGTATGTTTTTGGATTTCATGTAGGCATCTGGTTCAGAAAAGTGGAGAGCTATGTCGTCTCTTGTGAGTGTTGCTATATTGAAATTTCCGTCTATTGTTTGTTGTTTTGTACTCCGTAGAACTTTGTTGTTGAATCTAAAATATATGTGGATCGATCATCCTTGATCAGGAGAAGGCCCCTTTCGTTGAATTGGCCAAAACAAAACAGGCTGAATATACAAAGGAGTTAGAAACATATCAAAGTAATAAACAGGTAGCAAGCGAGCGATATCTTGCACAGGCCAGGGTTACCCTACCCATCAAATTTCTGTACTTTTTTCTACTGTCGTTTTTGTTCACATGCTCAACCATCAACAGGATGCATCTGTGAAGGTCGAATCGCAATCCGATGACAGCAATGAGGATGAGGATGAGGCCATGGAATGAAGAATGGCGGCCCTAGCAAAAAAGGTACTCGTAACATTAAAGCTTCTTGTTTTATCATTAGTTTCACCGAGATCTATCTAGCTACTTCCTTTTCATTAGAATACGATGGAACGAAACCAAATAGCATGTCGTACTAAACTAAAATCTATGCTGTTCTTGTTTTAGCTCTAATGTAGCTCGTCAGGAGTGATGATTTGCATCCCGACATGGAAAAGCGCTATGGAAGCTTATTTTTTCGGTATTTTGGAAGAATGTACAGTTAACTTTTGTGAAGGTAGAAAAGTAGCAAGCTTTTGTTTACATATTATGCTGAAAGAGCTGCTCCATGGCAATATGTGAGAAGTATTTTAGTAAAAGTTGAGACTTTTAAAGACTACGTAACATTTTGTTTACTTACGAAATCAAGTGGATCGTCCCATGACGTGGTTTACACCTGACTTCCAACGGACTCGCCTTAGTCATAGTAACCCCAACAACTTCCTTCATATCGACTAAATCATCCCCAACCCTTTCCCAATCGAAACACTGCAACAAACACCCCAACGTCAACCCAATAACTTTAACAGCCAATTTTTCACCAGGACACGACCTTCTTCCCGAACCAAAAGGCATGAACACACACTCAAGACTTTCGCTCTTAACATTCTCAAATCTTTCCGGCTTGAACTTACTTGGCTCCTCCCAAACACTCGGGTCGTTGTGAATCGCCCATATGTTGACAATTAACATGCTGTGCTTTCTTACTCGGAGACCTCCCACTGTACATTCACTCGAGTTCTCGTGTGGTGGTAGTAATGCTGCTGCAGGGTACATTCGAAGTGTTTCATTGATGATGCAACGGAGGAATGGGAGGCGGTTTATGTCTGCTTCCTCTAGGAGTCGATCTTGGCCAATGTTCTCGTCTATTTCCTTTTGTGCTGTTTTGAGAGTTTCGGGGTGGTTTAGTAAGAGCGATAATGCCCATTCCATAGTGCTTGACGTTGTTTCGCTTCCTGCTAGTAATAAATCCTGAATTTCATGAAAGAATACAATTAGGAAGAAACTTTAACTAGACCGTAACTTGACCGTCTCTTCTGAGTGGTTTTTTACGCAGAATGAGGAAGAAACTTACCTCGACAAGACCCTTGATCACATCATCCGTAAAGTACGCAGGATCCGATTCATGCAAATCAAGCAGAACCTCCATCAAACTCTTGGTTTTCTGCATCGATTGATCACCGCCCTTATTATTATTAATCTCCCTTCGTTTCTCATCCAACAATTCCTGGAAAAACTTATCCAATCTCCCAAACAAATCTTCATACATCTTCTCTCTACCACTCTTCCCAAAATACTTCATCACCGGAAAAAAATCCGCAGCGCACGACACCGGACCCGTATCAATCAACTCCTTCATCAACCCCCGAAACCTCTCCCCTTCATCGTTATTATCGTAGCACCTTTTCCCTGCAATCATCCTCATCATCACATTATTCGACACCTCAAACATCGTCGACTTTATCTCAACCACTCTTCCAGGTTGTACGTCATGCAACCGTCTTATTAACAGTTTCACCTCATCAGCTCGAATGTGACGGAACAAGCTGAGCCGGTGAGGTGAGAGTATCTCAGTCGACGCGATCCTGCGGTGGGCCCTCCAAAGCGGGCCGTACGGGGCCCATATCAAGGAGGTGAAATTGTACCTGCAAGAATGACAAATGATTTACTAAGTAATCCTCCCTCCGATTCTTTGGGTTTCCAACGTATTCCATATTTGACAAATTTATTAGGTTTGCTACATTTCCAATTTTTCTTATAAAATGATTAACATACCCTTCATTTTTCAGTATTATATTCCAAAATATTCACTAACTTTTTAAGTATCTTTTAACATTTTTTTTTTTTTTCATTATTATATGGTCTCCCCAGGTGGTCTCCCCACGACCCCACCTATAAGTACAGAGATTACGCTTCATTATTATAGATTAATTTAGTATGAAGTTTCAGTATTTAGTCAGATTAAATCTAAAAATACCCGAGGATTCTGCCGGAGGTGAGCTGGGGGCGGCTGGCGAAGATGACGTCGTTATGGTGAAGGCAGTCGACGGCGGCAGAGGTGGAGGAGACGAGGAGGAGGGGGCGTGAGCCGAATTGGAGGTGGATGATGGGACCGTATATGGAGGCGAGGGTGGCGAAGGTGCGGTGGAGGGAGGCGGGGTTGGTGAGGAGGAGGAGGTGGAGGTGGCCGAGGATGGGTATTGTTGGGAATGGGGTGGGGGGAAAATGCTGGTATTTGCGTAGGATTCTTTTGGTGATTTGGTATGATACTATGAAGAGTAATGCGTAGAGGATGTAAATATAATCCATTAGTTGGATGTGTACTGTGATGAGTTGATGATGGTATACCTGAAGCAAATCATCAGATTGTTTATATACTTGGATGGTTGATTAATTTTTTTTTTTTTCATTGACGAGGAAACTCGCAATCGCTACTTGTAAATCGTCTGTAGATGACAGACTCAAAGTATAAAAGACATAGTACTCTCAAGTCATGCAACTCCCTCAAGTTCGCGCTTGTAGGGGCTAATCTAATGATTAGGATGGAAACATTGATGATGATGTGTTTCAAATTCGAATCCTATTTCGTTCTAACATACATTCTTGTTTAAGGTAGATATATTTATCTTAAAATTACGATGAATCAAATAATTTGGATAAGAAGATTTCGTGCATGTATCTAGCTTATAGCAAAATGTTTGTCTTATCTATCATACTTAAGATTTTAATATTAAATAAATATTTCTGTTACAAGTAACATTGACGATGATTATATATATATATATATATATATATATATATATATATATATATATATATATATATATATTTTGGTCCATCGAAGAGCGCACTTAGTCGCATTACAATATAGGGGGAGGGCCGGAGGGGGATTCGAACCTGAAAGCTACTGTCCCGGAGCACTTAGTCCTAGCCACTAAACTAAGACATCTTCGATACCGACGATGATTATTTTATGGTAAGTAGGTTGAAGTAAAAAATTAAAATATTGCAAGTGTAAGGGTGTGAGGGGTACGTTGGAGGCGGTTTTGATTTAAAAATGTGTAAGATGGTTGTCGTGGATGATCAAGTTGGGAAAGAATACTCTTGATTCAATCTCAAGGGGAAATAAAGGACATTATTAATTGCTCATTCAAGGTTTGTTGTAATCTATCTCTCTTATATTCGTCGTCGTCATGGGTGACGAGTGAGAGAGAGCCTATTTGTGCATAGAATATGCACTCGGGTCTTATGTACGGATGCATGATCCCTTTATAGTGACCTTAATTGCTTTATGGCAGGATCCGATTCACATCTACTTATAGTTTGATTCGTTTAGATTTAAATAAGATCGTAGGATCATTCTGTATAATTTATCCTATATTCAATATATATATTCTCTCCATTCTAATGAATGGTTTGTTTTTTCTTTTGATACAAAGTGATGATGAGGTGATAGGTGAAGTCAAATTCATGAAGATGATCAAATTACATATGAAAATTTTTGAAATACCCTAATATAGAATAAGTAAAGAATTCATTAACACAGACGACGAAGTATTAGAATAGGAGAGCAAACAGAAAAGTAAGTGAAAATAAGAAAATGATGACCATATGTATATGTTGGATGCTGCAAAGAAGTTGTGTAGCGCTGCCCGCCGGCTGCAAGTTGACAGAAAATAATACTAAACGAAAGTGTACGTTGAGCTAACACTACCACTACCATTGATGATTCAGGCCATCATTCATCCTTTCTTGCTCCCCAATCCCCAATCCCTTCAAACATTCCACAAACTACTACTACTACTACAATTACCTAATACATCAACATAATCACCTACTAGTACTACTAAGTATTTAATTAACATAAACCATACTTACTTAGTTTATATAAATCCCACTACTTCCATTCATTACCCTCCAAATTCCAAACCAAACTACATACATACATTTACTAAAACTCCGTTCTATTCATTGGAAAAACGGTGTGGGACGCTCATTCAGCTGAATTAGCTAGCGGCTTATTAATCCCGGTTGATTAAAACTTCTAAAACCCCAAATGGAAATCACTATCCTTGGAGCATTGTTCTACTTAACCATCTTCATAATCTCCTACATAATCACCCAACTAATCCTCCACCACTTCCAAAACCTACCACCCTCACCCTTCCCAACCCTCCCCGTCATCGGCCACCTCCACCTCATCAACAACCCCGACACCATCCACCGCACCCTCACCGCCCTCTCCACCAAACTCGGCCCCGTCCTCCACCTCCAGTTCGGCTCACGTCGAACCATCCTAGTCTCCTCGGCCAAAGCGGCCGAAGACTGCCTCCTCACCAACGACACCATCCTCGCCAACCGCCCATTCCTCCTCGGGTCCAACATCATCGGGTACAACCGCACCACCATGATCTGGACCCCATACGGCCCGCTCTGGCGGGCCCACCGCAAGATTGCCTCCACCGAGCTACTCTCCCCCAACCGAGTCAACGCGCTGTCTGACATACGCGTTGACGAGGTGAGACGGTTACTGAGGCAGATCCACGGGGCGGGGGCGGGGAGGGTGTTCGAGGTGAAGAATGATTTGATGGGGTTGGCGAATAATGTGATGATGAGGATGATTGCTGGGAAACGGATATTTAATGGGGAAGATGAAGATGTGAAGAGGTTTAATAGGGTGTTTGATGAGTTGCATAGTGAGGCGTTTGTTGGCGTTGACTTTTTTCCGGGTTTGAAGTGTTTTGGGTTGAAATGGATGGCGGAGAGGAAGTTTGAGAGGATATTTGTTGGGATGGATGCGTTTTTCCAGGAGTTGGTGGATGAACAAAAGCTGAACAAAATCATGGAGGAGGAAGAATGTAATGATGATGATGAAGTTGGTAAGAATAATAAGAAGAAGAATTTGATTAGGGTTTTGCTTGAGTTGAAGGAGAAAGATCCTGAGTATGCTACTGATGACATCATTAAAGGCCTCGTCCAGGTAATCCTATCACAGATTCTCGCATGAGACGGTCTCACGATTATTTTACTGTCAGCTCTCACATGCAACTAAGTTACCTTTAATACTCATTATTTATTTTCTATTAGTACGTCTCACGATAAGTTACCGTGAGTTACTACCTATATCCCTATCCTACACTCCTAGCCAATTTTCCCTAAACTTGTCTGACAAACGGATCAACTGGGTCAAATTAGAGTCGATTTGGTTTGAATTAGGTTATTTTCAGATTAGTAATTCAAGTTTGGGTCGAGCCCTATTTAGGTAACTTTCGGGTTTACGGTTTACCATTTTCGACATTTTTGGGGACATGAACTCTAATTTGTATGCGGCTAAAAATAAACATTTTGATCAGTTGGGGTTATGTCGAATCAATTTAATTAAGGGTCAAACTTGGGTGTTGGGTCGATCAGTTTCGTGCTGACTTAGATTGTAAATAATGTAGTTTCATATTATAAATGTGTTTATCTAAAATGGGTCAAATGAAAACTTGTTAAAAATTTAATTAAAATAAGATTTACAATATTAATCGTCTAAGTAAGATAATTATAGATATAGTTATCAATTTCTCAAGATATATTGTCGTAAATCTTATCTTAATTAAACTATTAACATGTGCCCCTTGGATATATTTTGAAAAAAATTCATTATAAATATACCGTATATAATGTTAATTCTACCGTCCAACAGAATTTGTTACTAGCCGGGACGGAAACATCAGCTAGTACAATGGAATGGGCATTAGCACTTCTTTTAAACAACCCCGAAGTTCTTCAAAAGGCAAAACAGGAAATCGACAAGCATGTTGGTAAGAATAATAATCGACTTATAGAAGAGCCGGACCTCGCACATCTCCCTTACCTACATTGCATAATAAAAGAGACACTTCGAATGTACCCAGCCGCACCCTTACTCGTGCCTCACGAGTCCTCCTCGGACTGTGTCGTCGCTGGCTATCACATCCCAAAAGGTACCATGGTGAACGTGAACGTATGGGCCATACAAAACGACCCAAAGATTTGGGATGAGCCCACGAAGTTTAAGCCAGAGAGATTCGAGGGTGTGAAAGGGGACAGAATTGGGTATCAGTTCATGCCGTTTGGATCGGGTAGGAGGGCTTGCCCTGGTGAGAATTTGGCAATGCGAGTTGTTGGGTTGACATTAGGATCTATAATACAGTGCTTCGAGTTGGAAAGGGTTGGGGAAATCGATATGGAAGAGAAAGTATCGCTGAGCATGTGGAAGGCCAAACCATTGCAAGCTAAGTTTCGTTGTTACGATGATATGGTTGAGTTACTGTCTCATCTTTGTATATAGACTATATATAGAGGAGATAGGTTCACATAAGACCAACAACTCTTATAAGTTCATAAGTTCCAGTGTTAAAGTTACACAAAAGGTGCTTAAAGTTACACGAGATGAGGGTTAAAGTTGCACTTTATCATTTGAAGTGATAAAAGAGCTAAATGTTATAGTTACGTATCAATTCTGAAAAAATGCAACTTTAACGTATGTCATCTGTAACTTTAATATAGACTTAATTACATATGGTGAACTTATTTGATCCCTTCTCATATATAGAGGGGTGTTACTTGTTATAGTGTTTTGTGTGTAATTAGCTGCGATCGGTTGTGTCAATAAACCACGGAAAATGTTATGTATTTAATCTTCCATAATTATTTGACATCGATCTCAAATCACTGGAAAACATGTACGGAATATTCAATCAAGGACCGATCAAGTAACATTTAACAAAACACATTGGTTAGTGGTAACATTACTGTGGAGAAAACAAGGAGTAGAAAACTGAGGCAAAAAAATCGAAAGACAAAACACACCACACTCGATACACAGAGCAACAAACAAGAATATATACCAGACTCCCAGTTGAGATCTTATGTCCCACTTTTATGTCTCATCTCGTGTCCCACAACGGGTCAGGTGATCAGGTGCAAGAGCCCTAGGCCAGGCCTTTGAATTCATATCAAATACTCGTATGAGACAGTAACTCCACCATATCGGTGTAACAACGAAACTTAGCTTTCAATGGTTTGGCCTTCCACATGCTCAGGGATACCTTCTCTTCCATATCGATTTCCCCAACCTTTCCCAAGTCGAAACATTGTATTATAGATCCCAACGTCAACCCAACAACCCGCATTGCTAAATTCTCACCGGGGCAAGCCCGCCTGCCCGACCCAAATGGCATGAACTGATACCCAATTCTGTCACCTTTTACACCCTCGAATCTCTCAGGATTAAATTTCTGGGGCTCATCCCAAACTGCAGGGTCATTTTGTATAGCCCATACATTCAGGTTTAACATGGTGCCTTTATTAATGTGATAGCCTCCCACCATACAGTCGGACGAGGACTCGTGAGGCAGAAGTAATGGTGCAGCTGGATACATCCGAAGTGTCTCGTTTATAATGCAATGTAGATAAGGGAGATGCGGAAGGTCTTGTTCTCCTAAGAGTCGATTCTTACCAACTCGGTCGTCCATTTCCTGTTTGGCCCTTTTAAGAACCTCGGCGTTGTTGAGAAGAAGTGTTAATGCCCATTCCATTGTGCTCGCTGATGTTTCCGTCCCGGCTAGTAACAAATTCTGTTAATAACCATATCTTTCCTATTATTTACGAACAATATTTTAATTAAAGATAACAAATAACTGAGATAGACCGAGAATAATTTAGGTTTGGAAATTGGAACTATATGCTCGACATTCACACATTGAGAATAATTAATACTCCCTCTATCCATTTTTAAACTTTATGTTTGAAATATTTCATTTTTAGTCTAAAATAAATGATTACTAGTATTATTAGACATTCTGACCTTATATTTTTTCTCAATTTTCATTTTCCACCACATATTCACAACTCTTGAATTTTTGAGTAATCACCCCATGAAGTTTAAAGATGAAGGAAGACACAATCAATGTGAAATAAAGTTACTCAACTATTATTGACTAGGGCATACGTCCTCCATCTATTCAATTCTTTACCTAGGTTCACCATTTCACCTCACAAAAATGATCTCACAGGAAAATCAAAAATGATCTCACGTAAAGAATTAAATGAATGAAAGGGAATATTTGATCTACTATCAGTTAAAAACATACTTGTATATTATTAATTCGATTTTTCTAACGTGTGTCCAGTGGACACATATTAAGATGCTAAGTAGGGAAGGAATTGTAATCATATTATCACGATAAATTGAGATACTAATTCATATTTACAATACTTAAACAACATAATTGTAATTCCTTCTCTAATTAGCCTCTTAACGTGTATCCAATTGACAAACGTTAGAAAAACCGCTATTAATTACCTGGGCTAAACCTTTGATGATACAATCCGTAGCATACTCAGGATCTCGATCTTTCAAGTCAAGCAAAACCCTAATCATATGCTTCTTACTAATATCGCCACCGACACCGCCACCGCCTCCGCCTCCGCCTCCTTCTCCGCCTAATTCCTCCATTTTCATCTTCTTCTGTTCATCCACCAAGTCCTGGAAAAACGCATCCATCCCCACAAATATCTTCTCAAACCGTTTCTCAGCAGCCCTCTTCAACCCCACATACTTCAAAAACGGAAAAAAGTCAACGGCGACAAACGCCTCACCATGTAACGCCTTAATGATCTCATCAAACCTCTTCGCATCACCCTCATTATCACCACCATCGTCGTAAATCCGTTTTCCAGCAATCATCCTCATCATCACATTAGTCGTCAACCCAACCAAATCACTCTTAATCTCAACCACTCTATCTCCCCCGGCCGCCTGGAGTCGCCGGAGCAACAGGTTTACTTCGTCGGCCCGTATGTCACACAGCGCGTTGACTCGGTTAGGCGACAGAATCTCGGTTGACGCGACCTTACGGTGGGCCCTCCACAGCGGGCCGTAAGGGGCCCAAATCATCGTGGTGTTACCATACCCGGTGATCCTGGACCCCACCAGGGTTGGGCGGTTGGCGAAGACGATGTCGTTGGTGAGGAGGCAGTCTTCGGCCGCTTTGGCGGAGGAGACCAGGAGGGTTGGGCGTGAGCCGAATTGGAGGTGGAGAACCGGGCCGAGTTTGGTGGAGAGGGCGGAGAGGGTTCGGTGGATGGTGTCGGGGTTGTTGATGAGGTGGAGGTGGCCGATGACGGGGAGGGTGGGGAAGGGGGAGGGTGGGAGGTTTCGGAAGCGGTGGAGGAGTAGTTGGGTGATTATGTAGGAGATTATGAAGATGGCTAAGTAGAACAATATGGTCATCAAATCCATTTCTTTTTGAATTTACCAACAAGAAATAAAGAGGATTATAACTAGAAATGTGGTTTACTTTTGTAAGTAATTTACAGAGTCTCTGGGTCTTGGGTGTTGGGGAAGAAGAAAGGATGGTGTTGCATGCGTGCTCCTCACTTTCCTTCCATGGCAACTTGGAATTTCTTATCTTTCTCATTTTATTTTGCAACTTGCGAGTTCTTATCAGCCGATAACGTGGTTATAGTTTGGGGTGTCAACGAGTCGATTGAGTCAAGTGTCATCTTATCGAAAATGACCTCCTTTCGGCTCAAAGCCTACTCTATATAAGGGTATATTTCAGGGAGTTGTTTGGTTGTCTATTTCATGAGAATTCTATAATTGGGGGAAGTTACTCAATCAAGAGGAAGCTCCTCTTGGTGCGTAGAACTTCCCGCATGACATCATTTCTCACCTGACAACCCAACACTATTTTTGTAATTTCCATGAAATATACAAATTTACGCGAATTTAAGTTACCGTTAACTCCACATTCCCATGATGAACCAAACGAGTCTAAAAGTACTTTTGAAACTTCATTCGACCAAAACATGAATAACTTTCAATCAGTCTAATAGTTACGTGCAAAACATACTCCCTTCATCTAAATTTCATGGGATAGATGTCTTAGCCTACTAGTTAAGACCAAGTGATCTGGGACACTAGGTCTCAAGTTTGAATCTCCCTCTCCTATATTGTAATGCGACTAAATGCGTTATTCATTAAACCAAAAAAGATTAAGAAAGGATATGAATATACGGTGAAAAATGAAACCCGAAAAAAGTTGAGTTATGAATGTTGTTGGGCCGAGCTGCCTACGAAACTAAGTCCAAATTCCAAACACACAGAGTCGATAGACACAATAATAATAAAGGGATAACAAACGAAACGAAGCGATAAGCAGGTAGATAGATAGATAAACCAGAAGATAGAAAGAGAGAGAAAACCCAAAAATGTCAGTGTCGGCCATCTTCGGTGTTAAACTCGCACCCAACTCCTACGGCGGCGGCGCCACCACCAACACCGCCGTGAAGGAGGCGAAATTGAAAATGACCACTGGAAGCGGTGCAGCGGGAGTGATAGAGTGTTCTTCAAGGCCGCAGAAAAAGTCGACTGCACACCACATGAAAACCCGACCTAAGAAGACTCAACGCTGGGACATCAAACGCGGTCCAACTGTTTACGCTCCGCTTCCTCCTCTACCTCCGGAGTGGTCGTTCGTCTCCATTGCTGCCGCCGCCGTCGATGAGCCTTCTTCACCACCGCCACCCGCGGTTGAGGAGGTCGCGGCGGCTGAATCGGCGTAGAATATGTTTGTTTGATGAATGATTTTATCTTGTGTATTTATTTGATTTTCAGTATGATACGAGTAGTAGTACAATGTTTATTGTCTGTAAGAACGTGTTGATCGGTTTTGGTTTCCGTTCAGTTTCAGTTATCCCAATTTGAAATCGTTTCACATTTGAATTTCGTAAGTCATTTGGTATGATTCGAGTTAGTTCGGGTTGGGTTTTATACAGGCATATCGTTTCGTATGCTATACCATTGAGTCAAGTTCGGGTTCATCGGATCAATTCAGATTATCAGGTTCAGGTTGGATTCAGGTTACTCGACTTGAGTCATTCAAATCGAAATTGAGTCGATTCAAATTCCTAATAGTCAGTAATTCACCCATGATTTACTCGAATGCTCGAATTTGTTGGAATACACTGAACTCGTACCACAAGGATAATGTAACAAACTCGTACTTAACCGTCACTTTATATCATAGGTCAAGTTTATTTGTTTCATACCGAGGTTGGTATTTTTAGATCACAGTTTTATCTTCGTACAATAGAGTAGAGCTACATACCTAAATGGCTGAATACGAGTAGTAAGTACTAAGTACACTCAGTCATCAATGACATGTGTGGTTGTTACGGACTCAAGTGATCCAGGGAGAAAATACGGGTATAAAAAAAGGTAATCCAGGGACGTATGAAGCGAAACTCTGTACACAACCAACCTTCTGTACACTAAAAACGAAGGGATCAGACATACATGATTTGAGCAGCCGAGCAAGGACGCACGTGCTACAATTTTTGGCTTAACTGATTGATGTACAAGAATAGCCGGGATTCAACTTGTGATCGCAACAACCAGTAAATTACAAGTGATCGTTGACAGAAACCAGAGTGTACCCGTTTCTTGTTCCACCTTCAACTGCAACATCTCATTGCACGACTGTACATTTTACCATCTGATGCAAGCAGTTCTTGCGTGCTTAAGCAACATCATGGTCTCCCTCGTGAACATGTTTTGGGTTTCAGTTGTGAGTTTCCTTCTTTGGGTCAGCAACGAGATTTGTCGCACTTTACTTGCTATCAACCAGGCCCAGTAAGAAGTCTGTGAATATGTGCTCATAATCTGGCATCTTACCATAACCTGCACAGATACACTCATATAAGCAAATTTCGAGTTGGAGATGAAGATGAGATGGAGGAAAAAAATTGCAACATACCAGGGAAGTAGTTGATATCAATCACATAGTAGTTGTCTCGAGTTCCATATTCACGAATCATGTCGAGATTAAACAAACGGAGACCCTGGAAGAAAACACAAGTGCATTCAGTTCTTGTGTAGTTGTGTTCTGTACTTAAAAGACCAATGAATATACTGAACTGAAGGTTTTACCAGTCGACGACGAAGTCCTTTAGCCAGTTTTTCCAGTAAAGGTCGAGGAGGGAGCTCTGCAGAGAAAGAAAATGATAGACACTGAGCAAGGTTCTTCTTATAACAATAATAACAGCATTGTCGTTGTCTAATGTAAGGCAGCGATTCACAAATTTTCTGTAAAACAATATGCCATTTGGACAAAACCTAACAAAAGAATTCATAAACACAGATATGATGGTGACTCGTTGGCTCAATCATTTCCTCATTAAGGTGATGTCATAAGGTAAATTCTTCCCTATTACTCGGACATTAATAAATGAAAAAAAAACATGGTAATGTTGGATGTATGGAACTTTGAGGTGTTCTACTATAGGTATACAGTAACTTCAGAATTTACCAGCAACACCAGGATCCAAGTCCGCATCATCTGCAGATGCTACAGCACAAGACACTCTAGGGAAACGGAAAACACCGACAGTCTTCGAGAGTTCCCGTTTACTGACATTGGGTAGTGAGAACCGCCTCACAACCTTTATAGCTTCTCCAATGATAAAAACTTTGAACATCACACCGCCTGGCAAACAATCATTTTGTTAGTTTGAGTATAAATTAACCATTACGGGTTTGAAATGATTGGGCAAGAGATTACCATGATTCACAAACTCCTGCAATACAAGAGGTGGCTCGAGTTCTTGTAGAGAGTATTGATCATAAGCAAGCGACAATTCATGTGATTTTGCTGTGCCATCAGCAATAAGGGGCTTTGCAACTGCAAAAGTATGAGAACATTCTCTTTTAGATCATTAGTCATCAAATATTGCCGGTATTGAAAGACTGGACGTATATAAAAGGGAAAAGCCATAAAATCGGATTTTTAACTCGTACTTTGAACCTACCAACAAGCTTGTCCAAACACATAATGATCCTACGCTACCCAACCCATCTAACCCATTTGAATAGATGGTACAAGATGGATGGGGTATACGAAGAAAATGGTTGAAATTTTCAATTCGACTGCAGGGAAGTGGGGTCTGCCTACCCTGCGCAATTTTGGGGTCCTAGCGTGAAAGGTATGAATGTGTGAAATTTTACAGATTATTTGTATGACTGCTATTTTTTCCCCCGGTGTTTCTGAAATTGCTTTATGACCCCACCGGTCAAATTTCTATATACCACATTTGAAAAACAGATAACATACCAAGAGGAAGGTTCAATCCTGCCTTTGCAACTACAAAAGGAATGGACAATGAATCCTTCTTGATAACCAATTGCCGAGGAACATTAACTTTTCCTGCAAATTACATGATTTTCAGCTACTAATAAAGAATGGTTCTAGTATCGTCAACAGTTATCAAACAACGGCTATACAAACCTACTGATATCACATGACTTACCGCAAGTTTCTGAGAGGTTCAAATCAGCTACAGCCTGCATCATTGACTGGCGATTGTGTAAATGGAGTATAGCATCTGGTGGATCCAGAACAGTGGTTTCTGGATGAATTTTCCTGTAATCCTGCATTCATACACATACATACTGCGAGGTAAGAAACATTATTTAAGACCATTTCATAGTCCACAGAAGACTATATTACATGAGACTGTCAAATTTGAGCATTTGAGCAGGTACTACAACTGACCTCAAGATCATGTCGCCAGTCCTTTCCTGTTAACTGTACAAATGAGAACGCAACTGTCACATATACATCTCATATATGCCATTTGGGAAATTTAAGTTGATCATAAGGCCTTTCAAATGAGCATATTTTCATAATCAAATACTGAATCACCGGCTTTTCTGATTCTCAAGTCAGGTTATTATTCCAACATGCAAAAGCCATATTTTTGGTTTCATTCATTTGATACCTGAAAATAAACAGGTAGGTTTACCTTGTGCAGTACAATGTCAAATGGACCCTGTTCCGACAGTGGTTTATTTAGATCAATTGCAACAAATACTATTCCCTTCAGCCTGCATACAGTTAAAACCGTCGTGTTAAGGGTGCAAAACTGCAAGCAGCTACCAGAAGTATCACCAATAATTACCATTAGATCTCGCCATAAGTATCACCAATGTTAAAACAGCCAAATAAGAGTGTATCACGTAAAGATTTGGCGTGTTTACAATGAGTTAGGCAACCTTGGACAGTTGGACCATACTACAGCAGTGGTAACAAAATCTACCATACATATCGTAAAAAATAGGCGAGAAAAGTTAACGTCTTTTCATGAATTTTTAAGTGCCACAAAAAGGGAAGTTATTAAATAAAAGATTTTCGATTATTTCATATCTAGTGAAAAGTAAAGGGCCTCCCATTGAGGAAAAACATGACAAACAATTGTACAAACCACTATAACAATATTTCAAATTAAAATGTGGAAAGAATATGCCAAGGTCCAGAGTACATCAAACTTTTCTTTCATGATCAAAGTGGACAAAAGCTGAACCTAAAATATTTGAAGTTGGCTGACATATATGTTAAACTAACTAATGAAATAGAAAACCTCGACACACAACTTAAAAATGTATCTTATCCGAATAGCTTGGCTTAAGAGGCACGTCAATAGACCTAATTATATCTAAAATGTATCTTATCTGAATCCATCAGATTCATATCCAAATCCGGACCTTATTACAAAATACTACTCCGTAATTGTTGTGTACCCACCAATCAAATCCATGATAAATTGTCGTCAAAAGCGGGATTTATATCCTAAACAAAAGACTGTAATCCAACTTGTTTCGTAGTTGACATCTGATCTGGGGGCAGTTGAGTCGAGTAAACTGACCTGAATTCCAATCCAAATCGAAAACCTATTGGCATTCTTACTATCCATAGCAAAAGCATGCATACAAACAACATTTTATTCACGTAAGACGATTGTTTCTCTGAATTTAGTAATGTGGATAACTCTCGTTGTCAACATGCTAGATTGCTAGGTCATTTAAGGATAAGACTGAGATGCAGGGAAAATAATTGCACAAAAGGATCCAAGAGAAATCCTTCTGCTCGAATCCCAGTCACACTCCCAACACACTAAAAGTTGTAATCACTTTATAATAATCCAACTTTCCATAACATGCTTACATGTGGTTATTGTACTCTTATACAGTAATTCTTACTAACCTTTGGATTATGAATGCACTACCTAATGTTTATATTAAAGAAAGACTTCAAGGTCTAATAGATCATGCAATTCATCTCTCTTAACACGGATATATCCATCTGAAGACTAAAACGAGTCAAATATAACCCATGGATAAATAGGACAAACTTTTTTGTTAGTTCTTAGACGCTTTGTCTAAGCTATCCTACTCAACATGTCTTAAGTTTTAAGTTTAAGACGGATATAATTGCCATTGTGTTGAACCAAGGGCAGTGGTCTGCAGTCACTTAAGAAGTCCGCAGCTGACTATTATCAAGGTCGAAATAATATCCTAATTTCAAAACTGTAAATAATTGCACTCAAAATTAAAGCGACAGTAGACCTACGTCTATCCAAGGTTTGTTTCCAAAGGCCTAACAAATCATTCTTAGAATAATAAAAGCTATGATCTGATTTAGAAATAAATCCACAAAAAATGACTTGAGATATAGTCGGAAGTAACCCTATCGTCTTGAATCTTAATACAGTATTAAACTTAGTGGAACAACTATAAAAAGAACAAGGACAATATTAAAGCAAAATGACAAACATAATGTGCAACAAGATTAGTATACATAGGGTCTAGTCTTTCACAGCAGGAATACAGATGCAAGTGAAACAGATGCATGACATAGTCCAAAGTGAGGTAAGGGTCTTACATAATAAAACCAATAAAAGATACCATATTGGGAACAATAACATTATAATTATAAATTAATCATGTCACTCTTACATCTTCACTAGACAAATGAAGTCTGCATCACGATGCTACCTTTCACCATCTCTGGTTTTAACCTAGAAGAGCTCAGTGCGACTCTGCACGTCACCACATTAATCCTTTTGTGGCCAAAATCAGGCTATGGTACGGTGTCGTGTACCAGTCACTCAAATTAGGAGACAGCACGAGGTTACTCGAGGTTCTGCCCTAAGCCTAGTTGATGATCCTGTGAGTATCTCACTAATGACACAATGCACTACACACTTGGGAAAAAAATCCCCAACGAATAAAATCATAATCTCTATGCTTTACTCCAATACTCCGATTTCAAACACTAATAACTAACGAACTCATCATACATCAAAATAATGCATCGAATAAAAGTTGGTTCCAGTCCAAGGTAGCATACCACAACCAATCCTAATAAACAATACTCGTACCACTTTGGGACTGCCACCCTCCGCATCAATCACACTACTAATACTCTGTATGATATTATCCGCTTTGGACGACTCTTACTCAAACCGTCTCATCCTAATAAACAATACTACTACTTTCTTTCTCGTTCCTTATCAATAAATGGCGGACTTTGTTAATTAGTCTCCACTCGAACTCGTGCCCTCTACGAAGCATCAAAATAACAATAAGTCAACCCTTTATTGACAGTACACCTAATGAATATTGTCGATAGTATTTGTAAAGAAAATGTAAGTAGTTTTCTTGACATAGACATTGGACATAAACTGAGCATAGTGGAGCAAGTGGTAGGTAGGTGGAATATTCATTTGTAAAATTGTAATCCCTACCATATTGGATAAAAGAGATCCTCCTATATGATTGCCCTTCATGTCAAGGGGAAAAAAATCATGTGGAAAAACTGGAAAACATCAGCATCAGCAGAACCATCATATAACACATCATACAAGTATACAACAGCTAAATGTGGATCCCTTACACTCTAAATCTGTAAGGTCCCAAATCCCCCAACACAACACAATACAACACAAAATAGTGACAACCAACTAAAAACCCGAAAAATCTCTTTATCGTGATTCGGTTGGATGGTTTTCCAAACATTTGATAAGGTTGAATGTAGCCGTCTTCCAGTCCTAGCCTAGTGCGTAAGACAACATTCATCGTAATGCGACTAAGAGTACGAGCCATATAGAAAAATGTGATTTGACTAAGCAAAATGAAAACAGCAGTATGAGCCATAGAGCACCTATAGCAACATGTTTTATGTGGCTTATAAGTAACAAAAGCCCTGATAAGACAAAACCTATCGTACTACAACTTCAAACATGCACGAGGTTCAAATTTACAACCACAAAAATCGTTACTCTTTCCGTCTCAGTCACCTTACCTATCATTAGTATTTTAACACTAATATTTTAATCAAAAGTAAATAAATATGTGATTGATTTCCTCTCGTGTGAAACGGCCCTACTACTTTTACAACCCCATTTTGCACCCATCATCTCATACCACAAGAATTTTTTCGACCGAAGATGTATTTGGCCTAGTGGTCAAAACTAGGTAGGTTCGAATCCCTCCCTTTATACTGTAATGCGACTAAGTACGCGCTGCAAAAAAAAAAAAAAAATTACGGATAAAAATTACCAGATTTCCCAACAAGTTTATCGACTCCTTTACATTTTTTTTTTTTAAAATTAGGAATGAATTTGCTAAAAGGAATAAAATTTTAAAAATCGAACAACCCACATAACAAACAGATCCCTTGAGACATGCAGAAAATACAATACGGTACAATTTTGAACAACAAGAGTGATTCAAAAAACACTACTCCGTATCACATTACGATTACGATGATCTCTATCGTAATGCAACAATTCAACAAAGTTGTTATAATACGACTAATTGCACGCTATTCTGAATAAGGAGACGAAAACCAGGACGATTATCGCATAATTTAAACAGAAAAATATAAAATAAAATGGAAAATAATCGTATTTATAAAATGTAGGATGTAATTAATTGATTGATTACCTAGCGAGGCCCTGGAAATTGGGCTGTAAGAAACTCTTAGTCTTCTTGGACGTAAGAGCGTAACCAACAACCAATTTTATTTGTTCAGGAAATCCTTTATAAATCACGTTTGTTGTCGTCATCGTCATCGTTGTCGTCGTCGTTGTTTGTTTTTCCTCATCAACAACAACAACATCCTCCATTTTCGTATGTAATTTTTCATCTTCCATCAATCTCATCATCTTCATATCTTCTACCACCATCATTGATAATTGATTGATTGATTAGTATAATTAATTAATTGATTTATTGTTTGGTTGATTGATTTTGGAGATTAGAGAAATTAAACAATAATAATGGATATAAGAGAGTGAATGGGAATAATCACAAATATGGAAGATGGATATATGAGAGGCGACCCCGTTGGAGAGAAGAATGGGAATTGAAGAAGGAGAAGGAGAAGGAGGGGATGATGATGGATATTTATAGAGCAAGTGGAACTGAAATTATGTGACAAGTGTTTTATGGACAAGAGCGGTAATATTGTGAGTGCAAATCTTATTTGTTCGGATGTTTATATATAAGACGGTACCTACCTAAGTGGTTCATCGGGTCACCAATATTTATTTTTGTATCGACTCGAGCTCAGGTCAGATTAGATTATATTATTATGTAGGTATGTGGTACTCTCTTCCATCCATTCAATTCTTTCTTTACTCAGATTCACTATTTCGAATTGAGTGGATGGGAGGGAGTACTTTCTTCGTTCCGATCTTTTGTATTTGAGATCAAACAGTCGAATATGTTAAGCTTGCTTGGCTTCTAGTGACCATGGTGTATTGGTGTGAGTTATTCCTAAAGGTCATTCACAAGTACTCCTATAGTGAGTCCTATCAAATAAGGGCTTCGGAGAGGGTTTGAGGAACATCTGTAATATCTAAATCGACAAGTGCAAGAAGTAAAAATTACCCCCTCTAGGGAGATAATTGTCACGTTTTTAGTGAGAGATTAAGTATTAGAAATTACTTGTCGATTGGGCTTTGAGTCTTATCATCCATGTATCGACGCACCTACCCGCGAAGTGTGGCGGCCACCCACGATCTGATCCCGCGTTCAAGAAGTGTTTCAGACCTTTTGTATTATGCGACGCGAGTACTATACGGATGTAAGTATTCACATTTCCATCGATATGTGGTTAATAGTGTCTAAAGGCCGGATCTTTTAGTTGGATGATTTTTTTAGTGATTCGAAGTTTGCTTGTGAGGTTGGAATTGCCACCCGAACAACTATGAGGTGTTGTCAAACTGTTTGAGAAACTTTGATCCATAGACGAAAGGGCCAAAACTGATTGACATAGAACCTAAAGATAAAAACTCATACCCTTAGAATGTGTCTGGATAAGAAAATGAGAGGGAAAGTGAAGGGTCCTTTTTCTTCCTTCCCCTTATTTTCCCTTCATTTCTCTCTATCCAAACGCAACTTTAGGGCATGTTTCGATTGATAAAAAATGGAAAGAAAGAGGGAGGAGGGAAAGAGAGGGAATCATGCTACTTTAATTTGTTTGGTTAAGAAAATGAGGCTAAAGAGATTTGGAGGGAGAGGAAGAATGGATCTCTCACTTCATTCCCTCCGATGTAGTTAGTGTTTATGTTATACGCTGATTGTAATATAGTCTTGTTGTTCCGATCTTAAAGGGTATGGTCCGATCTAGGTTCACTTTTAACCGGTCTGATTTCCGGGTTTATATTTTTGGGGTGACCAGTCTGCGGGTCTATCCGCACTGCAACAAATCATCACTTGCGCCCCGGAAATTTTGTTGCCACGGCTACTTGCGCCACGGAATGCCACGTTTATTTTCGTGGCGCAACTGTCAAATTCCCGTGGCTAGACCATTTGCCACGGTAAATTTTCCGTGGCGCAAGTAGCCGTGGCAACAAAATTTCAGTGGCGCAAGTGATAGATTTGTTGTAGTGCCAGTCCGGTCGATCCGGGTTAGACTGGTGAACACACCCTGAAGTACCCACCGACGTCCGGGATGTGTATCCCGGAGCGCTGGCATGGTATTGTTAAGATGTGTGAGCATCTCGCGCATGTGGATTGTGTTTGTTAAATATGAAGATTGGAAATGGCCAAGAAAGACGCTACAACTTCTTCGACCTCTCCTACCATGAGCGCTTAAAGTAATCGCGCGACTGGTTGAGACCAATTCAACAACTTGTTGTTGGAGGCACTTAGGAATACCAATGCGACTAGGAATCCACCGGTTGATGCTAGCTGGATCAACACCGCGATAGGTCTCCAACGTCCCAGTAAGTATGAGGGACTGATGCACCGTCACGACTTGAGGATTGGCTCCGAAAAATGCACAAACTGTTTGTGACTGTACAGGTGAATCATGCGATGTTTTACGTGGAATGGTTAACATGTGGTGGAACCTTAATTATCCTAGGTTGCATGTCGAGCATCAAAAGAGGATTGAGAAGTGAATCCCTTTGGGTGGAAACACTTCTAGGGAGAGTTCCAGAACGAATTCTTTCTCCGACACTTGAGAAATGCAAAGAGGGTTGAGTTCGACCAGATTGCCATGACTGAGGAGATGACGGTCTACGGAATATTATGAAAAATTCTTGTCATCTCTTCAACTGATATGAAATTGAGCCCAAAGTTACTGGTGGCCAGGTTCAAGAAAGCGGGGTTGTCATCACTGAGGATCTTGATGAGACTACCGCTTTGAATTGAGTACCCACCAACTTCCGGGATGTGTATCGCGCAGAGCGGGGCATGATGTGCTCCTTGCTGATCGGGTTAACGAGTTGAGTGGGGAACAAGGTGAGATAAGGAAGGTTGAATCGCTTGCGGGTGCTGTGCGATGGGATGCAAAGAGAGGGGCATACAACCGGTCTCAGGGTTCGAGGCCCTAGTAATCCCGGTATGAGAGATGATTGAAGTAACAACTACAAGCGGTGCAACTATACCATCCAGAGAAGGCCTGGCTATAAATTGCTTCAATAGTGGTAAAACGGAGCGCCGAGCTTATGAGTGTCCAGTGAAGGGAGGGTAGAGCCACCGTATGTAACCTTAACTTCATCGCATTGGCTGGATTTCGAGAGTGTTAACCAAAGTAATCGGTAGCAGGGGAACTGGAACCGCCATCTGAGGAGCTATTATCATAGGTCTGCGAGCATTATTACTCAGGGTCGGCTGCATGTGCTAGACCGACTGCTTCATTAATGGGACGGTTGAAGGGAGTAAGAACACTATGAAGCTCTTTGCAATGGGGAAGAAGGTCGCCGAGGAGGACACACAAATTAGCACGAGTATCTTTCTTGTTAATTCGAAACCTTCTTTTATTTTATTCGACTCCCCCATTCGTATGTATCTAGTAACCACATATCGAGTTGAGAGTTGTTATACTTTGAGAGCATAACTGATTATGTAATTACACCATCGAGAGAATTGTTTATGATGTCATAATTAATGATGTAATATCATATCGGTTCGTGTTTGTGTCATACGTAAATGGGCCACGAACCCCTAGGGGTCAAACTCAACCCAATTAAGTTTTGTGTCGTGTTCGTGTCAATCCACTTACATAAATTAAATAAGTCACCTTAACCCAAAACTATGAATTTTTGTCGGGTCGGGTCGATATTTGGAAAGGATAAACATATTTATGTGACAAATGATAATTAAATAAATTTAACTAACTTTATAAACACGTTATTCGTGTGGGTTCATTTATGGAACCTCAACCCAACCCTGACCCATTTACGGAACTTACATAAATGGGTTATCAAAACTCAACTCAAACTCATTAATTTGTGTCGGCTTCGTGTCATGTCATTGTATGCCGATCTCTAGCTATACCCAAAATCACTTTTTGGGAGTATTGGGAGTTGGGTACCTCTATTTTTAAGGAAAAAAAATGTATTCTAATCTTTGACAGTGTGACCACTATCTCAGTTAGCAATTTCTTTTACACAAATTATACTATACAATCGTTGTACCGTACGACGGACCTAATTTAGGGTAAAAAGTTACCACTTTACGTTATTTAGTGACCACTTTAAGTTAAATAGTGACCACGTTTTAACATGAAAAAGTGGTAACTATTTATTTGAAAGTAGTAACTAACTAACCTAAAATGGTCACTTTTACTACTGTCGCATGGTACAACGGTTATACACAATAATTATTGTTTCTTTTAAAGTGGCTATATGAGATAGCGACTAACACAAACCTACCTTCTCCTGTTTGATGTGGTATGAGTTGGATATATTCGTCCACTGCGATACGGGTTTTCTACCAAGCTTAACTTATAAGCCAACGAAAACCATTTTCGACATTTATTTTTACAATAATTTTTTTTTTTGCTAATTATTTATTTCCGGAACATTATTTTATAAAAAAAAAAATCGGAAATTTCCCACGGTACCCCCGAACTTTGACAAATTACACATGGTACCCCTCATTTTAAGTTTGTTCCCGTGGTAACCTTGTGATTTATGTTTTAGTGCCCATGGTACCCCTAACCATTTATCCGTTATAACTCCGTTAACTTTACTTTAATTAGTGCTTTGTATTACTTACCCAACCACACTAATCTATTACTCCCTCCATTCTCTTGAATAAGCCCCATATTCCTCTTTGGGTCTTTTTTTGGATTAGCCCCATTTCCTAATAAGGTAAAGTTCTAACTTTTTTTTTTTTTTACTATTTTACCCTCATATTTCTCTCTCCTTCACTCATTTAATATACTTACTCTACCCCACCCCATTTCTTAAAAAGACAACAAATACCCCTACTTCACCTCCTTTTCCTTGGTATCCGTGCCCACCCCTAAGGGGGCTTATTCAAGAGAATGGAGGGAGTACTACTTTACTATATTTGAAAAAAAAATATGCATAATTAACCTATAAGTTGACAACTGAACAATACAAAAATTCAACAACAAATTGATATTTTTAACTGAACAAAGACTAACTTTCTAGACTACAACAATTCTCTCTCGGTGAAGAATGTAGTATACCTGGACTAACTTTTTTACTGAGTAAATACTTCAATTTGGAGGGATTTCTTTTTGTTAATTAAACTTGTTAGCAATTGAGATTTGTTGCGTAGCTGTTCCATGTAAAGGAACTAACTTTTGAATCAAAATTAGCTGATTATTACGCTCAACTGAACAAAGATTGACACTTGAGAAGGTCAATGCGGCTATTAATGATATGACTACTTATGTTGAAGCAAATGCCCATTTTGTTTCATCAAATATTAGGTAGAACATGAAATCAAATCCTAATTTTAAACCTCACAAATTTATATTTTGTAGATTTAAACATCAAACAATGAAAAAAAGTTATAGATTACACGTCACCTTTTCCTGATACAATGAAATACAAGAGATGGATGCTATAATTTAAGTATCGTGATTCATTTTTAGGGATGATGATAGATGATGATGATCGTTCATGATGATCGAGGTGTTTATAGGGTTTGTTTAAGGAAGAAACTGATTTGGGGGGAAAATGGTGGGAGTGTTGAAGTGTTTAGTGTTGTTAAAGTGTTTTTAAGTATTTTAGGATGTAGGATTATTAGTAATAGATTAGTTTGGGTTATTAGAAATAGATTAGTGATGACTCAAAAATAGTGAGTAATAATAGATTAGTGGAGTTTGGTAATTAATACATATCACTAATTAAAGTAAAGTTAACGGAGTTATAACGGATAAATGGTTAGGGTACCATGGGCACTAAAACATACTCCATCCGTTTCTATGATTTTTTCCACCTTAAAAGTGACACATTTCTTAAGAAAAACAATAAAATAAGTAAAAGTAGAGAGAGTAAAGTAGGTGGGCCACCTAGGTAAGAGAGAAGTGTGATAGAAAAAAGGAAAATGGAGGAAGAAATCAAAGAAATGGTTGAAAAAGGAAATGTGGAAGATATCAAAGAAACAGAGAGAGTAAATCACAAGGTTACTACGGGAACAAACTTAAAATGAGGAGTACCATGTATAATTTGTAAAAGTACGGGAATACCGTGGGAAATTTCCGAAAAAAATTATACTCGTATAAGCTAGAAAGGTGGAATATCACGAAATAAATGTTTAAAATTCAAAATTCAAAAAATAAAAATTCTTTCCGTAACCGCTAATTTAGGAATATACGTACAAGTACAACCCCTAGATATTTTGGGCCGAGAAATCCTGGCAGCATATAAATACGCAACACCCCATTTTCTTCACTCAGTCGTCACTCCACTCACTCACTACTTCATTTCATTTCAGTTTTTTTTAAAAAAAAAAATTTGGAGAGCGTCTTCATAAACGCTCCTCCTCGAATTAAATTCCTAGGGTTTCTTCGTATTTCCCCCAATTTAATTTGAAACGTAACCAAAAATGAGGGAGTGCATTTCGATTCACATTGGTCAAGCTGGTATTCAAGTCGGAAACTCTTGCTGGGAGCTGTACTGTCTCGAACACGGCATTCAGGTCTACCATTTTTTTTTAATTTTTTTTGCTTTAATAGAAACTTTGGATCTGAATTCTATGGAAGTTTGAAGTATTTAGTAGTTTTTGCTATTTATAGTAGGATGTTCGTCTTCCTTAATAGGAAAGGTTGATCTGTAACTCTTTGAAAGAGTAAGTTTCTTGAGATACCGTCTCGCGCTAAATTCGACCTCCGTCATGTCTGAAGTGCGTTACTGAGAGACCGTCTCTTATTGTTCATGTGTGTTGAACAATCAATTTGCCGATTTTTAAATTTGTATACTCTAATAATTATTACTCCGTACTTCATTATAATTATAATTATAATTATAATTATTCTTGTATTGATACTATATTAACTCACTAGATCTGTTGTTTTTCTCCCAACAATATGTGTTTTGGCTGACAAAAGTTTTGAGATCTAGTTCGATTCGGTTTAGCATGTGAACAAATATGCTAAATGCGTATATTTAATGCGTAGTTTTGTTCTGTGCCAGTTCGTTAGGTTTAGTAATCTGTTTAGCTTCGATGTCTTTGATTTATGATTAGAGCTGCTTAACTGTACGCCATATAAAATGTTACTCCCTCCATTCAAATCGAACCTTCCTCTTTCTTGTTTTGACACTATTCACAATCAAAGATAATTTTCGATATTCACGACAATCTATTAAAGAAAATATATCTATGTGGGATCTTGTTTGATTCGTATTATTAATATTCAATTTCCATAATCGTAACTATTATGTTACGAAGGATATAACGACGCATAATGGGTGTTGGCAAACGTGAAAAAGCAAAAGGGAAAGTTTGACTTGAAAGGAGGGAGTATTTGGTTGACGGATATATCCGTTATATTGTTATAACGGCTCAGATATTAATTATTATATTTAAGTAGACAAGGACAATACATTGTTATTTCCTAGGTTGCGTGATTTATCCTTTTCTATCTACATTGGTAATGATATTTGTACCATTATAACCAATTATAACAATATGAGTATATGATGGTATCTCCGTCATAAACAAGAATTTGTGAATGTTATCAAAGTTTACAATGCAATGCTCCACCTATTAGTGTTCATTATTTGCTCAATTGGTTGATGTTGAATCATATTTGTGGTGTGTACATATCATTTTTTTAGATGTAAAGATGTTGAAATTTCGAACTTCTATTGATTCGCTGCTTGTTTCGGCAATTCGTGAAGTTTTTTGTAGTTAATACTCCCTCCGTCCCATTGAATTGTTTGGCTATTCCATATTGGGGTGTCTCAATGAATTCTTTGCCTTTCTATTTTGGGAATGCTTTTTATATGTAATTTGACACTCATGATTTTGGACCTCTTCCCCTTTGTGTCAAAAGTAAAGACAAACAATTCATCGGGACGGAGGGAGTAACTTAATATAACCAGAGCGGCTAAAGAAAGCAAACCAAAACACAAAAGAGAGCACTTGTACTTGTAAATAAGATGAACAGTATAGGTGTCTATCAGCATCCGGGAAAAATAAAGAGAAATGTCGAATCTGAAAATATCAGTTGGGGGACAATAAATGCATAACTTAGAGGATCAAGTACGCATGAAGCTGTCCTTAAGAGTAGTTTTCATCAAAAATAAAAGCGAATTATTGAATCTGGGAATTTAAGTTGGGGGACAATAAATGCATAACAAAGAGGGTCATGTACGCATGAAGCTGTCCTTAAGAATAGTTTTCATCAAATCAACACAGTTACTTACATGTGAAGTGAATTTTTGTGGGATATTTCGTAACATTGTTACTGGATGAGCTGAACTTTTGGCTCGCAACCTGGCTCTTAACTCTTAAACGTTATTTTTTTTAGATTACATGGTATTCTCAAATTAATTAAAAACTGACACTCTTGCTTTCTGCAGTTTACTAATTTTATGATGTTTTGTTATCAGCCTGATGGCAGGATGCCCAGTGACACTACGGTGAATGGGGGTGATGACGCCTTCAACACTTTCTTCAGTGAGACTGGATCAGGGAAACACGTTCCTCGTGCTGTGTTTGTTGATCTGGAACCTACTGTCATTGATGAAGTCCGTACTGGGACATACCGCCAGCTGTTTCACCCTGAGCAGCTGATCAGTGGAAAAGAAGATGCAGCTAATAATTTTGCTCGTGGCCATTACACAAGTAAAGCTCTCCATTTTTTGGCACTCTGATTTTTTTATCTTTTGATGTTGTGCACTCAAGTATTTGTCAATTGCTATTTTATTCCAATACTTAACTTTGCTTGCGTGTTGGGTGTTCTGGTATGCTATCACACTTTGACACTTTATGAATCTTGATTGACCAAAAAGTTCAAATTTTGCACGAAATAACTGTATGTGACATTCCCATTGTCTACCTGACACTTGCAGCGCGGTCGAAGTAATGTAGGTTAGTAGTGGAGACTGTCTAAATCTTTAGATGTGTGTTTTATCTCCAGTTTCCATGGTTTAGCAGCTAAACATTATGTCAATGGTAAAAAATGAGAAAATATTGTTAAAGGCTTAAATGAGTTAAATCTTATGGAGTATTATTTCGGTCAGGAAAGCGTCTTAATCACAGTGACGTGGTTATTTTTCTATGAACTTTGCATTTTATACTTGTATAAGTTTTTAGCGTGTATCTAAATTTGTGTTGAGTCTGTAGGTCTAACACTTGTTCTAAATTCGTGTTTCAATATTTTGTTGTTATAAATTTCTTACTCATTCCACTACAAACAGTTACAATTTTTTTCTTAATCTTTGTGCAAAGAGTGGATGAGTAGTTTGGAATGGAGGTAATATAAAACAACTTGTGAATGCTTGTATCCTGATGACTCGTCTTTTGTTGGCAGTTGGGAAAGAGATTGTCGATCTTTGCTTGGACCGTATCAGGAAACTTGCTGACAATTGCACTGGACTTCAAGGCTTTCTTGTTTTCAATGCTGTGGGTGGTGGTACTGGCTCTGGTCTTGGGTCGCTTCTGCTTGAGCGTTTATCTGTGGACTATGGCAAGAAGTCTAAGTTAGGTTTCACCATCTACCCATCACCCCAAGTCTCTACTTCTGTTGTTGAGCCGTATAACAGTGTTCTCTCAACACACGCTTTGCTTGAGCACACAGATGTTTCTGTCCTTCTTGATAATGAAGCCATATATGACATCTGTCGTCGTTCGCTTGACATTGAACGCCCCACTTACACCAATCTCAATCGCCTCATTTCACAGGTATTCTATCAGCAAACCCTTGGCTTCATTTCTGATCATTATTCTGTGGAGCTTACTCCAAATTGTACCGTATTTTTGTGGTATTGGGGTAATCATTTGTTGTATTTGAAGGAGGCGGCCTTGTCCTTAAGTAATGGGTATTATAATGTCATGTCATTGTATGTTGCAGGTTATCTCATCCCTCACAACTTCTTTGAGGTTTGACGGGGCTTTGAATGTAGATGTGACTGAATTCCAAACCAATCTTGTCCCTTACCCAAGGATTCACTTCATGCTTTCCTCCTATGCTCCCGTAATCTCCGCAGAGAAGGCCTACCATGAACAACTCTCTGTCGCTGAGATTACCAACACTGCCTTTGAGCCGTCATCCATGATGGCCAAGTGCGACCCACGTCACGGAAAGTACATGGCATGCTGCCTCATGTACCGTGGTGATGTCGTACCCAAAGACGTGAATGCTGCTGTTGCGTCCATCAAGACAAAGAGAACCATCCAGTTTGTGGATTGGTGTCCCACAGGATTCAAGTGTGGTATCAATTACCAGCCACCCACTGCGGTCCCAGGTGGTGATCTCGCAAAGGTTCAAAGGGCTGTGAGCATGATTTCAAACTCAACCAGTGTGGCAGAAGTGTTTTCAAGGATTGATGGCAAGTTTGATCTTATGTACTCGAAGCGTGCCTTTGTTCATTGGTATGTGGGAGAGGGTATGGAGGAAGGAGAGTTCTCAGAAGCTCGTGAGGATCTTGCTGCCCTTGAGAAGGACTACGAGGAGGTTGGAGCAGAGGGTGTCGAGGATGAAGAGGATTATGAAGATTGATTTGCTATTGGCATATTAACAAAAATGTACTCTTAATTTGGTTTGTCTTTGCCTTTTTTTCATACTGCCATCAATATTTGTGGTTGATGTCTGAAGTGCTTGCCTAAATCGTTGTTTGGTAAACAAAACTGCCTAGTATTTGCGGTTAATGCTGTGTTCTGCTTTTAATGAAATGATTAAGACCTTTGTACGGGTATCTCCGCACTGGTCTGATCTTTCAAGTTGAGTACGAAGTGTTGATATGTTTTTGATTTTGGAGAAAAATTATAAAAAATGTTGATACTAAATGTTCGGTCAATCCCTTTCTTACTGTAGTAGTGTTAATTATAGGCTTCACGCAGTAATCCTTGACAAAAAAAACTAAGGTGTTGGAGCCATGATTTTAGAGGATTATATTTAAAATATCAAGTGGAAAGTAAACTGCTTGTTGTGCATCGATAATGAACTAACCATGATCACAAATTATTCCCATGGGACACAAACTATGAAATTTTACTAAAATATAATTGAAAAATTAGAGTATAATTGATATTGAATTATATTTTTAACATGGTTATTTCATTTATTTATGTTTGGTTTTATCTTTGTCTATATATCTAGTAGGAGTAGAATATTGTTTGGGAATATTGTCTTAGTTATGTACTTATGTACTCTATGTATCTTTTATTGAATTTTAAAGCCAAATCTTGTGATTCGACTTGGGTCATCAGTCATCACTAATACTTGCCGATTCTCCATAGGAAGCACATGTTATATACTTTCATTTAAGGTAGCTGGACTCTGACTTGTCAGGAAACCGAGAGGAATTCGAGCTAAATTTGGAGCCAATTTGTGAACAACCGAAGTAAGTCCGAGCTGATCTCTAATACTAGTTCATACCTATCTCAGCTCGTTAGAGAACCATCCTTGTTACATTTTCTTTCCTTCTTTTCTTTCCCTGTAATTTGTTGTATTAAGATAGTGTTGTTGTCGTGATTAGAAACGGGAAAAAACCTAGTGGAGTCTCCAGTTATTGACGGGCGAGTTTGAGCCTGAAAAAGCATTTAAAATTAGGAGGACATAATCAAATACTTTTATGGGATTAGTGTGTTCTACTGCAGAACCTAGGTGACTTTATGTAATGATAAGCTACATGTTTGTAGCATCTATTAAGAATTGATTAAAACATTAGTAACATATGCAAGAGAATCTGATTAGTGTCTGTCTGTTAATACTAAAAAAATACCAAACTAGTAAACCAGGTTCATGAGTGCGGTCGCGTATGGTCACACTATGTATGGTGAATCATGTTTGCTGCAATTTTAATGTAAACAGAAAAATAGCATTATGAAACATTGAAATGCTTTCTACTTTCTACTGCTGTCTTTTGTTATATACTCCTACTGCTACTGCTACTGTTGTTTATGCATACAACAACACTACTTCTATGTTTCAAGGGCTTTGCGGAGTTGGGAATTTCGTTATATGCAAATGGATTGTTTCTGGTTGACCTAAAAGGAAATTGCGTCGAGAATAAATTTGTTTTACTACATATATACTCCAGTTGCAACGAATAATAAGACTTTGTCGATACATTATTTAAGTTAAATTGAAGTCTTTGCCCTGTCTCAATACATGAGAATATGGGGTTAGAAAGGGAGGAATTACTAGATAACTAGTAACTGAGCTGTCATTGTCCCTCCATACTGGAATTATACCAACTTTTAACAAATAAAAGGTAGAATCAGGAACCCACTTTGATACATTTTTTATTTTATATCTTTTTGTAAAGCCTCTTCTTTTTCTTGTGGCCACTCTCATAATCTAAAGAGCAAAAGATATTAAAAGAAAAGAGGAAGAATACAGAAATCTTAAAGTTGATGAATTATTGTTCTTTATGGTTTGTGCAATGGAGATGCTTGCTTTGCTATAAAGCAGTTGTATTGATTACATTCCTCATATCTTATAATGTCTCTTGGATAAAAGGAGGGAAAAAGAAAAGGATAGAATCTACCTACAACTTTTGTTCATATAACAACAAACTGGCAAAATTACTTGCTTATGAAGGAGATTCTTCTATTGGTTTTGGAGGGACAATTGCTTTTTTTTTGTACAGATGCTCTATTTCAGCTTAAGACATCGTCAAATTATCCTATAGTCGTAGCTCAGCTATCTTACATATCTTTGTGGTATTCGACACGTCTTTCATCTTATTTGTGGACTTGCAGGAATCGAATCTGCAAGGGTCTACCTCACTTAGCAACTGAACGACTTCGTTCATTGTTGGGCGAGGTGCCGGGGACCTTGTTGTACACCGTATAGCTAAACGTAGGACTTGGATCATATCGTCCTGGAACGATACTGGAATATTTTTATCCATGATTTTTATGGCCTCTTCCTTAGTCTCTACCTTGGAACAAACCCAATTTATAATGTTCTTGTTTTCTCCAAATTCTGGCTCTACTGGCTTCTTTCCTGTAACGATTTCCATTAATACGACCCCAAAGCTGTAAACATCACACTTGGTTGTTGCCTTGGAAGAATTCGCGTAGTCTGAAAAATGCATTGGTGTTAGATAAATTATGAAACTTGTCAAAATGTTTATTAAATGTCAAGTATTTGAAGTTACCTGGGTCCATGTAGCCATAAGTCCCTGCAATAATAGTGTGGCTAGATTCCTTGCCGCCCTTGGCTTGCATGACCTTGGCGACACCAAAGTCTGCAACCTTAGGCTGATAATCAATATCAAGGAGAATGTTGGATGACTTAATATCTCTATGAACGATCGGTGGGACCAAATCATGATGGAGGTAAGCTAACCCTTGGGCAACCCCCAAGGCAATCTGGTGGCGGGTTGGCCAATCGAGTAAGGTCTTTCCTTTGTGAAGTGCATCCCAGAGGTTACCGTTTGGCATGTACTCGTAAACCAGCAAGCTGCAATCGTAACTAGTCAGACAACAAAATAGCTTCACAATATTTTTGTGTCTAATACTTCCAAGAGTCTGAACTTCTGTCTCGAGTTCCTTGTCTGGGAACAATTGGTCCTCGGACCCATAGTCCTTTGTCTTTTGGCTCCATAGCTTCTTTACAGCGATGCTTTCTCCATTACTCAGCCCGATTCTGTATACAGTTCCCGATCCTCCATGACCAAGTATGTTCTGATCAACCATGGCTTCTACAATCTCTCGTTGATCAAAACTTATTCGATGAAAGCTTTTTATGTCATATGAACAGAACGATGATGACATGGTCTCATCATGTCCTATCACCGATATGTCTTTGCTTATCCATCGTTTTAAGAACAAGATGGCCCCAACTAAAAGAATGATAATCGAGGCTAGTACTAGCCACAGTCGGCTCAGTCCTTTCTGACCGTAGGCATGCCGACAAAGAGGAAAGCTTCTATATGACGAATTTGTGTATGCTACCACACACAATCCTGGATTTCCTATGAAGCTTTCTTCTAAACCGGCTTTGATAAGTGACTGAGGAATTGGACCCGAAAGATGATTATTTGAGAAGTTGATTGAATTGGGAAGTAATTTAGAGAGACTGCCAGGAACCTTTCCTGTCAACTGGTTGTTGGAAAGATCAAGGACATTTAATGTCCTTAATTGTGAGAGAGAATTAGGAATGGAAGAATTGAATTTGTTGCTTTGCAATAACAAAAGATTGAGCTTCTTAAGAAAACCAATTTCATTTGGTATAGGGCCAGAGAAATCATTGTTGCTTAAATCAATCTTAACTAGATTGATGGCACTTGAAATCTCAGGGGGCAGAGTTCCTGACATTTTGTTGTTCTGAGCAAATAACTCAGACAGGTTTTTGGCATTCACAAGTAATGGATATATAGGACCCGTCAATTGATTGAATGCTATATCAATGACAAAAACATGGGGTAAACCAAAAATTCCCTGTGGTACTGTTCCTTCTAACTGGTTATCACTGACGCGGAAACGCTCAAGTGATTTGCAGTTTGCATAAGTCTCAGGAATGTTTCCAGTGAACATATTGGATAAGACGAGAAAGTAGATAAGATTACCTCCACTGCAGGTGTATGGGGGTAAATTCCCGGTTAGATGATTCTCTGACAAATCTAACAGTATCATGTTTGATGACTTCCCAAGGTTTTTCGGAACCTCACCTGTCAGAAAGTTATCATAGACCGAGAAAAAGCTTAAAGAAGTGGAATCCCCCAAGGATGATGGAATTTCTCCCGTGAGGCTGTTGTTGTACAGCTGTAATCCTTTGAGCTTTGGAAGGCGACATAAGGAATCCGGTATGCTTCCTGTCAGTCTGTTCACTGAAATGTCCAGATCAGTTAGCTCTCTGAGGTTTCCCAATTCGTCTGGTATGGTGCCTATGAGTGCATTGTAGTAAAGCATGAGGGATTTCAGGTTCCTCAAGTTTCCAAGCTCGGGTGGAATCTGGCCTTTGAGGTAGTTTCCACTAAGCTCGAGATCAACAAGAGACGTCATGTTTCCAAGGGATGGTAATATTTTACCCTTGAGCATGGACGTTGATAAGATCAATGACCTAAGCCTCTTAAGCTTAGTGATCTCCTCTGTAAGTTCCCATAAGTTGAGCCCTGGGTTCTCGTTGAAGTTTATCACCTCAAGATTGGTTAGGTTTGTAATGGACATGGGAAAATCACCTATAAATCCATTGGAGGATAGGTCAAGTACACGAAGGGACTTCATGCTGCTGAAATTCGGCAGCTTTCCACCGAGATTCAAAAAGCTCATATTAAGCACTTCTAAGAGAGAACAGTTGATTATTCCATCCGGGAAACTTCCCAAGATTTTGTTGCCACCTATATCTAGAGCTCGAAGCTCAGGTAAGTAGGTGCATACATCAGGTGGAAATACCCCTTGTAGTGACCATCCAGAGATGTTGAGCTCTGTTACTTTGCCTTGGAGATTGCATGTAATTCCCATGTAATTACAATATGAACTCTCTCCTTTGGTATTCCAATCAGAGAAGGATTTACCGCCAGACATAGACTTTTGCATGAGGGTTAAAAATTGAGATTGCTGATCACTACTTGTGGCATGGAGGAAGTTGATGAGCGAAAGAAACAACATGAATGAAGATAAGTAGTTGGACTGTTGTAGAGCCATGGTAGTCGAAAAGGAAGAGAAAATTTGGAGAAGAGAAAAGAAGAAAGATTAATGATTATCGAGTTTTTGTTGCAAGTGAAAGAGCAGACAAGAGAAGAAGTATATAGGTAGCATGATTGGGATGTTGATGAAAAGAGAAGGTTCTTCACTCACTGGGGAAGAATGAGGGGGATACATATCTAGTATAAAGACACTTTATGCTGCACCCACTTACTACATAAAATGTAAGGGAATAAGGTCTTGTAGCTCTAGCTTCTTTGCTCCCAACTCCTGAACAAGTGTCTGAATAAACTGTGTCACTTCCTGATCATTATTCTATTGAGTAGCTAGACCAATCATGGCTCTTTGATTTGATTTAATTTGCATTCAGAGTGTTGGTGTTTACTTTCACTGGGATAATTCCGAGACCTGTATTTTTTTTTTTTGATTTGCAGGCTTTACCTAATGCCTTTTGATTTAGCATAATTTCTATTCTACTGTTCGACAATTGTCAATGATTCCCGGATGCATTTTTATTTATGGTAAAACTGATTTTGTTTATCCGGGAACTGATACATACACTGCCCTCGTCTAGACGTCTATTCATGTGAAGCGATTAGTTACAATCTGACCGTCTTAATGTATATGTTTATGACAGTTTTGCAGGCGAGTTCTTGTATTGATCTCCTGTTATTTGGATTTATTCTTCCTAAAGTTTGATTTATCTCTCTTTATACAGGCCAGGTATGTTCCTATTTATCTAATATATTAATCACATATGTTTGCATGTTTATACTTTGAAAAATTCTCTCTTACAACTAGCATGCTGTGTCAGCATTCAGTATTGATCAAGAATGCTTGCTTTTCTGATGTTGGCTAACAAATTTATTCGATTCTATACATGATTAATTTAATTATGTACATTAGTAGGTCCCATATTTATTAGAGTAATTGATTTGTTCTAGGAAGACATAAGCTTAGTGATCAAGAATGAAATAGTATTGTATTCTAAACTGTCTGTTAGGTAAAAACTTGGACAAGGCGGTCTGACAATGTGGCGAATCAAGCTGTTAACCCGTTGGGGCGATGTTTTGAGCTGTATGGTTACGTGGAGACGCTAGAAACGAGTGGGATCCCATATTTAAATTCGACGAGGTCCGGTACTAAGATAAGTTTGACAATGCACTAGTATATCAAGTATTCAAGTTGTATGGGGAAGGTATATATGTGAATAAATTCCTAGTTTTCGTCTTTTATTTTATTGATTGATACTCAGAACCTTTTTAGGTGGCAATAGCATTCCTTCATCATCTAAGCTTTACTAGAATAATTTCCATTATGCAATGGACAATATTAATTTCCGATAATATTTTTGACTTATCCGAGCACCCAAGCGAAGTAATGGGCCTTGATAGGGAGAGCCCATAAAAGTCTGTGAGCCCAAAAGTAAGAATCATATGCCCTCAATGATGCAGTAGAAGAAGATTAATAAATGAAAGAAGATGCCCACTTGTAACTTGTAAGGGGTACTGGGTGCTTGTTCTGATAGCTACTAATTCTGCTAACCTGACATGGCAATCTCTTGAGGGAAAGTTACCTAATGAATTTAGTTAGTTTAATAATTACCTAATGGCTTTTGCATAAAGTAAAAATTTATCATCAAGTGTTTTGTTATACATACATTCAGTGGAAGAGGCATCAAGTACCCAGTAGACCTGTGGTGGTAAAAGATGCATTGTGTTTTTATGTGACTTGCTCCCTTGTTAATGCTGGAGTATTTATTTATCGTCTTTGTGTAATCAATTTAGAGAAATTTTGTTCCAGCGATCTCTAGTCAAAAGGTTCCTTGTTACTGCTATTGATACTTTCTTTGTGGAAGATGAGGATGGCAATTCTTTATGATTGATTATAGGGACGAATGCAGTTTCAATGGTAGGCTGTTGTTTGAAAATGAAGTGCTTGATTATGTTTTTATGCATGTAAAAACAATAAATGTCCTGAAGATAACTATAAATTTGATTATATTCTTGATGCTGAAATTGGTTATCAATGGATAATGTTCTGCAAGAAAACGACTACGCGAAAGTCTGAGGCTCTCCGTGTCTGTCTTAGCTTTGTCAGAATGTAGAACTGACAACTGCTTTAGCCTGTTCTTTATGTGTAGCACAATTTTATCCTATTGTTATCTTAAATGCTTTTTGAAGAATACCTTTAATGTGCATTTTTCAAGGTCGATTATAAGTCTATCAGGCAAGCATTATCCTTTTGAGTAGTTTAATTTCTGGTTTACCCTTGTTGTATTATGATTGTTTTCTCAATAATTTGATTGCAAGGGAAAATGACCCTCCATATTTCTGATAAAAGTCGAAAAAAACGGGTGTGGGTACTTTTAGTGTCACATAAAGTTATTTTGCATAAAAAAAAGGAGAGAAATCTTAAGTGTTCTTGTAGTGTCACAAAGTTATTTTGCATAAAAAAAAGGAGAGAAATCTTAAGTTTTTTAGCCTAACACGAAGTCTCATGTCATGGCAGTGTCGCGTCAACACGCAATACACAGGAAAATTGAGAATGTGGATCACCTAGTACGCGAGGATAGGCAGTTGGGTAGTGGCGAATTTTTATTATGCATTGGGAAAGTGTATCACTTGAAAGGCTAGAACGCGAGGATATGAAATAGATAGGAGATGATGTAGGAGTCTATTCTCATAATCTTCAGTTGTTGGCTTTCTACTCCTTTCAAACCTTTAACTCTGCACAAAGATCGACTCTTTTAGTTTTACCTGTTCACACAGTTGTCTTTCTCACTTCACTGTGCTCGCATTATGAGTGTTAATTTTTGGATTTGTGTTACTGAGTTTTTACTGAATGTGATTATCAGAACTTGACATAGTAAGCTGTCAGGATTATGTGATTATGTCCCTAGACGTATGTGACTTATTGCTAAACGATTCCTGATACCTGCATTAGTTTCGTTTCGCCTTTTAATGGGTTGTAGATTTTTATGTTCTGCATCATCTTAACCTTTTCATTAACTGTGTTAAAATAAAAATGAATTGAACTTGACATGATCTAAATAAGTGTGAAGTGAAAGTGCAAGCCTGCTTGACAAGTTAGCTATAGTTCAAGTTGGTCTTTAGGAAGCTAAAATTCGTAAACTTGTATTGTGTTAGACTGCTACAATGTTACAATGTGTCTAAAACTAAACAATAATGATACAAATGGCTACTGACCAACATATGGGTTCTTTTTACTGTGATGCTTTCAAATCATAATCAGACGCTACTTATTCGAATGAGAACTTACTGGCCTCCATAGAGATTTTTCTTCAGCCTATACATCTTGTTTATGTCAACTTGTATGATGAAAATTTTTCTAACTAGTTTCGCAGTTTAAAACCAAGGAGGATTAGCAGGTTGAAGACGTCTGAAAAGCATTGTAAGTTTGCACGTTCTCTGTTGAAGACTCCTGCATGACAAGTTTGGTACTCTTGCTTTTAACTTGTTGACATTTAATGCATAGAATATAGATTGTTGTGTTGTTTTACTGACAAACAAGTAGATTAAAATATGGCCAATTTATCTGAAACGTCGAAAATACATTATTCCGTATTATAAGTTCCATTAACGCGTACAAGATATTAAAAACACTTTCCACATCAAATGATTTGATTGATGGATATCAAGGATTCTCAAAGTTCATGATTTCCTGTTCAGTGTTTCAAGAACCAAGTGGCTAAAATCGGCCAAATTATTGTTGAGGCTATGGTAAGGGATATTCAACTTAAATTCAGTAGGTTATGGTTCCCTGCACGCATATATATGCACTCTTAGGTAGAGCTCTGGATTACCCAAAAAGATTTCTTCCATGCCAGATTCTAGCAATGGTCGATCGGTAGAGGGATAGCCCATATACATGATTACTACTCGTATTAGACAAGTTAAGTAGAGTTTGGAAGTAGTTTAGATAGGCTATCAGGGATTGTTCGAGTTATCTGCTTGTCAGACAAGTCAATAACATTAAGAGAATAGTGTTGAAATTCCACTTGTGAGATTTTTGGAGGCTCTCATGTTTCGAATATGCGACCTTGAACAACTCAACCAAAACCTTAAGGTGATGGTTGAGGTCCAACTATTATAGTACTAGTATTTATATATCCTATTATTTGTTTAGTAGAAATAATAGATTTATATAAAAAAAATGGTGTAATGAGTATTATAACTATCTTGAAACTTACAAGAGGATACGATTGTTAGGAATAAAGATTCAGGATAACTTTATTATTCTTGTTATATTCTATCCCTTGTTAGTAGATATAATATCTTTAGTAATTTGGTAACTGTATATCTCTGTAGATACTAGGTTACGGCTATTGTAGCTTTCTCTATTGTGTTTACTACTTGTATTTAAACCTGATTCATTCATTAATATATTCACTCATTCAAGCATACTTGTCTTATATGGTATCAGAGCTTAATCGCTCCACTCACAAAATTAACCACAAAAATTCCGCCCTCCCTCTTTGCAACCCTACGCCGACATCATGACTGGATCGGCCACAATCTTCGCGAATCCTCACGATTCTGCAACACCCTTCATCGCCATCGAATTAGTTGGCATCGAAAAGTTAACACCCCTCACATATCGTGGCTGGTGTAATACCCTCTCCGACCTTTTTTATGGGTTCGATCTCATCAAATACGTTGATGGAACCCATAAGTGCCCACCGAAAACCCTCAAATCCGATGACGAGAAACCGGTCATCACTTCGAACCCTGCCTACGAGACTTGGATGCGCCAAGACTCGCTCCTCAAAGCAGCTCTCCGTGGCACGGTTTGCGCGGCAATAGCCCCGCTTCTCAATCCTTGCAACACCTCGGCCGAGATGTGGACATTGCTCCGTACCACATATGCAAACCCCTCTCGAGGCCACATCATGCAACTCAAGGATCGACTCAAATCTATTGTCAAAGATGATCTCTCTGCGACGGAATACATGCAGACTATCAGGACCTCTGTGGATGAATTGGCTCAACTTGGGAAGCCTTTAGATGATGAAGATGTCGTAGCCACCGTTCTCCAAGGGCTCGATCCTGCAAGATATCGGTCCCTTATTGACGCTGTCAAGCATCGCGACACTACTATTTCCTTTGAGGCGCTCCACGAGCGTCTCATACAATATGATCTATCCCTCAAACACTCTCCAATCACCAATCTTCACTCCCCCGCGTCCGCCCATGCCGTGTACCACCAGAAAAATCGCAACCCCCCACGACCCTCGACCGAACCCGCCATCCTCTCCACCCCCGTCGACCAAAATCTTCCTCCCTTTAAGGGTAAGTGTCAATGGTGTCACACCCAAGGTCACTATCTTAAGAATTGCGTTACATTCAAATCCCTCCACCCACACATCATTGTCCCCTCGCGTCCCACCAACCCACGTCATAACCCGCCCCGTGCCAACATAGTCGCAGCCGCCACCTCGTCTCCTTGGATTATCGATAGTGGTGCTACCCATCATATTACCCACGACCTTAACAATCTTGCCTTGCATGCTCCTTATGACGGGACCGACGATCTCTTAGTTGGAGATGGCTCTCCTCTCCACATTGCTAATATTGGTTCCTTTTCCCTCTCTCTCTCTCACTCTTCTCTCAAATTCAATAAAGTTCTTCATGCACCCTACATCACTAAAAATATTATTTCAGTTTCTCAGTTTTGCCTTGATAATAATGCAATTGCTTGTTTTTCTCGTGATTCTTGTGTCTTACAGGATCGATCGACGGGTCAGGAGCTATTGCGAGGACAACTTAAGGCGGGCTTGTACGAGTGGTGTCAACCGAGTTCTTCCACCCCCACGACCCTCCCTCACCCCACGGTCCATCTCACCTCCACCGAGTCATCTCACCTTTGGCATCACAAGCTCGGTCACCCCTCGTCCCCTATTATTAGTCATATATTTAGACTTGCTAATTTAAATTTTTCGAATAAAATTACGCATTGTAATGCTTGCTTGACTCACAAAAGTCATAAACTACCTTTTGCTACTAATACTTTAAAATCAAATAAACCACTTGAATTGTTATATTCCGATGTTTGGACTTCACCTATTCATTCAATTGATGGTTTTAAATATTTTGTTGTCTTCGTTGATCACTTCACTCGCTATACTTGGATTTATCCCTTGAAAAATAAATCTGACACCTTTGATGTTTTTAATCGGTTTCGTGCGCTCGTTGAAAAATTTTTTAATCTTAAAATTATTCAAATATTTTCGGATAATGGAGGGGAATATCTTAAACTCACCCCCTCCATCACTATTAATGGAATCACTCATCTCACCTCCCCTCCCCACACCCCCGAACACAACGGTCTCGCTGAACGACGTCATCGTCACATTGTCGAGACCGGTCTTGCCTTACTTTCACATGCGAATATGCCCACTACGTATTGGTCATATGCTTTCACCACGGCGGTTTATCTCATTAATCGCATGTCCACTCGTAATCTTAATAACGATTCCCCCTTCCTCAAACTTTTTGGACATAGTCCAAACTATAATAAATTACGTAGCTTCGGGTGCCTATGCTACCCGTGGCTTCGTCCCTACACTAAACACAAGCTTGACCCTAAATCCAAACCATGTATCTTCATAGGCTACTCCCCTACCCAAAGTGCCTATCACTGTCTCGACCTCACCTCCAATCGAATATACACATCTAGACACGTTCAATTTGTTGAGAACCACTTTCCGTTCTCAACAAAGTCGTCCGTTACCCCCCCGTCCCCTTCGGTGACCGATTGGTGCACCGGGTCCATAACCATTATTAACCCCACTGCCTCCAACCCCCTTCCCCCGCCACCCACATCTCCCCTGACTCCTATTCCCACCGCGGTGGCCACCCCTCCGCCACCCCCTGTCACCGAGACTCCTCTCCGCGTTTACACGCGCAGAGCTCGCACCACCCGCCCACCCTCTGCCACCTCACCCCCGATCACGAATGCCATTCCCTCGTCCTCCACTGATCACACAGCAGCTGCTGCCACGGCTAACCCCGAACCCAGTCGACCCACGACCCGTTCTATGAATAACATACGGGTCCCGAATCCCAAGTATGCGGCTCTTACCCATGTCTCCGCCACTAATTCCGCCCCTATCACTCTGAAATCTGCTCTCACTGACCACCAATGGCGTGCTGCCATGGAATCGGAGTACTCTGCTCTTATGACTAATGAAACCTGGACTCTTGTCCCTCCCAACCCCTCCTATAATGTCATAGGTTGTCGTTGGGTCTTTAGGATTAAATATAATCCGGACAACACCATTAATAAATATAAAGCTCGTCTAGTTGCTAAGGGTTTTCACCAACGTCCGGGGGTCGATTACTCGGAAACTTTCAGCCCGGTTGTTAAGCCCGTCACAGTTCGTCTGCTCCTTGCATTAGCTCTTGCTCGTGGTTGGTCCCTCAGACAACTAGATATCAACAATGCATTTCTTCACGGTACGCTCACAGAAACTGTTTATATGTCACAACCTCCTGGGTTTGTTGATGCTAATTCTCCTAATCATGTTTGTAGACTAACCCGTGCTATTTATGGCCTAAAGCAGGCTCCACGGGCTTGGTATACTGAACTTCACAATTATCTTGTGTCTTATGGATTCTCTCAGTCTCATTCTGACCCTTCTCTGTTTTTATTCCACAATAATTCTACCCCTATTTACCTTCTAGTTTACGTCGATGATATTATTGTAACCGGTCCGCCATCTTCGGCCATCTCGTCATTTCTTGTTGCTTTTTCTCGTCGTTTCTCGCTAAAGGATCTCGGTTTCCCGTCATATTTTCTAGGTGTCGAGGTCACCCCCACTTCCACTGGTCTACAATTAACACAAACTAAGTATATCCATGACATACTCACCCGTTCCTCCATGCTTGACTGCAAACCGGCCACTACTCCCATGGACGCCTACCCCCCTCTTCTTCACTCCACCGGTGCACCCATTGCCCAACCCTCTGATTATCGTGCCTTAATTGGCAGTTTACAATACCTATCTCTTACCCGTCCTGACATTGCTTTCAGCGTCAATAAGCTGGCCCAGTTTATGCAGGATCCGCAGGAGACCCATTGGTCGGCTCTGAAACGACTTCTTCGTTATCTGAAAGGCACTCTCCAGGTTGGTATCAATTTATTTCGCAGTTCTCCTTTATCTCTTCATGCGTTCTGTGATTCTGATTGGGCAGGTGACAGAAAAGCCTATGTCTCTACTACTGGTTTCATTATCTATCTAGGCCGGAATCCCATATCCTGGTCCTCCCGTAAGCAACAAGCTGTTGCTCTCTCCACTACTGAGGCTGAGTTTCGAGCAGTTGCCACTGCCACAATGGAACTAATGTGGCTTCAAAATCTTCTTTCTGAGCTTCGATTTGCAGTTACATCACCGCCTGCCATCTTTAGTGACAACTTGGGTGCAACTACGTACGCTGCGAATCCTGTTTTCCATTCTAAAATGAAACACGTGGCTCTCGCCTTTTATTTTGTCCGTGATCACGTCCAGCATAATCGGCTTCGAGTACAGCACATTTCGTCGGGTGATCAGCTCGCGGACCCTCTCACGAAGCCTCTTCCCCGTTCGGCTTTTGAACCTCTTTTACGCAAGATCGGACTCTCCCTTGGAACGTCCTCCTTGAGGGAGCGTGTTAGGAATAAAGATTCAGGATAACTTTATTATTCTTGTTATATTCTATCCCTTGTTAGTAGATATAATATCTTTAGTAATTTGGTAACTGTATATCTCTGTAGATACTAGGTTACGGCTATTGTAGCTTTCTCTATTGTGTTTACTACTTGTATTTAAACCTGATTCATTCATTAATATATTCACTCATTCAAGCATACTTGTCTTATAACGATTATGTACACCATTTTGCTCAAGATTGGCATCTTGAGTTACAAGCACATTTCTTCCCTTAGAACATATATACAATGAAAAAAAGAGCCTAGCAGCTACTTCTTATTCAGTTCCTGCTCTTCAATACGAGTAACAAGTTGCCTATCCTTAGCTTTTAGCACTCCTTTGATGTGTTGTTTTACCTTCAACTTCAGCATCTGCATTATATCAGCAGCCGCCCTTTCAGGTTTATGCACATACAATAGGATCCTGCATTCATTCTTTTGCTTCCATATCATGTAGAAGCACGCAGCAAATAAACAATCAAGTATGCATCTTTGCAGGACCTTTACCTCTGAACTTTTTGCACCATTCCAGTGTATTTGTTATAGGAATGTTAATGTTAATCCATCCCTTCAACAATGATAGGACTCTGTAGCTATACTCACATGATCAGCATTCGCAATTCCATTCCCAGACAGAATGAATGTCTCCTCTTCACATACTCCATAGTCCTTTAACTTATCCTTACTTCTTAGCGCTCTTCCTGCATATACCCACGTTATAAACGTGTGTTTAGGTGTATTCCACTTGCTCCATACAACATGATGCCACACCCATTTTTCATGTCCGCATTATATCATACAATTTAGATGCATGATATTTAGGCAACCAATTAGTGGCTCCACTGTTGCATCCCTTGCAGGTCTTCATTTTCTCCTTGATCTTGCAAATGTGCCTCCACATCCAGTTTGTATCCTTTGGTGGTATATACTCAAACCAATCCTGTCTCTTCAAGTAGATGTGGTGAACCCACCTAACCCATAGGTTGTCAGGCTTGAAAGCAATCCATCAAACTGCTTTCCCATCGTTGCTGTATTCCAAATCTCAGAGTTTCTAAGACCCAGGCCCCCTTCGCTTAGGTCTACATAGTTCATTCCATGCCACAAGAGGGGCTTTTGAATGTTTTACTGTCAACAAATTCTTAGTATGCATCCAAGTTATCCGCTCTTGTGTCGATGAATTGGCCAATTTAGGCAAACCTATGGATGCCAAGGACATCGTTAGTAAAGTTCTCCGCGGGCTTGACTATGAGGTGTGTCACTCGCTTGTTGATGCCGTTACAAATCGACACAACCCCATCTCCTTTGCTGTCCTTTATGAACGTCTTCTCCACTTCGACCTCTCCCTCAAACGTACCACCTCCTCGACCCTCTTCCTAACCAATGCCCCCGCTTCCGCTCACGTAGCCCACCACAAAAACCATTCGTCAATTTCTACACATTTTAGCTCGCGGTATCTGAAAACATATCTTGGGACGCCCTAAAGCGCTCATGGTATCATTATGAATATATAAACCAAAACTGTGAAATCCTAGAATTCCCCTATTTATTACTCTCATTCCAAGCGAGCTCTAAAGCCCTAAAGTGTAATATAGATTGGTTGCATCGGTCATATACAACGGCATTCCTATTCCTGCTGACATTTATGTTCATTTCGTCCCAGAATATTGTGAAATGATGCATGGAGTGTAGTGTCTGTAATCAGTGAAGTGTGCAACTTAAGAATTAAATGAAAATTCCATCTTTTAGAGCAAGCTCCTTTGCAGCTTATTAGCACCTTATTATCACCCTAATTTTTTTTTCTTTTTCTTCATCAGCTCTTTTTAACAGGAATTTCATTTCATCTTTTCAACATTAGTCTTACAACCATAATGGTAGCTTAGTCCTGCACCACTTTGTAAACACTATTTTCGGAAACTGAACAGTTAAATTCCTGACAGGACTTTTGATTTTCAAAGCCGAAAAATTTACACACCTGGTCATCAATATATAGGCTCTTTTTATGTTTTGTTTTCCGTTTTTTTTCATCGAAATCACTATAGCAGTAACCAGAGGCCACATCTTAGTATGAAAACTTGTCGGACTGTTTGGTTTTTATCTTCATCCTGCAGAACTTTTTGATTGCATTTTTACTTGTGTGAATGTACTCTAACCCGATTTATGGTTCAGAACATCGAGAAGGATTAGCAGGTTGAAGGCATCTGAAAGGCGTTTCAGATTTGAACAGTCTTCAATGAAAGCTCTTGAAGGTACGAGTGTGTTATTGGTTTAATTTATCGTCATTGAATGCATATATTGTGAATCTGCGCTCTTTCTTAAGGCTAATATGGAGAATACTAGATAAAAACAGAAGTACGGTGTAATATTTACAAATATGTCAGAAATACATGAGTAGATGCTCAAATGAGTCGACTGATTATACGAAGGACGAAGGGATCTCCAACTTCGCAGCTCTACTATTTTCTATTTCTTCTCCCGTGAGCAGCATTTCAGGAATAAAATAGCTAAAATAGACAAAATTATGGCCGAGGCAATAGCAAGGAATATCCAGATTAATTTTTCTAGCTTGTGGTTTCCTGCACATAGAGGGAAGTGTCTTTCTGATGGATATATATGCGCCATCACACATAGCCCTGAATTACCCAAAAAGCTTTCTTCCAAACCAGCTTTCAGCAATGGTAGAGGTATTGCACCATATAGATGATTATTCGAAAAGTTAATAGTGTTTGGAAATTGTTCAGATGGGCTATTAGGGATGTTTCCTGTTAGCTGGTTATCAGACAAATCAAGTACATTAAGAGACTTCAGTTGGTAGAGGGACACAGGAATGGTGGAAGTGAAACTGTTGTTTTGTAGCAACCATAGATTTAGCTTCTTAAGGTTACCAAGTGTGTCTGGTATAGCGCCCGATAAATGGTTGTTACTGACATCAAATTTCACTAAATTGACCATTCCAGAGATTTCAGGTGGCAGGATTCCTGTTAACTTGTTGTTCTGGGCAAAGAATTCTGACATATTCTTAGCATTTTTAATTTCACTGGATATTGGTCCTGTTATTTGATTGTAAGCAAAGTCAATGATGTACACCCAAGGAAGACCAAAAATGCCTTTTGGCACGTATCCGTCCAACTGGTTGTTGCTGACACGGAATCGTATTAATGTAGTGCACTTTGAATAGCTTTCAGGTATTTCCCCAGTAAATCTGTTTGAAAGGGCTAGAAAGTACACAAGCTTACCTCTTTTGCAGATTTGCGGTGGTAGTTTACCGGAAAACCGATTCTCTGACAAATCTACCACAATCAAATCTGATAAGTTTCCAAGATTTCCAGGAACTTCACCTGTCATAAAGTTCTCGTAGATAGATAAAAAGCTTAGAGTTGTTGAGTTCCCAAGCACAGCTGGAATTTCTCCATTGATGCTATTATTGTAAATCTGAAACGTTTGCAGGTTTGGAAGGCTTCCTACTACATGAGGTATTTGCCCACTTAGGAGATTTACTGACATATCGAGTTGTGTAAGCTCTGTCAGATTTCCCAACTCTCCTGGTATTTTACCCGTCAATTCATTATAGTCTAGCATTAGCCACTTGAGATTTTTCAGCATTCCTAGCTCCGGAGGAATTTGTCCCTTGAGGTAGTTCCCACTTAGTTCGAGGAAAACGAGGGAAGTCATGTTGCCTATGGATGGTGGGATGGTACCCTGAAGCATAGTTGTTGACAGCACCAGTCTCTTTAGTTCTTTCATCCGAGTGATGTTATCTGGAAGTTCCCACATGTCGAGTTGTTCATTCTCGTTAAAGTTCAACTCCTGGAGGTTGATGAGGTTGAAAATTGACACGGGGAAGCTCCCCTTGAATCTATTGTTTGAAAAATCCATACTACGGATAGATTTCATTGCCGAGAAATCTGGTAGGCTTCCTCCGAGATCTAGGTACCCCATTCCCAGGTTTTCCAAGAGTGAGCAGTTTGTAATGCCATTTGGAAAACTTCCCTGGAGAAAGTTTCTGCTTAAGTCGAGAGAACGAAGTTCTGGTAGGTATGAACATATATTGGGTGGGAATGTGCCCCGTAATCCCCACCCAGAGATATCTATCTTTGTAACTTGGCCTTGATTATTGCATGTAATTCCCGTGTAATTACAATATGAACTCTCTCCTTTGGTATCCCAGTCAGAGAAGGATTGGCCGGACATAGACTTTTGCATGAGGGCAAAAAACTGAGATTGCTGATCACTACTTGTGGCATGGAGGAAGTTGATGAGCGAAAGAAACAATAGAAATAACGATAAGTAGATAGACTGTTGTGGAGCCATGGTAGTCGAAAAGGAAGAGAAAATTTGGAGAAGAGAAAAAGGAGAAAGATTAATGATTAATGATTATCGAGTTTTTGTTGCAAGTGAAAGAGCGGACAAGAGAAGTAGTATGTAGGTCAGTAGGTAGCAGGATTGGGATGTCGATGATAAGAGAAGGTTTTTGATCTTCACTTACCGGGGAAGAAAGAGGGGGATACATATCTAGTATAAAGACACTTTATGCTGTACCCACTTACTACATACTCCTAAAATATAAGGGAATTAGGTCTTGTAGCTCTAACTTCTTTTCGCTCAACTCCTGATCAAGTGTCGGTATAAACTGGGTCAATTCCTGATCATTATTCTATTAAGTAGCTAGACCAGTCATGGCTCTTTGTTGTTTACTTTCACTGCAATAATCCCGAGACCTGGATTTTTTTATTTGTAGGCTTTACACCTTTACCTAATGCCTTTTGATTTAGCATCATTTCTATTCTATCGTTCGACAATTGTCAATGATTCCCGGATGCATTTTTATGTATGGTAAAACTGATTTTGTCTATCCGGCAAGTGATACACAGACTCCTCTTGTCTAGACGTCTATGGTCTATTCATGTCATTGATGTCAAGCGATTAGGTACAATCTGGCTGTCTTAATGTTTATGTGTCAGTGGACTTTGTAGGCGAGTTCTTGTATTGATCTCCTGTTTGTTTTATCTGTCTCTATACAGGCCAGGTATGTTTGTATTTCTCTTATGGAGTATATATTAATAGCATATGTTTCCCTGTTTATATATGGAAAAAATCTTCGTTTGATCGTGAATGCTTGCTTTTCTGATGTGGGTTAACAGATAGATTTATTCGATTCTATACATAAATTTTTTTTTGCCAGCGGGAGAAAAAGGATAAATTACATGTTTCGCTCGTTTATCGATATATTGTTGATTCTATACACAATTATGTTAGTTAGTAGGTCCCAACTTTTAATATGGAGTAATTGATTTACTCTAGCAGGACATCAGCTTAGTGATCAAGAATGAAGCAGTATTGTTTTCTAGACTGGCCATTAGGTAAAAACTTGGACAAGACGGTCTGACAAATGTGGTGAATCAAGCTGCTAACCCCGTAGCGGCGATGTTTTGAGTTCTAGAGATGAGTGGGGATCCCATATTTAAGCTCAATGAGGTTTGGTACTAAAATAAGTTTGATGATTTCGTCTTTTTCGTATATTTTATTTTGTTGATTGATACTACCTCAGTAGTGAGTAGCTTTTTAGGTGGGAGTAGCATTCTTTCATCATCAAATGAAAGCTTTACTAGAATGATTTCCATAATATCAATTTCTGATAGAGTGGAGTAATATTTTTGACTTATCTGAGCACCCAAGACAAGTAATGGGCCGGCATAAAAGTTTGTGCTCACAAAAGTAAGAATCATATGCCCTCAATGATGTACCAGTAGAATAGAAGATTAACAAATGAAAGAAGATGCTCACTTGTAAGGGCTACTGGTTGCTTGCTTCTGCTAACCTGACATGGAAATCTCCTGAGGGAAAGTTACCTAATGATCTTAGTTTTCTTAAACTAAAAATTTATGGTCAAGTGTTTGGTTATACATTCAGTGGAAGAGGCATCAAGTACCCAGTAGACCTGTGGTGGTATAAGATGCATTGTGTTTATATGTGACTTGCTCCCTTTTTACTGCTACTCCGTATTAATTTATCATCTTCATCTAATCGATTTAGAGAAATTTCTTTAGTCAAAAGGTTCCTTGTTCCCACTATTGATACTTTCTTTGTGGAAGCTGAGGATGGCAATTCTTTATGATTGATTATAGGAACGAATGCAGTTGGGCTGTTGTTCGAAAATGAAGTGCTTGTTTCTGTTTTTATGCATGTAAAAACAATAAGTATCCTGAAAATACTACTTGTACTATAAATTTGATTATATTCTTGATGCTGAAATTGGTTGTCGATGGATAATGTTCTGCAAGAAAACTACTACGCGGAATTTGTCTAGCCAGTTCTTTTTTTTTTTTTTTTTTTTTGCCAACGAGTCAACAGATACACATACCATTCCCTTAACGCAATAGATGCTAATCTATGTGTAGCACAATTTTATCTTATTGTTATCTCAAGATTTTTGAAGAACAGTTAGTCTCCCTTCTGACATAGTATCCGTCACTTTGTTATAACGGGTCAAATACTATTCATTTATCTAGAAAAGACAACACATTACTTTTGTAGTGTTTTGTCTTTTTTCTATATAAACAGGTTGTATTTGACCTGTTATAAGAAAATGACGGAAAACTTCGTCACAAACAATCATTTGTGTTTGAAGAATACCTTTAATGTGCATTTTTGAAGGTCAATTATAAGTCTATCAGGCAAGCATCGTCCTTTTGAGTAGTTTAATTTCTGGTTTACCCTTGTTGTATTATGATTTTTTTCCCAATAATGTGATTGCAAGGGAAAATGACACTCCATATTTCTGATAAAGGTCGAAAAAACTGGTGTGGGTTGTAGTGTCACATAAAGTTATTTTGCACAAAAAAAGGAGAAAAATCGTACTCCGTAAGTTTTTTGTGCTTTGCATTATGAGTGTTAATTTTTGGATTTGGGTTACTGAGTTTTTACTGAATGTGTTTATCAGAACTTGATATAGTAAGCTGTCAGGATTATGTCCCTGGACGTATGTGACTTATTGCTAAACGATTCCTGATACCTGCATTAGTTTCATTTCGCCTTTTCATGAGTTGTAGATATTTATGTTCTGCATCATCTTAACATTTTCTTTAACTGTGTTGAAATAAAGATGAATTGAACTTGACATGATCTAAATAAGACGGAAATGAAAGTGCAAGCCTGCTTGACAATTTACCTGCAGTTCAAGTTCGTCTCTAGGTAGCTAAAATCAGTAAACTTGTATTGTGTTAGACTGCTACAATGTGTCTAAAACTCAACAACAAGGATACAACTGGATACTGACCAACATATGGGTTCTTGTATTGTATTGCAGTTTAAAAAACATGGACGATTAGCTGGTTGAAGACGTCTGAAAAGCGTTGTAAATCTGAATGTTCTCCAGTTGAAGACTCCTGCATGACGATTTTGGTACGCTTGCTTTAACTTTGTTGACATTTAATGCATGAAACACCACCTTCTCTTTACACTATAAAACACCACCACTATCCTCCATTTTCTTCACATTTTGAGCTCCATTACTCTTAATAATCTACTCCATCCCAAGCAAGTCCTCAAAATTCACAATTTCCGTTCACTGTTTTTCCCTCCTTGAGCGAGCAGTGTTATAGGAACAAAGTGGCTAAAATCGACCAAATTATTGTTGAGGCTATCGTAAGGGATATCCAGCTTAAATTCAGTAGCTTATGGTTTCCTGCACGCATGCACTCTTAGGCAGAGCTCTGGATTACCCAAAAAGGGGCACCATATAGAAAAAGCAAAAATACAGGGACATCACGTATGTTTCGAAAAGTGAAGGGATATTATGTAGAAAACGCAAAAATACAGGGACACCATTAGAAAATTCCGAAATAATATTTGGGTTAGTTGTAGATGGCGGTAAATTGGTGTATGCTGCCTCTGGATCTTCTGGGCGACATCGCAATGAAGTTAGAAACAATTGAAGGTTTTATCGACAGCAAATGGTTATATTGTGAATCAGTGCTCTTTCTTAAGGCTAGATTAAAAAAAACAGAAGTACAGTGTAATATTTTTCAAAAATGTCAGAAATACACGAGTAGATGCTCAAATGAGTCGACTGATTATACGAATTACTCACTATTTCCTATTTCTTCTTCTGTGAGCAGCATTTCAGGCATAAAATGGCTACAATGAAAAAAATGATCGCTGAGGCAACTGCAAGGAATATCCAGATTAATTTCTTTAGCTTGCGGTTTCCTGTGCATAGAGGGAAGTGTGTATCTGATGGATATATATGCGCCATCACACAGAGCCCTGGATTACCCAAAAAGCTTTCTTCCAAACCAGATTTCAGCAATGGTAGAGGTATTGCACCATACAGATGATTATTCGACAAGTTAATAGTGTTTGGAAATAGTCGAGATAGGCTGTTAGGGATGTTTCCTGTTAGCTGGTTATCAGACAAGTCAAGCACATTAAGAGACTTCAGTTGGTAGAGTGAAGCGGGAATGGTGGAAGTGAAACTGTTGTTTCGTAACAACAATAGATTTAGCTTCTTAAGGTTACCAAGCGCGTCTGGTATAGCGCCTGATAACTGGTTGTTACTGACATCTATTTTCACTAGATTGACCAGTTCGGAGATTTCAGGTGGTAGGATTCCTGTTAACTGGTTGTTCTGCGCAAAGAATTCCGACATGTTCTTAGCGTTTTTAATTTCTCCTGATATTGGTCCTGTTATTTGATTGTAAGCGAAATCAATGATGTTCGCCCAAGGAAGACCGAAAATACCTGCTGGCACGGATCCATCCAACTGGTTTTTGCTCACACGGAAGCGTATCAATGTAGTGCATTTTGAATAGCTTTCAGGTATTTCTCCAGTAAATCTGTTTGAAAGAGCTAGGAAGTATAAAAGCTTACCTCTTTTGCAGATTTCCGGTGGTAGTTTACCAGAAAATCGATTCTCTGACAACTCTACCACAACCAAATCTGATAGGTTTCCAAGATTTCCAGGAACTTCACCTGTCATAAAGTTCTCGTAGATAGATAAAATGCTTAGAGTCGTCGAGTTCCCAAGCGCAGCTGGAATTTCTCCACTGATGCTATTATTGTAAATCTGAAACGTTTGCAGGTTAGGAAGGCTTCCTACTGCAAGCGGTATTTGCCCACTTAGAAGATTTACTGACATGTCGACTTGTGTAAGCTCTGTCAGATTTCCCAACTCGACTGGTATTTTACCCGTCAACTCATTGTAGTACAGGAATAGCCACTTGAGATTTTTCAGCATTCCTAGCTGTGGAGGAATCTGTCCCTTGAGGTAGTTCCCACTTAATTCGAGGAAAACGAGAGAAGTCATGTTACCTATGGATGGTGGGATGGTACCCTGAAGCATAGTTGTTGACAGCACCAGTCTCTTTAGTTCTTTCATCAGAGTGATGTTATCTGGAAGTTCCCACATGTCGAGTTGTTCATTCTCGTTAAAGTTCAACTCCTGGAGGCTGGTGAGGTTGAAAATCGACACTGGGAACCTCCCCGTGAATCTATTGTCTGAAAAATCCATACTACGGATAGATTTCATCCCCGAGAAATCTGGTAGGCTTCCTCCGAGATAGAGGTACCCCATTCCCAGGTTTTCCAAGAGAGAGCAGTTTGTAATGCCATTTGGAAAACTTCCCTGGAGAAAGTTTCTGCTTATGTCGAGAGAACGCAGCTCTGGAAGGTATGAACATATATTGGGTGGGAATGAGCCGCGTAATCCCCACCCAGAGATATCCATCTTTGTAACTTGGCCCTGATTATTGCAGGTTATACCAGTGTAGTTACACTGTGAACTCTCTCCTTTGGTAGTCCAATCAGAGAAGGATTTACCGGACATAGACTTTTGCATCAGGGTGAAAAACTGAGATTGCTGATCACTACTTGTGGCGTGGAGGAAGTTGATGAGCGAAAGAAACAACATGAATAAAGATAAGTGTTGTAGAGCCATGGTAGTCGAAAAGGAAGAGAAAATTTGGAGAAGAGAAAAAAGAGAATGATTAATGATTGTCGGGTTTTTGTTGCAAGTGAAAGAGCGGACAAGAGACGAAGTATTAAGGTAGCATGATTGGGATGTCGATGATAAGAGAAGGTTTTTGGTCTTCACTCACTGGGGAAGAAAGAGGGGGATGCATATCTAGTATAAAGACACTTTATGCTCCACTAAGGTCTTGTTCTTTTCAGCTCACTTTAGTCTGGTTCCGTCTACTTCAGTTAATTCAGCTCATTCAGTTCAGCCCCCTGGAGGTTCATTTTGTCTCTACACTTCAACTAACTTCAGTTCAATTCACCCTACTTCAGTCCATGGTCTTACTACGTACTCCTAAAATGTAAGGGAATAAGGTCATGTAGCTCTGTGTTCTTTGCGCCCAACTCCTGATCATTATTCTATCGAGTTGCTACACCAATCATGGCTCTTTGATGTTTACTTTCGTTCACTGGAATAATTTCGAGACCTGTATACAAGCAGGTATGTTTGTATCTCTCTTATATATTAATCACTTCCATGTTTATACATGGAAAACTCTCTCTTGCAACTAGTGTCAGCATTCACTGCTGATCAGAATTCTTGCTTTTCTGATGTTGGCTAACAAATTTATTCGATTCTATACATAATCATGTAAATTAGTAGGTCCCAACATTTATGGAGTAATTGATTTTCTCTGGCAGGACATCAGCTTATTGATCAAAACTGAAACAGCATAGTATTCTAGACTGGTAAAAACTTGGCCAAGAAGGTCTTGACAATGTGACGAATCAAGATGTTAACCCGTGTAGAGGACCCTAGGGACGAGTGGGGATCCAATATTTTAAGGTTTGGTACTAAAATAAGTTTGATGATGTCGTCTTTTCGTCTTTATTTTGTTGATTGATACTTACCTCAGTAGTGAGAGTAGCTTTTAAGGTGGGAGTAGCATTCTTTCATCATCAAATGAAAGCTGTACTAGAATGATTTCCATACTATCAATTTCTGATAGACTAATATTTTTGACTTATCTGAGCACCCAAGAGGCCAAGACAAGTAATGGGTCTTGATAGAGAGACTCAGAGACCCCATAAAAGTTTGTGCGCCCAAAAGTAAGAATCATATGCCCTCAATGATGTACTACTACTACTACTAGAACATTAATAAATGAAAGAAGATGCCGACTTGTAGTATTCCCTCCGAGTTCCTGGCACTATTAGATTTTGGGTGGAAAATAAGAAGGGAAAATGAGTGATTCTAAAAAGAAGGAGAAAGAGAGATAAATGGGTGGATAAATGTGAAACTCAGTCCAAAACTGAATACGTGTCAATGATAGGAACTCGGGGGAGTATCTTGTAAGGGCTACTGCTGCTGGTTGCTTCTTCTGCTAACCTGACATGGCAATCTCCTGAGGAAAAGTTACCTAATGATTTTAGTTTAGTTTAACGCTCCCGTCTCAGTCTCTCAGTTGAAAGTTTACGGTTGATTTATACACAAAAATTAAGCTAGTAAAGGTAGTGAGAGAAGAATTATTGTTAGTTTGTACATAATTGATTGAGAAAGAAGAAGTAATTGCTTAATACAGTAGCTTTTTCTTAAACTAAATGGTCTAAGTGTTTTGTTATACGCTCAGTGGAAGAGGCATCAAATACCCAGTAGACCTGTGATGGTAAAAGTTGCATTGTGTTTTTTTGTATTACTGCTGGAGTATTTATTTATCGTCTTCGTTTTATCAATTTAGAGAAATTTCGTTCCAGCAATTTTTAGTCAAAAGGTTTAATTCCTTGTTACTGCTATTGATACTTTCTTTGTGGATGCTGAGAACCGATCAGTCAATTCTATATAGGGACGAATGCACGCAGTCTCATTGGTATTTAGCCTGTTATTCGAAAATGAAGGGCTTGTTTCTGTTTTTGTGCATGTAAAAACAATATATGTCCTGAAGATAACTGTAAATTTGATTTGATTATAGTCTTGATGCTGAAATTGGTTATCAATGGATAATGTTCTGCAAGAAAACTAGTACGTGAAAGCCTGAGGCTCTCCGTCTCCATCTTCGCTTTGTCAGAATGTAGAACTGACAACTGCTGTAGCTAGAATAGGAGGGAAAGGGAGAGCAGAGAAATGGAAGGGAGAACGAGGCGTGAGCGTGGATACCATTCCCTCCATCCTCGTTTGCTAACCAAACAAGTGACTGGAGAATTTGGAGCACACTTCATCGTTTAGTACGTAAAGCCTAAAGGGTTGTGATAAAATGATTTTCAAGCGATTGGTTTAACTGAAACGAAGCTTCAAACTGTGGATATCCAAATTGGAACTTTCTATAACCTTGGACACCCAAACTGCAAAGTTTCCTCAGTAGAAATACACAGCGATAAACAAGCATGGGAAGATAATCTGCAATGTACCGATATGGTCAACGATCATACAGTCCAAGCAACTTCTTTTCTCTATCTTCTACTCTTTTTCGAGCAGCCTCCCTAGCTTTAATTGCAGCCAATTCCTCTTCAGAAACAGGCTTTGACTTCTCCGCCGGCCTCTTCCGCTTCCCAACTGAAACTGATGAAGGAGCCCCTTTCACTGATTTTGTGGGATTCACAGATCTTGCAACAACACCAGGTGCCGTACCACTGCTTTTTAGCTTGGGCGTATCTTTCTTTTCGGAAGTTGCATTTGATGCTGGCTTTGTCAATGGCTCTTTTGGTTGGGAAACTGATGAATTTTGAGCAGCCGTAAACGCCTCTTCCTGTGTCACCCATCGGCCTGCCGAATATGCACAAATGAGAAAGACATTTATATTGTGCACATTTCACATTGATGGTTAAGTACATGTACAAAGTTTGAAACTGTGTACTAGTTAGTCTAATTCTTATCACTAAAGCCGAACAGGAACAGTATAAATAGGATGAAGGGATCAAAATATTATGTTTTAGGTTAAGCTATGCATGCAAGCTTTACCTAGAACATCAGAGTAATAGAAACCAGATTTGGGATCGTAGTGAATGCCGTGCTGCTGATCATGATAGTAGCCTGAACTGCTGTCATACTCCCAAACTGTCAACATCTCAACAAATTTACCAACAAATTAGTACTCCGTAACAAAAAGGGTACAAAGCTTATGAACAGTACAGTTTAACATTTCAAATGACTTCAAAATTAATAAAATTGCTCCAATGCCCAAAGGGCTCCTACAAATCGCAGGGTAAAGGGGTCGGACGTACGTAACATTGCTCCTATAAGCAACATAGAATGACTGTTTGCGTAATTCCCGCTCCCATCAAAGGGTTCTGTACTCCTCACTTTGGTAGCGTAAAACACACACTTATACAAAAGGATAAAAGATACTCGTACAATATAACACAGGAATTCAACAAGGCAGGGAGACATCACATACCTAGTTCAATGCCTTGATAATCGGCAGGAGCAGCGTGTGAGTCCTTGTCATCTTGAGAAGCCAAGTCCTTTTTATAGCTGCGAATAGCTTTCTAATGAAACAAAAAGATGCTAAACGAGTTATGAGCACTCGAAATTTGAAGGCAGTCATATGAGAGTTGGAGATACGTAAATCAGTGTGGAAGGAAGGCAAGAGAAGAGAAGAGACATACAGCTTCGATTTGTTGCAGAGAACGAACAGCTTCCTGTTGTTTCTTCTCCTTATCAGCCTTGTCTTTGCGCATATCGGCAATGCGCTTGGTGACATTATCTTTGTGACGGGTTCCCAGTTCATGATTTCTAATGGTGGACGGGCTATTCGATATGTATATTTTGCAAAAATCACACCAATGGTTGCCTTGGCTCACCCAATACTGCCAAACACCATCACTTTTTGGTAACTAAAAAACTTGCAGAAACCATACATATTTCTCCGTATTATCATACACTACTTCCTCCATTCCACTTCATTTCGTAACCAATATATAGGAGTCGTTTGGTTACCCCCTTTAAAACACATTAATTGCAATTCATGGAATTTGTAAAATCAGTGGCTTGTTTGTTCGCCTCAAATCCCATAACTGGAATTCCATGAGAACCCTAACTAGGAAATGGTAACTCCCGTTGAATTTACGTGAAATGCATAATCATAGGAAAGCTCTTACGAATCAAACGACTCCTGAATTCGACAGCCACCACACCCAAACAGCTGCCTAATAATCAAACCCTAACCGGCCTCCATCGCCAGCCACCACAAATCGCGTACAGGTGAGAAATAGAAGATGAACAAATTAATAATGTTGGGAGGTTGAAGATGGTGAAATTAATTTAGGGATGCAAAAATAATCAAAGATATGCAATCAAATCAAATTGGAATTAAAAAAAGAAAAGGAGAGATGAAAATGAAGAATGAAGGATAATAGGGGGTGGGGGGTTGGTACCTCAGTCATGGCCAATGTACAGCAGATTACAGTAAAGCTCAACGGCAAACGACGGAGTATGGGGGTAGCACTGTAGCAGTAGTATGTATGTATTATCGCGGTGGTGTTTTCCCTGATTTTTTTTTCGATTTTCCGTCACAAGGCTAAAGTCGTCCGACAATGAGGTACTCCTCCCTCCTACCCGATTTATCCACTTTTATTCAGACGTGAGAGATTAAAATAATGAGTGGATAAATCATGGAGCAGTAGGTCGGAGAGAATACTATTCTACATTCTATTTCATTTTCAATGGCTAAATGGCTAGTCCTATTCAGAATAACTTTGATTTGCGATTAGTTATGGACACTGTTTCAAAAATGACGATATTTTTCCTGAATTCATTGTCTTTCTAAGAGGAGAAGTGGGTAAAGTGACATGGGTGACTCTAGCACCAGACTCCCTACACTCGACTCCAGTCTCGGAATTTGACTCAAACTCAGATTCAGACTCTGGCATGTCTCCCTTGCCATTGATCTACTTGTACACCCGATCATGACCATCTTCCTCCCGGCCTTGTTATCCTTGCTTGGGTCGACCTTGAAGATTAGTTTGGTTGGGTCGAAATGGTTGTTACGTAGGATTAGGTTGACCAAGTCTTGGGAGATGGTACAACTTTGTCTTCTCCAAACAAGAACCCCAGAGATGACTCCTCGGTATTCTCGACACCCTTGGGCTTGGACCGGAGAAGGGAGAAGACATCATCAGGAATGTTGTGGCAGTCATGGGCCAATTTGTTCCCGGACTGGTTTATCCAGCGTGCACAGGTGTTGGAAGTTCCGAATAACCTAATCTGCGTGGCATCGAAGACAAGCCGAACGAAGTGGTCTTAAAGTTTGGGATTATAAGGACTCAAGATAATGTCTAATATAACCTTTCAAGATGTTTCTTAACCTGATTGAATGAGCTTTTACGATTACCCAAAGACAAACTTATAACCATAAAAACATGCACATATTTAGATGAATATCGTTACGGTTTTACATTGGTTACTTATATTTATTATCGCAATACTTTTGTACGCAATGGGATCTCAGTATACTTGATGTGAAACATAAACCCGAACAAGGGTTAAGACTTAATTTGTGTGGTACTATAAAACATACTCGTACTCTGTATAAACCATCAAGAATATATAACAAAGGAACCACTGTTTTTGGTTTCCCATTTTTGTTGTGAGCAGAGGATTCCATATTACAAACGGTAATCATATTACTGACCGAGGTTCATTACCGAAATTATAACTGGGACTAGCTTGTGACCGTGTACTATCAATACTATCTTTTCGTTTAAAACTACCGGCATTGACCCGAACTTCTTTTCTATCAAGAAAACCAATCAAACCCTTGAAGTGGGCCGAGCTAAGACGCCTAATCGAATTGGACCCGATAGGAGGTTCTATTGTAACGATCTCATCTTGCCTGACTTCAGAACCACCATTGTGATGGCTCTTAGCGTATTGCCATACGGCCCCGGAGAAAAATATAGCAAGTGCCAAAAAGCATGTGGTGCCACAGATTAAGAATAATCCCCAAAAACTGTCGAGCGAAAGTCGATTATCGTCTGCATTAGATTGCGTTGAGCAACCTTTGAGCGACAACCACTTGTCGTGTATTCTTTGTAGCTCACCATTTTCCGATAGTTGAAGAAGAGCGGTCGACAGGTCCACTGCTACAGGCGAGTCACGTTGGAATGCCTGCACGCAAATTGAAACGGTATTTATGAATTATTATTCTCGTCACAAACAGGAATTTGAATTGCCCAGAAAAAAGGAAGTACGACTTACAAATCCCCATCCGCTTTTGGTAAACACTTGTCCGACTATCTGGAACTCGCAATTGCTGTAAGACAAGAAGAGTTGAACGTAGGGAAGTTCGTCAACAATGGCAGCAACTCCTCCATTACTAGGGCCACGCCTAAGTGCATCAACATACTCTTCTTGGTTCTTAAGTGTTTTTATCCTAGTTTCGGCTACGTTGAGCTCTTTGACAAGATAATCATAAGCGATAGAACCGTCTTGAATCCCAATTGGCTCGTTACTTGATATTAAAGCATCAATCCCATCGATTCTTGAAGATAGTTGTTGCACTGTTAGTATAGAGGTTAAGCTAGCCGTGTAGCTCGAGTTGATGATTAAAACTACAAACAACCATATGAGCAACACAAATCTCCCTAAGGTGCTTACAGTATTCTCCCCTGTAAAATTTAATAACTAGTCGTCAAAATAAGATAACGGTTTTCTAACGTGTGTCCACTGGGCAGACATTAATTTCCTTCATGAGGATATTAACGTGTGCTCAGTGGACACACGTTAGAAAAAAATGAAAAAGGTTTAGTTTTACGTACTGTGTGAGAAAAACATTGTCGAGAAACTGAACCAGAGGATTGTGATTATCTGTTGATTAGGTTGACCACGGAATTCACTATTGACTCGATGTTCGAGAATCCAAACAACAACTCCCACAAGTAAAAAGAAGGCACCCGTAGCACACCACATCTCGACCGTGAAAGGTTTCATGAACGACCAAGCACTCGATTGCACCTTCCTTACTGTCGAAACCACAACTAGCCCCGATTCAACATATGGCTGCGTAAAGTCTACCAATCTTGTCCTGTCTGTCGTGATCATTATGTCCCCAACCGCTGCATCAAATTTCTGAAACAAAAATATCACATTCTGAACGACTGAAAAGAAAAGTGGAACATCTTAGTCTGAAAATTGCGCTTACATTTTCTGAAACATCGTAGATGAGATTGTCATAATTCGGATTTCTCAAACCGTCACCATATAGAACGTAGTTGTGTGGAACAACATAAGGAAGAAGCTTTACAGCAGCTTCGAAAACATCTATGCAAAATCCTTCTGCACCCGGTGGATCCCTGTCCTTACCAACAAAATCTTTGTAAGTCGCACGATTAGGCACTGCTATCAGTAATGGCTTCCCATTGTTCGGAAATATCCAGCCCCGTGGAACAGTACTCGTCTGACCGGGCCATATAACACCGTTAAGTTTCTGACTGCTGGAAGATCTGTTAGCTGGTTTTTTGTATAGTTCTTCTGGAGCGACGACAGAGAGGCCGGAGTAATTCGACCAGTACCCAATCTTACTGCTTCCACTTCCGACAATGTTTATAATGTCGAGTGCAGGATAAGCTATGTTCTTATCTGAATCAAACTGTATCTTTCCGGATACACCAGTGAATTTGGTACTTTGTATGATTTGATTAAGTTTTTCGCCTTGGTCGAAAACACGAAGAGATGATAAGTTTAGTGCGCTTCCGTTTGTGAAGCTCAGCTTCGGATCATTTGAGAACGTCAGGTTGTTGTCGTCGTGCTGTAAAAATGTTTCAAGAGCACGCGCTGCTAACATAACAGAATCATACGCGTAGAAAGCGTAGGAAATAAAGCCTAAGCTTTGCATCGATTTCAGTCGACTCCATCTTGTTTCCAGAGTCTGTTTCTCTTTTGCATATGAAATGTGATGACGAAACGTTAACACTCCCTGCAACAGATCCATTTCTGTTGCATTCGCAGCTTCTGAGATGTCGATTGCAGAAGCAAGCCAGTTTGTCGCAATCCACACAAACCCCGGCTTCATCATCCCAAGACTCTTGGCAATAGAGAATACTGTAAGACCGGAATCAGGGTTTACATGAACGACATAAACTCGAGACTGTATCATACTGACTTGATTCAACAAAGCGGTGATAGCAGTCGCTGGTGCATCTGGAGCAAAGGCGGCCTTGAAGGATATTCTAGCGCGTTTTTTGGAAAGAGCGTCTCCTAAGACGGAAATACCACTTCTCCCATAATCGTTGTCGACATATATGGCAACTACGTCTCTCCATCCGTAATGGTCGACAATGTCTGCAATTGCGTACATCTGAAAAGAGTCGCTTTGTATAACCCGAGATAAAAAGGGGTATTGTAGAGAAGATAGAGAAGGGTCTGTGGCTAATGAGATCAAGGGGACATGAAGCTCGTTCATGACATTGGAAATTACATGGGCAATGCCAGATGATTGTGGGCCGATTGCGATTGCTACCTCTTTCACCATCAATTGTAAAGCTGCACATCGAAATGACTCAACGTTAGTGTGCACAGGCTCATCTGATGAGTTTCCACTTGAGAATTCGAGATATTGAAGGTTGTCAGGATTCGAACTCGTGACCTCGTTTCTGATAATATATTATGGAACTAACTCAATCAAAATCTCTCCTTTCACTATACTAAAATAGGGCTATTACAACATTTTGCATAAATACTACTCCAAAGTACGAGTATTCAAAGTAATACTCCTCTGTTCCATTTGATAGTTTGTGTTTGCTTCTTTGTACTTGACATTTTCTTTTATGGAGTATATCTTTAGTTATGTATTTCTAAAAACTTGATATTTATAATGTATCCGATTAGACAATTTAAACAAGATCTCACATGACTATATTTTAGAAGTTACATTGACGATTTCACTCACAAATGAATAGTGCCTAAAAACCAAACGCAAATAATCAAATGGAACGGAGGGAGTATTATACTAAAACTACTCACCATTATCAACATGAAAATTTATTCTACACAAATTTTATACTTTATGTATTGTACTCCCTCTTATCTAATCCATTGTATATTTGAACTCATTCATTTTTTTGTGGTTTACGAGGTGAAGCTTTGACCGTATTTTTCTCCATCTGTATGATATTTTTTTTTGTGAAACTTTACTTTATAATAAATGTAAATATGTTTGTATTATATTTAAATTATTTTTATTGTCGAGATCAAAATTTAGCAAATTTGACAAAAAAAAAAAAAAAGTATTGGATACAATGGATTAAATAGGAGGGAGTATTCGTTCAATTTCGATATAATTTGTATTATTTGTAAATGGATGTAGAATACGATACGAGTATAAAATAAAAAGAAGAAAGTAGAGAAATACGATACGAGTATATTTCATGAGAAGCTATATATATGTATACCTCCAATAGTTCCAATGAATCCACTGCAATTAGTGTCATGAAGGATGAGGTTAAGCTTGGTACCATTCAAAATACTCGAGTCTGAATTGACATCGTCGATTGCTGCTTCGATTGCAGGCATCACAGCTCTTCCGATAACTGAATTGTATGTGAACAGAGCACCAATGTTCACAGATGTAGGCCTAATGGCTACTACTGATGATGATGATGATGTACAACTTTGAATTACAATAAGAAACAAAAGCAACTTTGGGATGCAATTACACCACTCCATATTCAAGAAATGTATGTATGTCTTCCTTGTTGCACTGCAATAATATTTGAGTTTGTCAACTATAAATACATACACCTGTTTTCTACAATCACACACAAAAACATGTACCAAAATATTATATCACCCGTTGTACATCGCTTTGTGTACAAATGATTTTAAAATTTTAAGCTTTATCATAAAGATTTAGTGTAAAGTTGTCGAGTTAAATCACATAAATATTTAAGCTCAAAAACCTACAAACTAATTGTATAATAAATATTGTATAACCAGGTATATAATTAATAGGAGTAAATTATAATTAATAGGAGTAGTACATAAATTCTACCAATGGTCCATGGCTAACGAATACTTGATGGGTATATCTACAAAATCTCAATAAAAAATTCCTAAATATATTCCTTGTCCCCACTTGCAATCACTTTTTTATTCCTAAAAATTATATTTTCTCTCATCCAATAGTACAGGAGTTACGTAAACCCATTTTCTCTCCATGGAAATTATACTCTGTATATGAATTTTAGATTGAATGCGAGCAAGTAGTATGAAACTTCGATTATTGATTATGTTTTTTTGAACTGAAATAGGCTGAGCTAAAGTGAATTGAATTGAAATACTGAGATAAAACAAGTCAAGTCTCTAAGTCTGAACTGAGGTGAAAAAAAAGTTGAAAAGAACATGATAGGGCTAATACAAGACCAAGATATGTTTTAATACAACTTCCACCGGTTCCACATAATTAGGTTTCATGTAACATGGTCTCTTATTAAACAGATAGAGAAATTACATATTGACGTGACAAGAATATCACAACTTTAGTTCAAAAGGAATTTATTGTTCTTTCTTGTTTCCGTATTGGACTGAAACGCTCTTTATTTCTTCCATATTTCTATTTTGGGTCATCAATATGTAGTCTAGAATTACCCTTACATATATCTCATTTTTTCTTCTCTTTTGAGCCATATATTCCTATACCCTTATTTTTTATACTCAAAGTCAAATGGAAAGATAAATAAAAATCGGAGGAATGGAGTATATGTGTGGAGTGAAGTAGGAAGTAAGCATTATGAAAGAAGTTTGAATAATAAAACAGGCTTTCCATGACAACACTAAACAAAGCACTATTATATCACGGTGTTGCGTATTTACGTCTTGTGTGTATGCAGATCGGTGCGGATTTGCTGTCCCATTTTTGTGTTCCATTCTGTGTACCACACTATATACTAGATGACACATCAACTGGTTATGATATTTGTTGCATATTTTATTGATTCAATAAATAATGTGTCATCCAGTATATGATGTGACACACAGAATAAGACACAAAAATGAGACAGGAGATCTGCTCTGATATGGAGACAGTCAACCGTTAAAATTGGGATACAAATATCCGTGGCAAGTTTTACATCATCATCATCATCAATTCATCATAGAATCAAATGATTGGAAGAATGAAGAGAAATACACCACAGCCATGAGTCTACCCTGTTTCTTTGGTATACGAATAATGTAAGATAGATAACACATGCTAACTAAAAATTACTTATAAAATTCCTTCACTTGCTAACCCTTATTAGCAGAATTAGTGCATGAAATGTATTTTTTTTTTTTTTTTTTTTGCCAAGACAAATCCACCCTACAACAAGTTCAGAGTCAATACTAAGTAGTGTTCTCTGTTGTTAAGGAATTGAGGGAACATAAAACATTAAGAATAACATAAAAACTTAAAGAACGCCTAAAAACGAGAATGCTACGAGGTCCAAGGGCCACAGCATGCTGACGGAGATCAGTAGAAAGGACACGAACTCTAGCATCCACCATAGCATCGTCCAAGTTGTAAACTCCATGCGATCGCGGATAGGACGACTGGAACACACAAAATGCACTTACGCCATAAAGACGTAGAAGGGAAACGAGGAAAACAAGTCTGGAGGACCTGTCATCAGTGGAGTAAAGACTCCTACATTTTGGTAGTCGAACACGCCTAAAACAAGGCCAGCAAATCAGAGAGCAAACCCAAACGACGAAACGGAGTCTACCCCGTCCAACAGCCTTCCTATACAGCACCACCACTCTAGAAAAAGAGTCGAGGAAGGAACCAACACACCCATGACGCCAGAGGGCCAAGCTTATTCTAAAAAGGATAATTAAACTATAACAAAGTCTCCTACCTTATGTGCATGAAATGTAATTTGGAGTTCCTTAATTGATTAATGGAGTCGAATATGGGATCTTTATATTGATTTTAACTATATATATATTAACCATTACATCAATGTACTACTATTTATTACTCCCTTCGTATCTATATGTTTGTCCACTTTGTTTAATAAATGGGTGGAGTATTATATTGAAAGTGGACGAACATATAGATACGGAGGTAGTAATAATGTTGTATAAATAATATATATACTCTCTCCGTTTTATATATTCATTTGTTTGTGTTTTATATTTGTTGAAAGAAATATTTTAATCAAAGATAAACAAATGAGCGCGATGGGGAGAGTACATGTTGATATAGGTTAATTCAAGTCTAAACACTATAGTTAGGTTACCTTGTTTGCCAAAAACAATGGATCTATGATATCGAAAAAGAAAAGAGGGAGTAGAAGATAAGAGAAACAAAGGATACAAGTTATTGAAATATGATGGTGTAAAGTTTTAAAACTTACGAATGTTTGGCTGAATGATTTTCTTTGGTTTTAGAGAGGTGTTCGAAGTGGTGTTCAAGTGAGTAAATGAGAGAGTCGATTCCTTCAGATTCCTACTTCTGATTATATGCAAGCAGCAAGAAGGGTTCTCACATGCCTCAAATCTACACAACTACACCTGCTCAAGTATTCTTTTTGGCAGTCACTCAGCAGCATAGCTCACAACTTACTATGATACTAACTGGGCCTCATGTCCTTCCAGTAAGGAGATCAACCGCAGGATACAGCATTATCCTCCTTGGTGATTCTCCCATCGCATGGAAGTCTAAGAAGCAGTATGTGGTGTCTAGATCCCCGACTGAAACTGAGTATAGAGTCATGGTTATGACTACATGTGAAGTAACTTAGTTGTTTCAGCAAGATCTGAGCTAAAACATTTAGGACTCACTCATCTCAAATGTGCCAATAATCAAGTCGCTATTGTCATTGCAGCCAATCCAGTTTATCATGAACGTACTAAACACATTGAGGCTTATTGCTATTTTATTCGAGAAAAGATCCAACAAGGGTTGCTTACCACCTCTTATGTCAATGCTAAAGACCAAGTAGAAAATGTTTTTACTAAATTCTCCCCCATTTGTGAACATAAATACATACCTTATGTGCAAGATGGAAGTTATGTCAAGTCCCCACGTACTATCATCTTGAGCGGGAGTGTAAAGAGGTCCTCAAACAATCTAATACTGTACTACTGATAAGTGTTGTTTGTAGTGCCTATTTGTTGTGTTTTGGTCCCTTTTTCCTTGTGGAATCGCTCCTTTGGAGCGATTCATGGGCTTCTTATGCTTCCTTTAGTTCGTTTCAGGTTCCCGAGGCCGAATTGGAAGAGTTGGAGCGATTCCGACTCAATACATACACATTTTGGAGCCAACGAGATAAAGGAACGATGACTCGAGACCTTGGAATCGACCCCGAGACCTTGGGACCCAATTCCGAGCCTCCGAGACCCGATCCCGAGTCCCGAGAATCGGTGGGAAGCCCATGAGAGGCAAGGAAGGACCAAAGAGCTCTTAAGGGAGGCCTACAAAGACCCATCCCGTTCGGGATGGCCTCATCCCGTTCGGGATGAAGGAAGCATGAAGAGCGGCTACTGTGAGCCCATCCCGATCGGGAAAGTCCTTCCCGACCGGGAAGGGTGGCCCATCCCAATCGGGACCGACTCATCCCGATCGGGATGAGCCCAGTTCAGGCCCGTGAATGCTCTTTTCTTCTCCTTTCACTTGTAACCCTATATATACCCTTCCTCTTGTAATCTTATCTTATGCCTTTCATTAGAGACTAAACCCTAGATAGTTTTAGCATAGATTAGTATAGATTAGTCGGTAATTAGTCGTTAATCTTAGATTAATGCTTGTAATTTGGGAATTCTTCAAGATCTTCACCAAGCTTGACAAACTTGGATGTTTGTTTTGGGTTCTTCCATTTATGCAAGTTTCTTTCTTCCTTTCATCTCTACTTTGGTATAATCTCTTTTCCTTTCTCTTGTTCATTGTTTTATTAATCAAGTTTGAATCTTTAGTTCTTGTTAGTGTTTAGTTCTTCATTCTTGATAGTTTCATTATGTTAGTTTTATTGTTGGGTTTGATTCCTCTTGTTAGTGTTAGTTTTAGTTTAGATATGTTAGAGTAGTATCTTGCTAGGGTTAGTAAGGTGATTAGGGTGTTAATTGGATGATTAAGGGATTGTTGGAGTTGTTGGTGGAAGATTTGGGTTTCTCCTTGGTTTATTGCACATCACATGTTTGTTGAATTGCTTGAGTGACTAAGTATGTGCGAATGCTTGTTTTCTTGCTTTTCTCTTGTGGGTGTTAGCTTGTTTGTGGGTTTGGTCCCCTCATTAAGTTGCGAGAGCCCGGTGAGGACGACCCCTAGGCCAGTCTAAGTTGCGAGAGCCCGGATCCGACCTAGGACCATAGCGCGCTAGAACCCCGTTTGTGTTGTGTCGCCGAGGTGGGTTTTAGGTGGAATCTCTAGGTGAGTCTAAGTTGCGAGAGCCCGGACCAACCTAGATCACCCTACTACCTCCTTCACTCTAGTTCTTCCTTGACGATTCCGTTACCCCTTTGACCCCGACTGTAGACACCCGCATTTTGACTGCCACGTGTCTATGGTAGTCTCCGAAAAACACCCGATGATGATCGGACGTCAACGTGACTTAGTATACTCGGATTTGGGCTCGGAATCAATAATATCCGGCATGGACTTTTAGCGGAGTAAAAATCTCACAAAACAGACCTCAAATTCAGGCCCAGTGGGTCGTTCCGAGTCAAATGAGACTAATTTGGGCCAAAACCGACACCAAAAATAATTCCCGTCTTTTGGCGACCGGGTCAAAACCCGGTCAAAGACGAAACCGTCTCATAAATCAGCTAAGCTCAGTTGGCGCACAAATCAAAATTCAAAAATGATCACAACAAACAAAGTCAAACCTTTCCTCTTTTATTCGATTTTGTTTGATCCACTCGATCGAGTGGATTGACCCACTCGGTCGAGTGGAGCGCTTCGAGCTGGGCTTGGCCCGTTTTCAAGGGCACTCGATCGAGTGCACTAGGGCCACACGATCGAGTGCCCCTAGGTCGAGGGGTGAAGTCTATAAATACCGCTTCACCCCCCATGCATTTCAGAACTTTTTTGAGCACTTTTACCCTACACTTTTCAGCCACATTTACCCTACTTCAACCCTACATTCTACACTACAAACCTAAGCCAAAAGCACACCAATTCCGAGCCTCTTTGACCCTCGGAAACCGACACATACACACAAGCATCCATACACACCATAACTCGCGTACATCCTCGATACTCCTAAGCCTTGTCGCTATTCACGAGTCCATTTCCGAGGTCTATACTAGCATGTATGTTGAGGGTGTCCTAAATTCCCTTTCGATCTTTATTTATTCCGTCATTTTGTTTATTTTTATTGTATTATAGTCATGATCGTCACAACACTAACACTAACATTTTTGCATTTTTATATTTTCGTTTTATATCATTTTATCATCGTTCACATTATTAATACCGTGTATATGTAAACTAGTATCAAAATCGGTTTTAAAACGTTTGACTACGATGATCACTTTTGGTCCGTCTAATCCCTTTACGAGCAACGACGGAGGTGGAGCCCTTTCGAGGAGCCCCGCCCCAATGTACTCAAGGGCGTGACGCGACCGTGATCGGTCGTAGTTGAACGGGTTTAATTCCTTTTCCATAATTGGTGCGAAACCCGTTGACACGAAAATCGACATCACGTAACCCGAAAGGGTTAGTTCCGATGTCGTGACGTAGAGGGATATATTTCGTCACCAATTCAAAATTTCCTAATCTAACGTAAACGTTTTCATAAAACTCCGGTGACGGTATTATAATCGTTCATACGCGATTATAGTACCGGAGGCCGAGTCAAATACAAATCGTGCGGTATTTGTATTTGATTCGGCCGATTATCGACTTCAAGTCATAAAATCGAGCGAGCCATCACTCGTACAGGGGGCACTCGATCGAGTGGGTCTTATAACCCACAATACCGAGGGCTTGGACACATATTTCGAGCCCTGTTCTTTATCGACTTTAGACCATCATCCGACCTTCCTATTTTTCAAAACTCATACACATCACGACACGTAGAATGACTTTGACCACTTTGACGTGATAAGTCGGGACAAGACTACGGGACGTGAGATAAGGCTAGCAATATGCCACAGTCTCATGTTCCCGTCCTTCGTTTAATATGCGACATAATGCATATTTAATCGGGGTTAGTCCGTCTACATATTTTCGCGGTCTAGTTTACATACGGGTCCGTCCCTTTCATTATATCGCGTTATTTTTATTTCGTTCATTTCTTTACGTATTGTTGTATTGTGAACTCCGGGTTGTATTTCCGCCCGTGTAATTTGTACGTTTTTTTATTTACTTTCGAGTTTTGTTTATTTAATTGCTTTTACGCTTTATAAATGAACCTCGCATGCTAAATCATTTCGACCAATAATAAGATGCATTAAATGACGTAGTTAACGCAAAACTCGCATGTTTAGCTAAAACGCTGTTTGCATAACATTTAATCATTTTACTAGCGCGCGTACACGAACACGAACGGTGTCTTAGTAGAGGCCGCCATGTGCGGGCGGGGTTGGGTGTCCTTAGTGGGCTTCCCAACACGTACCCTCACCCCTTACTCAGAACCTTTGGTTTCCGGATGTCCGAAACCCTTGGCGCACGAGAGTCATTCTTTACATGATTACCGGTATAGATGGTATCGGTATCGCAATGCAAAGGGACGAGCCCCATGAACTCTGAAATCGGAGTGGGCTTACTTTGTGTATAGCCCATGACGACATAGAGTGGGCTCGTATGGTTCCGAATAACCACAAAATTCGGTGGCGACTCCATTTTGACTTAAATTTCGAACCCGAGAACAATCTTACCACGAGATTCATTCGCCTACCCAAACCCGCGCTTCGCCGCGTCGGGGTGGACCTACGTCATGTCCACAATTTGGCGACTCCGCTGGGGATACCTGATGTACCACATGTCATCGGGGTTCCTAGGGTGAGACTCGAAGAGAAATCGTTCGTAGATTAGTGTGCGCGCGTTAGTTTAATGATTCATGCATAACCCAAATTTGCCCGGGCCGGTTACTTGTGACCGACGTCCCACTATACCGCGGTGCATTCCTACATGGGTGCGCTAAAAACATCGATGGTGGAACTCGTCTCGGTTTTGCGGCATGTCCTAAGACCAACTCGGCTTAGGGAGTCCGTCCATCATATGAGAAAGCCATCGTTGTTGGTATAGACCCTATTTTGACCGACCGAAACTTAGTGTAAAGCATACATAAGCGTCATTATAATGCTTGTTTGACTACGTGCTACTTGGTTTCCGTGTCATTTTTCAAAAACCGTCATTTCAAAATTGCATCTTTCCAAAAATACCCACCTTTTCGAAAAACCCGAAATACAGCCCATTTCGGGATCCGTCATTCTAAAACGTCCAATTTTGAAAAACCCGAAATGCTGCCCATTTCGGGACTCACCTTTTCAAAAATATCCCATTTTCAAAACTCGGAATGCCGCCGAAATTTAGGATCAACGATTTGACTCAAAATATCCTTTTCTGTAGTCGGCATGCTGTCCGTTTTAATTCTCGAATTTCCACCTCCACCACCTTGATTTTCGGAATTTTCCTTTTCAAAATTCTAATCTCGGTTTTCGAAATTCCGTTTTCAGTTTTCAAAACTCTCGGAAATTCGTTCATTTTGCATTCAAACCTCAACCTTTCCAAAACTTTCAACTTTCCTAAAATAAACCTTCCTTATTATAGGACCTACCGTCTATCCGTGTGTCGGGTCTTTGCATAGTACGTAGAGGTTTATAGCATCGAAACTCCATCGATCTTATATCACGAGTTTCCCCCCTTTCCCGAGTCCGCCTTATTTGTCAAGGCACGACCAACCCGCGTAGGGCATACCCCTACAAAGGAAAGTCCGTCCATACACTCGAGTCAAAAGTCTGGGGAGTAATCTCACGTGGACCTTCCTTCGAACAGGACTAGGCCCACAAAGCCGAAATCCTAAGGAAGTCGTACCACCCACGAGTCATCCGTCTAGATGTCTTTCTCGAGTCTTTTCCACTCAGTCCTTTCTTTTTGGGTCGCTCGGGATGTACTGTTTCCTTTGATTCCAAGACTGGGTTCGGTTTCTGATTACGTGGTGTTCTTACAGACAGGCCACCATCAACCAGACACACTCGCAGAATGGAAGCTGCTTTAGCTGAACTGAAAACCTCCGTTGACGCCATGATCGAGAAGCAGGCAGACATCGATGCCCAACTGATATGAATGAAATGAGGGCTGGGCAAGTTGCTATCGTCACTCGATTGGCTTCGGTGGAGCACAGGACTCCTACTACCGGAACTACCGGACCTTTAGCTGAACTGGTTAGCTCGGTCCGCCGACTGGAAGAACAAGTTCATTTAACTGGGAGTAACAACATTCACCGGGAAAACAGTCGGGAGTATAACCCGCTAAGTGACAGGCTGCCTGCAAACCTGAACCTCACCGGTTTGCCTATGTTCGAAGGAACTGAAGACCCGTTACTACATGTACGGGCCTTCAAGGAGTTCATGGCCATCAAAGGGGTGGACTCTACCATGTTCAAGAACCTCTTTGCTGCGTCTCTTGAAAAGCACCCTCGGGCCTGGTACTACAGGCTAGACCCGAAGAAATACCCTACATGGGATGATGTGGCCACCGAGTTCGCTCGGAACTATGCTGACAACACCGAGATCCAAACCACAATGAGATCTCTGGAGGTTATGGCCCAGGAGCCGAAAGAAGGTTTTACCAAATACCTTCAACGATGGAGGGGCGAGAGCGTGAAACTGGTCGATAAGCCCAGTGAGAAAACTTTAGTGGAGGCCTTTGTTAAGAACCTCCTCCCATCCTACCGGGTTCACCTCCGATATGCTGTCATACCCAACTTCACCACCCTCACTGAAATGGGTATGAGGATCGAAGATGACTTAAGACTGGAGGGCCTCACTAAGGCCGCTGCCAAAGGTTACCAAGGGGCTTCCTCCTCAACCACTAAGCCCCAGGCTGCAACTCGCAGCATTTTTGACGCGGTTAATCTACTAGATGCCCCGTCCAAGAAGAACACCCTACCTCGGGTTTTCACCGATATAGGTACGACCTATACTTATGCCTTACAAAGGCTATCCTCAAAAGGCCTAATCCAACCGATAGGCCCAACTCCTGAAGTTCCGGTCGAGCGATGCTCCAAGAACTACAATGCCCAAGCCTATTGCCAATACCACCGGGGCAATGGGCATGATACCGAGAAGTGCTGGAAACTGAAGCACTTGATTCAGGACCTGATTGAAAGCGGTAAAATCCCGCTACCCGGAGATAAGCCCAGCAACAAAGAGAACCCTTTCAGCTCCCACGCCATCTTTACCGGGGAGGTGATTAACTGTTCTCACCTTATCTCTCCATTCATCCCGCAAGTGAACGGGATCTGGTTCGATGACGAAGATGATGTCTACCTCGCAAAAGGGGAAGCTGTCCCCATCACCGCCGAGGAGGTTCGAAAGACTAAGTCCGGAGTCCTAACCAGTAACCACCTTGGCCGTCCCTTTCAAGCCACTAGCTCTAGGGACGCCCTTATCCCGACAACCGTCATTACGGAAGTCGCCCCTGAAGAGCCGACTGCTGAAACGGCTCTCGTGAAACAGTTGAAGAAAACCCGAGTTGACCTCACTATATGGCAACTCCTGATTAGTTCTCAAGAGCATCGAGAAGCACTTACAAAGGCTCTCGATCAAATTAAGGTTGACTCTTTGGTTACCCCTGCTGAAATGGTAGCCACGGTCCTACCCCACCTAAAGGGCAAGGCTAAGGAAGAAGGACCGGTAATCACTTTCTCCGAAGCCGACCTACCACCATTTGGGGCCACCCATAATCTGGCCCTCTACATTACGGTGGTCTGCCAAGGAAAATACCTCCCCATGACCCTGGTTGATGACGGGTCTGTTGTAAACGTCCTTCCCTTGAGGACCGCAAAAGCCCTCGGCATTACCGAGGCTGACTATATCCCGACTGCTCAGACCATCCAAGCTTTCGATGGGAGCCCGAAGTCGGTAGCTGGGGCTGTGAAACTAACCATCATAACCGGCCCAATAGAAAAGGAGCTCGAATTCCAGGTGATCGATGTCACCTCATCGTTCAACTTGCTCCTGGGTAGGCCTTGGATCCACGCGGTCAAGGCGGTGTCCTCCACCCTCCACCGAAAGATCAAGATGCCTCTGCTTAACGATGTCATCACTTTAGAGGCAACACCAATGACTGTGGCTAGCTGTAACGCCACGGGACGCACGGACCTCTGGGGGTTCGATTTTGTGGGGATGATCGAGGAAGAGTACCTCTTTAGGCCTTACTTCACTACGAGCATCGACATGATGCTCCAAAACCTAGGATACTTTCCGGGGGCTACCTCTCGACCCGATCTTCCAGCTGGGAAGATCATTGAGGTTCTCAAAGACGAAGAATCTCACTTTGGTCTCGGTTATGCCATCACCCCCGACAATGTTGTCCGAGCAGGGATCGAAAAGGCCTGCAACATCCTTAAGGGTATCTACTTGAGCCCTTATAGCCCACGGTTGGCTGACTACTTTGTCACACCGGTGTTTGGGGCTGTCCAGGTTGGTCTATACCAACCCAATGCTATGCAGCTCGGGACCCACTTGGCCCGGGACTGCAACTATATTCCGGATGATGTGTTCGCCCTCATCCAGTCTAACGGAGCTGAAGATGCTGAGCCCGCTCTAGGGCTACTATTTGGGGAAGACACCATAGCCCCAACTCCAAAGGAAGACCTGGTCAACCTGATCCTCCGCAGCAACAGGTTTGACCCGACCAAGCTGATCTCGGATGTTGGTTCCGAGACGGGAAACAGGGCCTGGAGGAAGACTGTCAAGTTGACTGACAGTTAGGGAAGAATTTACAAGCTGGTCACCGGGGAGGGAGACATGCCTGAGTCTGAGTCCGAGTCTGAGTCGGAGTCTGAGTCAGAGTCTGAGGTCGAGTCTAGGGAAGTCGGTGCTAGAGTCACTCCTGTAACCCCTCTCCCTTTTATTATTCCTGCTGCTGGCACTTCGGGGTCTGTCCCGAGTGCCCTACCTATCCCGCCACTGACCAATGATCAGATGGCTGCTCTCTTTGAGCTGTTCTCCAAGTTTTCAATCAATAATAACAACCGTTCTGCTTACGACTTGTCTCTTTCAAATTCTGCTTTTAAAAATGTTTTATGCTATGACATTGAGAAACCAGACGAACAGGTACCTTTACCTCCGCATCTGATCGAGCAACTAGAGCAAAGGGAGTCCCGGAACCCGGTGATCGAAGAAACCGAGTCCATAAATGTGGGAACAACCTTAGAGCCTCAAACACTTAAGATAGGGTTATCCTTAGATCCCGAGGAGAAACAACAGTTCATAAGCCTCCTCCAAGAGTTCAAGGACGTCTTCGCATGGTCCTACAAGGACATGCCGGGGATAGACCGGGAAATAGCCGAGCACCACATACCAATCAAAGACGGGTGCAAACCGGTCAAGCAAAAGCTTCGTCGGATGAGGCCCGAGTGGTCTCTCAAGGTAAAAGAAGAAGTCGACAAACAATTCAAAGCCGGCTTCATACAAGTGTCCGAGTATCCGGACTGGGTGGCAAACATCGTGCCGGTTCCTAAAAAGGACGGTAAGGTGCGGGTATGCGTAGACTTTCGGGATCTTAACAAGGCGAGCCCGAAAGATGATTTTCCGTTACCACACATCGACATACTGGTGGATAACACGGCCGATCATGTCCTTCTATCATTTATGGACGGGTATGCCGGATATAATCAAATCAAGATGGCGGAAGAAGACATGAGTAAGACTACTTTCACCACACCTTGGGGTACTTACTGCTATACTATCATGCCTTTCGGTCTCATTAATGCCGGGGCCACATATCAAAGGACTGCTACCACTTTATTACACGACATGATGCATAAAGAGGTAGAAGTTTACGTAGACGACATGATCGTCAAATCCAAAGAACGGGACGGTCACATCACCGCCCTAAGAAAATTTTTCACCCGACTACGCAAATACAACATGAGGCTAAACCCTCAAAAGTGCAGTTTCGGGGTAACATCAAGCAAATTACTGGGTCATATCGTTAGCCAACGAGGTATCGAAGTCGACCCAGCTAAAATCAAAGCCATTACCGAGATGCAACCTCCTAAAACCGAAAAAGAAATAAGGGGATTCCTCGGGAAAGTCCAGTACATCAGTCGGTTCATTTCCAAACTAACCATGGTGTGTGAACCAATTTTCAAGAAACTGAAGGTAGGAGAACGGGTACTATGGGATGACAAGTGCCAAACTGCTTTCGACAAGATCAAGGAAATTCTGTCTGCTCCGCCAGTTTTAATGCCACCTCAACCCGGTTTGCCTCTGTCGTTATACCTAACGACGACCGAGACAGCCATGGGGGCTATGCTGGCTCAGACAGTTGACTCCGAAGAAAGAGCCATTTACTACATCAGCAAGAAGTTTTTAGAGTATGAGTGCAAATATACCATGCTCGAAAAGACGTGTTTGGCTCTAGTCTGGGCCACTAAGAAACTTCGACATTATATGCTCAGTCACGAGGTCCATGTGCTATCCAAGATGGACCCAATCAAATACATCTTCGAAAAGCCCGTTCTCAACGGCCGAATCTCTAGATGGACTCTAATGCTGGCAGAGTTCGACCTAAAGTTCGTACCATTAAAAGCTATCAAGGGTCGAGTAGTAGCTGAATTTCTCGCCGATAGCCCGATAACCGAAGAAGGACACACCGACACCTGGTCCTTCCCAGACGAAGATATTTTCCATACTGATACTGAAACTTGGGATTTATACTTCGATGGTGCATCTAATTTTCGAGGGTTCGGAGTCGGGATCCTCCTAATTTCACCAAAAGGGGAACATACTCCCGTCTCCATCAAACTGGACTTTGATGTTACCAATAATGCAGCAGAGTACGAAGCATGCATTTACGGGCTACAAGCCGCCGCCAATCTGGGGATTACAAATCTCCGAGTACATGGTGACTCATCCTTGGTCATTAACCAAGAACTTCAAAAATGGAAGACTCGAAATGCTAATCTCGTGGCCTATCAGGCACGAGTAAGGGGTCTCGAGAAACAATTCCAAAAGGTAGAGTATATATACCTGCCCCGGGAAGAAAATCAGTTCGCAGATGCACTCTCAAAATTGGCATCTTTACTGAATATTCCCGACCACGTGACTAGTATGCCGATTTGCGTCGAAAGACGGTCCGAGCCAGCATACATTGGTGACATAGAAGACATTGAAGTAACTGATCCCGAACCCTGGTATCAGGCCGTGTTAACGTACCTGACAAGCGGAGAATATCCTCTCGGGTCGGAAGGTCGAGCCAAGAAAGCCTTACGAAGGCTAGCCACCCAGTTCATCCGTACCGACGACGGGCAACTGTACAAAAAGACGGCACAGGGGGCTCTTCTCCTTTGTGTTGACAAGTATAAGGCTGAAAAGGTTATGGCCGAAGTACATGATGGTGAGAACGGCCCACACATGAATGCCCACATGTTGGTCCGGAAAATCATGAGGCTCGGTTATTATTGGAATACCATGGAAGCCGGTTGCCGGTCGTATGTCAAACATTGTCATAACTGTCAAATCTTTGGCAATGTGCAACATATGCCGTCATCACTACTCTATACCATGACGTCATCCTGGTCATTCTCAACGTGGGGTATCGACATAATCGGGAAAATAAATCCCTCGGGTACCGGTGGGCATTGCTTTATTTTGGTAGCCATCGACTATTTCACCAAATGGGTCGAAGCTGAATCATATCGCATTCTCACCGCCAAGCATGTCGCCAAGTTTATCCAAAACAAGATAATATGTCGATATGGGATTCCCTCTGAATTTATCAGTGATCACGGGACTCACTTTCAAGCCGAGACTGCGGCCCTGCTGACTAAATATAAAATCCAAAGGCATACTTCCTCGCCTTACGGTCCCCAAACAAATGGAGCAGTAGAGGCGGCTAATAAAACAATTGTCACCATACTCAAAAAGATGGCTGATAATTACCGGGACTGGCCCGATAAAATACCTTTCGCTCTATGGGGATACCGAACGTCAATTCGCACCGCAACCGGGGCGACACCATATTACCTAACCTACGGGACGGAGGCAGTCCAACCAGTCGAGCTGGAGGTACCGTCCCTCAGAATTCTGTTAGAAAGTCAAGTACCCGAAGCTGACTGGGTTCGAGCACGGTATGACTCGTTGGTTCTACTAGACGAACGACGGTCTCGTGCCCTCAATAACATCCAAATCTACCAGAAGAGGATCCAACGGGCCTTCAACAAAAGGGTAAGGCCCAGGAACATTAAGGAGGGCGATCTAGTCCTTAAGTCTATTCGAGCTCTACTACCAGTTGACCCGAGGGGAAAATTCAAACCCAATTGGGCTGGGCCATATCTGGTGAAGAAAATCCTATCAGGGGGAGCAGTGATGCTGACGGACCTGGACGGGAACGAGTTTGTCAACCCAACCAACCTGGACCAACTGAAGCGTTACTACCCTTAGCCATTTCTCAATGTCATTAGCAAATTTTATCAAAATCATTTTTTACAAAAAGCAAGTCAATTAGTTAGAATTATTTATTCTACTGTCGTAAACATCTTGGACTAATAGTCTTGGTGTAATTCGAGATTGCAAATTTCCTATGCCTGAACTACGTTTGGTTTGATTCTGCTAATCGCGGATACGTAGGCAACCCCTCAAAAGGGTACAACCAATGCAATCAAGAAAAGACAGGAGCGGTTTTATAATAAACTTCCTTTTATTAATTCAAAAAAAAAATCCCGATAAACTCGGAAAATTACAAAATGCAGGAATTCAAAAAAAAATATACAAAAAAAAGGGCACACAACAAAAATAATAATAATACTTAAATAATAATAAAGCTAAAGGACTCAGCATTTAGGGCATCTTGCCCTTCCCTTTGTCCTTAGCCTCCTTAGTCGTCCACTGACGACGACGCGGAGGGGAGCGTTCCCGAATCACCACGGGAACTTCTCTAGCTCGGGCTCGAGTGTTTGAGCCCGACTCCCCTGTCATATCAATGGGCCCAAGTCGAGCCCTGACGGGCTTAGGGAGCCGGTCACGCGGACCAAGTCGGTCCCGGACCGCCAACCTCGGCCCAAGTCGTCGTTCCAAGTCAGTCTGCCCTCGAGTGCTGCTAGAACCGACTTCCTTAGATCGAGTCTTAGTTTGTGACTTAAGACCCGATTCTCCCCGGACTATGGTCTCAGGAATGTGTTCCCCGGTGAAGAAGTCTCTATTATCCTTCGTCGACTCACGCTGAACCAATTCGATGGCCTCATCAACCTTTAAGGCCTTTCGAGCTTCCTCGGACTCCTCAGAAGTCCATTTTTGATAAGCCTGTGACACCCAAGCGGATTGGCAAGGGCTGGGTATAGTCCATGTAGGACGAGTGAACCATCGTTGCAACCAGGTGTCGCACATAGCGTCCGTCAATTGGAGCGGGATGCTAATAATGGCTTCAGTCTCAGGGATGCGCTGAGACGAACCGAACTGCCTTAGGAGGCGGTCCGGATAAATATGAACTGTCCAGTCTAAGGACAAGATTGTCAGGTACCGGGCTTGGTCTCTCTTAGCCAGTCCGGTCAATTTTGAAAGGAACCACCAAGCGACGGTCCACCTGATCAAAGGACCCCCATGGAACACCAATTCCTCATCCCAGTAAGCTCGATCTATCCGATGACTCGAGCTTATCTTCCGCCTTCGGGAACTAATCTGACTGCTCCGATAGTTGAGAATGCTCGGAGGGGTCTCTATGATCGATAACCGCTCCGACAGCCATATCTGAAAAGAATGCACGAATTTTATAAGCAACGGAATGGTTCGCCAGGGTCCACTCGATCGAGTGCAGCAGATGACTCGATCGAGTTAGCCCTCTGAAAGCGGGCAGTAGCTCCGTATGAGTGTCACTCGATCGAGTGACAGGTCCACTCGATCGAGTGACCTGCGTACTTCAAGTATTTCGCAAAAAAAAAAAAAAAAAAAAAAAAATCGAGGTGCATACTTGAAGAAAACGGGTACTCCCCGTCAGCGGTCGAGTTGGGTCAAGCCGTCTGGCATCCAGACCCATGATAATCTCTCCAGTGGCTAGCCAAGCAAGGTTATGACCAGTCTCCATCTGGTCAACCACTCCAATCAGCCTGATCTGACCCCTACATGAGTCAAGCTCCATCAGCTCCTCGAAGACATAGCAATGCAGCATGCAAAAGGCGAATGCCCTACGTGTAACAGCCCTAAATTTTTCGCGACCAAAATAAAGAATAAAATAGGAAAATTTAAAGTCGTTACTCCGCATTTAGCTCACAAGGCCAAATGCAAGGAAAAAGAATATTATACGGAGTAAGAATTAAAAGAAATATAAATCCGATAAATAATTAAATGAAAACGTTGCAGCGGAAGACTTAAGTCCCACAAAATTCAAAACGGTTTAAAACAACTTCAACCCAAAATTCAAAATAAATATAAATAGTTCAGAGGTAAATGTTAAATAATAAAATCCTTCTTCGCTCAGCATCCCGAACCAAATGCACCCATGCAGCATATTAATTGTACCTATCAACTGTACCCAAAACACAAATAGGTACAGGTTCCAGCGGGGGAACGACCCAAAACAAAAGAACGTCAGCAAAGCTGAGTAAAATATATTATATTGAAAACGTAAAACAATAATTATAATTTGTAGTAAACTGAAATCAGAGTTAAATATCATTGTCTCAAAACCAAACCAAAAGTACTGTGAAAACAGTAGTCAAAACGAAATTCAACCAAAATATATTTTCTCCACCTGTGTGCCAAGGTCCTACCCTTTTAGCACGATCTAGAGGTACCACCTATGCTTAGCTAGACTTACTATAGTGCGCACTACTCACATTTGGGCAGTCAGTAGGATGAGGCTGCCAAAGGAGGAAGTCTAACTACCTAGCAAGTGGGGGGGCCGGAAAATCCCCACTTAACACAACTCGGGCCAGGAGTTCAGTTTCGGGACGAAATCCCAGGGACATCTCAGACGCACCTTAACCTCATAGACCAACAGAGCTCCCAGAGTCTGTTATAACCACCAAAAGAATTGTACCAAAATAATACCAATATTTGACTTGTGTCACAAAATTCCAATATCCAAAATATCACAAGAGTATCGTAAAAATTCACAATTGACAAAATAATTATAAAACCGTTTGAAAAATATAATTTAAACCGAACATGCTCTTTACTTAAAGGTGAAAAGGTCAAAACGTCCTTACCTCTCAAGACGGTCACAGCTCAGCTAGTATTATCCCAAGAATTCTTTCTCCTCGAACCCACAAAGATTTGACAAAGACGGATAAAAGCACGATGGTGTAAGAAGGATCAAAATTGATTAACAGAGGAGAGGCGGCAGAAGGCTTTAAGAAACTTGGAAATTGGGGGAGGAAGGAAAAGGGCACTACGGTGGGGAGGGGTTAAATAGGTTAGTTAGTTTTTTTTTTTTTTTTTTTTTCTTTTCTTTCCTTATTTGTGTTTGACCCAAATTCCAACCCGATACAAAGTCGGTTTATAAAATAATGTTCCACTTTAAGAAAGTCAAAACCGATTTATAATAAGACGACCCAAAATACTTTAATAATATAATGATAATAAAATATTTTTCCCACTTAAAACCCGATTTAAATAAAAGTAGAAAAGTCAGGCTTATTATTGACTCGAAAAATAACGGGGTGTTACAGACTTCTCTCCTTAAAACAAAACTTCGTCCTCGAAGTTTAAACTCATCCTCGAAAATAATGTCTCACCTTTCTCACGAATGTCCAAAATAACTCGCTCACTTCATATAACCAAAATCCATCAAAACTCATCATATATCTCCTAAATAAATCATTTACTCCATATACCCAAAATTCGTCAAATTAAACATAACCTTACAGATATCTCACATTTCTAAATCCTCGAAATCCATAACTACCTAATTCCTCAAATTTCAAAGTATACAACTTCACCATCACCTAAATCCACAACGATAAAATCACCTAATTCCATAAGATAATATTCCGTACCAAAGTTCGAAGCCACCAAAATTCTCATACTCTTCTAAGGTAAAAGTTTCACTTGCCAAGTTAAGAGCATGTCGGACAAAATATTTAAATAAATTTTGAAATTTTGAAATTCATAAGTTCAACCGTTTTCCAAGTGTGTAATGCACAAAATCAAACAGTTAATCAAATAAATGCGGTTAGTACTACCAAACCATCAATACGTGCGTTGAGCACAAAATCACCAATATGTGCGTTGAGCACAAACAAATCACAAATATGTGCGTTGAGCACAAACAAATCACAAATATGTGTAAACAAGTCAATTTCAAGTAATAACCAATAACCAATGACATTGTGCTTATTAAGCATCGATAATAGCCAAAATATTCATATTTGTGACCAATAAATAGATATTAGCATGAAATCACACAAGAACATGCTTAGTTTATTACCACAAAAACAAATAGTCATGCATATTCCTCTCCACCTTAAAATAAAGCTTCGTCCTCGAAGCACGAAAAAAATTCACCTTACGCAAAAAAAATGAAGTTATTTGTCTCTCATGGTTGGCTCAAATTTCTCCCAAAATATTGGAACACATTTGTTCGCTACCTAATATAATATCCTTTGAGACCCCATGATAGTTGCTTCTTCTCTTACATATCCTTCATTGGAATAAAATGAGCACTCTTGATTAATCTATTAATTATACCCAAATCATATTATTACCTTCCTCTGACCTTGACAACCCAACTATAAAATCCATATAGATTAATCTCCACTTCTACTCAGAACTCCTAAAGGATCTAACTTTCTATATGTCTTATATGTTCCTTCATAACTTTCTAATATATCAAGTATTGAGCCACAAAATCTGTCATTTGTTTTTGCATACTAAACCATCAAAATCCTCATTCCAAATCCGTATGCATTTTATCACCTCCCAAATAACATAATACATCTTTTCCTTTAAAATTCGAACGATTCCTCACACCCCTCATCCCAATGAAATTTTATGGCTTTCTACATCAGTGTAGTCATTAATCTATCTATTTTGAAAAAAAAAAAAAAAAAAAATCTTTCACAAATCTCCTATAGTAACCATCTAAGCCCAAAAGCTACGAATTTTCAGCCACAGATTCCGGGTTAGATCACTCCTTAACAACCTTATTTAGCAGGATCTACCGATACTCCATCCTTAGATATAATATTCCCCAAAATTACTCGTATCAGCCAAAAATCACACCTCAAAACTTTAACAAATACTAATTCCTCAGAAAGCACATCGTCAAACTCACTCACTATTAGAACTTCACTCAAATCGAGATATTTAGCCCTCAAATTCCTAATATAGCACAAAATCAGCTCAACTTCCGTAGATAAATAAGCTATGTCCGATAAGATACTCTCACATTTTTAGGTCCTCGAAAGGAAACTTTACTATGTCCACAATCAATATTAGTCGATGATACTCGAGCCAATCCATCCTCAAAATCGCATCAAAGTAAAATCATGGGAATTCTAACAAGTCTGCCTCAAAATAATGATCACCAATAAACACGGACACATCCTTATACATCCTTTTACGGTTTACTAAGTCCTCAAATGACATGATAGAAAGAAAAAAAAAATCAAAATCAAATATCCACAATTTTACTAGGTTCAACATTCATTTTCCACAAACTTAGTCGAAATAAAAGAGTGAGATGCACCAGAATCAAATAAAACATGAGCTAAAATAAAATTCACTAGAAAATTACCCGAAACGATATCTGTGTTTTCGGCTTCCTCCCTATTCATGACATAGAGCTTCCCAGTAGGCTTCTTGCTCTGATACCAACTGTAACAGCCCTAAATTTTTCGCGACCAAAATAAAGAATAAAATAGGAAAATTTAAAGCCGTTACTCCGCATTTAGCTCACAAGGCCAAATGCAAGGAAAAAGAATATTATACGGAGTAAGAATTAAAAGAAATATAAATCCGATAAATAATTAAATGAAAACGTTGCAGCGGAAGACTTAAGTCCCACAAAATTCAAAACGGTTTAAAACAACTTCAACCCAAAATTCAAAATAAATATAAATAGTTCGGAGGTAAATGTTAAATAATAAAATCCTTCTTCGCTCAGCATCCCGAACCAAATGCACCCATGCAGCATATTAATTGTACCTATCAACTGTACCCAAAACACAAATAGGTACAGGTTCCAGCGGGGGAACGACCCAAAACAAAAGAACGTCAGCAAAGCTGAGTAAAATATATTATATTGAAAACGTAAAACAATAATTATAATTTGTAGTAAACTGAAATCAGAGTTAAATATCATTGTCTCAAAACCAAACCAAAAGTACTGTGAAAACAGTAGTCAAAACGAAATTCAACCAAAATATATTTTCTTCACCTGTGTGCCAAGGTCCTACCCTTTTAGCACGATCTAGAGGTACCACCTATGCTTAGCTAGACTTACTATAGTGCGCACTACTCACATTTGGGCAGTCAGTAGGATGAGGCTGCCAAAGGAGGAAGTCTAACTACCTAGCAAGTGGGGGGGCCGGAAAATCCCCACTTAACACAACTCGGGCCAGGAGTTCAGTTTCGGGACGAAATCCCAGGGACATCTCAGACGCACCTTAACCTCATAGACCAACAGAGCTCCCAGAGTCTGTTATAACCACCAAAAGAATTGTACCAAAATAATACCAATATTTGACTTGTGTCACAAAATTCCAATATCCAAAATATCACAAGAGTATCGTAAAAATTCACAATTGACAAAATAATTATAAAACCGTTTGAAAAATATAATTTAAACCGAACATGCTCTTTACTTAAAGGTGAAAAGGTCAAAACGTCCTTACCTCTCAAGACGGTCACAGCTCAGCTAGTATTATCCCAAGAATTCTTTCTCCTCGAACCCACAAAGATTTGACAAAGACGGATAAAAGCACGATGGTGTAAGAAGGATCAAAATTGATTAACAGAGGAGAGGCGGCAGAAGGCTTTAAGAAACTTGGAAATTGGGGGAGGAAGGAAAAGGGCACTACGGTGGGGAGGGGTTAAATAGGTTAGTTAGTTTTTTTTTTTTTTTTTTCTTTTCTTTCCTTATTTGTGTTTGACCCAAATTCCAACCCGATACAAAGTCGGTTTATAAAATAATGTTCCACTTTAAGAAAGTCAAAACCGATTTATAATAAGACGACCCAAAATACTTTAATAATATAATGATAATAAAATATTTTTCCAACTTAAAACCCGATTTAAATAAAAGTAGAAAAGTCAGGCTTATTATTGACTCGAAAAATAACGGGGTGTTACACTACGCCTATGAGCAGGGGTGGCCCTCACGTCCCGTGGGTTCATGAACTTGTCGGCCAGGTCAAACAGGGAAACGGTATCTCCCTGCACCATCCGATTTGCCTCAGCATGAGACAAACCCAAGAACTCCTTTAATCTCCTCCTCGGATCCGGGTAGAACGGGGGAATGGCGGGCTGGATAGTAAGATCCCAACCGCCTATGGCCGCAATCTCCTCGGGCAAAGGACATATCTCGCCCCTCGGGAATGCAAACACGTGATGGGTGGTGTCCCAAAACGACAGACAGACATCCAGAAAATGCGAGTCAACTATCAGACGTTGAAAAGGGAATAAATTGACTATCCCCATCTGAGTCAGTCGGACTTTCTCTTCGTCCCGAAAGTATTGGGACCAGGCGAGAAGCATAGCCGTCAAATGGTCGATACCCATAGCGGAGGTTTCTAACTTTCTTGAAAGTCTAAAAGATTTTGAGAAAGAAAAGAAGAATTTAAGTTGAGATGCAGAAAGCTGAAGCAGGGATTCTCATATTTATAATGAGGAAACCTAACAGAAAACCTAACTACCCTGCCTCCTCAGCAAGCTGAGCCCTATGCGCGCGCAGGCCTGATTTCAAACTTGAACCCAGAATAGGAGTCAAACTGTCCCGAGTTTTCCTAAGAGTTTCTAAAAGAAAAATCTTGATAAAATTTCTTCGCGTTAAAAAATCTTGTCCTTCAAAAAATATATTTAATCTTTTTTCTCCCCAGCGAGAGTCAACATTTTACCTACGTGTTACATACAAGTTGTTATGTGTCAGCATACAGGTACACCCCAGACTTCAGAAGCAAGTCCCCGCGAAACTATTCAATTTCCCCAACGGAGTTAGCTTTTCCCCGGTGTGCTACATCCAAAGTGCGATGTGTCGGCATACGGGTACACCTACTCCCCAAAAGAGGCAGGCTTTACTCCCCACGGAGCATCATCATCAGCTCAAGTACGACTCAAGGCTTCAGAAGCAAGCCCGAACAGCCCATATATTTCCCCAGCGGAACGCCCGAGGCGGCATTTTTCCCGAAATGATACGGGATGGGCCCACACATAGGCGCGCCCAGGACTTATGCTACAAGTCTGACTCCCCGCGAAGCTATCATCATCAGGACAAGTATGACCCTCTGCTTATGGCTGGCGAGCCCTTCACGCGAGTCCACTGGACTATAAACGACCCGACCGGAAGTCTACCAGGTCTTAGCGGGCTTGGTAGCTACTCTGACTTTCGCATTGTCCAAGCTTCAGTCAGAGTGGGGGCTCTGTAGACACCCGCATTTTGATTGCCACGTGTCTATGGTAGTCTCCGAAAAACACCCGATGATGATCGGACGTCAACGTGACTTAGTATACTCGGATTTGGGCTCGGAATCAATAATATCCGGCATGGACTTTTAGCGGAGTAAAAATCTCACAAAACAGACCTCAAATTCAGGCCCAGTGGGTCGTTCCGAGTCAAATGAGACTAATTTGGGCCAAAACCGACACCAAAAATAATTCCCGTCTTTTGGCGACCGGGTCAAAACCTGGTCAAAGACGAAACCGTCTCATAAATCAGCTAAGCTCAGTTGGCGCACAAATCGAAATTCAAAAATGATCACAACAAACAAAGTCAAACCTTTCCTCTTTTATCTCGATTTTGTTTGATCCACTCGATCGAGTGGATTGACCCACTCGGTCGAGTGGAGCGCTTCGAGCTGGGCTTGGCCCGTTTTCAAGGGCACTCGATCGAGTGCACTAGGGCCACTCGATCGAGTGCCCCTAGGTCGAGGGGTGAAGTCTATAAATACCGCTTCACCCCCCCATGCATTTCAGAACTTTTTTGAGCACTTTTACCCTACACTTTTCAGCCACATTTACCCTACTTCAACCCTACATTCTACACTACAAACCTAAGCCAAAAGCACACCAATTCCGAGCCTCTTTGACCCTCGGAAACCGACACATACACACAAGCATCCATACACACCATAACTCGCGTACATCCTCGATACTCCTAAGCTTTGTCGCTATTCACGAGTCCATTTCCGAGGTCTATACTAGCATGTATGTTGAGGGTGTCCTAAATTCCCTTTCGATCTTTATTTATTCCGTCATTTTGTTTATTTTTATTGTATTATAGTCATGATCGTCACAACACTAACACTAACATTTTTGCATTTTTATATTATCGTTTTATATCATTTTATCATCGTTCACATTATTAATACCGTGTATATGTAAACTAGTATCAAAATCGGTTTTAAAACGTTTGACTACGATGATCACTTTTGGTCCGTCTAATCCCTTTACGAGCAACGACGGAGGTGGAGCCCTTTCGAGGAGCCCCACCCCAATGTACTCAAGGGCGTGACGCAACCGTGATCGGTCGTAGTTGAACGGGTTTAATTCCTTTTCCATAATTGGTGCGAAACCCGTTGACACGAAAATCGACATCACGTAACCCGAAAGGGTTAGTTCCGATGTCGTGACGTAGAGGGATATATTTCGTCACCAATTCAAAATTTCCTAATCTAACGTAAACGTTTTCATAAAACTCCGGTGACGGTACTATAATCGTTCATACGCGATTATAGTACCGGAGGCCGAGTCAAATACAAATCGTGCGGTATTTGTATTTGATTCGGCCGATTATCGACTTCAAGTCATAAAACCGAGCGAGCCATCACTCGTACAGGGGGCACTCGATCGAGTGCCATAGGCCACTCGATCGAGTAGCACCCCAAAAAGTGGTCAGTAGCCACGCTAATAACACACTCGACCGAGTCAGTCAATGACTCGATCGAGTGGGTCTTATAACCCACAATACCGAGGGCTTGGACACATATTTCGAGCCCCGTTCTTTATCGACTTTAGACCATCATCCGACCTTCCTATTTTTCAAAACTCATACACATCACGACACGTAGAACGACTTTGACCACTTTGACGTGATAAGTCGGGACAAGACTACGGGACGTGAGATAAGGCTAGCAATATGCCACAGTCTCATGTTCCCGTCCTTCGTTTAATATGCGACATAATGCGTATTTAATCGGGGTTAGTCCGTCTACATATTTTCGCGGTCTAGTTTACATACGGGTCCGTCCCTTTCATTATATCGCGTTATTTTTATTTCGTTCATTTCTTTACGTATTGTTGTATTGTGAACTCCGGGTTGTATCCGCCCGTGTAATTTGTACGTTTTTTTATTTACTTTCGAGTTTTGTTTATTTAATTGCTTTTACGCTTTATAAATGAACCTCGCATGCTAAATCATTTCGACCAATAATAAGATGCATTAAATGACGTAGTTAACGCAAAACTCGCATGTTTAGCTAAAACGCTGTTTGCATAACATTTAATCATTTTACTAGCGCGTGTACACGAACACGAACGGTGTCTTAGTAGAGGCCGCCATGTGCGGGCGGGGTTGGGTGTCCTTAGTGGGCTTCCCAACACGTACCCTCACCCCTTACTCAGAACCTTTGGTTTCCGGATGTCCGAAACCCTTGACGCACGAGAGTCATTCTTTACACGATTACCGATATAGATGGTATCGGTATCGCAATGCAAAGGGACGAGCCCCATGAACTCTGAAATCGGAGTGGGCTTACTTTGTGTATAGCCCATGACGACATAGAGTGGGCTCGTATGGTTCCGAATAACCACAAAATTCGGTGGCGACTCCATTTTGACTTAAATTTCGAACCCGAGAACAATCTTACCACGAGATTCATTCGCCTACCCAAACCCGCGCTTCGCCGCGTCGGGGTGGACCTACGTCATGTCCACACCGACCTAATCCTAGCCCATTTCCTTTGATAGTTTTCTTGCCTTAGACCTAGCTTAGTTCTTAGTCTCCCCCTCCTTAGAATAGCTCGTCTCGAACATAGTCCTAGACCGTAGCACACCTTAGTCCATCCTCCCGTCCCTGTGGATTCGACCCGACTTACCCTAGCTACCCTAGTTAGGTTTTGCCGGTTTTATTTGACGGTTGGGATTCACGACAAAATCCTTCCCATCAACTACAAGAGATCGTCACACTCAAGTTAAAGCAAGATGAGCCTATTCACATCTAAGACAAAGAAGAAAATGACTTGTCCTGCCTAGAGTACAATGTAGAGTCTAATGTAGACTAGATGTTTTGTTTATGTCTGATGGACTATAACCATATTGATGGTCTTGAACCAATCTTGCTTTTAGTCGGGTTCATTTCGGCATTCATCTGATTAAACTTACGATTAATAACAAAAACATAGTATTCACTGCAACTCTAATGCATTCGCAACTCTCCATCTTGTCTTCTTCTTCCTGCATTGAATTAAACTCATCTTATTTATTTTTTAATTTTTTTTATTATAATTACTACAAGTAATTTTCTTTACTTTATAGGAACAAGAAAACGACGATTTTTCAATATATCGAGTGAGTATCCTAACGAGTGATAAGAAGACGAATACGAGACAAATTAAAGGAAGTCGACGGAGACTCAGAGAGGGAAAATAGAATTATACACCTGGTTGTAGAGTAGCTCTGAGCTAAGTTGTAAGCTTTTGAACTTAAACATTTATGTGATTTAACTCGACATCTTTCAACTAAAGCTCAGAAAATATATAGCAAAACTCGAAAACTTTGTGATAAAACTGAAAACTTTGTGATAAAACTCAAAATCATAAAACCAGTTGAATATAGAGTTATGCACAACTGGTTGTATAATCTTCTCATTGGTCGGAGCGGTTCTGAAGCAAGTTCTTACAATCTTACCTAGTTACCTCAGGTCTGTATTTTCGTAATCCCCCTTTCCACTAACCAAATAACAAAACTCATATATTTTCCCGCCTAAAATTATCCACAACAAAAATAAAAAAAATAGAACAAAAGAGCTACATGCGAATCGAACCCTTGGCCTCATGTGTGTGACTCTTCTCCTTTCCAACTACACTCTAACGTTTTACTGATTTAAATATCACTACATCACACATAAAGCTATACAACACAGAAAGTATGTAATTAAGGAAATCTGATTGATTACATTGATTACAAAATCCACATGTTTTAAGTGGAATATATCACCTACAATATTTAATATGGAATGTATGATCAATTTTTTTTAAAAAAGTATAAACATATTGTATTTCGTTTTAACCAAATAGTTGCATTATTTTTGTTAATAGGAGATTGCACTATCCCGTACAATATTTTACATAGAATATAAAATAGTTATGATTATTATTGTATATCTTTCTGATCATATTCGAGACGGAATATTTGTAGAAAATATAATTGATTGATTGATTAGAATATATCACATAGGAGTACAATATTTAATATGGAATCTATGATCAAATTTTTTAAAAAAAGTATAAAAATATTGAAATAGACTAAGATTAATATAAACATATTGAAAAAGTATCAATATATCACATACTAAGATTAATTTTCATTATTATCATGACTATAATAAATTACAGATTTCATCTTAAAATAAGACAATATTAAGTAGGGTTATTTAACAACAATAATACCAACTATAGGGCATCTTCCAAAAATAATATCAATTTTAATAAATCTGAGAATAATACGTATTATTGGAGTAGTTAAACAAGAGTAGTATAGGTGACCGGTTACCTGTAGAACCCTTCCACCTTCCTTTTTCACCTTTAATTTTATTTAACGGTAATAATACCAACTATAGACCGTCTTCCAAAAATAATTTCAGTTTTAATAAATTAGAGAATGATACGTATTTTGGAGTAGTTAAACCAGAGTAGTATAGATGACCGGTTAGCAGTAGAACCCGTTCACCTTCCTTTTTCGCCATTAATTTATTTCATATTACTTCACTCTTTTTCACTTACTCAGTGTACGGGCTATTAAACGTCATTCATGTCATCTGTCTTCCTCTTTCTTCAAGTCTTCAACCTCACCAAATCTAGCTAACAACACAATCGTACACCAAAATCAACACGTTAATCTAAACGAAACGTATAGACAAAAAAACTGAAGAACGATGAAGGGTAATGGAGAGAGAGGATGAAGGAGAGAAGTAAGGAGGAGTAGACCTGACAAAAATGACCCGACCCGACACCCGAATTGAAGACTTGATTTTGACCCGTAATTCGAATTGACCCGAGCTAACATAAAACTGACCCGACTATTATTATAGAAAATAAGTAGATATCCCTGAAAAAGATGAAAACAACAAACCCGAGGATGACTCGAACCCGAAATTATCCGACCCGACCCGAAATCAACCCGATTATTATAATACGAAAGTGACCTGACCCGAATCTAACCCGACACGGTTCACCCGTTATCCAGGTCTAAGTAGGAGGATGGAGGATAAGTAGCAGGTCAAATATTAATTAGGTGACCTGCTGTTGCAGGTTATATAGTCACTTATACTACTCTTGTTTAACTACTCCAATAATACGTATTATTCTCAGATTTATTGAAATTGGTATTATTTTAGGAAGACGCCCTATAGTTGGTATTACTGTCGTTAAATAACCCTATTAAGTAATACTTGAAATTAAGATATAGGATTGTAATTAGAGTCTATGTTACGGATATATACGAGATTGTAGTATATATCCCTAATATAATTTGAGATGGTAACAATAATATTGATAGAAAGTAATATTTAAATAATCGAATCCAATGGAATATCCCTAAGAGCATGTTCATCCATGAATGAATCTTTAATTCTTGGGTGGGACCTATTCATTCCACTTCATCATTTTTCTCTCAATTTTTTCATCTTAAAAAAGCTCCTTCATCCAAGAATGAATTTATTATTCTTACATTAAAAAAATATTTAAAAGAGAAATGATCGTCTCGAGAAATATGAATGACAAATAAAACACAGAGGTAGTAATTTTTTGAACTACGTATTTCAGTATATTAGTTGAGGTCGTTATCTTGATTAATTATTTAACTAGTGTAGATCCCGTGCGATTGCACGGTATTTGGTAGACATTGTATTAATAGGTTTTTCGTATAGTAGTACGACTGTGCGAAGAAGATAATATTTTACAGCAATCATAACAGTTTGTTGGGCAATTCGATTAAATCCATTATGCAGCTCGGGGTTTGTAGTATTAAATATGGTGGAGACAACATAGCACAAACTTGAAATAAAGAAGAGTCTATGTAATACTTGTCATTTAATTTGTCTAACTTTGTTAATTAATAAATGATACCATAAGGTAATTAGAAATATATGAAGACGTAGTACAGTTGAAATGACAGAGTGATGTACATGTACTTATGCTATACTTTTATAAGATTACCTCATCTGAGGTTTTGGAAGACTTCCTTGTACACTACATTGTCGGTAGTGTTTCCCAAAACATTTTCCTTGTCACAGATCAATATCTTCAAACCTCGCTTGTTCGTTACTCGTGACACAGCGACATATAGGTGTCCATGGCTAAATACTGGTTTTGGCAGAAATAATCCAACGCATGACAACGATTGTCCTTGACTCTTGTTGATAGTCATAGCGAAAGACACAACCATGGGGAATTGTTTACGCCTTAATTAATCAATCAATTATATTTTCTACAAATATTCCTAAAATATATGAGTTTGTTATTTGGTCAGTGGAAATGAGGATTTCAAATTATTTTATTATATCTAAATACATTGATAAAAATCATGAAAAATTATTGGGTTTCTAATTAAAATATATTTTATATAAGTAATTAACTAAAATAAATAATTTTTTATAAATATCGTACATATGCATGCACGGGGTCTATACTGGTTAAAATTAAAAAGAAAAAAAGAATCCGAAAACTCAAACAAAAAAACCCCGAGATTTCCCCTTCTTCTTCTTCATCTTCGTCTTCGTCTTCGTGTTCCTGCATCCTTGATTTCCCATTTGATTCTCCTCCACTTGATCATACTCTCCATTGATTCTCCTCTCCACCTGGCCACCATTCACCCTTATCTTCCCCAATTTTAAGTTGCATCCAAACCCTAGAAATTGAAATTCAAATTCAAATTGAAATCGAAATTGGGGGTTCCTTCTTCAACTCAGACAGTAGCGTGCGCGCATCTGTCTAGGTCAGGTCGATTGTGTCCCCTTTAATAACTTATTATCACTCGGTTTCTGGAATTGGTATACATTACTTCTCCTTTTTTTTCCTGCTTTTTCATTGTCGTCATTATCTAAGTTTAAGATTGTTTAATTGCATTTTACTACATTACTTTTCAAGATTAAAGTTATGTTATTTGCAGTAAAATGTCAACATAACATATGGGTATGGAGTAATAATCCCATCAATTCAGTCAAATTCATCAGTAAAATAGGGTTTGAATGGTTTTAATGTTTGTAATTTTAGTGTTCTGATTTAGTTTGGGGGAACTAGTTCACCAATTCTTCACTAATTCGTTACTGGTACCGTAAAATTTAGGAGTAGAATATGTGTTTTGTCTGAATCTCTTCACTTCACCTCCACCCTCCACTTCTTAATCTTTGGTTAGTTTAACTCTGCACTTTATTCAATTTTGCAGCTCTTTTGATCTGTTTCATACTTCCTCCTCCGTCCCACTAAGATTGCCCCGTTTCATTAAAATACTCCTCACATATAATGAGGAATGGGGCGATCTTTTTGGGACGGAGGTAGTATAATATATAGGACGGTGTATATGTCTAGTGTTTGAGCCTTCGTTGTTTTATTTTTTCTGGGCAGCAATGAATTTTGGATGTTGGTTTAAAAGGGAGCAAACAAAAGGGGTAATTTTTGGTTTTTTATCGTAATTACTGGGTTTTGAACTTGATCTTACTGGCAATTTTGAACTTGGTTTAAAATTGTACCGCTCATTAGACCTGAATGTTCTCTTTTCCTATGAATAAAGATCTGTCAAGAGACTCAACAACTTTCTTTTCTTCAGGATTAAAGAGTACTGTGCTCAAAGACAACCATTCTCTATGATTATCCATACAAAACGCCTATTATAACCGTTCTCTAAGCCTTAGAGAATGCTGAGTTAAAAATCGCCCTAAGGCGTCCTCTAAAGCACGTTTGAACAGTTCTCTAAGCCTATATTTGTAGTAGTATATTGCATAATTTCCCCCCGATTTTATCCACCATATTAATCTACGGAGTAACAATCATCTTCAGTCACTTTTCGTTCATTTGGCTTATTTATCCATATTCAATAACATTCAGGTGACGGAGATTAAACGAGGAAAGAATTTTAGCGAGCAAATAATATCCAGTGAAAATGGTGAAGACGACAAAAGGAGGAAAAGTCATGAATCCCACCGATGCTTATCGGAAGGAGCTTCGCAAAAAAGAGATCAAAAGGGTTTGTTTAATACCCCCATCTGTTTGATTCATGCTTCAATACAATTGCTATATTTTAGAGTTCCAATTTTCTTCGTTTTAACCCTATTTTTTTCTAGTAATTATTAGCATCGAATGAATAGTTCTTGTTACATTTTGCGCTTTCATTTAGTTTAAGTGATGGCAAAGCTTACATTGCCGCTCCCAAGCACGGATAAAGGAGGAGGGTTGCGGTAAGTACGTGGGAGCCTGTGTTTCACATTTGGTGGACATGAATCGTACTTTGACAAAACGATGCCCTTGCCCTGGGTTTACTAATAAATTTACGAGTGGTGCTTACACTTTCTAAGCTCGGGTTTACTAATAAATTACTGAGGTTTCTAGGTCGTCGCCCAGAAGCGGCACGCTTTTATGGCTAGGGTGGTCCGGGTTTACTAATACACTAAAGTTGTTGAGCATTGTTGTGTTATGGTTAATGCTTTAGATTGAGTAAAGCCATTGTGAAGTAGGTTGATGCCAGTAGTTTAGAGTTAAAATCCTCCATGAAAATAAACAAAGGTTTGAGGGGGTTAACTAAGAGGCCAGCCTTTAAACCTAGATTTTGATGTTAGAAGTCTAGCTGTAGCGTATTAGCATGACGCGTTATTCATTTCAAATAGAGGCGGAGTATTAAGTAAATTTAAAGCTTTGGAATTTGGAAACGATTAACGAGGGGGAAAGAAGCTAATTTATGAGATCAGTGCACACTATCAGTGGCATTATCTTGCTAGATATCTCAGTAGTGTTAACAGGCTGGAAAAAAACTTCTAGGCAACTATGATATGCAATTTTACTAGGCAAGGTTTGATTCACAATGGCACTAAGCTTGTGCTGTGTAGATTTTAAGGAATACTATAAAAGAGCTTCAATGTTTGAAAAATTAAGCAAATTAAGTTCCTATAAGAGATTTATGGGTTTGTCTTGTTGTCTGTCCAGACACAATGCTTGAATGTTTATGATCGAACTATTGTTCAACTGCTTCTAATCCTTTGTTTCTATTCAGGTTTTGAAATTTAGTCTTTCTTCATGATTCTTGTATGTCTTAATTTACGCTCATTGGTGAGTACAGAACAAAAAAGAGCGGAAAAAAGTCAGGGAGGTTGGTCTTCTGAAGAAGGATCCTGATCAGATCAAGGAGCAAATCCAAAAGCTGGATGTAATGAGTATGTTTTCTCCCTGTATAGTGTGTATTATACTTTTCTCTTCCATTTGTTTTATACATTAGTGGTTTTCGTGACTCCTATTTCTAGTTTTAACCTTGTAAACCATTTCCTCGTAGAATCTGTTAATTTATGCTAGCAATCATTCTAGAGATTTTTGTGAGAAGCTTTTTAAGTGTAATTTATGGGTCTTGTCACTTTATTTTTACGTTTTTTTTTATGTCAGTATATCACGGCTCCATATAAATAATTTAGCGTGTATCTGCGAAAGGAGAATGCGAGATGAGGATGTGAGATGATGGATTAATGACTGGGAAAGTGACGTGCAAGAATAAAAAAGTAGAATCAATTTTACAGTTTTGTTGACTGTATGGAGTCTGTCATAGGGTAAATTTTTGATAGTTTAGTTTATCTTGACTTCAATGTTTTTTTTTGTGCCTTAGCTAGTGTGACTGGTTTAGCTAATACTGTATATTTTTTATGCTGAGGCTCTGTTGTTGTGGCTAATGTCCATAGTTTCTTGAATATTAGCTTTCGATAGATTATTGAATCACCAAGTTTATTTGTTGCGAATCTCTGAGTTATTTGTGCCTATTCTCACATGTCTTTATTTGATTATTAGACTTCTATAATGTTACCCCTTTCATGTTTTATATTTCACAGAGGCGGAAGGGGCACTTGACAAGGCAAGAAAGCACAAAAAACGGCAGCTTGAGGATACATTAAATATGGTCATGAAGAAGAGAAAGGTCTCTCTCTCTCTCTCTCTCTCTCTCTCTCTCTCTCTCTCTCTCTCTAAGGATTGACGGACTTAACATATTGTGGGTCAAAAATTTCCCATTCTTGATGCAGTAAACGTTTATCAATCATTTGGCTTGTTAAAATAATTGTGTGAAAAAATGGCTCACTTGAATGCCTACTCTTCTTATGTTGTGAAGTAGCACTCTGTAGGTGAAGCTATGGGTGCATATGGTAAAGACCCTTACATCTTTTCTGAGAGATTGGGTTCATATTGTTTTGTGGTGGACTGGTGGATGGTTGGATAACTACAGTTAGCATTATAGTAACTCTCATGGGTGACCTGTTTTTACAGGATTTGTTACATTCACTCTTGCGGCCGGAACCTTTTAAGACACCCGGGTAATATTGTTGTGTGATGGGTACTGGGGAGGTGAATAACTACTACAATTGATTTTTCACACTACAAACGTGTGGAAGGTTTACATAAATTCTGATGGATCAGCACTTCTTCTGGCAGGGTATTTGGATAGTTCTTTCCTTAAGATGGGTGACAAACAATGTATCTTTGATAACGGAAAATCCATCTTGATGCTCTCACAGTGAAGGGGCATTTGACGCTAAGGTGGAATCAATATAATTGACATTTATGCCAACGCTTATAGATGAATTTGCCTTCGAGCAAGTAAATCAAGATCCCTAGCGTCTTTACTCGATATATGACAGAAAATTGGGATTGGAGACAGAATCTATGATATAGACTGATATAGAATCAGGTGGTTTGTAGAAAGGAAATTATGACTAGTATTATGTAATTAATTAATGGGCAAGGAGTCAATGAGTCATGCTTAAAACACTAAGGTGCCACCGGCCGAAAAGCTTAGTCTAAGATTATGAATTTTATCATCCACAAGGGCATTTACGCGATGTCATTGATCTATCTTATGTTATGCACTGTGCAGGAGTATGAAGAAAAATTGAAGGAGAAGGGTGAGGAGCCTGTTATGTTCAGGTACATGCGAAGCTTCTCTACGCTCATTAGTTCTTGACTTGTTTTAGCTGTATATAAAATATTGTCTCATACACAAGGTGTATTTTACTGCAGCCATTTAGGGCCTATACGTCATCGCATCTCGGCTGAAGAAGAAGAGAGAGCCAACCACCCAAAGCCTGAAGTAAATCCTTATCATTTTTTACTTGTTATTGCAATACTTCTCTGTTCCACTTTGAAGGTCTGGTTTTCTATGATTTCTTGTTTCATAAATAGGTCGTGAAAAGTTTAATGTTCTTCACCTCCGTTTTTCGTGTTTTCTTCCCACTTTCCTTTTGGGTAATTTTTCTTTCTCTTCCTAGTGCCCATTCCATCCCTTTTTGAGTTTTTGGCAACATATTTGATGGATTTGCCTAATTGACACAATATACATTTCTATAATCACACAAATTGCTCTTCCTTCACTAATAAACTCACTCTACTCCACCCAACATCCCCATCCCCACACCGCACCACTCTATCGCAGTCCCCACTCTGCCCCACGCTCACACTCGCCCACCCTAGCGCGTCCCACACCTTGAGTTAATGATACTACCGGAAAACTTGACACGAACCCAACTCAATGTTAACGGGTTTGGGTGAAAGCTTAATGACCCTTTACGTAAGTGGGTCAACACGAGCACATCACGAGATTTGTATGGGCCGGAATCAGGTTGGCGTCTCAAAACATGTACCCAACACGAAGAGCCTATCTAATTTGAGCTAGTTCAAGATGTACTTGGTGGTTAAAGAGGGTTATTTCAAATAAAATTATCTGATCTTCATGATGGAACAGAGTGAACTTCTTCCCTAATTTTATTTTGTTTTGTAATTCTTTCAGTTGATTCATTTACTATTTTTTGACATACAGGACTCCGTCTACTACCATCCTACACTAAATCCCACTGGTGCTCCACCTCCTGGAAAGCCTCCTATGTACAACTCTTCCATAGGTTTGCTCTTTCTTTATGGGCTTGCTATATTAATTTCTTATTATTATATCTGGTACATCCCTCTCTTTTATTCACACAGGGTTTAAGCTGAATACATAAGCCCCCTCCCTCCTCCCCTTTTGTCTCTCAATTAGCGGGAGCATTTGAGTCATTGGTAATGTTGTTCAGTTGTGTGATCTTTTCCTTCAGTTAAGCTGTTTATTTTCATTCTGTTTTGATGGCAGGCCCTCGAATTCCTTTATCAGAAGTACCCTCATCAAGTGGTGCTGCATCATTATCTTTACCGTTACCCGCACCTCCGCCACCACCTCCATTGCCTAAAACTGGTGATCCCGAATTCATAAATGGGTCAGAAATACCTGCATCTTTGCCTTTACCTCCTCCACCTCCTATGCCTTCGCAGCTACCCAGTTCAAATTTGGGATCATCGTTGCCACTGCCTCCACCTCCGCCACCACCTCCAGGTCTTCGTCCTAGAGAACAAATTGGTGTCCCACCTCCACCACCACCAGTGGCTCCTCAGCAATCTGTGCAGCCACCACCTCCTGGTACATCCAATGATGAGCGGGATAAAAATAGAACTACTGTTCCAGATGGCACTGGTGCTAAGGCTGTGCAGGTACATCTATTGCTGTTTGCCTGTTTGATTGGCTTATGGCTGGACTTGTTGGGTTTTAAGATGAAGGAGCAAGCTTTAATATATACTCCCTCCGATTTTTATCTATCTTCCCCTTTGGTTTTGGGGAAGAAAATAAGGGTGTAGGAATGTGTGGTTCAAAATAAAAGAAGGAAGAGAGAGAAATGTAAGGTGATTCTAGACCACATATTGATGGCCTAAAATAGAAATAGGGAAGAAAGGGTGTTTCAGCCCAATAAAGAAATAGGGAAGATAGATAAAAATCGGAGGGAGTATTTTTTTAATAATGTCCCATTTTGTCAAAAAACCTTACACGTAACTTGCGACTATTGCGTCAGATCAGATTTATGAGAGGCAAATTACATTGTGATTTTCAAAGCTGTAAGATATTTGAGACTTGAAAATAAGTGGAACTTAAGAAATTGGAAACCTACTGCAATTGTGCATCTATTTTAAAAGTTAAAACTTTGAACATTAACTTGGATCTCTATGAGGATTGCCCATAAGCTTATATACAATTATGAAGTTCTTTGAACATTTTCCTTATACGGACAGCTAACAAATACTTGTAGTTTTCCTTGCCTGGTAGCTAGAAATATTCTTCTTGCCGATAAACATTCTAATGGGCTGTTGAGTATTGAAGTCGATGTCCAACTTCGATAAACATTTCTGTTTAACGAATGTAGACTGATAGAAACTGGATAGTTGATTGGTCGATTATTACAAGTAAATTTTGTTCACATCTGTATACTTTTGTGCAGGTGCCAAATATGCTCCCACCACCACCTCCACTAGGATTACCACCTAAATCAGCAGGGAATGAGTCTACTACAGATTCTGATGCAAAAAATCAGGCGGAGAGCAAAGATTCTTCAAAGATGGTTATGTTGCCGCCACCACCACCACCCCCGCCACGTCACCACTCAACTCCGGGTGTAGATGGACCAGTTGCACTCCCGACATTACCGCCTGATGTGTTGCCCCCAGGTATTTCAAGATTTCCTCCACCGCCACCAGACATGCGACCACCATTGTCTGCCCCCGGAATTCCCGGCCAACCTACGCTCCCGGGAATGGTGCCTCATATGTCAAGACCGCCATATGGTCCTCCCCCTGGTCCGCCTCCTATGATGAGGCCTCCCCTTCCACCTGGTCCTCCACCTATGATGCAGCCAAATGATCAAACTGGAGTCAGATTAACTGCTCCACAGAAACCTTCTTTTGTTAAATCAGCTGCACCGACAGTTGTCAAGAGGCCTCTAGCCCAGCATACACCGGAGCTTACTGCTATGGTATGTTAACCTATGCCCTCCTCACTCATCAGTATTAAATGTTTGGTTCTTTTCTTCTTGGATTCATAAATTCTGCCAGTATTTATTTTTTGGATCTTGCTGTTTGCTCTGTTTGTCCCTGGATATTGTGTCGAAGATGGAAGACTGTGGATAGTGGGCGAAAAATGAGCGCATTTAAGGACTACAATTTTTTTTTATTGTATATTTCTAAAAGTCTAACTTGATCATTTATTCAAAAATAAATAAAAAGTCTAATTTGATCATTAACCTCCTAAGAATCACCGGTTAGGTTATATTTTTCACAAAAACTTCTATGAGACGTTCTCGCGATAATTTTATAGTGAGACCTCTCACATGGGAGGTTAGTATTAAATTAGTAACTAACTCTATGTGAGAGGTCTCACAAGAGACTTATTGGTGATCTGTGTCTTGGGATGGGGATTTATTCTGTTTACAGTGTGCCTGCTGAATTATACTCTGTACCAGTTATTATGCAGACCGCTATCCACAAATCTTGAGTTTGAATCCCTATCAAATCAAATCATTCTTTATGTTGTCTTGCTACAGATTCCTGCATCTGTACGCGTCAGGAGAGAGTCTGCTATCCCAAAGCAAAAGCCAAAATCAACAGTATCAATGGCGACGACTATTCCCGTGCAGCCTGTTCCATCTGCTCCGAAACCAGAACCTGCGCACACGTCAGCACCTAAAGGACAAAGCATCGACGACTCTTATATGGCCTTTTTAGAGGACATGAAAGCCCTTGGCGCACTTGATGGTTGATCTGCTGATTTTATTTTTCAAGTGAAGAGGATTAGATTGTGTCCTCAACTGCCAAAATGCACATTTTGCTTGTTTATTTGTGGTCGGTCGCTGTCGGCCTCTGTTGTCGTTGAATGTACAATTAGCCAAATCAATTTAATGTTGTTTCGGAAAACAGAACAAGCAAAACAATCAGTAAATTTGAGGGTGTGTATTTGGCATGCAAGAGGCATAAGCTTAAACAATACTCTCTCCGAGTTCCTATTATTGTCTCACTTTTCTTTTTGGGCTGAGTTTGATTTTTGTCCCACTTTCTTTTCTAGGCCGTAAAGGTGTGGTTCATAGTTAGTCTCCTATTTCTCTCTCTTCCTCTTTTTTCAACCACTCATTTCCCCTTCCTTATTTTTCACCCAAAACCTTTTGAGATAATAATTAACTCGGAGGGAGTATTTAGTACGAGTAAATTTATGATATCAATGCGATGAAGATGTTGAATTTGAGTTGAGAGCCAAATATTTCTACAATTATTAACTTTTTATCAACTCATGTTGTATCCCTATTGACCTCCACACTCTCCTTTAACGCTCCCGGTATACATTAATGCAGTCGGAAACTCTTAACGGCGATAACTCTCTCCCTAAATGTCTGTAGTTTATGACAAACTGAATTTATAGTACGTTATTTGAAATTGCCGTACACGTCTGCGGGGCATATAAAAGAAGTGAAACACGAGGTCTTCTTCGGGAAGTCATCTGTCCTAATACTCGTACTAAACTTGCTTAAGCAAAGCTTAACAATGGGATTCCTATGATCCTACTGTACATTTCTACAACTACTTTCTTACGCTGATTATAAAAACAAGTGTTAAAGGAAATAATTATTTTGAGGACGTCTAATAATAAAAAGGTACAAATAATACATGAGTACGTACAGAAAAAATTGTCACTCAATACTTAACGAGTATCGTCTCTTCATAATTTTGTGAATAAATGAATGATAAATGTAAAATAAAATGACTTGGTATGAAAAAATTTGTTAAAGGGAATACTCCGTAGTTAACCATGTCAACATGAAAAAATAATTCAGTGTTTCTATGTTCCGTACAATCTTACTGTCGAGTTGGTTTTACTTACAACAGATATATTTGTAATAATATTAAAACAGTTTAAATATCCCTAATTAAAAATAAAATGTACGGAGTAATAAATATTTGATCCATCTTACGCCTAGACAAATATATATCCGTCTTAAACAAGAAAATCTATCTTCCGTTGCTCACATTGTGTATGTATTATTACATGCGTCAGTGAGAAGTCACAACTCGAATCACATCATCTTCCACACTCTCTCTGCTCTCTCTTTCCCTTTTCCTCCACCAAAAATGACATCTCCACCACCAACACCCAAACCCAAACCCACTGAAATCACTCCCACCCCAACCCGCCCAACCCGACCCGCACCCGCACCTCCACCTCGCCCACCCATCCCCCGCACCCACACCCGAACCAAACCCCCCCACCCGCACCCCCACCCACACCCTCGGGTCCCACTCCTGACCCTGCTCAAAGTAACCTCCGTAGCAGGCGGAATCCAGTTCGGGTGGGCCCTACAACTCTCCCTCCTAACCCCGTACGTCCAGGAACTCGGCATCCCCCACGCCTTCGCCAGCATCATCTGGCTCTGCGGCCCCGTCTCCGGCTTCTTCGTCCAGCCACTCGTCGGCCACATCAGCGACCGCGCCACCACCCGCTTCGGCCGCCGCCGCCCCTTCATCCTCGCCGGCGCCCTCCTTATCGTCCTCGCCGTCACCATTGTCGGCTTCTCCGCCGATATCGGCTACTTCCTCGGCGATTACCGAGCCGGGCCCGATGCTAAGAAGCGGCCCCGTGCTATCGTTGCTTTTGTTGTCGGGTTTTGGTTGCTTGATGTTGCTAATAATACCACTCAAGGCCCTTGCCGTGCCCTCCTCGCTGATCTCACCGGTAACTTCCCTTTTTTCCTCTCTTTTTTCAACAACCTGACACCTATTGTCCAGTTTTTCGTGTGCGTGTGTTTTTTCATTGACTCAGGTGGTGCAACTCCAAAAATAAAATATGTCCGTGTTACAGTCTTAACAACTAGACGAAGACATATAGGACGAATCTAGAATAAAAATTTATGTAAAAAGATGTGATTTTTACCAACTTTGGGTAACAAAAGCTGCGCTTTGTTACTAGCTAGATTCCTCGACATAGTTTAAGATGAAAAAACAGTAAGTGAATAATTGTGTCCGACCAGGTTAAACTAAACCAAATTGATTACGTTTCTTTATGTGATTTGGTTAATAGGGGGGGTTTGGTGGTAAAGTATGGAGGGATGTAAATGTAGAGGAGAGTGGCAGGTAGAGAACGTAGAGCGAATCAAAATGAGGGTGGTGGCGGAGGAAGCCTCTGTCTTTTTGTGTAGGCGTGACACATTTGCCACTATCTTCCTGTTTTCACTTGCTTGAGCTCTTTTGATGCTGTCCTTTCTGTTATCATCATTTTTGGATTAGCCTAATACTCGTAACTCAAATTGTTGTTTAAGATTGTTATATCCGTTCACGAGTCACGTAGTCACGATAAGACAAACCCCATGTGCGTAGGTTGTGGCAAAATGTATATCTGACCCGTTTTAATATTAAGATGGATATGTCCGTTGCAAGTTGGTATATGAACCTCGTCATATTTAATGTTTCCGGTTGTGACTTATATTGACTAAATGGGACCATCAATCAATAATAGGAGTATTTCATTTTTAGCAACAAGTTTTTATTAATTTATTGACTATATTTGTCTTTTTATTTTGTTGAAAAACCTCGGAGACTAAGATGCGGAGTATTATAATTTCAGAAATGTTTGATACGTTATGTGAAGTTGATGAAACCACAAATTATTCCGAGTTAAATCAGTCTAAACTCAGGTCGCTGCCAAGTGAGCGTCATCTTTTTGTCTTGGACTCGTGATTGAATTTCTAAAGGGATTAATTGTGTAGAAGTGATTGATTTATATTTAAGGTGGGCACTCGGAGCGCTATCTTACTGTTAAGCTTAATGTAAACCGTCTTATCAAGTTTTTGCGTTTAGCATTCGTGCTAAGTAAGTGTAGACGACTGTTGTTTTTTGAAAATTTTGGTAGGAAATGATGGTTGTCGACAAAGGATAGGTGTTTTAAGTTGTAATGACCGATTCATTTACTTGTAAGGATTGACAAAGATATTGTTTTGCTGAAAGCTGATGGCGACCTTATTAAAAACCTTCATAGTCATCAATCATTTTAAGTCCGTTAAAATCAATGCATGGGGTCATATACTGATATTTATTTCCTTTCCTAGTGTCGTTTTCACAACTTATGAAAATATAAGAAATGCATGCAGTTTGTGGAGAATAATAATACGAGAATCACGTGATGGGTTTTCTAGGAAGGGTGATTATTCGATAATTCAAGTATTCAACGTAAATCTGGAGAGTCTAAATATGAGTAACAATTTATTTTGAATACATTGATAGTAGTTAGTTTAATGAATGTTGATGCTAGAGTGTAAAAGATATATAGGTTGGGCATAATTATTCTAATTAGCATGCTAAATTAGTACAATAATACTGGATTGATAAGCATAATTAGTGGGACGATTTGATGACACGTCGTTGTCGTAATTTGTCACTTGTTGGTGGTACCAGAGAACTATTCAAAGCAACAATTATTGATTTCCAGTGAGGTTTTGTGTGGAGATTTTTGTGAGTTGGTGTGGAAAAGCTTGTATTTTTCTCTCTATAGAATCACTTGTTTAATGATAGCTTTTATAAAGTGTTTGATGCTAAATTATGACTTAACCAGCTGTTTTTGTACTTAGCTAAATCAAGGAATACAGTTGTTAATTAATTTATTTCAATCTTTATTTATTTCTAGAGTGAACCTGGTTTTTTAAGCTTCTTTGTCCTTTGAAATTCATATTAGGCTGCTTTAACCACTACAGGAAAGTTGAAACTTAAAGCTAGATTTTGGATATATTTTCGGTTAGTTGGCGAATATATTTGGAATAAATCATTGTTCTTAGCAGAGATTTTGGCCATGTTCTTTCCGGCTTATTTCCAGCTCGGATCAATAATATTCATTCTTATTTTAGTTTGTCTTAGTGGATTCAACTCACTTAGTTCATTTTAATTTTACCTAATTTCATTAAATGAATTTAACTTACAGCCCCTTTCGACCAGAAAGAACATGGCCTATGGTAATATGGAGCATGTTTGAGAATGAGCGTTTGAGTCCTCGACTGTAGTAATGCATTTTGGATTCGCCATACACTTTCGTAATTGTCTTCGGAACTGAAAATGAGTAAATTAGAGAAATTTGACCGGAAGAATCTATGGGTCGATCGTATATTCATATGTAGAACAGTATCTCTCGCACAAGCGAGTTGACTTTTTATGATGCACGCTGTATTTGTCCGACTACTCCCTTTATCCCAATTTTATTGTCCCCTTTTTTCCTTATTTGTATATCCCAAATTAATCGTCCCATTTCCGAATATAGTAAGTAAAAGAGTGAACTCCCTAATTTACCCCCTAGTTAAATAAGCTTCTATTCCCCTTATACCATGCACTTCTTGTTTAAATTTATTTGTCAAAGACTATTAATAGTATTTCCCTGCTATTCCTAAATCTAGACTTAGTCAACGGGGACAATAAAAGTAGGATGTAGGGAGTATATTGCAAGATTTGCTTTTCAGGAAAGATAACGAGGGGCAATATGGTATTAAGCGTAAGTAGCCTATCTATTGCGTTAGTTGTGGCTTTGCTTGATGTGATGATTACATTCTCCAACTTGGCGAGGCGCCTAAACCTCTGCATGAACACGTTCATCATAAGTAGATGTAGGGGACTGATGGATGCATTCGATAATCTTTTGTGTCAGGGAAGGATCATCGGAGGAATCGCGTGGCAAATGCATACTACTCCTTATTCATGGCTGTTGGAAATATCCTTGGATTTGCGACTGGATCATACACCCGCTGGTATAATATTCTTCCATTCACTCTCACACGCGGATGCCGAGAAAGTTGTGCCAATCTCAAGTCAGCCTTCCTCATAGACATCATTTTCATCGTAATAACGACATATATAAGCATCACGGCTGCCCAAGAAGTTCCGTTGCCTAGCAGGGATAGACCCACGTCCGCTTCTCAAGGATCTCAACAACCTAGCCCCACTGAAGAAGCCTTCTTTTGGGAATTGTTTGGGACTTTTAAGTTCCTCCCTGGTCCCATATGGATAATTCTTTCGGTCACTGCTTTGACTTGGGTCGGATGGTTTCCGTTTCTTCTCTTTGATACTGATTGGATGGGCAGGGAGGTCTATGGCGGTAACCCAGACGAAGGTGCTATTGCCTACCATAAAGGAGTGAGCACAGGTGCACTTGGCCTAATGTTGCAGTCAGTTGTTCTGGCCGTAACCTCTGTGTTGATGGAGAAACTTTGCAGAAAATTGGGGTCGGGGATTCTATGGGGTATTTCGAATATTATAATGTCGTTGTGTTTTGTTGCAATGCTTGCCATTGCTTTTGTGGTCAGTAAGGCAGATTCATTAGGCCATAGTATCCCTCCAAATGGTGCTGTTATTGCAGCTGTGACCGTCTTTACCATTCTGGGAATCCCGCTGGCAGTAAGTTATTATTCACTGGATACTATACGTATTCTTCTCACTTTTTTAATTAATGTTAAATTGGTTGTTGGGTTACCGACTTTTTTTAAATAATTTATTTCGTGTGAAGAAGTGAGTAACAAGGGTGCGCGTCTGATTGCAGGTCACTTATAGTGTCCCGTATGCCTTGGTATCGTCTAGAATTGAATCTTTGGGGCTTGGGCAAGGTAACTTTTGCTTATTATTATCTCCTTGTAAATTTTCTGAATCTTAATTCCTTAGACGAGTCATGTTTGCTGCAGGGCTATCCATGGGTGTGCTAAATCTTGCAATTGTGATCCCACAGGTGCGGTCTCTAAAACTCGTAAACTGCTACTAGGTATTTAGCTGCTTGTTAATGTATGAAGGGTTGACCTTTGTGTGCTACCATATCTGTCAAATCTAGCCCCTACCCGTAAAGCAGACCCGCTTTTTAGGGTCAAGACCCGAAATTTTTGTCACACGACCCATTTGACCCGACCCCGTGACCCATATTGTTGTGAGCCGATCAATTGGAAGTTTAAATGTTTTGCAGGGAAGGTCGCATTAATAGTAGTAGTATGAAATTAGGGTGTCCTTACGAAATAATGTAAACCGGGTATTTTGAAAAGTTGATGCTAGTGATGAACGACGAGCTGTAATGACTGAAACTGGGTATTACTTCATGCAGGTGATTGTGTCGTTGGGAAGCGGGCCATGGGATCAGTTATTTGGCGGCGGGAATTCGCCTGCCATGGCGGTGGCAGCAGTGGCCGCATTCGCGAGTGGACTCATGGCCATACTGGTTCTGCCGCGATCCAGAACCGAGAAAACCAAAACCCTTGGGATGCATATTTGAGGTATTTTTGTATAGTGAGTGTTGTTTTGTTGTTGTTGTTGTATAGCTATTCATACACATGAATGAATGGCACTTTGTGAATGCCCAGAATATGTACAGTCTCTACCTGTAATTGTTTTTGCAATAAGAAAAAAAGAAATTGTTCGGTTGCTTCTTACTCCGTATTTATCACCTTCATTTTTAACCGATTTGATGTTTTGGAATCGAAAGATTTTTGGAGTGCATGGAACACGGTATGTAGTCCGTTATTGTGTGAGACGCTTCCACTCGTGAAACTTGATATTTTCACTAATATGGTGTCGCATTTAAAGCCCGTTTGGCCCACAGCTGTAAAGCCCCATTTGAATGGGCTGGGCTGACATCTAGCTTGACCCGACCCAAACCATGTAATTGGGCTGAATTTTTATTGCAGGCCCGACCTCAATCTGCCCTAGTCCGGTCCATGACCCGGTCTATGTCTATGTAAGATGTGTTGTTAGTTTGTTACGGAGTATTATACTTTAACGGTTGATATGATTTTTTTTTCTTTTGAAAAAATACTGAAAAATTAAACTAATCAATGTTTCAGATCGGTTTGAAAACTAATTAATAATAAAATGGATCTAAGGTAGGTTCGGATGTAGATCAATTTGGAAAGGAATGAACTTGCCATCAGGAATCGCAGGTCTTCAAAATTATAAAATGGTGAAAAATAAAATAAAATTAACCCATAAATTTGTCATTGCCAGTGGTGGGTTTGTGCTTGTTTACCGATTTTCACCTGACCGGTGATTTATAAAATATCGGCACCCCCAAATGAACTTCGTTACTCCTAATATTTTTCGTGGTAGTTTCAACTTATTTAGGCTATTTTGATTAACAACGGGGGATCTTTGAAAATCGTGTATTATACACTTCAATTCGAGCGGTTCGAGAGGTCGTAGTGTCGTACCAAGTCAGGTTTCATTTTGTCTTGAATTTCATACCACGTGTATGGGGTTGCTTCAGGATGTACACTGTCAAATTTCAAGTCCTAACGACGATTCTCATCGATTTTACACAATTATTCGATTTTCGTCAAACGTGGTTTAACACAAACTGACACCCTCGAATATTTACCATAACTTCTAATATTTTGCGTGGTCATTTCAACTTCCCGATGAAAATTCGTGCAATTTCCGGCCAATTTTGTTTTGGACCTCAGATCAAAGAAAATCATGTATTATAAACTCTAATTTGAGCTGTTTGGAAGGTTGTACCCAGCCAAGTTTCATTTTGTCCTCAATTTCATACCACGTGGCCGATCATTTTCAAATTCCCCTTACTAAAAAACCTAATAAACTTACATTACGGAGCTTTACGCACCAAGTCTGACACCGTTCCCGAGTCCTGAGTAAACATATAGTCTGAGGGTAGAGCTGACCGTTTGCGGGCTTGGGCTGGACATGGGCCGGACCTAACCTATAAAAATGTGTCCGACGGGCTTTTTTTTAATGCACATGTCCGCTATGGCGGGCCTACTATAGTTGCCCGTACCCGTCCAATATACCTTAGCGGGCCAATCGGCGAGCTTGCGGGCTTTAAATATACAAGAATATTTGATATTGAAATTAATTTCTGAAAAATCAAACCAACAAACGGTATAAAAATATCGTGATTACCAATTTTGCAAAAATAAAATTAATAACTTACGATTTAAGATCATGTTCATAACTATCAAAATACTAAATAAACATCATATTATTTGTTTTGGAATTGGAAATTGACGGAGTGAGGAGATTGAGTTTGGGAATTAGAAATTTGGAATAACCGGGAAGTCTGATAATCATGGATCCAAGTTAGGGTGAGTTTTGTACTTTTTGTGACATTCAATTAACCGTTTAGTCTTCTCAATGTGGGTACATGCTATTTTCAACCCAATATTTTTCATTTTATTTTTTGATTAATTTTTTCCCTTTGGTTTTGTTAGGTTAATTAAAAAAAAAAATAGAGTTTACGCAGCAGACCTAACGGGTTGTCCATGAACAGTTTTATTTAGTCCAAATCCGTCCATTAATTTTAGTGGGCCTGATTTTCTTGCCCGTGCCCACTTATTTTTAAATTTATTGTGACCAAACCCGCTAGCGAAGCGGGCCAAACGGGTTGACCCGCTCTAACTGAGGGTGAATCAAACCCCTTTTCTTTTCTACCTTACTTAGTTACTTCCTCTTCTTTTCCCTAGTCCGGTCAATTCGTTTTTATTCAAGTAACATTTGTATACTACCGTTTGTGTGTTTTCTTCTTATGTCACTTTCGTTCTATCACTACTGAAATCAACTAAACTATTTCCACTTCGACTATTTATGTCAAGAAAACCAATCTATATCCTACTAGTTTTTTGCGAGCGAGGCTAAGTGTCCGATCAAGAAGACTTCCCAATACATATCCTCACCCTCTTACTCAAAATTTTTTGATTTTCTGATATCTGAACAATTATAATGTGAGAGTCTAAACGAGTGCAAAGGGTTGGGACGAATCCCTAAAATTTAGCGCTCGAAGGTCAAAATCTTGCTATGTGCTGATTTTCCTAAGCATGAGGTGGATTTGAAATGACCAAAGTCTCAAAAAATTTGGTGGTGACTGCTTCGATTTATATTCAATCCAAGATCAGATTTACCACAAATCGAACAACTAAAACCACGCCTCACCGCGCGGGTGGATTATCACATGTCCACACCTGTCTCAAGTAAAACCATCAAACTCGAACCGATAACCGAATTGAAGACCCGAGTTTGACATGTACCCCAAATTGACTAGACCTCTGCCAAAATGATCCAAATGTTTATTGCTATAAATGTACCCAAAACTTGAAAATAATAGACTAGAAAATGACTCGAATCCGAAATGACCCGACACGAACTAAACAAAATCAAACCCAACTCTAAGGTTCCGTTCTTTTCAGCTTAGACTCATGATGTTCATCCTTATTCAGTAGAGTTAAATTAAGTCTAGCCTTATTAATGTTAGTAATATGTGCTAGTCAATTCAACTCACTTAAATGAGGAAATAAGATACCGTAAAAAATGAGATAATGAGATAATGTAATCTTTAAGAAACGGATGTATTAATAAGTAGATTCAGCTCAAGGTCTTTTCGGTCAGAAAAAATCGGACCTAAGTCTCTAACAATAAAAAATGAACTCGATCTAAACTCGACCCAATTAACGAGTTAGGCATGTCTACTAGGGCCCTAAGTAGCCCAAAGTACAAACACGACGTTTCTGAGGAAGAATCAGATTCTGTCACACAACGCAACACAACACGAGAAACCAATTTCCTCTCATCTCTCCCTCTCGGGTTACCATTTACATTTACATTTACAATCCCTAATATCAGCACCATAATCCATTACTTAATACACTGATTCCGATTAAAACCCCTTTATCTTCGCTTCTTTTCGCCTTCTTTCTCTCTCTTCATTTACTCTATTCATTATTACATTCATCGTTTCTTCATCCATCATCATCATCACTCCCATCAATTTCAATCCATAACTCAGTCAAATTACAATTACAATTACAAATTTCAATACTAGTACTCCAATAATACTCTAAAATGGTCGAAATCTGACGCACTCTGCTTCTCCTTCTTCTTCTTCTTCTTCTTCCTCTGGTCCCAGCAATTCTGTTGTCTGTCTATGGTAATTCTATTACGAGTACATCAAATTAAAATTAAAATTAAAATATCTAACCCAGTTTTTTTTTTTTTTTTGGTTTTTTTATAAAACCAGTCGTTATCAATTTTTTCACTACCAAGAAATCGACAATTTTGGTTGTTTGATTACAATTTGTCTTCTTCCTACGCACACACTACCCTTTTCTGTATTTTACTCCAATTTCTTTATGAATTTATCAATTTTTAAGGATAAACCCATCGCTTCATCTACCTCACTACACTACACACCTCTGTTTCTGGTTTTTTTTTTTTCCATCAATTTTTGAAAAATTCAATCCAATCCCATTTCGTAATTATAAAAATCTAAATCTGGGTTGTTCTCCGTTTTCGATTTAATTTCGTAATTTATTTTTTCTCTGTATTAATTTCTTGGGCGTGAAGGTTTATCGAGGGGAGAGGAAGTTAAATGTATGAGTGAAGGAAGAACAACAATGTCGTCTGATGTTGAAGGTGAGCTCACTCGCAGAAAATTCAAGGTTCCGAAAAAGGTAAATTTTGGTTTTGTTATAATCTCATTATATTATTGTTTGATTGATTGATTTCAAATTGAGGTTTAATTAATTAATTAATTGATTGATTTTTTAAGGGTATTTGTCATTCAATTCCAGTTCATCCTACTTCAGTTCCAAGAAAATTACGTTCAGGTATACTGTATTTCTTTCGTTTGGGATTTGATTTTTTTTTGCTAAATTAATTGCTAGGTTTTGTTTTTGGCTTGATTCAATGTTGATGTAATTTTAGTAAATTTAATGGAGAAGTAATGAGTAGATTACTTTTTGCAGGACTTTTTGTTACTTTGTAGTACTACTCCCTAATATGACTTTTAATTGAATTTACGATTTCGAGGAAACGCTTTTTCCTTTTGTGTACGTCTGCCTTGTGACGCTTATATCCGTCTTAAAAGTATAACGAAATATCATCTCATTTGCTTTGATGAAGCAAATCGTACTTTTGTTCCATTTACGATGGATATGACCGTCACAAACAAGTTGAATTTCGCTTTTGTTTGTTTGTTTTCTGTGAAAATGAGATTCTAGTTGTTCTTTTACTTTATGCATATGGGTGAAGCTGCAACTGAATTTATGAACTTATTTGGATTTTCGTGTTTTATGTCAATTTAATAAAGCATTCAAGCTAAGCCTATCTTTATGTGGTGTTTCTTGTAATACGAGTAATTTGTTTGGTTTGATTATTCAAGAGAGGCTTCTCGATCTTCTGTGCCTAAATTTTGAACTGTGATGAGTACAGCGATTAGTAAAAGAAGTAGAAAATCCGCCTCAGCGACCTTTTTGGATTCAAAAAGATTAAAGCATTCGTTGAATGGTGTTGCTTCGCTTAGAAAGGTTTGTGACATTTTTTCGTGTAGTTGCTTGATGTATGCTTAATAATAAAATATTATTATTTTCTGTAGTTAAACGATTCAGAATTGCATGTTCTTCTGTGTTGTAGTATGGCCCAAGAGATGCTATTTCAATGCCAATCTCCAAAGAGGAGGAAGAAGTGGCCGAGACATTGTTTGCATTAGCAGGAATGGTCTCTCCCAACGATGAATTATCTGAAGTCAAAAGAAAAGGCTTGGGGAAGAATAACGACACTGTACCTATGTTGTTATCCGAAGGTGATGTATTTTTTATTTTTTTCAAACTTTTACCCTCTTGCTGTCTCACGCGTTGTATTAATTAAAATGGGTGTTGACATAATTTGTTGTATCTTAGATTGTCCGAAGACAGATTCTGTGCAAGAGAAACATTTAATCGAGGCAGCATCTCTTAGTTGGCCTAAATTATCAGAAAGAAGACAACTCAACCAGGACCTTAAAGTTTCAGTTCCACCAATGAGTTATCCACCGTTGCTTAGGACGTGTGATGAGAGACAACTTCCGAATTCTTCAACCACCTCCCAAATAGGAACTGATTCAATCCGGCATAGAGGGTACATATTTGACTGTGAGACTCAGCACATATTCTTTGCTGTACTTTTGAAATCATATTTGAAAGTGTTGCGATTCGTATGCAGGGTTGACGAAACCAGAATAGATAAAGTATTACTACCTTTGTGGCAATCCCAACATTTTGTCACTAATCCCGGAAGGGAACAGGATACATCCTTAGAGAGAATTGATTCTTTACAACGGTTTGGACTTGATGGACTTCCTAGCAAGTAATTCTTCTTCCACCTTAAATTTTGTTTACTTTACTGCCAGCAATCCAACATTCGCACCAGATATTAAGAAATTCTGCTTTTCAGGTCTTCTTCTATCCTCTTTCCATCATGGGTTATGGCTACTGCATCCTCTTCCATACCTGATACACATGGAGACAGCGTGTCACGGTCAACAAACAAGGTATTTTTTCCGTTCTGTGAATCAAGATGTTTTTGTCCCTTTACGAACTTCTTGAAACTAGGCTCCAAATGAAAATTTTCAAGACTTCTGTTTTTTCTTCGTTGAACACAGATTTTATATGATACACTATTATGATTATATTATCAAAAGACTTGCCCGTATTTCTTACGGAGTAGTAAATAGGGATAGTTATTCAAATATTAGTGGGTCAATGGGTAATTGGTACATGGGTCTTTTGAGTTACAGGTTTGGTCTCATATGTTAATATGAGGCGTCCTTCATTTTATAAATTGTCGTTTTCTCTGAATTACGTAGGTATCAAGCTCTGTTAATGGTACGATGAAGTCGAGGAAAAGATGTATTACTCATGTTTACATTAGCCACCTGATTCAAGGGATGCAGAAGTCAGCCGTGAAAGATATTCGGCCTTTACATGCGTATGGCGTGCAACCATCTATGTCGTCATTTATTGCCCCTGATAATAATGATTTAAGTGGAGCTTTCACTAGCCAAATGTTATACTCAACCATCTACAAAAATGCTTGTGAAACTGGCAATAGAGTACCTATGAACCTCGAGCATCGCGAAAATAAAGACGAAGGGTCAATGAAGCAGGTACTTCAAGACGCTTGTAATGATTGCCATTGTTTTTATAATCGGTGTTGTATGAGACAGTCTTACATGTGAGACCAGTCTATTAATCGGCTTGGCTCTCACTTGTGTGACTGCCTCATAATTTTTCGACCGTTGTTTTTATGCTATTTTTGTTTTTGTTCTGACGCAATTCACATGTACTTGCTTTCATGACAGAGCTTTGATTTCCTTTCTTTATCAACTGGAGTTGTACCCAAAGCAGATACTGGTGCAGATAGGCTTGACACTTATTTGAAATCAAAAAGTCAGGTGCATTCAGTCTCACAGACTAGTGTTTCTCAACCATGCTCCACTTTCCAAAATACTCTTTCTTCAAGAGCTTACCAGGATCAAGTAGCAGTAGCATCAATGGCTACGCATACAGTGCCACCACAAGTATGTTAATATGACCTTACCACTTCAATTAGTAGTGATATATGTGCTCCTTCTTTCTACTTAATATAAGGATTTAACCGTGCATTCAATGGTCTCCTTCCGTACTTTTGCGTTGAACATCCTGAGTTTTTGGGCGTCTGTTCATTTTATTTATTGTAATCGTGTTTGCTATAACAATATCTGCAAATTATTAACTGGTAAAGCTATCGTGTTTGTATAGGTGCATATGCCACAGTATTTTGCTAATGCATTCAACCCAGCCCATATGGTTCACGCTGGAACCGCAAAACCAACACAACATAGACATCTCAACTCAGAGCAGCAGCGACAGCAACAGCAACAGCAGATTTGGACAAGTCTAGCCGCCCAGTTGAGATCTGGCTCACTTCCTTCATCTCATATTGCAAACTGGCAGAACCGAAGCCAAGATCCACGGTTTTTAACCCAGCCCATACAAAAACCTCATCTACCACCTCCCCAAACTTCTTTAGAAACAATTGGCTCTAAATTCATTCACATTTCTCAACAAAGTTCACCTCAGGCGGGCCCACTTGCACCAGTTCGTGAAGACAAGGGAGGCCGATTTCCTCCTGATGGCGTTTTGCCTCTCCAACTTCTCTGCAATGAACGGTTGTGAGTTTTCAGAGCCCTGCAAATTTAAACTCGTGAACGGTAGGTTAGGAGGCGGTCCATATGGGTTTGGCTTGTACATCGAGTCTATGAAATGGTTACTTGGGTCAAGTAGGAAAGAAAGGCTACCATATCCCAAAGTGAGTGAATGGATTAATATTCTTCAGGACTTGTATTTATTTTCTTTCTTGTTTGCTGGTCTATTTGCAGTCGCTTTATTATAAACTAATAGAGCAGATATATTAGGAAACCTGTCGGTTGGTATCCGCCTCATCCGATTACCTGAGCTTTTGTATGTGCTAATTTTGTCAAATGATCTTGTATACGGAGTATAATGTAGGGCAAATGCGCTCTTCATTTGCAGGGTACAACATTTGTTTATTTGCTCGAATGATGGTATTAAATATTTGGCTTCAGTATTGATTTCGGGGTATCCCGTGCACTCGTGCTTGCCCTTGGTGCTGAGGAAAAGCAGCCGATTTTGCTTCATGACGCAGTTGTACGACCTGCGTACCCTTTTGCAACCGTGATTTACCACTGCACTATCAAAATCGGATCTTTTGCAGTTTGAAGAATGTTAGCTGCGTGTAGTTTCTTTATATGCATTTCGCATTCTGACCATGCTTATGAATTTGCTCGAAAGCGCGAATATTTTTTGACAAAAACTTATCGTTAGGAATAGATTGTCTAATAATGATTATTAGAACTCACTGACACGATGTCTAATAATGATTATTAGAACTCACTGACACGATATAAGATGGAGTGTAGAACTTGTTTCGACTAATACCGACACGTCACAAAACACAATCTTATGTCTTTTAATAGTCTTCCATGAACTGCAAATGACCCTCATATTACACCTGTACGGAGTAATATATTTCACGATAAAATAAAGTGAGTTTATACATTTTCACGATCAATCAATCAATAATACGAGTAATATAACTGAGGATATTTTGCAGCAAGAAATCGGGAAAAAAAAATCTTATTTTCATCCATTATTCTCGCACCACATATCGCTAAGTGTTGCTCTTAATATGGAATCTGGAATTGGTGCTAAATTATGATCGGAAGAATAGTCCCAAAATAGCATCCGTCTTCCGTTACCAACAATAGGTGTTGTACCCCATATTAGTCTTAAATTGCGACAAAATTCCGGCTCATACATTGGACATATTAGTTTTTGGTTGAAATGTTTTAGTATTACAACGATTATTGCAATACTTTCCACGGAGAATGCGTGACCAAAGACGACTTGCCGGTTCAGCGAGGACTCTCCATCCCAATTTAGAGAGATTATTAACGAGTGATCGAGTACGAAGAAGCATGTACAGCATAAAATCCACCCTCGCCCACTATCCATGGCCGATACAATATTTAGTAATCATAAAATATGTTAGTCTAGTGGTTCAGACTAGTAAGTAGGCTTCTCGTTGAACAAAAAAACATAATAGGTGCATGATCTATTTGATAGCGATAATAGCTTACAAACCAAAACACGAATACATTTCGGGTGTTTTAGTATATATGTTCAAGATATCAAGTTTCTTGTCTATAGAAAAAAAGAGCTAGTATGACATAAGAGATAACGGTAAGAAAGATAATTCCATCTTAATCACGAAGACAAACACATGAATATTGTTCGAGCCAGAAAGAAAGATAACACACTACACTTAGCTTAGAAGGAGTCGAATTGGGATTCGAGTTGTTCCTCACCGTCCCTGGATTGGTTCGATCTCACTATGCTGCTTTATAGAAAGAAGGCTTTCCATGTGAGAAAACATTCCAAGACACCGAGAATATATACGATATGCAAGATCCTTTATTTCCTGCGTATTTTGATCGCACAAGACCAGTGTACCATGTGAGTACGCTAAAATCTGGTTTTTCCAGAAACCAACAGGTTCCAAAATAGGTTGAAATGGTCCTAGGGTAAATGTCTTGCTCCATGTCCCATCATTTAAGGTCCATATATCCAAAGCTTGGGGATCTTTAGGGACACTAAAGAATACAAGAGAATCCCGGTACATTCCAAGTTTGGTCCAAGCCGGGTTCTCATACTTAGGAACGGGTAGCTCTTGAATGGAATCGGAAGTCGTGTCGAAAGAAATGATCACCTCAAATAAGTTGACATCATTGTAGTCATTTGTTGCCAACCAGAAGCAACATCCTTTGACAAAAATGTAAGATTTGTTGTTTTGCACGAGACATTGTCGAGCCAAATCCCCACAATATTTCCAAGAGTTTGTGCTTAGGGAGTAAACGAAAACGGAGATAGGATATTGATGACTGACACAAGTCTCAGCATCCCAGTACTCGTAAATAACGACCACCTTATAGTCTCCGGTGACAGGATCCAGGCCGAAACTAAAGCAATCCTCTAAAGGATGAATGGGAGCCGAGGGAGGATTATGGTCGAGAGTTATAGGAGGTAAGATTCTAACCTCATTGATTGTCGGATTCCACAGCGCACGGAAAGAACGATCATCATATACATAATACAAGCCATCACAAGGACCATAGAGAAGAGCATGGCAAGAGGGTATCCCATCCAGGTCCACCCTCTTTAAAATGTGAGGAGTTTCATCGAAAAACAATGCATATGACAGACGCTCGGCGTTTGTGACTTGGTATACAGCGAGGAGGCAGTTGTCGTTGCATTTACCACGATTATTTCTGACATGCTTGGATATAAACTGAGGGCTCGAAAGAATGGCGTACCATGTTTTACAAACGCTTTTATACTGCAACACCTCTTTTGCAGGCAACCACGACAAAATCTCAATCAACACATCTTCTGGTAAACGATTTCCATACTCGTCAGCTGCAATACTAATTGATCTTGCATTTTCCCGCTCCTTCTTCGCCCTAAGCCAAACAATTGAATGGAACGGAGGGAGTAAGTAACATTCAATATTGACGATATTGGATCATTCATAGTACGGAGTATTAATTACTATGAATTCCGTATTCATTACGGAGTAGAAAATTGAATATCAAAAATCGAAGAGCAAAAGCAGAGAAGAGTGACCTTAATCTCAAGAGCTCAAATAAAGAGGAATTATCGGTATTATAACGACGGAGAGATAGAGCCATAGCTGCCGCAATTTGTAATCAATCAAATCACTGCACAAATTAAACAAATTTGATTCAAGTAATCGAATAATAATCGAGCTATACAATCGGTACAAAATTACAGTAACAGAGGAGAATACGATCAAATTAGATTAGATTGACAGGAATTTGATCGATTGTTCGATTCAAATTAGTAAGCAGGAATTAATCGCATATAATAATCCTGTAAGTACTACGTAAATGCATGCCTGTAACAAAAAAAATATTAGAATAATTATGTAACTATTAATCGAAAAGACAAAAGTACGTAGATATCTTATGGGCAACGGAAGGACGTGTTTATGAGACATACAATATAAGGATTGTGTGGGACGGTTTTACGCAATTCTTTCTCTATGATAATATATCAGTCAATACTCAGACGACATATCTTAATTTATCGTATGAACATGCTTATATAGAAGATTGAGAAATTAGAATACCTACTTAACCAAGGAGACGAGAGACTAGGATACCTACCTAGAATTAGGGGTCGTTTGGTTCGCACAAAGGTATCGGTATGGAATGAGAAATCATATCAGAGTGGTATAGGTTTGAAACTTCATTCCTGATATCGAGGGTTTGGTTCATTTCTGATATGAGTAATTTTCGAGATAAAAATGTTTGTAATCTAAAGAAATAAAATATTTTTGATTAAAAAATCTATTATTATTGTGATAGAATATAATTTTACACATTTTTATTTGATTGAACAATAATATTTTTTTAATGTTTGTCGGAAAAAAATACTTTAACCAAAAATCAATACTCCATATTATTTTTTAGTAGAATTATTTTATGCATATTTTCATCATTGAAAAAATAAGTATTAGTTTGAATAATAATAAAAACGCACAAAAAAATTCCAATAAATATTTTTTCGAAACAAAAAAAGAACTTTTGTTGATTTGATACCAAAAAAGAAACTAATACCTCATGGGTTTGAGACTTTGAGGTATGAGTATGAAAACAAAAAAGACACCAACAAACACAAGGTATGTGGTTTGGTTATTCCAAATCCATACCTCATACTCATACACGGTAAACCAAACAGCCCCTTAGGTTATTAAATATTACTCCATCCATTTTTTTAGTTATTGTCCCGTTCCATTAAAATACTCTATGTATTGGTGAAATAGGGGCAATAAATAAAAACCGGAGGGAGTAACAAAACTCCAACACATTACCGTAACCAAGATTATAACTCTAATCAATCAATATTTTATTTATTTATTTATATTAATAAAGCAGGAACTTTTCGAGCGATTTGATTGATCCAAATTTTTTAATATATTTTTTAAGTTAAATAAAGAATATAAAAGTTTGTATATGGAAAAAAATCCTACTCCACGTCTCCACCTAAGACCCTCATAGGAAAAAAAATCATACTTCATTTAAGACTGAAAAAATTATCACTATATAAAACCGACGATTATCATCTCATAAAGCAACAAAAATTGGACAGCGATAACGTGAAACTCTTAGTCAATTTAGTTTGAGAATTGTTTTAATATTCATTTATTCACTCTATAAAATATAAAATTGAAATTTTGATTTTTAAAAAAAAAAAAAACTATTATCAATAATTATTATAGTTTTAAAATAGAAAAAATATTTCTGCAAAAGTATTATGATGAGGTGATGAAATTCTATACAAATAAGAACAATAATTCGTTCTTAAATATCAACCAACAATATTTTGAATCTTAAAAAATTCCTAAGATTATAAACTTAAATAAAATTATCCAACATCGAAAGTTTATGATGAGGTGATGATATTCTATGAATTTGTTTAGTTAGGCCCTGTTCTTTTCGGCTGAAACAGGGCTGAGCTGAGCTGGTCTGATAAGAGCTGAGCTGGTCTGATAGAAACTGAGCTGGACTGATAGAAGCTGAGTTGAACTAAAAGGGGCTGAAACTAATAACTATTTATATAAATTATCTCTCAATATTTTAAAAAATGAAAAAATATTATAACACCAAATAATAATAATAATAATAATAATAATAATTAATTAATTAATTAATTACAATAATAATAATAATAATAAATAATAATAATAATAATAATAATAATAATAATAATAACAATAATAATAATAATAATAACAACAACATCATAGTACTCCCTCCAATTCATTTGATTTCTACTTTTGTTTTTTTTTATACTTGGCAATAGAAAATGTTATGTATATATCTTTGATTACGTAATATACAAAATTTAAAATTTTGATAATCTTAAATCTTAATACAATACTAATAATACTCATATGCTATATTGTATGGTGTGTATATATATTCTATTCACAAAAAAATAGTGTAAAAAAAATGTAAATTAATTGTAATGGCATTGAAACAGAGTTGTAAATATTTGAATGTTATATCTATTTCAAGACCTCAAAAGATTATGGAGTGCATAATAATATTAATAATCATTATAATAATAATGATAATAAAAAAAATAGAAAATAATAACGATAATAATAACAATGACGATGATGATGACGACAATGACGATGATAATAATAATTTGTTATTATTATTAACATTAAGAGATATGAGTAATAAAAATAATAACAACAACAACAATAATAACATGATTATTATTATAATAATAATAATAATAATAATAATAATAATAATAAAATATAATAATAATAATAATAATAATAATAATAATTACTCCGTATATATTATTATTATTATAATTATTATTATTGAAGTATTATTTTAGGAGCTGAAAATATTGGAGATGAGCTGAAAATATTAGAGCTGAGCTTATAGGAGCTGGGATGAGCTGATAGAAGCTGGGCTGAGCTGATAAAAGCTGAGCTGGTCTGAAACGGGCTGAAAATAAGCTGAAAAGAACAGGGTCTTACTCATCCAATCATCGGGAAGTGCAAAATACCATGAATTGCATTTTCAGGAATCTGTTTGATTGTCCATTATTTCATGAGAATTGTCACTTCCTCCATAATGGGAAGTTACTCACCAAGCCCCCTTGGTGGGTAGAATTTCCCGCATGAAGTCATTTCCCACGTGGCAACCAAATACTATTTTTATAATTCCAATGAAATACAAATTCAAGTGAATTTAATTTCTTGGTAACTCAATCTTATCATGGTGAACCAAAAGAGTTCTATATAAATAAAAAGTAATCATTCATTCGTTCTTAGATAGGAGTATCAATCAATTATAAACTTAAGTAAAAAATATTCTTATCGAAAAATTATAATAGGGTGATAATATTCTATATTACTCATGAGATTATAAATAAGAGAAATTATTCGTTCTTATATATCAACTACAGTAACATTCTTGTGAGCAAGATGATAAACTACAAGTAAAAAATACTTTGTATCACACCACTATATCCCTACTTGATAACCCTATCCATTCAATTCTGTACGTGAGAGCCGCCCTATCCATTCAATTCTGTACGTGAGAGCCGTTTTTGTGAAGAGAAATTGTTAGGTAAAGAATTGAATGGATGTAAGGGAGTAAAAAAAAGTAAGATTTTAGACTTTTGGACCGTTGTACATGTGAGACCGTCGCATGCAACAATAACTAAATGAATAATGCGTGAAATTTGCCAAAGAAATTGATTAAGATGCAACTGATTTGCTAGCTAGGTTAATACTATCTCCGGACACTATTTTTTGCCCCGTTCCGGAGGGAGTATCATGTTTTATCTCTAGAATTAGTTACAAGATTAAGTTACCAAAATGTCCTTTACTATTAATTTATTTGAAAAATCAAAATTAGGGTGGGAGAAATAAAAAAAAACTTGAGTAATTTACCATAATACCATGGGTGGCGTTCGATTTGAGTACTACCCGGTGACGCCATCTCATTTTCCATAATTTAATGCATGTTTCTGTCTCAATCAATTGTTTATGTTTAATTAAAATACTCATGACTAATAAGGTAAGTAAATGATTGAGATGGGAAGAGTATAAATTGATTTTGATTAAACTTGATCGAGCAAGGTATATAAACATGTAGATTGTAGATTGAGTTCGGTCTTCGTTGGAACAAAAATGATGACTTTACACAATGATATACCTATTCATTGAAATGTACGCATTTATAAAGTAAATCAATGTTTACATCAACTAAAAAGTTCAAAAAAAGACGAGAAGAATTAACACTTTGATAAAATCAGTAATGTTTTAGTTCGATTTGATAATCAGAAAACTAGATTTCTCGAGTTCGAGACACAATTTGTAATAGTACACCAACGCCCACCTCAAAACCACCATTGATGGCCTTGAGTAATGTCAAAGCACCATTGATGGCCTTGAGTAATGTCAAAGGATGTGATTTTTCTTTCCTTTTCGTTTCACTTACTTCAATGGATTCAATATTTTTACCCTGATGCCAAATATCGAATGACAAAAAATAAAATAATAGTGGCTGAAACGTTGTTCCTTTGTATTTCATTCATATCAAATTGCAACCTACAACCAAGTTTTTTATAATAAATAAAAAACAAAACTAACCTTACTTTAAAAAAAAAAAAAAAAAAATAGGACCATGAACTCTTAAGTTACATCCCATGATACTAATCAAATCCAACTGGCTACCACTCCAGGACATATCCTACTACACTAACAATACAGACAATTTCAGATGGATGGGGCTGCAGCTGAACCCCATGACCTTCCTTCGAGTCGCGAGTGTATCCAAGGAGAGCCACCCCAATCACATCGATATTTGTAAAAGTTATTTCTTCGTCATCGTACGAGTAGGCAATGGGAGATTTTAAAACTCCGTTTTCCGATTGCTTGATTTCTTTTGTACTCGGCATCCAGTTTTTTTCCCGGATAATGATTTCTTTGTCCGGATTGAACCCATCCGGAAAACACTCAACGACCCGTTTCTTGATGTAACTGAACCGGGCCGCCTTAGAAATCATCTAAATAGTTCAATTAAGTTTCCCTCTGCCACGAAAAATAACATATTTATTTTGCTAATTTCTTCTTTGTCAGCGCCCTTAAAATAATAGGCCGTGTATTTTTGATAACTATTCTGGACTAAATAGCCGACGATGTATAGGTCGTCACTCTTCAGCGCAAATGTAATATCCCATCGTCTGTTCGCACTATGACCCGAAATCAAGGGTGAGTACACATAGGTTAATGGTGTAGCACTTGGTAGTTGGTACACCATTAACAAAAAAAACTTAAAGTTACAGTATTATTTTTCTATAACATAATCTCTATACTTTGAAAATAAGTCTCATAAATATTTCGCTCTAAAATGTACCAAACGAAAAAATACTTAGATATATTTATAAAAAAAAACTATCCGGAGAAATTAATGATTTTTTTAACAAACATTCAAAAAAAAATTACCACGAAAATTTTAATATCGTTTAAATTATTTATTTTGTTTATCAAAATAATATATTCGGAACAAATTTTTTGTGATTACAATCTACCAAATTTTTTAAGTGAAAAAATGTACAATAAAGATAATTTTTTCACATAACATTAATTTTTCATTATTTTTGTGTATCATTGTTACTTACTACGTTTTTAATGTAATGATTTTTTTTCTATACTTCACAATATTTATGATACTCCCTCCCATCCATTCAATTCTTTACACTTACTATAAATGGACAATCCAATCAATTCTTTACATTTCTCTTTTGGCAAAAGACTTTACCATATAACCCTCTTATCTTCCCTCTATTTACACAAAATACCACTACTTTTTCTTTACTTTAAATTTGGTGGACCCCATAAAACCATTTGATTTACCAATAATACTCTTACTTTTACCACTTTCCTTAAAATTTGTGAAACCCTCCATGTAAACCATTGAATGGATGGGAGGGAGTATCACATTGTTAGACTTCCATTTTAAACGTTCGAGTGTAAATAATTGACATAAAAACGTAATTTTCATTTACGATGAAATGAAAAATTAGTTATTATATAATTTTGCTATACCAAAGAAAAAACTCTGGATTCGCCCTCCAGAAATAGAATACCGGTAGGCGCACCTATTACCGGAATATTGATCCCCGTAAACTAAGATAGGGTCACTAACTATGTTTCGAATTCGTTTAAAAAAAATCCCGGTAAGCATGTTCTGAAAGGTCGTCTGTCGGTAGATCAAGACTTATTGGCACTGTGAAAATATTTGATTCATGTGGGATGTCAGGGTTTATAGTACTCCGTATGTAACTATTATATTCTATAGAAGTTTTGTAGAATTAATCCCAACAGCAATGAAACAGTTCGTAACAAAGTTGGAATTAAAACAATTTAGCGTTAATTAATCTTTATTCGTACCACATTTATGTTTCTTCATATAAGCTATGTAACCCTATGTTCAACTTATATTATTTCTTGGCGCGGGCAAGTCCAATAGCCTTTATAGTTCACATTGTCATGTTAATTTATCAAGCTACAATTCTTTGTACCTACATACTAATCCAATGGTGAGCAACAAGGTTTTATAGTTTCTAGGGTCCCACAATATTTTTATTGTCTAATGAAAATCAAACCACCTAATTTCAAGCTTGTAGCTTCAATTGCTTTCCAGATATTTTTATAGTGCTCCAATAGTAAGCAACTTGCTTGACAATTTATAAAAATTGCAAACAAGTCCTTTTCTTAAATTTTTTCACCTGTATCATCTGTACAACCTCTTCAATTAATCCTTCTATAGTTCTACTTACCTTTGATCTACAAAAATAAATTCCGATAAACCAATCTAATTCTTGTGAATTCAACTATGAATCATCCTTCTTTCAATTAATGATAGAGTAATATTGCTTTTAAGTTTTAACTTTAACTTTTCGTTTAGAAAATTTATTGTAAAATTCATCAATTAGGATTTCTAATTGATTTCTAGAGATTAATCTTTCTAATTACCTTTAATCTTGAACAAAAAAAATTCCGATCAATCAGACTTTTTGAATTCAATTATGGATCTGATCCTAGTTCTCCAATTAATGATGAAGTAATATTGTTTTAAATTTTAACTTTTGGTTTTTTTAATTTATTTAGTATAAAGTTCATCAAATGGGATTTCACTCGATGATTGACTTTTAGAGACTCGTTTAAGGATTTATGGATCTAGTTGTTTGCTATAAGATTGATTGATTTTAATCAATCGATTAAAGAATTATTTTAAAGCTTGTATTTTATTGCAAATGTCGAATGTAAGTTTTTGGAAATTAAGAAAATGTCGATGTTCAATTTTTTTTTAGAAAGAAAATCAAACTATCATCACTTTTTTAGAACTAGGGAGGAAATGACAAGGATAAATTGATAAAATATTGTTAGGAAAAAGCATGACCTGTATATAATTTAATAATTTTTTTTATGGTTTATGAATTTTTTACCAAGTCATCATCAAAAAATTCTCAAATTATCATTAGTGTATTATAAATAATTACCTAACTTTTAGAAAGTTGTTTTGATTTTCATATCGAAGTAAGTGTAAGTCTTGAAATAACGTCATATACAAAAATATTTACTTATTTTATTATGACTATTCTTCTATAAATCTATGCAATTAATTGTTCATTCATTTCTCCACTAAAATATCTCTAACACATATACACTTGTACCAAAAACATTTGGCATATATATATATATATATATATATATATATAGAGTCAAGATCCGGTGAGAACCACAACTCGTTGAGAACCGTGAGAACCTCAATAAAAACTCAATTATTATTTTTTTCGAAAATTTAGATGACTAATTTACCCATAGCTTAATTTATTCAAATGTTTTATTAGGTATAACTAATCATATTTTATTAAAAATATTAAGAAAATTGCTATTTATTCACGAAAAGTTAAAAGGGTACACTGAAATGCAATTTAGGTACACTAAAAGTGCAATAAGGTACATCAAAAAAATTAGGTACACTAAAACGAGTATTAGGTACACTAAAATTATATGTTTCCGTTTCCGTCACTAAACAAGATTTTTTTTACCGAAAAATATGTTACCCACCCATTAAATTTTACGACGAATTCAAATATGTCATTAAATTTCGAAAAGAATAATAATTTAATGGAGTTCTCAAGGTTCTCATCAAGTTAATGGTTCTCACATGAACTTAAATATATATATATATATATATACCCAAAAAAAAAGAAAAAAAAAATCTACACTCTCCTCTGGATAAGAAGAATACGTGTCCCTTCTAATGGATATATCTATCAACTAATTTTAAACCCGTGCAAATTGTACGGTTGCATTAAACACGTCATGTTGAACCAATCCAGGGACGGTGACCAACTCGAATCCCAATTCGACTCCTTCTAAGCTAACTGTGTTATCTTTCTGGCTCGAACGATATTCATGTGTTTGCTTGTGGGTAACTGGGTATGAACATTTGCATCGTACTTGGCTACGAAAACTTATTTTTAGTACAATCTTCGTGATTAAGATGGAATTATCTTTCCTACCGTTATCTCTTATGTCCTACTATCTCTTTTTTTTATAGACAAGAAACTTAATATCTTGAACATATATACTAAAATACCCGAAATGTATTCTTGTTTTGGTTTGTAAGCTATGGTCGCTATCTAATAGATCATGCACCTATTATGTTTTTTTGTTCAACGAGAAGCCTACTTAGTCGTATTACAATATGAGGAGGGAGATTTGAACATATATTGTCCAAGGTATCTAGTCTTAACCACTAGACTAAGACATTTTATGATTACTAAATATTGTATCGGCCATGGATAGTGGACGAGGGTGGATTTTGTGCTGTACATGTTTCTTCCTACTCACTCGTTAATCTCTTTAAATTGGGATGGAGAGTCCTAGCTGAACCCCGGCAAATCGTCTTTGGTCACGCATTCTCCGTGGAAAGTATTGCAATAATCGTTGTAATACTAAAACATTTCAACCAAAAACTAATATGTCCAATGTATAAGTCGGAATATCGTGGCAATTTAAGGGAAGATGATACACTTACACGGTGTGTATGAGATTTTTCATACACAGCCAATAAGAAAGCGCCATGTGTTTAATTTACTTTAACTAAGGATGATTATTCTAGGGGTAGGTTAGTACTTTTACATATTTAGTTAATTATTAACCTTAATCTAGTTAAGTCGATTTTAGAAAGTTTTGTATTTTTTGTTTTTATTTTACATTTCTCGTTTTCTTATAATATTCAAATAACATTTTTAAAATATTTTCGAAATGGAATAATTAATATGATTATAATTTACTCGTAGCATTTTTTTCATAATTATTTTTATTTAAAAATTTAACTAAACAAAAAAAAAGCGGTTTTCCATGAGTATATAAATAATAATCAAACGCTTTTTCTTCAACAACGAATAATATTAACTAAAATAAAGCAATCAAAATAATAAAGAAAATTAATTCGAAATTAAAAATTATTTTCCTAAAATTATGTTGGCAATCATTTATTTAAGTAAGTTTCAAAAACTAATATCTGATTTTTTTCAATTAATAAATTAAATTTAAAATGAAAAATTACTTAAAAGAAAAAAAATGTTTAATGCTTAAAAAAATTAAAAAGTAACGAACTACGTAGTATTTTTTGAAAAAGGACGTAAATATATATAAAAAAGCAATTAAACTTTTTTATAAATTTAAAGTAAATTATTGGATATCATTGGAATTACAAAACCAATATTATATATGAGTATATATATAATACAAAAAGGTTTAAAATTTATATTAATATTATTATAATACATAATCCTCCGTATTATACAATATACATACTACTCGTATTATATTACACAAAGAGATTAAAAATTTATATTAATATTATTATAATATATTCAAATACACACATACATTATATAATTATGTCATTTAATAGCTCTTTAATTGTAGAATGATTAGGTAAATTAGCTTTTTAATTTACAACAATTTAGGAAACTATATGATTACAATAACAACATATATAACTATATAATGAATATTCTCAATTAAATTCCATTCCATTCCAATTTATTTTATTTTATTCTATAATATATCTTTTAAATCTTTTCATATAATCTTTTGAATATATGTGTGTGAGATATTTTTTTTTTTTATTTATCCAAAATTATAAATATTTGTAAACAAACTTCCGTTTTGTCGTTTAATTGATTCCTTAATTTAAAATTTTGTTGCTTTATATCAAGTTTTTTTTTAAGAAAATGGAATAAAATTTCCGAAACTAAATTAAAATGTAAATACATTCACTGTATAATAGGGAGTAATTAATTCAAGTTTTACAATTAAAATAGAAAAATGGAAAAATTAATCACGTGAAATAAGGAAACTAAGGTTATTTCAAATTAAAAAATTTAATTCAAAAATATATATACAATAATATTCATGAAATCACATGAAAATAATTTTTCCTATGATATAAATTTTTTAATCAGACTAATACTAATTTCATTAATAATAAATATACTATGCACTTCGTAATAAATTTACCTTCAAAATATTTTTTTCTAATTGAAATTAACTGAAATGTGAATAAATAAAAATTTCATAAAGGTTTGCTTTAAATAAAGATAAGTGAGAATTTTTTTTAAAAAAAAACTAAAACTTTTTATATGTAACCTAACTATAGTTTGGTTATAAATTAACTAAGGGTGTAAAATTACCAACCTAACCCTAAATTAATCACCCTAAGTTAAATGTAAAATGACACGTGGCGCAATATAATTGATTGTGTATGAAATTTCTATACATGTCGTGTAAGTGTAGCCTTTTCGCAATTTAAGACTACAATATGGGGTACAACAACTATTGTTGGTAAGTGGTAACGGAAGACGGACGCTATTTTGGGACTATTCTTCCGTTGACACTCTGCTTATCCGATCATAATTTAGCACCAATTCCAGATACCATATCAAGAGCAACACTTCGCGATATGTGGTGCGAGAATAATGGATGAAAATGAGATTTTTTTTTTCCCGATTTCTTGCTGCAAAATATCCTCAGTTATATTACTCGTATTATTGATTGATTGATCGTGATTAGATATTAGACATTTTATTCCTAACGATAAGTTTTCGTCAAAAAAATTCGCGCTTTTGAGCAAGTTTCTTCACTTTCGAAAAATTGCCAAAAACAACCGAATTTGAAGATTTTTTTTTTTGGTAAAAGGTAAGTATAGATTAAAAAATAATGTCTCTGTACAAATAAATGGCTACATCAAATTATGCAGCCATCTCGCATCTCTAGCTTGTAAAGGGTATTTAATCTTAGCCAAAATTCTATTTCTAACATCCAACTTAATTGAATTAACAACAATACTAGGCCTTTGGACAGCTCCATCAACTCGACATAAGTTGCGATGTCTCCAGATGTGATAAATCATAGCATTGATCAGAGCCCGAATAACGTTGCATTGCAGCTTAGTACCACGAACCTTAGACGCCCAACTCAGTGCCCCCGAATACGGGATCACTTTCTTCGTCCAGTCGCGCATGCTTTCCACAATCCTGGCACTCCATTCACAATCAAAGAATAGATGCTCCAAACTTTCTTCATGTAACTCACACACAATACAGCGATCAGACTCCGCAACCCCAAATCTAGTCAGGTTAATCCTAGTGTTTAAAGCCCTCCTAAAAACTAGCCACGAAATGAAGCTATGATTAGGAGCACTCCAACCACTCCAGACAAGACGGGCCCAAGGCACTTTCGGCTTGCATGACCGAATACCATCGTAGCCCTCCGAGATCATGTAACAGGTTCGCGCCCCATGCCACAGACCATTCACATACATATGTTTAATTTTCTCCTTAGCCTGACAGATTTTCCTCCAAGCCCACGTGACATCGGTATTAGGCTGATACTCATGCCAATCCCTCCCTTTCAAATAGACTGAATTCACCCATCTCACCCACAACCTATCCGGTTGATCGAATACCCAAGAGGCTAACTTAGCGACCGCAGCCTGATTCCAAACAGTCAGGTCACGGAGGCCCAGGCCTCCTTCCAATTTAGGACAGGCAATCTTCTCCCAACTTACCAATGCCCTATTGTTTCCTTCAACTCCGCCATTCCACAAAAAATTACGACAAACGGAGACGATACGAGACATAACATAGGACGGGATAATAAAAATCTTCGCCCAATAGTTGTGGAGTTGTGATAGCACAGACTGAACCAAAGTCAGTCTACCTGCATAAGAAAGTTTCCGTGCCCCAATACTCGATATACGCGCAATGATGCGTGCAACCAAACACTCGCACTCGGATTTTCCAATTCTAGTACTTTGGATTGGGAGGCCTAAGTAACGAAAGGGAAACGTACCTTCAACACAGCCTGAAAAGAGAAGTATAGCCTCTTTCGTTCCCGCGTCAACTCCTGCGAAGTAAGCTTGGGACTTACCTGCACTAATAATCAAGCCTGAGGCCTTACTAAAAGTAGCGAAAGCCCTCCACAAAAATTCCATCGAGTTAGTATCCCCTTTGCAGAAAAGCAGGAGATCATCAGCAAACATGAGATGAGTCAGCTTCAACTGGCCACACTTCGGGTGGTATCTGAATTTCTTGTCAACCTTCCCATGTATAAGGATACGGGAAAAATACTCCATGCAAATGGTAAATAGCAAAGGAGACATGGGGTCACCCTGCCGAAGGCCTCTCTTCCCCGGAAAAAAACCAAACGAATCACCATTAACACTCAGCAAATAAGACACAGTGGAGACACATTCCATAATCAGCCGACGGAAACTATCCGGGAAGTCCAAAGCCCGTAGCATTTGGTCAACAAAATCCCATTCAACACTATCATAAGCCTTGTGCAAATCAACCTTGAATAAACAACGCGGAGACACACGCCCTCTACCATACATTTTAACAAGGTCTTGACAGATCAAAATATTCTCCACAATACTCCGTCCCTCAATAAAACCACCCTGCGTTGGCGATATAATCTGAGGAAGAACTTTGGCCAGACGCGAACAAATTATCTTCGCAATACATTTATAAACAACATTGCAACACGCAATAGGCCTAAATTCTTTAACAGATTGAGGTCTACTCACTTTGGGAATTAAGGTAATGATAGCACAGTTCAGTTGTTTCAGCATCTTACCTGAGGCGAAGAAGTCTTGAATCGCGCTAAGAAAATTCCCTCCAACGATCTCCCACGCATCAATAAAAAACTGACTCGAGAATCCATCCGGACCCGAAGCCTTATCCCGATGAATACCGTGAAGAGCTTTCTTGATTTCACTTTCAGTCACATCGGCCACAAGCGAATTCTTATGCTCCTCCGAGCAAATCCTCCCCATTCTCACCGTGTCCACACAAACCGGCTCAACCGGTTTGGAGTCACCCAACAGTGACCGATAATACCTCAAAAACGCATCTTCAATCGCAGGTTTACTCGAGCATTCCAATCCCTCGGCATCTACAAGCTTGGCAACAGCATTATGAGCCCGTCGAGATCTCAGAACGCCATGAAAATACGCAGAGTTAATATCTCCATCCTTAACCCATCTCTGTTTCGCTTTTTGGGCCCAAAAATCAGCACGAGCAGCTTGGAGAACCCGGACCGCCTCATTCGCGACCAGTTCAGCCTGCATTAACGCATCAGTACGGTCTGTCCTCAAACGGACCTGCAGCTCACTCAGTTCCAATTCAGCAACACAACAACGGTTCTCTATGTCGGAAAACGCAGTGGAATTCAGGCTTTTCAAGGGCCCTTTGAGCTTCCTTAAATTACTAGCCAGACGGTACATTTTTGTACCTTCAATGCCTTTGTCCCAATGTGATTCGACACAGTTAAGGAAATCAGGAGAGCGACTCCACATATTCATATACTTGAACGACCGAATCTTCCTACTCGGGGGGTTCCCAAGTTGGACAATACACGGGCAATGGTCGAAGGTCCCCTCATGTAGGAAATTAGCAAATCCGTCCGGATATAGCCTTACCATGTCATCGTTCACTAAGCATCTATCAATTCGACTAAAAACTCTCGTCTCCACCACCTTGTGCTTGTTATTCCAAGTGAACCACGATCCACTCGCTCGAAAATCACCAATCTCACAGTTCGCAATGCAGTCTCGAAATTGATTCATCTCTTCATCCGACGTATTTCCCCCGAGTCTCTCCAGGGCATCAATAACGCAATTAAAGTCCCCCATAACCATCCAAGGGCCCTGAAATGCATAGGACTCCATCTTACGCCAAAGGGAACTCCGCTCCGATATAGAGTTATAAGCATAGACTAGTGTCAACAAATAATTCTTGCCCGAAGAAGTAGTAACCTTGACGTGGATACATTGAGCAGTGTACTCCAGGATCATCAAATTAACCTTATCATGTTTCCAAAGGAGCCAAACCCGGCCCCCTTCAACACAATGACTATTAGTAGTGATACTCCAGTCAGAGAATACATTATGATGTACCTTGGCATAAGCCTTATTCTTTATTTTAGTTTCCAGTAACCCAAAAACGTCTACCTGTTGCTTCCTAACAAACTCACAAATAGTACGCTGCTTATTTATATTACACATGCCGCGTACATTCCAAAACTCAATATTATGTATCTCCATGGATAACTAATTCTAGACCCCCCCCCCCCCCCTTCATTTCTCACTGTCTCTTCTTTTCTAGGCGAACCCAACACCATATCAGCGTAGGACACACCTTCTTCTATTCCACGAGCAGGCTTCGACACCATATTGCCCGGACCGCTTGGTCCTGCTGTGATTTGCAGCGTACCAGCAGCAGCCGGACTGCCGACACCACCCGGACCAGCCTTAGATTTGGTCACCATAATAGTTCTCACAGGCTGCACATTCGACCCGCCTCCCCCAACAGTTTTCTTATGTTTCAGTTCATGTCTCGCCTTCCTCAACTCATCCTTCCTACAATCTACAAGCTCATGGCCATACCCTTTGCACTTCGAGCACCACGTGGGTTTCCATTCATATTTGACACGAATTTCAATCATATTTTCCTTCTCATCGAGAATTTTAAGTTCAGTCTTAAATTTTTGGCCAACTTTTGCCATCACCATGATTCTAGCATACCCAAGCCTAGTACGTTCCTCCGTAGCTAAGTCAGCCTTGACATACGGACCCACTAGTGAAGCAATTCTAGGCAAACATCTACCCCAAAATTTCAAGGGCAATTCATGTAACTGTATCCATATTGGCACTTCAAGAACATCACTTTTATCTAGAATGGCATCCGAGGTCCATTCTTTCACAATGAGAGGTTTGTTATCAAACATGTATAGTCCATGGTCAAGAATTTTTACCTTAGCAGCTTTGTCCTTGAACCGAACTAAGAAGATACCATTCGGGAGAAAGGATATCTTGTCAATTCCAAGGTCTTTCCAAATCCGTCTCACAAACCCTTCAATCACCTCCCAAGGCGGATTAGCCCCCATGATGAAACAGTAAACAGCAGTACTCCAGTATTCAATCTCATCATCCACATCCTCCTCTGAGAATCGCAGAATGTCCTCATCATCCTCCATGTCAACCACTTGCTTCCCTTGCCTTTGCTTCCAACCCCCTGCATCCGTCGTTTTTTCGATCCCTGTTTCCGGGACATAATCAGGCGTCTCATCCTCATCGAAGTCAGAGACATAGTTCAAACCCGGAATGTCAATTACCGAGTTAGTTTGCCTGGTCGAAGGGCCGTCATCTAGGTTCGTTTGTTTCACGACCTTTCGAAGTAGGTCCTCTTTCGCCTTTTTGGTTACGGGTTTCATAGCCCTAGCTCCTCTAGGGCCAGCCTTCTGTTTCATTATCGTATCACGCAGAATGTGGCGCATGCCTGCCTGGTCAGCGACAGGGCCGGAAAGCGTCGAATTCAGGGCCGGAGATCGCAGGTAGGGCGTCGAGAATCTCCAGGGAATTCAGAGGGTTTTTTTGATTTTGAAAATTATTATCAACGAATTTGAAGATTATTATCCACATTTTTCGACATTTTGGGTCTCGGAATAAGATGTTTCCATATTCGCGTTGAACAACGTCCAGACCAAATACAACGTCCCGGTGTAATATGAGAGTCATTTGCAATTCATGGAGGACTATTAAAAGACATAAGATTGCGTTTTGTGACGTGTCGGTATTAGTCTAAACAAGTTCTATACTCCATTTTATATCGTGTTAGTGGATTCTAATAATCATTATTAGACATTCTATTCCTAACGATAAGTTTTCGTCAAAAAATATTCCGTTTTCGAGCAAGTTTCTTCACTTTCGAAAAAATTGCCAAAAACAACCGAATTTGAAGGTTATTATCAACATTTTTCGACATTTTGGGTGTCTCGGAATAAGATGGTTCCATATTCGCGTTGAACAACGTCCAGACCAAATACAACGTCTCGGTGTAATATGAGGGTCATTTGCAGTTCATGGAAGACTATTAAAAGACATACAGTAAGATTTTGTTTTTAGACATGTCGGTATCAGTCGAAACAAGTTCTATACTCTATTTTATATAATTTCAGAGAGTTCTAATAATCATTATTAGACATTCAATTCCTTATGATAAGTTTTTGTCAAAAAATATTCGCGCTTTCAAGCAACTTTCTTCACTTTCGAAAAATAGCCAAAAACGACCGTTTTTGAAGGTTTTTTTTTTGGTTAAACCGATTTTGAAGGCTATTATCCACGTTTTTCCGGCATTTTGAGTCACAGAATAAGATGGGTCCATATACGCGTTCAACAAAGTCCAGACCAGCTACAATGTCCCGGTGTAATATGAGAGTCATTTTCAGTTCATGGAAGACTATTAAAAGACATAAGATAGCGTTTTGAGACGTGTCGGTATCAGTCGAAACAAGTTCTATACTCCATTTTATATCGCGTAAGAGGGTTCTAAAAATGATATATCAGCTTTGACTTAGCATACATATACTTTGTGTTTCGTATTTAAAAAAAGGAGTAGGGAATGAAAACCAACGAAAGAAAACAAAGAGAATTCTAGGATTTTCATGTGACCATCTCATCTTATTGCTTACCATTACATTTACATGTGAAGGCCAATTATAAATATTCCATCTTTACCCTACGCTAGCTATCAAACTAATCTATAGGAATATGATTATTTTACTAAGTGAAATTTGTAAGATCATATCCAAGTAAGATCGCCTTAACTAAGTAAGATCACGATCCATATTTTACTCTTAATCTCATTTTATTTGTTTTGATTCACTTTCTCACTCACAAATAAAAAGTCACGACCTAGGTCACTAACCTAAGTCAATCATTTTTCACTTTCCAACATTTCTGACCAATACAAAATAAACACATGACCTTAAAGGAGTAGGTCACGACCTATAGATTACAAGGAAGGTCGCAAACCTCAAAGGAGATCATCCCATGACCCTTTTCTCATATTAAGTCATGTTAATTCTTGGTGTTGATGGCTGATTAAGGTGACCCATCCGACCATCCCTAACGACCTAGTTCATGACCTTGCTTGGACGTGGCCTAAATATAGGTAGCTAGGTTTCCATGTCCTACGGATCGGATGATTGCTCTACCAATTCAAACAAGACTTGAATTTGTTTAGATCGATTAGCATGTTGATTAATTAATCAAGGGTAGCTATTAAGTTGGTCTAATTGTAAGATTCTGATTCCTCCCTATACCACCATCCTACGGTTCCTACCAACCCGTCAGTCAGTCAACCACTTGTAAATTAGCACTAACTACCTCATTACTCATAATCTCATCTCATATTGGGTATGACTTGACTATGACCCGGCTTCGTAAACAACATATTGGGAAAAATAAATAGGGGGTGGATTTGTAATGTTCATGAATCTTTCTTGTTCAACGAAACACGCACTTAATTACATTACAATAATTTAAGACATTTAGTCTAAGATCTCTTGTCCACTAAATTAAGACATCTACGATCATGACTAACGAGTAACAACAACAAATGTGATAAATACAGAATACGAGTTAATACAATACGGAGTAATATATAGTCAAATAAAAGATTCAAAATAATCGATCAAAATGACAATCTAAAGCTCGACCAACACAGAGGATTAGTTGAGCAAATAAATACCAAGACGAATTCTTATTCATCGTCCATATGTACTACTGTACTAGTGCTCATAAAAGAGCAAATGAAAGCAACAATAGTTAAAAGAGACGATAAATCTATATACAATAATGGACCGTTTCCCATCATACCATAAACCCTAGATAAGTAGATAATAAGAAGTAACCGTAGTACCCTAGATCGACGATATATTATACTCCGTATATGTAATCTTGAACGAGGCAAATTAGTCGACGCACACTTATACAATCAGCTAAGAAATGACGCTAACAGTTTTATATATGACGACAAAGCAAGGGAGGATCGCCCTCGGATTATAAACCACCAAGTCCTCGAGATTGGAGTACACGTCCGTGGCACCAGCCACAGAGTCATAGGATCCGTTACTAGCTGCTGCTGGCACCTCAGACGGTGTAATCTCCTGCACGGGAGACATAGCGTCATTCACTGGGCGCTTCACTCTTCCGGCAATCACACGGCACACTAGCATTGCCCTACGCTCGTCTCTACACTCTAAAGCGTCGTGTGCCTTCCCACTGCTCGCCGTTGTTCTTACTCCCTTGCTTCCTTGGAAACCATGCCTATTATATTACACGGAAAAAGAAGACCGTTAAGTTAACAGTTCAGGTCAGTTCAGTTAAGTCTACCTCAGCCGAAAAAAGAACAAAGTAGTAGACTAAGAGGACAAGAGGAAAAGGACTAATAAGAGGATTTGTCGATAGTAGTTGGACTCGTTCACCAGTTGGGTTTGATAGTTAGGTTTGTATGTACAACTACAAGTAGTTTTCGAGAAATGTGCATGTGGCGCACCCAAAAAAAATTGCATAGCAAAATGATGAGAAGAAAAATCCAATTTGCATGTGTGTTTCTTTCAAATAACTTTATTAGTCTCGATCTACTGCCACGAGGCAAGTAACCTTTTCATGAACCACCATGCATTACATGCATGCACCCAATCTAAAATGTGGCCACAATCAAACTACTAGTACTCCTACATGTTAGTGTACGAAACTGAGTAAAAAATTAGGAGTATTCCTCACAAATAATATTTTATCCGATTATCTATTTTTTTTTCTTTTTTCCTTTTTTTTTTTTGTAAAGTAAAGATCAATTCCATTAAGAATAAATCATACGACATCTACAAATGATATTTTCTATCTTCTTTCCATTTAAGTAAAGTTTTTCATCCCTCATTAATTAATACGGAATATAAAAGAACAGTAAATGATCGAGACGTATAAAGTATGATATTAGTTAATTTCAGTTCAAACAACTTGGTTTACAAATATTTTATTGGTTATAAAGTTTTGATTAGTTCAACGAACACAAATTGGTTTGATTGGTTACACAAAATAAAATACAGTAAAAATTACTCCGTACAACTTTTTAGAGTTAAAATTGTTAAGACCGATACTCTATACGGAGTATTTTAGTATTGATTTCGTCATTCAGTGTTGTCAACTCTTAACGCACTATTATGCACAAAGCATCATTTACTTCCTCCGAGTTCCTATCATTTATTCATTTGTTTTTGGGATGAAAAATAAGAAAGGAAAAATGAGTGATTAAAAAAGAAAGGAGGAAGAGAGAAAAATTTGTGGATAAATGTGAATCACATATTTATGATCAAAAGTAGAAAATGGGTAAAACATCAAACTCAGCCCAAAAAGAAAAATGGGACAATGTTAGAAACTCGGAGGGAGTATTAATTTCTGGAAGAAAGTTTCACACCTTCAGTCCTTCACTCACTGATACCGTATATGTCTACGAAAAAATAATTTCATTTATTGTTATGGGGGTACCGTTTTACATAATAACTATCGTTTATTTTAAGTCGCCACAGTGTGATACGAGTATAGTTGAACAGTTGAACCTCAAATATTGTTAATCTACTATGAGTAGTTGAGTACTCCCTACCTATCATGTTCATGGCATGAAAATAACAATATCCTAATAATCCTCTATAGAATAATGGCGCTGTTCTCCAGTAGTATAGACCCTCTTTAATTCTTGTTTTTTTCAAATAAAAGCTATGCATACTTTTTTATTTTGAGATTCTCCCGTCTTTTTATCACCAACCAGGACGTTTTTAGTAAAACATCTATAGCCCCATTTTAAGAAATATATATACAGAAGGAGATTCGAATATGACCCATATTTTCATGATACTAAGTGTTAGAAATATTTATGGGTCATAAATAATATAAAAATAAATAAACTATCCTCCATGGTATATGTGAAATAGATGATGGGTTATATCCTACGAGTACTAATAAGCACCTTTTTCGACTCATATTTTATGGGTTGTCCATAAGAAATGGGTCTCTTTCAACGCATTATTTTTCAGGATTCCTATCAACCTTTAGACAGTCTAAAGCAAGATAGTCCCACTGTGGCCACATTCTTTTGTAACCGTTGAAGATAAACAAATGACTGTAATGGAAAGAGTAGTAATTTATTTACATGTAAATTAATTTGAATCCAAATTTTAAAATAACAGTCACATTATGATTTATGAGTTTATTTCCGCATTCCTATATGAAAATCTTAGCATCGTCACTACCCCAAATTAACTGTATTTTTAACTGTATTTTTAAACTGAAAAGATAAAGGGGGAGATCCGAAGAAAGGTAAGCAAAGACAAAAGAAAAAAACAAAGGTTAAGAGATCCCACTTATCTTTAACACAAAGCCACAAATCTATCTTTAATTTCAATTTCAAAACTGAAAACCAGCATGGTGTACTCGGTACTTGCATGCCCTTATCGAACCACTAAACCATTAAAAATTGGGAGTACGTTAATAGAATTTCTTTTAATATTTCATACGTCTTCAATTTAAAACACTCACTCCTATATTATTGTATAATATAATTTCCATAATTTAAAGGTTAAGTCAAAGGATATTAATGTATCCATAATTTCCTAAAAAAATCTTAATAATACAATTTAGTCAATTGTGATAATACAAGTAGGATTATTGAGGGAGTATAAGATTAACCTATGTCATTGAAAAATATTATTTGAATTAATATCAAAATTCTCTCTTAATTAAAGAGATTAATTAGCTCATCCTTTCATTTTTCACAAATCCTTACTTATGACAGTCATATCCGTCATAAGTGAACGACGAGTCAAATATTATCTATGTAGGTAGATAAAACAAAAACAAAATGTGTACCCATGTTTTGTCTTATCTACCACATGGGTAGTATTTGGCATGTTCCGTCACAAGCAAGACTTGCGGTTAATTTTTGGTCTATAGACAATTTCGCTCATGATAGATAGACCTGTCAAATTTTGACTCAACCCAATTTTTTAGGGTCAAAACCCAAAACAATTATCGCCACCAAAATTATACGAGTCTACAATGATAATAATAATAATAATATAATAATAATGATAATAATGGGGTGGAGACCCAGATAGTATATCGGCTCCCCTCTAACTTCTTGTAATTTTTTCTGGTGTTAATGCAAGTTCCGTTTAAAAAAAAAAAAAAAAAAAAAACTTGGTAATAATGAAATGGAAGAAAAACGAACCGAATAACGGTGCAAACACCGCAAGGAGAGGATCCGGAGGCACACAAGCTAGAAGAGGCACGTGCACCAAGGGAGCACGTGAGAGTAGTGCAATGGAATCTAAGCAACTCATTACCGTCAGCGGCGCATCTTGGGTTTTTCTTAGCTCTCAACTTGACTACATCGCGACAATCCTCAAACCGTTGGATCGTCCTTTGTGTGTTGTGGACCTTTAATATCCGTTCGATCTTATACATCATAGCAGCATTATTCTCCTTCTTCATCCAGCTTGACTTGAATATTATTTCCACTATATTCCGACCCGAATCCTCTGGACCCAGCTCCGACACTGCATCATCCATTTACATAATTAATACATCATGTCCCCACCCCACCCCAATTATTATTATTATTATCAAAACAAATTAACTAATCAATTTTTGTATGTAAGTAACATAAATTTTGTGTTTGTACTTTAGCTTTTCAATTATTCTTTTGTTGTTTTCTCCCCCTTTTTGTATGTAAATCTTGGTTACCAAATTCGCATATTAGTGGAATAGTTTAACTAACTAACTATTAGATCGGATTAGATTATTACTTCTGATTCTTGCATTAGATATAACAGTTGTATAGAATTTAAAATTGTCAATTTATGATAAAAATTAAAAAATGGTCATTTTATTTCATCTTTAAGTTAAATAGTACTCCCTCCCTTCAACCCTAATTTACCTACTCCCTCCTCCCCACATTGATGTTACCACTTCAATATGACACATTGATTAAGAAATCGATAATGAATGGTGGTTTATTATTTGGTGGGGTTCAAGAAGTCAAATCACAAAAAGTAACCAATAAGAAGAGAGTAAATTGGATGAATAAGGGAATTTTTGAGGTGGGAAATCTTAGTGGTGTTTCCTTTTAAGGAAAGTGGGAAAATCTTAGTGGGGTGGAGGGAGTATTTCTTTATGCACATTTACCGAGACGTATTTTAAATCGTTAACTCCAATTTTTATGGCGCTGTAACAACATATTAGTAAAAATCATACCCCTTCTGTTCGAATCCAAATAGTACGTTTGCTTTTTCACATTTGTCGAGACACATTTTACACCGTCAATATCTTTTGTTTTACATTAAAAAAACTATGAAAATTTGATATTCTTAATCTACAAGACGAATCAAACAAGATCTCATAGATTATATTTTCTCTTATATATTGTCGGGATTATTAATGATTCTCTTGAGTTGTGAATAGTGTACAAAAAGAAAGTGTACCCTTTGGATTGAACGGAGGAATTGCTTCGTAGTAATTTTTTTGATATTCTCATTGTACTCGTCAAGGCAAATCAAATAGAATCGCACATGATAATATTTTGTCTTATAAATTAGATAGAAATTTGAAAATTATTTTGATTTATAAATACTACCAAAAACTCAAATGGATAAATTGAAATTAAAAGGAGAGAGTATTCACTCTTTTCAAATCTAAGTCGATAATTTTCTTTTGGAGGAAGTAATTGGTTAGGGAGTAAATGTTTAATTAAATACGAGTACTGGTCCGTATAAGTAGGGGAACTGCAGCAGTGATACTGATAGTCGGTGGATTGGCTTTGTGGAAGGTTTGGGTCAATTCCAAGTCTTTAAACACACGATATATGCAGTATAACTAACTCTATTAGTAGTACTCGTAGTAGATTTGTTATTAGTAGCTACTCCTCCCTCTCTACTTTTGTATTCCTACTCAAATGTAAATATGGTCCCGCTTATTTTTCCTTCTTTTGGTACTAATCATACTTATGTTCAATGATGTTTAGGTCCACGCACTTCTCACCCCACCCCCAAAAAAAAAAATTAGGCCCACATAATAAAAATATAAATATTATTTGATGGCTAACATAGTAACGTGCACTCTATATGATCATGTTCCATCTTCAATTCTGATGATAAATCGTCTCACACAGGTTTCATTTAGGACACTAGATATATACTGTAATACTACTGATATTGAAATTTTTGTGTTAATCTAAGTAAAGAACGTGAGACCTATTGTCCTTGTAGTATAATAGGCAAATGGAATAGTAAATGTTACTGTATTCCTTTCACTTGCTCAAACAACTAGATACATCAAAATTAAGACCCCGTTTGGTAAACAGTATATTGGGGAAAAATTACCAAATTTCGGTCTAAACAGTAGATTGACCATCAAACTACTAATTTTATGTGTTTGGTAAACGACATATTGCGATAGCATATTGGCCGGAATCTACGGTTTTTGAATATGCTGCTAATAGAAGCATATTGAAACAGCATATTGAATTTATACCTTAAAACAATTCGATTCTTCCATAATCTGCTAATTACTCAACACTATTTCTTTATCCTGCTAATTTAATTTGATAGTCAAACCTGCTAATACAATCAGTTAACCGTATTCTGCTATTGTTAACCGTTATTATGAATCTGTTACTGCTATTTGCCAAACAAGACCTAATTCTTTGAGTTGAGTCAGCCAGCTTGAAACTACTGAGTCATTAGGTAGATAATCGTTTCATGGTATAAAATCGTGTTAGTAATACGGGTATAAAAATGAGTGAGGATGTTATAAATAATGTGAATATGTGATAGATCGAGATGGTTAATACTCCGTAGTGGGGAGTAATAATGTGAGCATGCATGTAGATGTTTACCGCTTCATTGTGTTGACCGAAAAGTGAGGAGGGAGGCAGCCTGAATGAGTCCAACTACCAGCAATTGAGCATCCTAAATGCAGCGTACAATAGTGGATTCGGAAGGAAAAGGGCATTTAAGTGGTGATATTAATATTGGTTGGCCGAGGCAAGTTTCATTTAATTATCTGCCTGCCCCTCCTTTAAAGTCCGACATCTCATTTATGTCACTCCCAAGTCCCAACTTTCAATTTTTCTAACTCAAATTCTTGTTTGTGACGAAATTATCCGTCTTTTTTAATCCAATGATATTATTTGACCCATTATTGTTACAAGAAGACTTATTATTTTTGAATCATATCTTCTGATTATGAAGTAAATAACCCCATATTCACTCAACAGTGAGTAGTGACAATTTTTGAATCTACTGTAGTACTGTATCAAACAAAAAACACAAACAGTTTTCTATTTATGCTAATTAATTACTACGGAGTATTATATACGAGTATATATTATGGTTACTATATATTGTCTAATACAGTATATTTGAAGTCGTCCAACATGAATAATTAAAAAAAGGGTATATACCTGCATGTCTAATTGCTTGATGGTGCTCCAAACTTTCAATTTTGGGGAAAATTTCTCCACAATGAGGGCACGTACATACTGTTGATCTTGGTATGATTGGATACCTACATATATGTATAAATCAATTAATAAAGACTGAAGAGTCCTAGTACTATTAATTAAAGCAAATAAGAGTAATTCTTAAGTAACTTGTCCTTCCGTTTTCTTTTAATTGACGTTTTAATTTTATAATGTAACCCGTGAGTTCAATTTTACATAAATATATTAACGATATAGAGATATTACACAAGACATAGACGTATCCAAAAAATGAGAACCACAAATAAAAAGAAAGGAAGAATAAAGATGATCTACTCCTTCCGTTCAAATCCAAAGGGTACGTTTCACTTTTGAACATTATTAACAACGTAAGAGAATCGTTAATATTCTTGATAATCTATAAGAGAAAATATAATCAGGTGGAATCTTGTTTGATTCGTTGATGAGTAAATTAAGAATATCAAATTTAAAAAAAAAAAAAATTAAGTTCAAGAAATAAATGTATCCTTTGACTTTGAACGGAGAGAGTAGAATTTTAGATCAGCCAAATGACTTGTGTGACATGGTCACATAATATAGATGCGAATATAATGAATTTAATATAGGGAAGACGACGAACCTGCTAGGATCGACAATCATATGACACTCAAAACATCCAGAGAGCTTCCTCAAGGGCATTCCCCTGGAAGAAACAGAATGGGTACTTGCTCCGGATCGAACCGAACCCGCCAACGACCGACTCGAAACCGAACCTCCCGAGCCGGAGGCAGCAGCTGTCTTGGACCGACCCAAAAGCCGAGCCTCCTGACCCAAAGAGCTGCTCTCAGGGGATGAGTTATCGGAGCGGTGAACCACCCGGCTGGTATTCCCGTGAACCACGTCACGGAAACTACACATGGACCCACATGCTGACGTAAACTTGGTGGGTTCGTGGACGCTGGAACCTTCCACTTGTTTACACGTCAACAGGTTCTTTATTTGATCCCATGACGATGCCTGCTTCGGGTTGGGCTTCGTTTCAGGCTTCGACTTCGACTTGGGCTTGGGTTTATTATTATTATTAGTAGCCGGCGGAGTCGGCTTTTGAATATTCTGGTCGTTGTCGTGGTTGTTATGGGGTTTACGACGTCGTTTTGGGTTTTTGGTGTCATCAATGGTGGAGTGAGCAGTCGTCTTCGTAGTAGTAGAAGTAGGAGTAGGAGCGAAAGTAAGGAGACCCATGAAGAGTAGACCAAGCAAGTATGACATGAAAGAAAGAAGAGGAAATAGGGAGTGTTTTTGGTTTACAGAAATAATGAGATGGTCATGTCATGTGGTTTTGTGGGGGTGTGTCTTCTCTGCCTTGGGTTGAGATGGTTATATATATATATATATATATATATATATATATATATATGACGGAAATATCTGTCTTTAAATTTTTGATGAATCGGATATTTAGAATAAGATAAAATCTATGTACTTAAGTTGTAGGAAAAAAATTGGCGTTTCTTTCTTAGATGATTATATTTGACTTATTATAATATTATGACGGATATATCAGGCATAAGATAAACTGAACGGGTATACGGGCATGGGTTTCGAGATGTGGGAGTTGGGAATGAAGATAATGTGGGTGGGTGGGTCTTCTCTTATGGATTTTGTTGAGCTAATGGGAATACAAATTTATGTATTTTGGAGTATTTTGTGGGATTAGTTTTTGTAGTGGGTATCCATATTATATTGAATGACCTCGAAAAATGAATTTACTTAATTAATGTACTCCCTATTAAATACGGAGTACTCCATAATATGACTGTATGAGTATATATATTACGGAGTAATATACTCAAGTATATTGAAATATTACGTCGATTGAAGTAAATGCATTTTGTATATGGAAGGAAGAAAGTATCGTAGTTTAGAAAGTATATATATTCTCGGCTTTCAGGTATTCAAAAAAAAGGAGATACGGATACTATTACTTTGATCCCATATTAACGTGTGATACTTGATATCCCATGATCAGTATAGTCCCAACAAAAAAAAATTGATTAGAAAGGGTCTGATGACGTGGAAAAAAATGTTTTAAATCACCTCGAACTTTATTTATCTTTAGATTCTTTTTATCTTTGACTGCATAGATCTTGAAGTTGTTTATCAACAAGTTATTGAAAGACCGTCTTTTCCTAGATTTTATGTTGTTAATTATCGTATAGTGTATCTATTTCACTTTGGTTGGGCGACTATACTAATGTTAGTAATGTACGTTATACCGTATTATTAATGGTACATGGGTTGTAGACTGCTTCTTGTCTACATGACTCTATTTCTCTTTGCTACCTTATTGCATTAGGTCGTCCGTTCTCCTACCAACATCTTCTACTTCACTATTACTCTGTAGTTTGTCCTTTGTACACGCACAAACTTAGCTATACTCTTTCCGTCTCGATTATTTGTTGTCCTTTTATATTATCTGTGATGAGTAATTTATCTAAACTTTACGCTTGGTATTAAGGAAATAGTTTTTCTAACGGGTGTCCGATCCAAGAGACATACGTTAACGGTTTTATTAAGAAATAATTTAGAAGATTAACTCTCTAAGTAGGATAACTATAATTTTTTATAATTATTTCTCATGATACCTTAGCTGATATTTAACCATGCCATATATAAATCGTACATTTACACGAGACCTAAATTAATCTTATTTACAATACGTAAATGTTATTCATAGAGACTTATTGTTCAGAGCACAGATAAGTAGATAACCAATGTCCAATAATCAGTACAGTAATAGTTTGAAACAACAAAGTAAATTTAACCCAGTTTTTTGTCACAAAAGTGAACCCAAAAAAAAAACATGAAGTACAGAAAATAAAAGCAGCACAAAAGGAGGAAGATTATTTTATTTTGTTTTGTTTTCTTTGTGTTCTCCCCCACATCTTATTTGTTGTTGCTTTTAGTTTCAATCATTTTTGAATTTCAAAATTAATCAATAAATAAATACTCACAAGGGAGTACTTATTATTACTTATTATAAAGAAAATAATAATAATAATAAAAATAATAATGGTGATCTTGTCTCGTACTTTGTCAAAATGACCTTCTTTAAATTAAAGGCTTAACCCATAATACATTTAGATATTATTATTATTTGCTAACAGAAGTAATCATATGATATGAGAATATTATTAGCATGCAAATTGCAAAAGCAATCAGGTCTTCCGCCAACTGAATCCAAACTACTACTAATACGACTTCACATTCAATGTCTCTCATCTCTCATTAATAATGAAAATGTGAATATATAGTGCTCGCAATCGGGTTTAGTTATGTCGGGTTCGGTCAGGTCGAGAATGGGTTGTTTACGAATTTGGGTATCAGGTTAATTCATAGCCCATGTTTGGGTTGGGCTGAACCCATCTCGCCAACGGGCTGAGTGATCATTAGATAGATTTTAGGTTGAGCCAGAATAGCGTCAGGCCGAGTCAATTTTGGGTCGAGTCTGGTTGAAAATCGCACACAATGTTCCTCAAGCTAAATGAAATATCCACAAAATTTGAGCGCCAAAAAAGAAAAATTATCCCTACAATTTTATTTTATTTTTGTCTTATTACTTCTATGATCGTGTAAATATGTGACAGACATCTCCACCACTAACAAATTTGTGAATCCCCTATGACGCGAGCTAAGAATTAGTCGCGTGTATATACCACACAACGCCTCTCAAAGAGACGGTGGTACACTGGTTTTACCTGTCATTTTACGACTACACCAAACTACGCAGGGAATTGAGCCACAAATGGCTTCTCAAAGAGACGGTGGTGCACCGGTACCACCAAGCTACGCAGGGAATTGAGTTAGATAGGCTACAAATATACAATGACATCAAATACCCCAACATTTATCAGTCCGCTTTGTACTCCCTTTCATATTCTTTCCCAAAAGTTCTCACGATGTAGCCAACTTCCAGATTACTCAATTTAAAAATTTAGGAAATCCGGTTTATTTAGTATCAGTTGATCGAGTCTTCCTCAGTCTACCACGTGTAATGCGTATAGTTTCCTCCATAACAGTCTCTTGTGGAGCAGTAGGAGGGCTGTCAGCCTCAGCAAGAATGGTTGCAATCTGTATAGTTTCCGCTTTGTTGGTTGCAGGTCGTCTGGGGCTCCGAGGGGCAACCGGCATTGATATTGACTTCTTCAATGGGCTTGAGGCAGGCGAAGGAGAATCAGGGGGCAAGGTAGATGAGCATTGGGTAGAACTTTGGTCCTCTTCCTTGTCGTCTTCGCGTGGAGTAGAGGATGTGCTTGAAGTAGGGGCGAGTGGCTCTTCCACTTCTGTCGGAGGCTGTGGCTGAGGTTGTGGAGCCTGTGCTCTCGTGGGGGGTTGGCGTGGAGGAGGTGCAGCCACAGAAGAAGCTACTTTAGCGGGGACTTGTTGAGCTTTAGGAGCTCGTTTCTCTGCCTGTGTGACAAAAGCAAAGATACATGTTCAAAATGGTTGTAATTCTGCAGTGCAGTGTCATCCCTTTCAACCTGTTCTACATTCGACAACATTATCCCTCTATTAGGGCAGGAAGACCTCCGTCTTTTAAAACTTAATTTAGCTCAGAATAATTAAATTCAATTTTTCACTACAGTCAAATTAAGTTCAGCTTCATTAATTTTTGTTTTTTTAGTCAATTCAACTCAATTAGTTCATTTCAATTTAGTTCAACCCATTAAATTAAGTTAAGCTACATTAAGCCCCTTTCATATAAATTCAGTTGAACCCCTTTTAGTCAGAAAGAAGGAGGACGGACATTGTTTCTCGAAAATTGAATCACAAGTTGTTTCAATACCAAAAGGGCAAAAGTTTGTGAGTCATTTTGGTCTATTCCGTCGAAAAATAAAGAGGCTTAGGCTTCACTGAAATTGGGGATGTGGTTAAAGATTATAAAGAAGGTAAACAAAAAAGGAAAACCGTGAGGGATGAATCAGTTTTGTGACAAAGTGATATTGGTATCCATTTGTCCATTGATTCACAGTTACTCTTGCTCAAGCACATTACTTGAGCAAAACTCCAGAATCAACTTCCTAGGGTCCACTTATGTTTAGATAGGTCACTATCTGGAGTCTGGAGTAATAGACAAGTAGAACGAGCGAACAGTAATTACTATTTCAAACTCAAACAGGTCCTAAGCAGGCACATTAAAGGCAAAAATATGCAGTCACACCTCAATGAGGCAAACCGATCATCTAAAACTAACTCTAAGCGAGTAAAAACTACAACAGCTACGTTAACAATGACTATTATTTGACCAATTAGTAACAATTTAGCTGAGGTGATGACATAAAGATATGAGGCTTATCTGGTGGAACTTGGAAGTTAGAATTAAAGTGGCGTCGAAGATGAGTTCCAGAGGGATGACAGTACATTATATGGTTCGATCAGGAATTCAGAACTCAATACACCAAGAACAGAATTCAGCATACGAAAAGCATTTTTCTTTACGACACAAGATTGAAACTCATCTAGTGATATACAGAGAAACTAGCCAATGTTTCGTTTCGACTTGCACTCCAAAACATTATGTTCTCTGTACTTCATTTTTGTTTTTTCCAACACATAGCGAATCTAGCTTTAATCCCATAAGTGATGAACCAATTGGCAATGTGTGAAATGTAGTTGCACCAAGTACCTATATTTGACTTTCGAACTACTATATTGGATGCAACGTCAAGGAATATATAGAATATGCATACCTGCGTCGGATGAGGTCTTGGTGTAGATTGTGCAGCAACATACTGCAAAATCTCGAAAATTCTTGTCTGACTAAAGCTGACAGCCCTCTGGCAGTACATAACGGCCACATCTCCAGCTCTGGATCTCAACTCCAGCAGGTTACGATCAATTTCAGTCTCATGCTTTGCAACATAGGGTTGAAAGAAGGAATCGTAAACAAATGTTGTTCCCTAGAACAAACCAAAACTGGTCACATAACAACGGCAGACACATTCAAAAGCATCAATAACAAACATTCTGAATTTGACGAATATGATAACTACCTTCGTCTTTGGGTACCACAGGTATATTATGAACGCCAGTTTAGCCTCGCTGTACATTGGAACCCTGTTAAAAGTATAACGTTTAGAAGACATCCGAACTCATATAGATAAGCAATTACGCACAACGAAGCACACAAAGAGAAGTGACCAAAGATTTTATCCGGTTTACCATGAAACAAAAGTGTCAGCAACTCTCTCAAAGACGGTCAATACAGCAACTAAAATCCTGTAAAACAGCAAGGAACACACGAGCATTTCATATGCCGGATATGCATATCCAAATTGTTATAAACATGAGCATTTTATTAATAATGTTATAGTACCAATATTGACACCAGAAGCGGAGCTGCTCGATCTCAGGTTTATTCCTCTCCAATGTTTTATAGCACTCATACGCCGGATATGCATATCCAAGAATCATACTACAAACACAGGAACAATAACAATGCTCAAAGTAATGAATCAAACAGAAGAAACCTAAAAGGATGATTCGACGAGGCAACTTACACAAGTCCTCTGGTAAGAAAGCTTCCAATCATCTTTCTAAGCGGCTGAAAAACGGGCAAAGACGAGAGATGAAGATAAGTTCGGTCGCTTGATAAACTGTTCTCAAATTTGAACAAATTCACGAGTTAGTAATGCAAATGCAAATGCAAATGCTTTTAGTTGGTGGTAAAGTCGTGAGAGGTGATATTAGTGATTTGGGGTTCGAGACTCCATTGAAACCAACAAAAAAATTAGAAATGGGATCAGAATAATTACAGTAAGACAGTACAAAAAATTAAAAACAATCATGAAGAAATCGCAAAGCACAGACATTCAAACATGAATCATGAATTCATGATATTTACACTGATTAATTAGTAATTTGGTAAAGTACATCAAATTTAATAGCTCATTCAAATTCAAATTCAAAAACATCAAAAGATTAACAGAAATGAATCAGAGACAGTAATTATTACTCCAGCAACGAGGAGAGGTTGAGGATTAGAGGAGTAGAGATGAGTAGAGCAGTAACTTAGGGAAGGTGACGGAGAGAGAAATAGCCGCCGTGGAGCGACGGAGGACAGTTCCGAGGAGGCGGAGGCGGAAAGGGACAACGGGAAGGGAGCTATCCAATCAATCAATCAATCAATCTTGCTTGCGTTTGTTGCTACGGATGTCCTCCATTTTGAATTCTACTTTTACTTGGGGACCCGCCCTTCCATTTTTTATTTTTTTTTTAAGTTCTTTTTTCAGTTTTTTTTTCCCTTCAGAAGCCACCTTTTATTATAGGATGTTTTGTGAACAACAAAAGTTGGAGTATTTTGTACTCCCTCCGTTCCAAAAGTGTATATATTTGTTTTTTTGACACTATTTATGATTAAGATGAATTTTTTGATATAACTTCTACTCCCTCCGAGTTTCTATTATTGTCCCATTTTGGGTGAAAAATAAAGAAAGAGAAATATGTGGCTCAAAAAAGAAAAAGGGAGAGAGAGAAATGGAGGAGCAATTGTGAACCACAAATTGATGGCCTAAAAAAAAGTGAGACAAAAATCAATCTCAGCTCAAAAAGGAAAGTGAGACGATAATAAGATAAAATATATTCATGTGAAATCTTGTTTAAATCGTCTAATCTCGAATACATTATAAATATCAAGTTTTTATAACTTTTAGTAATACGTAACTAAAGATATTGACAAAAGAAAACAAGTATCAACATACGTGCATAAAGCAAATGTAAACAAATGGTTGAAACGGAGGGATAATTTATTTTTTGACATTGAACTACTTTTTATTTTCATTGATGGAACAAACTAAAATTTCCAGTGACACAAGGTCAACTTTTCGGTGTTGACTAAACGTGAAGGTTTTTTTTTTTGGGGAAATTACCTTTTATTTTATTTTTTTGTGGGTGACTACCTTATTTTTAAACAAACTTATAATGCAAAATTTAAAATTTTAGATATATCATATCATATTATAGTAAAGTACATCTAAGCAATATTATTGTTTTTTCATTAATTCTCCCATTTAAACCTTGGTCTAATTTTTTAAAAACAAAATAATGTCACTTATTAACTTCTTAATTATAATCTATTCATCTAATCACAATCTATCATCCTCCCTCCGTCTTTTATGTTTCTTCCCGTTTCAATATAATACTCCTCACAAATCTTAAAAAGTGGGAAGAAACATAAAGGACGGAGGGAGTAACATGTTTTAATCAATTGTCCACCAACCTCTTGTTAACATAATAGGTTATCTAGAAAAATTTACATGTATCTACAAATGTTTAGAAATAGGAAGTAGATAATTATCTTAGTAAAATACCTCTCTACACTATAAAACCATTAGAGTAATAAAATGGATGAAAAACTTGTAATATCAGTTTATGTGCTAACCTGTAAAGCCTATATACTATATACAGTCACTTGTATCTCATATTTTTTGTATTGTCAATTGCAAAATACTCCGTAAGTAAAAAGTTATTCACGTACTACTTTCCCAAATTCCCAGTAAATTCTCACAAAACACCCTAAATAAAAGGTAGTTTCTGACAAAAAAACTCTTGTTTTTTTTAGTAATTTCAAAATTACTCACTTCAAAGTTACACTAATCAAAGTCCCCGAAAAAGTTCTGAATCGATCGGTAAAGGTTTGTCCCGACCACTTAAGTCTGTCCAATCGATCGGCTTCGTTACACTACGCATTGAACTTCAAATGATTGTTATTTTTTCGCTACTTAATTGAATTACACGTGTGACGTACCATTGGCAGGCTAAGAGAACTACTCGTATATTTTTATTGCAATTTGAATCTCTTCAATCAGAGTTATAGAGCTCAGGATATGGCAAGTTCAACGTTGACTCTTGTTTTTAGTATTGTTCATTACTAGATTAAAGTCCGTGCGTTGCACGGGTTAGTTGGTTTCGGGTTAATTGGCTTAATTACATTAACGATGTATATTCGTTAAATAAGAAACTTGATCAATCTATATCATTATAATAAATAAGATGATCACATGATATTAGTAATTAAACTTAATTCCAACTAAGTTTAATTTATAGTCTTAAGAGCTTATTCTAAAACTCAAAAGAGTACATGCGAATAATTTTTTTATTGATAATATAAGATTCTATCACCTCATCATAATTTTTCGATATAGGATAATTTACTTAAGGTTTATAGTTTTAAGATATGCTTTAAAGACTCAGAAAAACGCACGATTACTCTTATTTATAATATAGAATATCACCTTATTTTATTTTTTTCGATGTGGATAATTTTAGGTTTATAGTCCTTTTAAAAGCTTTTTAAAACTCAAAATTTGTTGGTTGATATTTAAAACCATAAGATTACTCACTTATGATATAGAATTTCTATCACCTCATCATACTTTTTCGATGTGGTATAATTTAATTACTTAATTAAGTTTATAATTTTAAGAGCTATTTTGAAGACTTAAAAGAGTTTGTTCTTATATCTATGCTAGATGATAGACGATTACTCTTTATTTATATAATCGAATTTGATCATCTTTTATTACAATTTTTCGATGTGGGATAATTTTAATTAAATTTATTTAAGTTTAGATATAGTCCAATTAAGAACTTTTATTTATAGACGGATGCATGATTACCCTTATCTATAATACATAGAATTTCATCCCACCATCTTAATTTCGATGCGGGATAATTATACATTAACTATATACTTTAAATATACTTTTTTTAGTTCAAAAGATTGTTGGTTAATATTTTCTAAGAACGAAAGATTACATTGTTTTTTTTAAAAACAAAAGTTTTTTTGTTGGTTGATATTTAAAAACGATGATTACTTTTCTTTAGTACAAATTCAAAAGCTCAATATAATTTTTCGATGTGAGAGAATTACTTCACTTCGTTGATGTCTAAAGATTTTTTTTTAGTTTTATTTATAATATAGAATTTCATCACCTTATATCATTTTTTTATTTAAGTGTATAGTCTTGACAGTACAACTTTTCTAAGACTCAAAATATTTATGTTTGATGAAACTTTATAATTTTTCAAATGTGAGATAGTTTTAGTTAAGTTTATAGTCTTAATATATATTGTAAGACTCAAAATATAAGTTTGTAGTCTTATTAAGAGACTTTTTAAGACTTAAAAGTTTTTTTTATTGATATTTAATAACAAATGATTAGTCTTATTTATAATATAGAATTCATCAACTTATCATATTTTTCGATGTGAAATAATTTATTTAAGTTTATAGTATTCCACCAGCTCTTTTTAAGATTTTAAAAAATACATCATTACCCTTGTTGATAATATAAAATTTCACCAACTCACTGTACTTTTGTAAATATGGAATGATTTTAAATTTGCGGTCTTATATATCAAAAGTTTTTTAATCGATATTTAAAACCGAATGATTACTGATATTTATAACATAGAATTCCATCACCCCATCATAATTTTTTGATGTGAGATAATCTAAAAGTTTTTCTTGGTCGATATTTAAAACAAATGAATACTCTTATTTATAATATAAAATTACTCTTATTTATAATATAAAATTTCATCATCTCGATAATTACTTAGGTTTATAGTCTTAGAAACTCTTTTTTAGATTCAAAAGACTTTTGGTAGATATCGAAGAACGAATTAATACTCTTTATTTATAATATAGAATTTCATCATCATATTGTAATTTGTCGATGTGGGATAACTTTAAAATTGTTATATGTTATAAATTCATCACATAATGTAAAACAAATGATATGAAATTTATACTTTAATGAAAGTATTTTTTAACACGAATCTAATTATTTCATTTTTATAATTTATTTTACGATAATGTTATAAAAAAATGAACTCTAAAGGGTTTTCACGTCAGAATTGAAACATCACATTAATATAATAAATTAAATATATATTGTAATAATCAAAAGATTCTCTAATTGATTTTTATTATTATTTATGATACTTTCCTAATTTGAGGTTTGATTGAACGGACCAATGAGATCGCTCGAAAAAAGCCTAATATATATATATATATATATATATATATATATATATATATATATATATATATATATATATATATATATATATATATATATATATATATATATACCGACTTAAGAACATAATAAGAAAGGTAGTATTACAAGTGATTGGGATTTCACCACAAAATATGTTAAGTTTGAACTGTGAACAGGCAAATTAAACCAACCGGGGACAGCAAAAGCCGGCGCCTACCAGGCATATGGCAACGGTGCTTCCCTCAAAGGTCCCTTACGCCAGTTTAAACTTAACACAATATGTACCCTCACTAAACCCTCTTCATTTATGTTGATAAGTAATAAAAACCAGTTAGTTGAAAACCTAACCATGGTCCAATAGTTAGTTTAATCAAGTCAAGACATAATTCAACAAAGGATTTAGCCTATAAGGCTCATCCTAACAATAAATAAAATAAGAATAAAGTTAAAATAAAAATAAAAATAACTTACAAACTTAATTTGTAGTCAGAAGATGAAGAACGCTTAGTAAACTTTTATTGATAATAGGAGATTTTTTACAACTGAAAGAAAGACTAAGAAGGCTCGGAAAGAGTCTGCCTTCAAAACATAAAAACGCATCCTTTTATAAGTAAGGAGCGGGGAAAAACAACAAAATAAAAACAGTACAACGAATATATAACAGTACAACTAAGAATATAGAACAGTGCATGTACTTATTAATACACTGAAAGCTTTTTGAAAGCCCATCCTTTAAAGGAAAGAACAAGTGTGCCATAGAATACACAAAAATTGGAAAAGCATCTTTACGTAACATCTTCACCAATGCTTCCAAATAATTGCCTCCTTTTTCAAAGTTCTTCATAATTGTGTTTTTGAAACACAAAATGCATGTCTTTACGTAACATCTTCACCAATGCTTCCAAATAATTGCCTCCTTTTTCAAAGTTCTTCATAATTGTGTTTTTGAAACACAAAATGCATGAATGTGCATTATCCCATAATAACTTTAATTAGATGAATTTAATGCACCTAATCATAATTTTAATAGCTCTTATTATCACTTCAAATTATTTGCCAAGTCTTGAATAATCTGAGTATCTTTCTCGATATTATCCTCTGGGTCTTGAGCGTCTTGCAAAATATTAAATTTATTTTTGCTATTTGATGTTATAGACATTGCCATAGAAGTATCACTCTTTTGTGATTTACCATCATTATTATCGGCTTTTTGGGCTATAGCTTTATGAGCTAAAGCTAAATAGTATTGGACAATGTCTTCATCAGTTTTGTCCTGGACATCCATGGACTCATAACGAGTACTATCTGAATGATTATCTTCATCATTGAGGTAGAGGATAGTATAACTATCAATTTTTTCTTGAATAAGGTCAAGGGTAGAGCTACAATTTAGTTTCTTGGTGTCTTTATTTTCTCTGAGCATAGTATCCCAGAAGCGAGAATATGATTCTCTTTTTAGACAGAATAAATTTTCCTGGGTATAACCCGTTTTTGGACTGAATTTCCATATCCAAGGAATAGAAAACTCAATAAAAAATTGCATTTGAATAAGTCCAGGAATATTATCCTCCGGAGCCTTTGGTATAATTTCTTTCCATTCATTATAAAGATCTCTAAATATTGGAGGTAATATTTCCTCTGAAGTTCCATAAAATTGCCACCATTTTATTAACCATGGCGGCATAACTTCGGTTATAACCTCTTGGCTAATTTTTATAAACCAAGTATGACTTCTTTTATCATTCTCGTAAAGAAAAGCCTTATCGAAAGCTTGGATATAATCCCAATAATTGTAGTCAATACGAGATCCTTTGCTAATTAAGGATTTCGTGGTAAAAGGGGTGATTCCCCAATCTCCAATGGTAATAACCTCTCTAATAATAATTTTTGAAAAGTTATAAATTTCTGAGTCATTACCCGTAAAATGATTGATTTCACAACCATTCGATGAAAGTATATTTTCATAAAAAGTTCTATTTTTATATGATTCCATCATAAAATTATTTTTCATGAGATATTTCTCACATAAACTCCAGGGCTGATTTTCCCTTTTTTTATCAGACATGTTGAGAATGAGTATAATCCTTTCTTCTTGGTTTTTAACCATTTTTTCTTTTTCGTCCATTGATTCTTTAACTATCTTTCTAAATGAAGGAGAGATTTTATCTTGTTCCTTTTGTTTCCAAAGTTGGAATTCTTCAAAATCTTCTTTCTTAATGATTTCATCATTAATATTTTTAGCTATAAGCTTTCTACTTCCATGCTGGACTAATATATTACATGCCCCAGATTCTGAATTGCCTTCCTTTTTAGGAGAATATTTTCCTCTTCCTTTATTAGAGGAATAAGTACCACGACCACTGCCACGATACATTCCTGAAAAAATTAAGATTTAAACAGATAAATACTCCCTTGTTAAAAAATCTGGGAGATGATTTTCAGTACCTTTTTTATAAAAGATATCAAAATCAAAAGGGGCTAAATGTGCTTGCCATCTGGCAAAGATTTGTTTCGAAACATCATGCTTAAAATCTTTTTGAAACATGAATTTTGCAGAGCTGCAATCAGTTCTGATTATAAATTTTTGATTATATAAATCATTTTGAAATTTTAACACGCATCTAACTATTGCAAGAACCTCCTTTGCAACAGTCGCATAATTAGATTGAGCAGAATTCCATTTTCCGGAATAGAATCTGACCAAATATTCTTTTTTATCCGTGGGATTAACTTGTTTAAGAATTCCTCCATAACCAATGTCTGAAGCATCAGTTTCAACAATTTTATCCCAAAAAGGATTTGCTAGCATAAAACATGGCAAAATATTACTTTGTTTTTAATCTTTCTGACAGCAATAGTATGATCTTTAGACCATGCACCGGGATTCTTTTTTAATCTATCATAAAGAATGGCTGTATCTTTTGCTAGATCAGCATAATAGGGGGAAATATAGTTCAAGCTTCCTAAAAATCTTTGAAGCTGAGTTTTATCCGTAATCTCGTCTGGAAATTTTGACCCAAACTCAATACTCCTATTTATAGGAATGATCTTTCCTTTTTCAATATTATGACCCAGAAACCTAATTTTGGTTTGGAATAAATTCATTTTAGGCTTGGATATAACTAAACCGTTAGAAATCACAATTTTTTTAAAAATGTTAAGGTGTTTAAAATGTTCTTCTATGGTTTTAGAAAATACTAGGATATCATCAATATAGACAATAATAAAATTGCTATAGTCATTAAAAATATCGTTCATAATTTTTTGAAATTCTGAAGGGGCATTTTTTAATCCAAATGGCATAACATGCCATTCATATTGACCAAATGGAACATTAAAAGCAGTTTTATATCTATCTGCTGGGTTAATTTGAATCTGCCAATAACCAGATTTTAAATCAAACTTAGAAAATATGATTGCATCATATAAACGATCCAGTAAATCTTTTTTATTAGGTATAGGATACCTAATCCATTTTAAAACTTTATTTAGGGGTTTATAGTTAATGACTAACCTAGGAACCCCTCTTTCTTTCTCAGCATTTTTATTGACATAAAAAGCTGTACAGGACCATGGAGATTTAGATGGTCCTATAAGTTTTTTCTCTATAAGATAATTTATTTCTTTTTTGCAAAGAGTCAAATATTCAGAATTCATTTGACAAGGTCTTGCTTTTGTAGGAATATTTTCATCCTTAAAGTCTTCTTCATAAAGAAGGTCAACAATATGTTTTTTTCTACTCCAAAAAGCATTTGGGTGGTCATTACAAATATCTAATGAAAATTGGTTTTCAATTTCTGAAATCTTTGTCTTAAGCTTAGGATTACTAAGTTTTTCATTCATCGTTAAAATATTAACTTCGTGCTTTAAAAACCCTAATTGATTTTCTTTTAAAGATATTTGGTTATACATTTCATGTATAGCTTTAACAAAAGGTTTCATTATAAAATTGAAAATTATAGTTTTGTCTTTATAGGTTGCTATTAACCTATTCTTATCAACACTTTGAAAAGGATAAATTTTATTAATAAATGGTGTTCCAAGTATGATTAGAGTTGAAAGTTTATTTTTAACAAGTAAGAAACTCAAGGGGATACAAGTATCATTAACACAAATGTACGCTTTTGGAAGTTTAAACTGGATATCAAGTTTATCTCCACCTGCTTGAGATAAAGTGTGAGTAGTTTTTTCAAAATATCTGGTAGGAATTAATCCTTCCTGTAAAACATTTAAATCAGCTCCAGTATCAATTAAAGCGGTAAATTCTTTAAAATATTGATCATCAATTCTAAGTAAGACTTTTACATACCATTTTTGGCATGTAACAATTTCTAATGTTTGAAGAAGTTTATTAGCCGTATTAGATTCATTAGGTAATTTATCCTCCCTTATATTAATGGGTTGATTATTATCCATGGTTTGACAATTTCTTAGAAAAGAAACGTCATCATTATTATTAATGATGTTATTATTTTTAGAAAGTTCTTCTTGGAAAACAACAAGAGTTTCTAAATTGGAAATTCTTGTGTCATTATGTTTATTTTGAAATTTTAGATCTTTTATCTCAGATTTTAAAATCTCCATTTCTTTTAAAATGTCTTGTAAAGAAGTAGGATTCGAGTGTTTCCTCTTATTTTGGAGAAGTTTATAAACTTCGGACATGGTATAAGGATTCTTATCAGTGACAATATCATCGTTTTTGTATTTATTCGTATTTTTGGAAATACTGGGAATATTTTCAATAACTTTAGACCGTATTTCGGGGTCTTGGATTGTTTTTAACAAATCTATCCATTGATCATTATCAAGTACATTAATATGATTCTCTTGGAATTGAGATATTAAATTATAAAATTCATCCTTATTAGGATTCTTACAAGATTTTCCCATACCACACGGTGTGCATTCTGAACTGGAGGATTCGGGGTAGGTATCTAAATCATTATCAATGATTTTGATATTATCATTACTAGAATTACTTTGACTTCCTTCAGTTTCACTATTAGAATCAATATTGTCTAAAAATAATTTTGACAACTTATCTTTAAGATCGTCATCAATCTCCAAATTATTAATCTGTTTTTGAGTCCAGCAATTATTTGCCATGTGACCCTTTTTATTGCACTTAAAGCATCTTATTTGCTTAGAAGCGGTATAATCTTTTTTGTAATTCTTTTTATACTGTTGCCTTTGAAACTTTCTTTGGGATTTCCCCTCTAGATTTTTTCTAGAATGCTTCCTTTTTTTATATCTATGGTAATTTTCGTTTATGTTATTATTCCTCTTCTTTTTAGGAGAAGAAGTCATATCCATACCAAATTGTTCACAAAATTCACCTAGTTGATGTTTTTCAACTAAATTCTGATTTTTTAATTGTTGGTTCAGTTTAATCTCATTACAAATGTTTAAACCTTCTTGGGTACAAACTTTTATTAGTTGACCATAATTGTAATCATCATAGTGAATAGAGGCTCCATCCTTTCTAAGAGTTTTTCTAACCCTTTCGGCAAATAAATGAGGTAAACCGTCAATAAATTTGGCTTTCCAATGAGGACTATTAGTCTCTGGTAATAGCATAACTCTACTAAGAAATGTGTCTTTATACCACCTAAATTCAGTCAAAGTTTTACATCTTTGGTTTTGTAATAGAGTCCTAGTAGACTCTTGATTATTAGCATATTGACCTGTAAAATGATCAACAATATTTATAACTAAAGTATAAACAGCTTGGTGGGAAGTAACACCATTCTCAATTTTAACAGTATTATATATACCAAGTTTCTCTTCTTCAGATAAGTAATTGTCCCACCAACCTTTTAGTTGGCCAGTAAAACCTGCTACTATCATTTTAGCAACAGTGGTATCATCATTATTAGCATTTTTACAAATAGTAGAATACATAAGCATTCTATGTACATGATTATGAATTTGTTTTTCAGAATAACAATCTATATTCCATTCATAAATATGAGTTCCACTGTAACTGTTATTAATATGATATTCTTGTTCTTCATGAAGAAGATCCATTGGTGAAGGTCTAGTGTTATAATAAAGAGTATTGATTGGTTTATCAAACCATTTATTCTTTTTGATAACATTAATATTGTCACCATTTTCTGGATTTAACTCATCATCCAGTGTCTTAATACTGAGACTAGCAACTTTATCAGCCAAAGTACTGATTAATTTTTCAGTTAATTCTTTTTCTTGATCTGTTTTGAATTTAAAATTCTTAATTTCAGGTGGATCCTGAATATTAGTCTGAATATTCGGAATTATAGAAAATGAAGGTTTAAATTTTTCTATTTTATCCGGAACAAGGCTATTAATTAGATTAATGACTTTGTCAGTTTTTTTGTGTAAATCCGCAATATGGTCCCCAAGAATTTTTAAGTAAAGATTGGCATAATTATTCTGTTGGATCAAACTATTAAGATGATTAGTAGTAATTGTAGCAACATCATTTTCAAATATTTTTGAAAGAGCTATATAGCCGCATCCATCAAGTTTAAAGGATTGTAAAGGGGGGTAAACTCCTTTAAGGTCTTCACCATTTAAAAGTTTGAAATTTCTTTCAAGAACTGATAAATAATTAGATAAATAAGTAGCACAATACCAAGGAACAAAATGTATGATCTCATTTTTTAAAATACAAAAATCATAAAATTCGTCTTGAAGAATTTCTTGTTGGCTACTATTAAAATTATCAAAAAACCAATCTCTAAATTTTTCCCATATAGGAGAATTGAATTCATTACTAATTCTTTTTCTGGTTTCTGAACCAGAAGTAAAGTCTAATAAAGGTGTATTAATCATTAAAATTAAAACTCATTTGAGACATAGTCTCTGACTCCCTTTTGGGTTGTCTTTTTAAAATTTTGTCTGGATGAAGTCGTAAAATGTCTTCATCAGTTTCTATTACTTCATCATCTTTTATTTGAGAAGTTGAGAATCTAGATGGAGTAGGAATATCTAGATCATGGTCTAGAGCCGAAATAAAAGTCCTATTAGACATAGATCTGGTCAGTCTGGAAGTACTACTTCTTGGTCTGAAATGGTTGTCACCAAAATTTAAAGTCACAACTCCTTCCGGAGTTTGTTTAACATCAAATAAGTTTGTTTGCATAATAGGTTGTGGGGGCATTGCCTTTGTAATCGTCCAATTTTCAGGAAAAGATATTTCTTCCCATTTAATAGATTGTCGAGTAGTAATATTAGATCTATTACAATTAGTTTCGATAACAATAGTTTCATTAATATCCTTATCCGTCAATCTGCAGTGCGGATTTAATGTGTATAACGGTTTAAAATAAATTCTATAGCAGATGCATATTAGCTCGGATCCTTTAGCATAATTATAACCATGAGTTTTAACATTTAATGTCAAAGCATCAAGGATATTAGTATCTGTTAAAGATAACTGTAAATTTGGGTAAACATCAAAATAAACTGGACCGTGGGCTAAGCTAGACTTAACTACTCCCATGATTGACTTCCCAAAATCTAAATTTCTACCGTCTCTTAGAGCTGCTATAAAGCTCTCTGGTAATCCTTCAAGAGTTAAAGGTTTGAAAGCCACTTGGACTAACCCTATGTGAATAAATTTATTATCAGATTTTCTATAAGGTTCTAAATCAAAATTATTTAATAATTGGATGTGCATTTCGTCATTATTTAAAGAAATAGATTCTTCAGTGGTTTTTACTACCTGTTTTAAACCTATCCTTTCAAACCATCCTAATTTATAAATGGTCCTAGTATTAACTTTAGGAATAGTCCATTTGTTTAATAGTTCCATATCTTGAGGTAATTCGGTCTCATTAGTGGTACTGTTTTTAACATGTTTATTACTCGAACTGGCATGTTTAACGAATTTACTCATAATTGAGAAAATGTTGAATTATGACTTAACATATCTTAAACTCCCTATTGTCCATGGCTCTGATACCATATGTGGATCTTTATCGACTTAAGAACATAATAAGAAAGGTAGTATTACAAGTGATTGAGATTTCACCACAAAATATGTTAAGTTTGAACTGTGAACAGGCAAATTAAACCAACCGGGGACAGCAAAAGCCGGCGCCTACCAGGCATAAGGCAACGGTGCTTCCCTCAAAGGTCCCTTACGCCAGTTTAAACTTAACACAATATGTACCGATTCTTTTTTCTCATTTCACATTTGCTTGTCCTTTCCAACTTTTTTCACCGTTTCTTGTTTCTACTTCTATTTTTGTTTCAAGAAAAAATTCTCTAAATGTCGGGTCCAATGCATGTGAACTCTAGATATTACGCTTTGCAAGGTATCCAATGCATGTGAAACACAACGAATCTACATAATAACACACAAAAGCGGTAATATATATATATATTGATATTTTAACATATAATATCATTATCACACTAAATACACATGAAAAACGAGATAGTTAGGCATATCGGTGGACGAAATTATGTACTCGTATATAAATAACACTCATCAATAATGTTTATTCTTCCACCCAATTATGATCGCTAACTCGACAACGTGGGGTTCTTATGACTTAGCCACACCATGCATCATGCGTTCACGGTTGTTCCCTTACATTATGGATAACTGTTGAATTATACTCGTATTAATTACATTATGTTGCTCATATGTCTTGAGTGAAGAACACAAAATCAAAAAGAAAAAATATAAGTAAAATTCAGATAATCTATTCCCTTTGTAAGATAAATAAACTTGAAGATTTTAACTTTCATAAAGTAGTTATACATGTTTTCGAATTTCATAGTTGTGTGTTTAGTTAGGGTGCGTTAAGAAAAATGGATTGTATCAGTTGTGCCACATGGCCCACATCATTACCACTCCGAAAAATTGCCGACCAACACAACACAATAAAAAATTTAGTTGAACATATGGATCTCGTCAATGATCACAAAGAAGTTGCTACGCCCCGTCTCCTTCTTTTTCAAGTTGTCAATTACCACCTTACAATCACTCTCCACAACCACCCTTTGGTGCCGTCTCCGGCTAACCTCCTCCAACCCTTCGAGAATGACATCCGCTTCCACGCCACAAACTTGCATCGCGCCTCAAGCCCTCGATCTTCTACCCGTGCTTTCTGCCCACTTAAACTCCCCTCATCGATCTCCTCTGCTACTCGACATACCCGCATCACAATTGATCTTCCACCCTACCCTAGCCTTGCTACGTTTTTCTTTGATATAACGAAGCGCGCACTTAGTCGCAGATGAGAATCAAAGCCTGACCTCTCGACCAGGGTAAGCAAGCTCTAACCACGTGAGCAAAACCTTGTTCTCAACGAAGCCTTATTCTTGCTACGTTTTGATTAATAAAACTTACTTTTCACAAAAAAAAAATTAAAAAAAATTGATATTTCAAATTAACAATGTGAGAGAATACTCAGTAAAATTTTGGCGGTAAAAAAAGGTAACATACCATATTTATACTGCCACCTTCTTCCCGTAATTAATAATTTAATATATCATCATAATTTTCCCGCGCTAATCCTATTGAAGATTCCAAAACAAGGCGCTTCTTTCTTAGACAGAGAAACAAACAAAACAAACTAGAGAGAGATCGAAAGAGAGAGAAAACAATTAATTGGAAAAAATCCCCAATTTCTAGGGTTTTCCTTCAACTCGGATCTCTATCCAAAGGTACGTTTTTTGTCATCAACTTTCAATCTCTTTGCTCTACATGCTACACTAGGGTTTCCAATTCCCCACTTCTACGGTTTCATCAACGTATATCGTATCAGTTTCTGGAGATCGATCCGTTCTTGTTCTTGAAGAGCTAATTGATTAGGTTTTTAGTTTGGATTTGTGTTTGTTTTTGTTCCGAGGTAATGTGTTTTGTTTTACGTTGTTTTTTTGACAGTGGTTTGTGTTGAATTTTTTGTGGGTAGGGTTTTAGGCTAGTGGTAGGTGAACTTTGCTGTGAAAATGGAAGACTCAAAGGATGGAATTTTGACAGCTTCCAATTCTGGTAGTGATATCGGAACCCGTTTCGCTCAACTCTGCAAGGTTTACTTTTCGTTTTTGCCTTGTTTTTTTTCGTTATTCTTGTTTTGTATTCTCTGTTACTCTGGATTCGGCTCGGCTGCATGTATCGGATATGAAAAAGTTTGTATTTTTTTGGACATTAACGGAGTGGCGTATCATGCCGTGTCGTAAGACTGGCAGTCTGACACGTTGGACGCAGTCAAAGCGAAGTGTCGAAGTTGCCTAGTTTGTAATATCAGAAATTTAAGAACTCTTGTTTTTTTTTCCTTCTTTTGATCTCTTTTCCGCAGGATCAATTTGCGTTGGATGAAAGGAGATATTCTGATGCCTTACAGCTCTTTAAAGAGTGCAAAAACATTTTCCTGATCAATACATCACAAGTTGGAAGCAATACGGTATTCGATCATGCATTAAAACTTATGTGGAAACGTTATATTTGAGATTAACAAATTTATCGTATAATTAAATGAGTATTCGGGTTTATCTCACATACAAGACGGGTGATTCCCTTAATTTAATGTTTTTGCAGTGCCTCATATGAGATGCAAGTCATTGTTTTGATTTTGGTATGTGTTTTCCTGCCTGCAGCCTGAAGAATTAGAGAGATATTTGTTTGCGTTTGTTCTCTACACTGTTAAGCGATTGGGTGAGATGAGTCCTGGTGGTGGAACTGAAGCAGCTAGTCAGAGTGGACTTACTTTATGCAAAATACTTAGATCTGTGAAGTTGAAGTAAAGTCACCCGTTGATATTCTGTCTATTATGTCATTGTATGCTGATAGTTATGTTGCAAATTTAAAATATTTTGTACGTTGCAGCTTTGTTGACTTCTTCAAGGAGCTTCCTCAGTTTGTTGTCAGGGTTGGCCCGTCAATAAGTACCATGTATGGTGCAGAATGGGAGAAGAGACTAGAGGTTCGTGTCATTTGCTTTCCCCTAATTTTCTGCCCTGTGAAAAATTTATTGATTCAGCTTCATCTTCACTTTATTTTCTCCTTTCAAACAGGTAAAAGAGTTGCAAACCAACTTCGTGCACTTGAGATGTCTAAGCAAGTAGGTTCTTACTCCTTCCAAAACATGTTTGTTTGAGTCCATACCTTATTTTTTAAAACCTTCCAAGACATATTGCCGTATAGCTTCTATTTCAGTAAATTGCTGTCACTTTATGATGTAATAATAGTTTCCGTTGACCCTTTTGTTCAGCATTTGTGTTTAGCTTTCACTGGAAGTTAATAGGACTCCATTTTAGGGTTTGAAAGAAAGTTGTAGTGCTTTTTGTTTATGTTTTCAGAGAACTCCCTATCCAAACAATTTAAATAATTCAGTTTAATAGTATATCTCATTTAATATTCCTTCATGGTATGTTTTTTGTAATAATTGAACATTGATTGCGAATTGTCGATAAAGGGCCAAGTGTTTTTTTCCTTTCTATAAATTGGACTTATGCTGGATTGACTAATGACTATACCTTTTCAAGTTTACTTATGTTACTTTGACTATTCACTTTGGTGCCATACTTGGTGCCCTTGTCTGAGACTATACCCAAGGATAGAGGTATAAAATCCTTACTCATCACTCTAACATCTACTGTGAGTCTGACAAATACATGACGGAAGGAAGGGGCGGGTATATGAAGCATACAGTATGATTCTGATAATTCTGAAGTTTTTGTATCAAACATTTCTCCATTCTATTTCAGAACCTCAAAATATGCGATATTCTAAGTTATTTTTTCCTGTTTTGTAGCCATTACAACCGTGCATTCCAAGAGTTTTTCAAGACAAATGAATCTGATACTAAGCCAGCTGTCGCAAGCACATCCTTATCGGGTCAAGTGTCTGACTACTCCAGATTTGGATGGCTTCTGTTTCTGGCCCTTCGTGTACATGCTCTCAGCAGTTCCAGAGATTTAGTTACTTGCATTCATGGATTAGTTTCTATATTGGTATGCTGTCCTTGTACATTTTATTTTCGTCCCCTTCTGGACTTGGAAAACGTTTGAAACAACTACTTACAGTATTATTTATGGAAAATATATACTTGTATAAAAATACAATTTCGTAGCATGTGCTTGACAGACCTGGCTTCTATGGCTCATTACTGGTTTCAGATTTCTGATCACATTAATTTGTACTACTTCAATTGAATGATGCATGCTACAGGCTATCTTGATCATTCATATTCCAGCCCGTTTAAGGAACTTCAATCTTCCAGATTCCCCGTTATTCGGTAATTTGTGTGATGCCTTTTTTCTTGTATTTATTTTATTCTAATCCATGATAAATTGTTGTTTTTGTAATTACGCTGGAAGAGGCGGCATATGCAGTTTGATCTGTTAATTACGCTTCAGTATGTTGATGAAGTAAATTTGCTGTTCCAGAGAAAAAAACCGGGAAGGGCGTCAACTTGATCGCATCACTTTGCCAGAAATATGAAACATCGGATGATGAGGTTAAGAGAATGATGGAGAAATCGTATGACCTTATCTCAAATATTTTAAAGAAAAAGCCGAAACAAGCTGATGAATGCAAAAACGAAAACATGGTCAACATAGACCCAGGTAATAGCGTAATAGGAGAATCTTATTAAGATGATTCCCATATGACAAATCTGTTCTGTTATCCTTTATTTTTCAATAACGAGTTTGGCTTCTAATTACTATGTTACTAAGAGCAGATGGTCTGAGATATGTTGAAGATCTTTTGGAAGACTCTTCACTTCCAACTATGATAGGCTTGCTGGAGAGGGATTACGATGCTGCAGACTGGAACCAGGGTGATATTGATGAAAGACTTTTTCTTAATGCGGAAGATAGCTTGTTAGGTTCGGGAAGTCTCTCCGGAGGTGCAGTGTCTCTAAACGGTACTAAGGTAATACATAGATACTTGACACTTGTGCAGTTCTTATTTATCAGTGATAATAATATTATTAATACTCACGTACTTTCCTTACTTTGCCATCTTGATATCTCATACTTCCTTTGGGGCCTTTTCCTTCTTTGTTATGATTTGGTTCAAGGGTGTTTTTCAGTGTTACTGTTTGTTTTACCACTGTCTTACACATTAAAGCTGTCAAATTATCCACTATATACGTCAAGCAAAATACAATATACTTGCTCAATTATTTTGGATTGTTTATACCAATTCTTCTGTTCATGTTCTGCAGAGAAAATTTGACGCAATGGCTTCTCCAACAAAAACAATCACTAGTCCACTTTCCCCAGCTCGATCACCTGCACCACATGCAAATGGGGCAAGTGGCAGTTCTTACTTAAAAGCTTCCACACCAGTTAGCACTGCAATGAACACACTTAAGTGGCTGCGTACTGTAATTTTTCCGCTTCCATCAAGACCATCTGCTCAGTTAGAGAAGTACTTCACGTCATGCGATAGGGATGTAAGTAGTGAGATTGTTCGTAGGGCTCATATTATTTTGGAGGCTATTTTTCCAAATAATGTTCTTGGAGAGAGATGTACGGCTGGGGATTTACCTAATTCTACCTTGGTTGACTCTATATGGGCACAACAAAGACAACAAGAAGCTCTGAAACTATACTACCGGGTCTTGGAAGCAATGTGCACTGCAGAGGCTCAAATATTGAATGTAAATAATTTGACTTCTTTGTTGACCAATGAAAGGTTCCATCGATGTATGCTTGCGTGTTCTGCAGAATTGGTTTTGGCCACACATAAGACAGTGACGATGTTGTTCCCAGCTGTTGTAGAGAAGACTGGCATTACTGCTTTTGATCTTAGCAAGGTGATTGAAAGTTTTATTAGGCATGAGGATTCCTTACCCAGAGAGCTTAGACGGCATTTAAATTCCCTAGAAGAGAGACTTTTGGAGAGCATGGTCTGGGAAAAGGGTTCTTCAATGTACAATTCTTTGACAATTGCAAGACCAACCCTTTCTGCCGAAATAAGTCGTCTTGGATTGATGGCCGAGCCTATGCCATCACTTGATGCAATTGCTGTGCATAGTAATATGTCATGTGGAGGCCTACCTCCTCTACCTTCTTTTCAGAAGTACGATACTGCAGCAGGTAACAAAAACAATTCTCCACCCTCTACTTGAAATCTGTATTAATGTTCTCTCTCATAGAAGACTGTCCAAATTTTTTAACACAACCGACTTTTATTGGAAGACACGAGCTGCAAATGGTTTTATTGTGAGTGTTATTAGTAGTTTACCAATGATATACGATGTGACAGTGTAGTGCACTATGCTCACTTATTTACCTTCAGTTGCTTGCAACAGGGGAATCTAGATGGGATAAAATTGCAGCTTAAAAAATCATTTTGGATATATCCGTATACATATTTCCGTTTATGTATTCAAATTACAGAATGACACTTGTAAAATTCCATAGTGGTACTTGCCGAAAATTCCTTATAAAAACATGCCACTGTCTAAATAATTTTACAGCCAGCCATTGTACCCAACTTGAGCTGACATTGATCACTTGTTGCAGGATTAAAGAGGAGAGTCTGTTCTTGATCATAGTAGATATTCTGAAAATGCTATTGCCATATGGTCACCAGATCCTTAAATTAATGTTATTTCTTTTTCTTTAGGGCAAACTGGGGATATCAGGTCCCCAAAAAGAGCTTCCATGGAGTATCGGAGCATGCTGGTGGAGCGCAACTCCTTTACCTCACCCATGAAGGACCGTTTGATAAGCAACCTTAAGCAAAAATTAACTCCTCCAGCATTGCAATCTGCATTTGCAAGGTGAATTAGATCAAAGTGGATTAGTTTGTATTGAACATTAACACCTTTGTGTATCTGCTTTTGTATTATTTGGCTATATTTTCTGAACATTTTCATCTTCCTTGGATCCTTTTTTGTAGCCCAACTAGGCCAAATCCAGGGGGTGGAGGCGAAACATGTGCTGAGACTGGGATCAATATATTCTTTTGTAAGGTACGCCTACTGTTTGGTACAGAAAATAATTAAAATAAGCTGTTTTAATGTTTGGGATGGAAGGATTCTGATGAAGTTACCTGAATGGTCTTTAGGTCCAAATCTGGCATCACTTTTGCTTAAATCCGAAGTTTTCTAAGTATATGAGGTGCATTATTTAGGTCGTTTATTCTTTAGAAGGTATACTTTATTGTTTGCATGATGGCTAGGTATTGGGCATGGACACCTATTATTGTTAGTCTGCTAAGGTTTCAGATTGTGGCTTGTAGTTGCTGCTAAATGGTTCCTGGAATTTTTATTATTCATCACTCCGTTACCGTATTCTCCCAGATTTTTGCCTCATTTGTTTTCCATTGGCTAGTTAGACCTTTTTTGTATGTTTAGTTTCTCTATTTGATTTAGTTATTGTATATAGATTGTGAAGTTGGCTGCTGTGAGGATCAATAACATGGTTGAGAGGTTGCGTGATAAGCTTAAAACACTTGAGAAGCCTGGTGGTCCTGATTTGGCTCAGCTGTTCAGAGAGAGTGTATATTCTCTTTTTCAAAAGATTTTGAATCAGCGAACTTCACTTTTTTTCAGTCGGCACATTGACCAAATCATCCTCTGTTCTTTCTATGGGGTTGCAAAGGTTAGTTTGTGAAAATGGACTGCTGCCTCAGTGTCATTTATTTCTGTATGTTTGCTTTTTGGTTAGTTTTGGATTCAATTAATACAACTGGGGAAAGGGTATATTGTGTTTAATTTATACTCCGTAGCTATGTTAAAATGTAACAATGTCGGGTCCAAGCCAGAAAATAAATGAAGGCAAAATAGTCTTTTAGTAAAAAAAACTTATCTAAATGAGGACCTAAAAAAATGGCTGAGAACAACCAAAATGGATACTTTATGAAAAAGGCGGTGGAGGGGGTAGATCCAGTGTCTTACTAGATTGCTTGTTCTTATGCTCTCACCATTGATGTTACTTGTATATATCATACAGATTTCTCGTGTACCATTGTCCTTCAACAAAGATATTATTTTCTACTACCGGAAGCAACCTCAATGTAAACTGCCAGTTTTTCGCAGTGTATATGTTGACTGGTCATCAGCACATCAGAATGGAGTAAGAAACCTATGAATCTGATCACTTTGCTCCCAAGCCATCTCCCTTCACTATAAATGCCTAATCATTTTATGTTTATGACGACAGAAGCAAGGGCAGGATCATGTTGACATCATAACGTTTTACAATGAGATATTTATTCCTTCTGTAAAGCCTCTTCTTGTGGAGTTGGGTGCTCTGGGGACGGGTATGAAGCCCGAGGGGGATCCTGGCAGAAGCAATGACAGAGAAGGTACTTTGCCTCAAGTTGTAACTAAATAATCTCATGTGAGTTGTCTCAAATTTTTAAAAATTGAGAGGCATAAATCTTTGTGTTGTTAATTGGCAATTAATGGATAAATGGAACAGACATAACAAAACTACTATATGAGACCATCTCGTTTAAGAATTTGCGCAAACAATGTTTAACTCTGCAATCTTACAGTTTCTTTCTTAAGCAGAAAGAAAATTTCATCCGAGTTTCTAACTGTGCGATTTACTGGCAAATTAGATCAGTGCCCTGCATCACCTAAAGTGTCTGCTTTTCCAAGTCTTCCGGACATGTCCCCCAAGAAAGTCTCAACAGTCCACAATGTCTATGTATCTCCTCTTCGATCTTCAAAGGTACCACCTTGTGATTTCTCATATGATGCTATTTTGAGCTAGATTTTGTAATCTGCTATTGTTTCTGTCTACTAATGATGAAAAGGAGTGGCAAAAGAAGAAATATAATTGGTGTTGTCGATAAGATTAAAAGCAACTTTCTTGTACGAGTATATAACAATCAAATGATATCTGTGATTCGAAGATGATTTTATATCAATGTCAGTATTCAGTATATTCATCATGCATGCATAGCGGAGTAGCTGACATTTTATTTGCATATTTTTTAGATGGACGCCCTGATTTCACACAGCTCAAAAAGTTACTATGCTTGTGTAGGGGAAAGCACTCATGCTTATCAAAGCCCCTCGAAAGATCTAACAGCCATCAATGACCGTTTGAATAGGTATGCATCTTAACTCACAAAAGCTTATCGCCCTTCTGTGTTATTCAGGCTTTCTAATATTTCGATGCCAGTTCAAACACGAGACGATTAGAGATGAATGTGACATTTCAACTCCATATTTGAACTTTTCACGAACATAAGCTATTCCGGGTCCTACGCTACATATTTTGATATTTATGCTGATAGCACTTACGTGAGTTCTTTTTGCGTTTATCCAACTGATGGGAATTTCACGTCTCTTATTATCCTCAGTACACCACGGAGGATCAGGGGACCTCTGAATCTTGACGCAGATGCAGGCCTGGTAAGTGACTCCCTTGTGGCCAACAGCCTCCATCTTCGCAACGGCAGCTGTGACCCATCGCCTTCCCACCCTGTGAAGAGGGAACAACTTGACTGTTAGCCCTTCCTCCTTCTGTAGTGTACTGTAAATCATTCGTATAAATTATAGGTTTGAACTTGTCGACATCTTTCTTTCTTTCTTTTATCTGTTGATGTAATTTATTGGATGCCTCCTCTCTAACAAAGGAAGTGAGAGTGCAGCATTGTTTTAGTATATAGCTGCCATCACCCACCTAGCTAGATGCTGCACCTGCACCTGCACCTGCATTGCTGCTTTCTTTCTGTATGGCTTTAGTCGTGGTCGTGGTCGATAAGTGTTTTTATTTGTTCTTCTGGAGTGCTTTAATAATTCAGTCGATTTTATTTAACTTTTCTTTCTGCATTGCGGCACTATGTGGGCTTAAACCAAACTGCAAGCCCGGACACAAGTCGGGTCGAGTGTGAAAATTTGGCCATTTACAAGCGGGTCTGGGCTTGGTTTGTGTATGTTAAAAAATATTGTGTTCAAGCCGATTCTTTTACGTACTCCGTATCAAATAAGTACAAATGGGTCGTTCTACCCTTTGAACACTTCCGACTTAATTGAAGTGAAATGGAGTGAACTTGTTAACTAAATTGAAGTGAAGGGAGCCAAAGATAAGAACAATGGCTTCGTAAGTTTGTAAATTTTGAAAATGTTGTGTTCAAGACTAGACCCAGGCTAAGTCAAGTGTAAAAATTTGGCCATTTACAGGTGGGTAAGTGGGTTTTGGTCTAGTTTGTTGGTCGAGTCTTTGAATATTTTTGAAAATATTGTCTTCAAGTTCGTTTCTTTTACATATCGGACAAGTTCAATGGGTCGTCCTATCCTTGAACATTATTTCTAGCTTAATTAAACTGTGGTGAAATGAACTTAAATGTGAACTAAAATGAAGTGAAAGGATTGAAAATAATTGGGAAAGAACAATTGGGTTAATAAAGAGTGAATTAATGATGATAGACTGATAGTAGCATAACATATAGAGTGTGGACCTATATTCCTAGACTTCATATAGACATATAGGAGCAGCACACACAGTAAGAAACTGAAGTTGATCAAATAATCATTAAGTCTCCTTTTAACGGGTATATCCGTCACAAATTTATAACGAGTCAAATATAATCACATAGGTGAGAAAAGATAACCCATGTGTTATCCATAAAACATCATGTTTTTTGTCTTATTTCTTCTATATGATCCGTCACAATCTTATGACAAATATGACCGTCGCAAATAAGAATTTGTGGCGAAGGAGTGGGGGGTTAGTTATGGAGGAAAAGGAGTGTTAGTTGGGTATGGGAACAGCAACTATAAAAGCTGTGTACTAAAAGGAACAATTATTATTATAGGTATAAAAATGACAGGACTAGGACTCCACTCTCCTCAATCATTCATGGCTTTTTGCTTCTCTTTATAAATCCAAAGGATACTTTGTCATTGATGTCTATGGTCACCTAAGATCGGTATTGATTCTGACTACTCTCCTTTGAAGGCCCAATTCAAGATACTTTGTCACTCATGTCACTTCTTCTTGTGGTCCTTCAAAGTCTCCGTAAATTCTGGTTGTAACGAGCATATCCGTTATAAATGTATGATAAGTGAAATATTACCCACTTGGGTAGATAAAGACAAGAAATTTGGCACTCCCTGAAGTTGTCTTATGCAACCAAGTGAGATTATTTGACCCGTCACAAGGAAAACTTACTCTTATTAACTTTTTCTGTTCACCCCTTTTGCTTCCTAAATTTTCATCTCCTTCGGAATATAACTTAAATGGAAAACTATCTATTAAACTCGAAACAAGTTCGGTTTGTGTCTTTTGTATTGACATAAATTATACTCATAACCTTTGGGTTCTGGTGGAACCAGATCAAATCCGGATAATATAAAATGTGTCGGATAAACATTTTTGTCTAAGAGCATCCATAAGCTAAACCTTTTCCATCCACTCTTATGTTGTGTGTAATGGAATTGTTAAGTACAGCTCAAAACATGAAAAAAGGTAAAGAAAATCCAACCTATGAGATTTAATTTGCAGCAAACTAAAGGCTGGCAGCAGATAAAGAACAAACAGTTTCGACAGCATTCGAAAAAACTCGAACATGCATCTTCAAGCTCATAACCTCTAAATACTGAATTAAGCTCCATGTGTATATTTATGCACAAAGTAGGCTACAATAACAATAACACAATGAAAGGAAGAAAAAAAAAACATACAAATCACAAACCAGAAGCTCAGCCAGCACTATAATGAATAATTAGAAGGATTTAGAGATCATATACAGCAGCAACACTCACAAAATGTAGCCTTTGAACTGTCAACGTGGAGCGAAATCAGTATTCAGGGACAGGGCGTATATCTTCTTTTTCGTAGTACCTATCTGACATTCAGGAGCTCCAAGATAACCTTAATCGGTGTTCCTTCCCTTTGTCTTGAAGAACCTCGTAAAACCACGTGAATGCTTTGCTGGCGTGGTAGCAGAAGCAGCAGTAGTGGCAGAAGATCCTGATTTTGTAGGTCGGTGTCTTGGATTCTTTGGAGAAATGGGTGATCTAGGGATGTTTCCTCCAGCGCTTGATGGACTAAACGGCTCGTTATAGAGATTCAAAGGGGAATCAGAATCTGACTTTCGGTAATTAGGGGAAGTCTCGACTTGATCCATATCTTGCAGGTCCATACCACTGATGGTTGGCTCATCTTCGTTAAGACCTTCCCTGTTTGGACTATTTTCATTCTCTCCGTTGGGCAAATCCATGAATTCTGATTGAGGCCGCATGGATTTTAACTGCTTTCCAAGAAGAAAAATGGTTTCTTGGCATGCTGCTAGTTTCTCAGATGCAGCTTCCAGCTCCTTTTCCTGTACATTATTTAAGACAAACAGAAGTTCGAGAAATCAGGCACAATTTGTGATACCAAGATAGCATCAGAAATGCGACAGGGCACTGTACTATGTGATGACTAATGAGGCGTGAAGCACATATATGCATGTTATAAAAATTTGAAACGAAGGGAAATAACATCCATCACCGTACCTGTTTGGCTTTAGTGTCTCCCTCAGTAGCTACAGATGAACACACAGAACATTCTTCATTCCTTCAGAAAAAACGACCAAATAGGTAAATTAGTTTTGCAGGGTAACTTTTACGTACAGTACGACTAAATCAATGTGAATAATAACGATAATTTGAGGATTATTTCAAGTTTGAGCTAACCTTTGCGATTGTTCTTCAAGGTCTTTGCATCTGGCCAAAGCATCTTGACCATTCTTTCTTTCAGTTTCAAGCTCACTGTTCAACGACTCAACTTTTTCCTGCAGGACTTGAACTTCAACCTCCAATTCTTTGGTTCGCTTCTCAAGAGTTTTGTAAGACTCAGCCATACATTTCAGCTGGGTCTCAGCCAAGCTGTTTGTATTCTGGGAGGACGTCAAGTCTGATTTAACTTCCGATAGCTGTTGTTCCATTTCCTTTAACTCAGATCTAGCCAATTCCAAATCTTGAGAGCATTTAAAAAACTCACTTTCTAGGTTATTTTTCTCGGCTTTCAGCTGTTCAATTTCCTCCACTGAGCATTTACACGACCCTGGCTCAAACCCGGATAAAATATTTGCTTCCGGAGGAACCTCAGGATTTGAGGAAGAATCAGAAATGTGACCACAACCATTACAGTAACTCTCTCCTTGGGGTGACTTGTTTTCGGGCAAAGCAATTTTGTCGATGCATGCCGGGCTATTTACTTCTGCTTCGTTAACCTTGGTGCCAAAGAAATCGATTCTAAGCTCCCTGGCTTTAGTCATGACATGAGATAGCCCCAAAACAAAGTCATCCAGGGAGATCTCATTGGAGAGTGCCCTGTTGAATGTAGCAGAGAACTCCTCAATCTTGTGGTTTAGTCCATCACAATCATTAGGCGAAATATGTACTTCCCTAACTTGCTTTACCAGAAACACAATGAAACCGTGAATCTGAGATATGGCTTCCGCTAGTTCTGGACTCATTTTTTGATCCTTTCTATTTACTCCATCTGTTTTAGACACGCGAATTTCCTTTTCTTCCCCCAGTACTTCTCCATGATGAGCTGTGCCATTCGAGCAGTGTTTCTCCTCAAAGACGCAGCTTATAGACTGTGGGTGTAGATTATCTTCTACCTCCTGGACAACATGCTTAATATCTTCCAGAATTTTCATCACATCAGATTCGTTTGAGATGGATTCGAATATACGCGATATTCTTGACTGCAATTTCATCAATTGCGATGATTCAGAGTCAAGCTTAGCATTTACAGGGGTCATACTTGTGTTGTTAACATCATCAGCCACAACCCGACTCACCGCCATGCTTTGACAGGGTGGTGAGGCGTCGGCAGCAGAAAAGGAACCATTACGAGCCAGTTTCTCCATCTCCTCAAAGTCATCCATTAGCTCCAAATGACTTCCATTTTCAGAGTGCATCGATTTAGCCCATGACTCCGCGCAACTTACTGTATCATCATTTCCATCTTCAGATAACGATGTCATGCTTGGAGCATGGCTGGCATGTTGACTAAAAGATTTTTCAGGAGAACCCTTTTGAAGACCTAATCCTTGTACTTGTGCTTCAAGACTTTGAAGCTTGCTTGCAGTTTTAGCGCAGATACTTCTAGAAGTCTGCAACTCACTATTACGCTTTGCCAATGCTTCTTTCAGCATCTTTGTTTCTTCCTCCATGGCAAAAAGCCGTTCGGTGAGATATTCACTCTCCCTTTGGAATTTATGAGCGCCATCAGGGGAAAGTTCAGGGTTTGAGGTTGCATATTGAGGGCTCGGAGGCCTCATAGGAGACCTTCTATGGCGAGTGTCCCCATAATCTCTACCCAAGCTGTCCACTTCTAGCTTCATTTGAGCCAAAGCAGCGGGACCTGGTAGCTTCTTTCGGACTAGGCTACGCAACCTTTGACACTCAGCTTCTAACTTGGCAATTTTTTTGACGCCTTCTATTTGTTGCCTGTTAGCCACCTCGGCAGTCTTGACGCACATATTCTTTTCCTCATTTCGGATTTCCATCTCCTTTGATACAATATGAAGTTCATATTTCAACGAATTTATCTCTCTCTCACAGGATTCAACATTGCTTTTTAAGAGTTCAATCTCAGCTTCAGCCCGTGACTTTTCTTCGCTGACTTTTATAAGCATGTTAGAACGCTCCTGCAGTGACCTGGAAAGAGCGACACTCTCAGCCTCAGCCCTCATGAGATCTTGATCCAAGCAACCAATTTTATTCTCCAACTCGTGTTTCATTCTATCATACTGTTTGTTCTTGGTAAGCGCGACATCTTGGAGCTTCTGTTCATTCTCTTCCTTGAGATTTCGTATCTGTCGCATGCATTCTTTCAAGGCGCCATCCAAGTGTGCTGCCTTATCCTCTACTGTTAGCTTAGCAAGAGTCACCGACTCTAGATGGTTTTTCAAAGTTAAAGCTTCCTCTTCCGCCTTTTCCCAACCTGCAGGAGACAAAAGGTTGATTAGGACAATGACTCTTACTAAACTCGGCAAACAGGCCACTCCCAACAATTGCCTAACCTGAAACGGCTTCCTCTGCAACTTTTGCATGCTGTTTAACAAGTTCTTCCTTAGTAGTAATCTCTGAATTTGCAGATGACAGCTTTTCACTTAGTTCAGTGACTTCTTCTTCCAATGTCTGGACCTGGTCTTCATATGCTTTCGCCTGATCTTCATATGCTTTCGCTTGTTCCTCGTATGTCTTCACTTGACTTTCCAATCCACTCAAATGAGTGTAAGATTCCACAGAAATTTGAACATAGTTCGCTTTTTTGTTGGTATCCTGAGGCAGTAATGACAGCTACATAAATAATACAGCGTAAATACATATATCTCGTACTATCAACTATGAAGTACTCGAGACTCACGACCCCTGCTAGAGATTTTACATCGGAGACAGGGAGGATATAAAACAGGAAGCAGAAATTTATATTTATCGGAGAAAATATGCAGAGAATCATGAAACTGGCTCATACATAAGTTAAAATATGAACTCGAGAAAGGCCACATCCCACATGACAGGAGAAGTGTTGAAGAAACAACAAACCTTGTCAGCTTGAGATCCAGCAGAAGGCAAAGAGGCGGCACCACCGACAGAATCGAGTGTAGCAATAGCCTTCTCGGCACCTGACTTCTCAGACGACTTTTTCTTCCAAGGCCAACTTTTACGGTCCATCTTCGACTGCATTTTATCATCACACAACATAAGAGTGGATGAAACCGACTTAAACATCACTATAGCCTTTTACAACAACAACAACAACAACAACTAATCTTGTAAAGTAGCACTAGTGCACTATACTGACTGAAGATGATGATTAAAGTAGCAAGGGAGAGTATGTCTTAAGTAACAGCTGAAGGGTAAAGAACACTCTCCATCCCTTATTACTTTTGGAACTGAAAATAATCAATTCATAAGTATTTCAATCAACATGATGCATCTATAAGATACACGGGTAAAGCGTCGTAAAGTCCCCTTAAATTCCTTGCTTACTATACACAAAAAGCATCTGATCATAATTCATCATAAACCAACTTTAAAAATGACACCCAAACTCAGGCTAAACTGCATAAAAAAAAAAAAAAAAAAAAAAAAAAGTGGAAATGAAGGAAGGTATCTACCCTTTTAACAAGTGAGCATGTTACATCAACTGAGTTACTCATCTTACCCTTCACAAACCTCTCATACTACTACTACAGCAACTACACAACCTTACTCCTCCCAAAAAGATTTGGGATCGACTAACATGAATCAATATCTGAAATCGTCAAGTCGTCTCCAATAAAACAAACATCTTCGTAATCCTTCTGAAACCTATTTGGGATCGACTAACATGAATCAGTATCTGAAATCGTGACGTGTCGTATGTGTAGAGAAACCTTTGATATAAAAAGGAAAGAGAGAAAGTAGTTTGGTAGTGAGTAGTGAGTAGTGAGTTTGATGATTTATGAACTTAGCTACTATAGTCAATATATCTGGGCTCTATTTCCCCTGTTTTCTTGCATCTATTTCAGTACACCAAAACAAAACAAAAAAAACTCAACTACCCAAAAAAAAACTACTACTGTATTTACTCACTCACTCCACAAGCAAACACAAACAAACACTCTCTAAATACCAACATTTAATGCAGATGCTCACCCAAAAAATATGGCATAGAATAACACATCCCCCTTCCTCATTTCCCAAGTGTTAAATATGCCAACTAAAAACAAACTCCCACCCTCCCTCCCACACTTTATGTTCCACAGCTCATATTCCAATACTCCACTTCATTAGTAGGAGTAGTCATTACCAATGTTTTTTCAATTATAAACGCGTATTCCTAGACCGTCTCATATGAGTTTCTCATCGTAATTCACAAAACCAACACATACCCACCAATTGATTCAAAGAAATTAACTCGGTCAAATGCATTAAATTAAGAATTATATAAAGAAGATGGGTAAACGATTTTTCTAACGTGTGACTCGTTATTATAATGTGCCACGATATTGATATCGAGTATTGGAAGGACAGAGTAAAACCCAACTCATTCTCTCCCTCCCCCCTGCTTTTTCGCATTCAAACAATGTAAATGCACACTCATTGTCATTCATACACCAAACACATGTTTCACTTTTTACGCTCCCCATTTTTATTTTATTTTATTATATTTCGTCTCACAAATAAATAAATAAAAATGAATAAAAAAATTAATAGAGAAAAAGAACAAATCTGAGTAAATGCTACACTGTAGTTCATTGGAATTTACTCCCTCATTGATATGACAACATTTGCAGAAAATCTCACGAGAATTGAAGATCTAATAAAAAATGTGAAAGGACTCATATAGCAGGTTTTTTTTACCTCGAAAAATCCAACACATCCATCCACTCAATCTCATTCATCAAAATTCAAATACTCACTAGATAGACTTCAGATAAACCGATTATTGAAAAACCATCTCTCTTTAGAAATACCCGAAAAGGGAAAAAGAAAATAATATTCCTAATTTATGTAAAACCCAATTATCTTTAGAGGGTTAAGTTCGTTTCATAGGATCATGGTAAGTAAATACTCAAAAATTCTACCAAAAAAAAAGGGGAAATCAAGTGGTAATTTTGGTTTAGTGAGTAAATTAAACTAAAAGGGTAGATCAAAAATGGATAATCGAAATATAAAATTAAAAATGCAGAAAGGTGATTGAATCTGAAAAGTAGAATGAAACTCACCTGCAGGTATAAAATCAACTAAAAAGGAGGTTGAGTTTTGAGAGAATTGAGGGTAATGAAGAAGAAGAAGAAGAAGAAGATAGATAAGGGTGGGTGATGAAAATTATGGAGTTTATATGAATGTGAATTGGATTGAGGAGGTTATTTGTTAGTATTTGTTGTTTTGTTGATTACTAGAAGGTAAAAATGAAGAAGATGAAGATGAAGATGATGAAGAAGAGATCTAGAAAAATGGAAGAATAATGATGTGAAGTGAAGTTTATTAGAATGGAAGGGAATGGAGAAGAGTGGTTTAGAGAGAGAGAGAAAGTAAGTAATGAGTGAGTGAGTAAGAAATGGGGGGTGAAGATTGAAGATGATACTCCTGTGACAAAATAAAATAAATAAACAAAGTTGGAGTAGAATGTTGTGTGAAAAATATGCTCCTTGCTTGGGGTTGGACTTGGGTGGCAATTACAATATCCGTCATAATTGTGTAATGGATCGATCAAATAATATTTAGATAAATTTATGTACTTTTTCATAGATTTATACCTCCTTCGTTCTAATAAATTTTTTGAATACTATTCATAAGTGGATGAAATTGTCGATATAACTTGTTTAAATTATATAATCGAATGCATTATAAATATTGATTTTTGATAATTTTTAGAAATATGTACTTAAAAATATGAACAAAAGAAAACGTGTTTTGATAGGTGTGAAAAAATAAATGTAAAGAAGCAAATGAAACGGGGGAAGTATTTTCTAATTAAGTGGTACTATTTGACCTGTCACCAAGAGGGAGACTTACTCGGGGTTGGGATTAACTTGTTTTGTTGGACTCCTAATGTAAAATTGTGTTTACTCTTAACTTTTTCTTTTTTAATACGAGTATGTTTCCAAATATGTATATTTTGAGAAGAGGATTATGTCTTGGTAAACCGTATATTGAATGAAATTTAATAATTTTGGTCAAATGAATTAGTCTACTACGAAGTACTCCACTATTTAATATGTTCGTTAAATGACATATTTTTATTATAGTATATTGAAAGAGTATATTCAGTTTGGTAAGTAGTGAAAACATTTCTTCAGTATCCTTTTTTTTTTGTGAATATTTCTTCAATGTCCTATTTGCACACACTGTCATTATACTCTCACTATTTATTTACTTTTATATTTTTAAAAAAATCAAATTCCATTTACAAGGGAAGATATAAAAAATTGAAAGTATTAAAATATGATAATTATAATTTGCTAACATTATCCATTTTTTTCACAAATTTATTTCAAGACCATGATTTTTTTTTTTTTTAACTCTAAATTTTAAAAGATCGTTTTATACTCATCTAAAATCCCTTGAATTGCAAATTGCAATGGATCAAAAGTACAAATCTCCTAAGTGGTAAAAAATTACCAAAAAGATAATTTAAAACGGATGATCCATTTTATAATAAGTGTAAAATTTTGTTTAGATGGGAGGACATATGAAGTTAGAATGGATAATTTTTAAGTTGGAGTTCACAAATAAATCGCAATTTTCAAAGATCAAACATAAATTGTAGAAAGTTTTAACGGAAGTTCCTCGCATACAATCCAAAACTTACATTTATGGTAAACAAATTATTAAATCCAAACTTTACACTTTTTTTGGTAAAAGATTTTACCATATAATATCATATTTGTCGTCTATTTACACAAAATGTCATTGTTTTTTACCCATTTTAATTTAGTGGTGCAAATCCTTCGTTTCACTTTCATTTTTCATCTCGTGTCCCATTATTTTCTCCTTATGACACGTAATTACTCTCAAACGGAGTATAATGTAATCATTATTTTTATCAATTTAGATGTGTCGCATTTTAAAGGTTATGAGACACGGGATATGACATAAAAGTGGAACATAGGATGTCAACTAAATTTGGAGGATTCATTACTCCATAAGACCTTACTCCCACCCTATGGATAAAATCTCCCTCGCGTAAAAAGTTACTCCATAATAGATAAGTATTGAATGAGATGTATGAAGTACTCCGTATTATTTATCAGTAATACCTTATTTTGTTGTCACTTTCTTAAAATTTGCGAAAAAAATAGGTTTTAATTGGAAGAGGAAGTATCGTTAGAGTAGAAAATATAAAGAGCTAATGTATTGCTAATATTGCCATCTAAAATTACTACGGAGTATGGAGTATGATTTGATCTACTCCGTATTAAACAATATCTAGTAGAAGGAAAGAAATTAAAATGAAATGAATAAGGAAATTGGTGTAGCTGTAGTATACTAGTATCACTGTATCATGTACCCCTAGATCATCAGTGCGGATCCCCTAATTAATTATTTATTATTAGAAAGATAATTTTGATTTCAATAACATTCTTTTTTGACAAAAGAAGGGGGAAACATATTGTAACTATATTACTCGAAGGAGTATGCACTTGACAAGATTTGAATTCAGGTCACGATTATATCCTAACTCGATAAAAATGAGTGTAAAATAAATCAAGTTGATAATGTTAATATAAGAATGGGAGAGAGTTGAGTAATTAAAGAGGGTGATAGTGAATTAAGAGTAAAGAGTGAAGGGGGAGTTGGAGTAAAACCACAATTATCTCTTAAGTGGTGGTTGGATGGATAATATTCACATAAACAAATAACAAATAACAAATAACAAATGGGGGGTTTAAGGAAAAAGAATCCCATTCCCATTCCCATTCGCAGGAGGGGGAGGGGGAGGGGGAAGCAACAAACAGCAGCAAGCTGAGCTGTAACTCCCTGTAACCAATGTTTTCTGGCGACTTTCATTTGGACCACATTGCCCTCACTCACTCCAGCTCATTTTCTTTATCCCATTCCCCCCCACCCTTTCTCTTCTATCTTTTTTTTATTCTTCTTCGTTATATACCCCGTATTATTATTACGATATCTAACTAAGTTCAGAAATACTATTCCGTATAAAGAAAGTATAATAAATTCTCCAATTCAATTCATTCTTTTCATTTGAATTTTTTCCATCTATGAAAGGACACTTTGACTTTTCTTTTCCATTTGTATATTACTCGTACTCTCTCTATTCAATCAATTTATATACATTTACTTTATGCATGTATATTGATGATAATATTCTTTTGTGTATATATCTTTAGTTACGTATTACTCCGTACTAAAAATTAGAGTACTATATTTTGATATTCATAATGTATTCGATTAGACGATTTAAACAAGATCTCTCATGAATATCTATCTTATACTGTACGGAGTATAATAAAAGTTATATTGAAATTCTCCTCACCTATGAATAGTGTCAAAAAAATCAAATGTATACGAATTGATGGAATGACGAAGGGAGTATATTTTTTGTCGTAAATATTACTCCGTATTTTGTCAAACCACACTTTATACAACTCCCTCCGTTTTTTAATATTTGCGTTTTAATATAATTCTTCTTACATATATTGAGAAAATCAGACAAACACTTAAAACGGAGGTGTATAAAGTATTTTGAGTTATATTTAAAGTATTTTCATTTGATTATTTATTGTTTAGGTCAAAATTTTGTAAGTTTAACTGATCAAATAGTGGATGAAAAGATTAAACTTGACCGTTGCGGTGCATTGCTAGCTAAAGTGTCAGAAAGTTGTGCTTGAGCTTGATGAATTGAGGAGACTTATTGGCACTCGAGAGCACACTCTTCTGTGCTCCGGGACGGGGATAAGAATACAAAGGACATTGAGACGGATGATGCATGGGATGAGTTATTGGCCGGCCAGTGAATCAGGGATTCGACATGGAATGGTATATATGTTCGCCATTATGCATCTAACCGGGTACATATATATTCTGACGTCATCATGCAGTTGTTACTTAGTACGAATGTTGAATTTCAAGATTTATTTGTTGTTTACAGACTCTTAGGTTTTTTTTTTTGTAGGGTTAGCTAGGATGGTATGAATAACGTTGAATGTTAAGACTTAAGTTTTATACTAAAAACTGAAAGTTTGTATAAATATTTTTTTTGTAAAACTCTCATTTGTACCAACCAGTCTGAACTCCGAACTCAGTTCAACTCCTTCCAATTGGCGGTCCAACCACCTTAGGAAACCAAATCCTTGTAGCGTAATCTTACACTAGAAATGATATTAGATTGATCGACTGATTTGTCGGTGTCATCTTCATGATCATCATATAAAGACACATATAATTGCATATCAAACATATAAAACATGGAGTTGTATTGCTCTTCTAATATGGAAAAATGTCATTTTACGCATATAAAAAGAGAGATCAACTATATTCACCTAAATAAACACATTACCAACTAAACCACAAGATTTCATTTTCTCATTTAAGTCGATAAATAGTCACCCTCATATAGTCATACATCATATATGTACGTGTTTGGGAGAGAGAAGTTAGTGTTGTTATTTTTTATTTAATTTCTTTGATGACAAGAAATCCAGAATCACTATCTTTGGTGCGCTCTGGGTAAACCTTCGGATATACGCAATAGCCTACAAACCACGCACATCATGTAAGTCACCCTTACAGCGACAGACTCGAAATCTATAAGTTATAACCTCAAGTCATACTACTCCCACAAGATCACTCTTACCGTCTTGCAGGGGCCCTAGTGTTGTTATAGACGCAACGAACGAACACCCTCACTTTTTTTTCCTTATTATACAGCTGCTAATAACACACGGTATATATGAAGGCATATTTGGGCCATACTACATGCATATTAACTAATAATGTCAAAATTCATCATGCTCATAACAAAGTCTTCCATTTGTCAACGTATTTCATCAATAGGATACTAAACTATTTATTATTGAATTCAATTCAATTGAATTGATATCATTACTGATTTTGTTTGCAGTAAAGGAATGTACGTACGTACATCCACGATATGATGTGCTTCACCACGTGAGCCACCAGCCCACCACCTAGCACTCCTACACATCCAAATCTAAATCCGACCCATTTATATAGATTAAGGTAACGGGTCCAAAATTCCGTTAAGATCCGTTGAATTTTATCCTAATACCCACATATCGGATGTGGGTTCCAATTTTTTTAGATCTTACGGGTATTGATTGGACATGGATCTAATAGGGTAGTAGGGCTTCGTTCGAGCTAGCATGACCCACTTGAATAAATGATTTACTCATATCAAGTTCACGTTTAAGAATCTCAGCCCTAAGTCCCTAACCGAACCAAAGTAATAATCTGTCATGTCAATCCCAACCAAAATCTTAAGTTAATGGTTGAAACCGATTTATATTCTATTACATCCCCTCACTCGAATGTTCATCGGGCTTGAAAAATGGTTAGTGTACACATGCCATGTATCATGGACTGAGATTCTACTTGAGAGTTCGAGATATTGGGGGTTGCTAGGATTCGAACTCTTGACCTTTGACTCCGATACCATGTTATGGAACCAATTCAATTCACAACTTCGTTGTTTGATCGTGTCGTATTTTCGGGCCGGTCAATGATTGTCATCTCTATAAAAACATATTATCTTCGTTCTTTTCAAATTGTCATTCTCAATTTTGACATTCACTATTCTCTTCTCACAATTTTTAACTAAATATAATAAAATCTACTCGGTATATATACTCGTATTGAATAATTTAAAAACTATGTTCCAATATGAAATGAACGAATAGTTGTTAATAAGAAAAATGTAGGTAAGATGGTGTACATCAAATGAACGAAGCAGTCATTGTGTATAGTCACTTACGAAGTAATTAAGTAATCTATATCCTAATAACGACATTTAAATTAACAAGCTAGCTAGGTCTATATATCTTCTACTACTAGCAATATTTATTTTGCAAATTGTAAATGTAAATTAATATTCATTCCTTAATAAATGGATTAATATGTTGTTATCCAAGTCGGTTGAGCTATAAGTTATAACTATAAAAATCAACATAATGCAAACACAATAAGAATAATGAATGAATGGAAGGATAGTCCGTAGAAGCAACATAAGAATTGTCATGAGAGTAGAGTACAGTGTCCCCATCTCCTTCAATGAGACAAATCTCTCATTAGACATGCAAATTTTTTTGTCAGTCACTTCTGTTTCTTATGGACCCAACGAAAGGGATTAAGTTTACATACATAATGCCTAAATTATTAAGACCCTCTCGAGCAAGATACAGCGAGAGGTCATGAACTAATTAACTTGACTCTTGTTCGGGATTGATCCCAGACTTTGAGTATATGTTCACCTTTCAAGTCTCAAGTCACGTAGATAGTACACTAACGTTTTATTATTTATTATGGCCTTATGGGAGAATATGTCGTCTCAATACTCTATGTAATTGTCCTTTATATAGACTCACCAAGAATTTAGTTAATACGAGAATTAACTCATATAAAATACGAGTATTTTATATATCAATATTTAGGACATTAATAAGGTCACGATGAAATAGAAATTGTAACATCCACCTTACATGTGCCATTACAAAATTCAATTACTCTCACTCTGCCACACAACCGAGTCAACAGTGGTTGTATTAGACGGAAATGGAAGGCAATGGAAAGAAAAAAGTACTGTAATGGATATGATCCAATTCCGGTAACATCTTGGCTCATTAGTCATTACTCATTTGGTCTTATTTGAATAACTGAATACTCCAGGGAAAACGGGGAAGGGGAATGGAAGGAAAGGAGGAATGAGGTGAGGTTGTTTGAAACTTTTGAATATAGTTTTCTTTCAATTTTTTCCGAGGTTGAAGAGATTTTGATTTGTTTTGAAAGAAGTGTAGACACATAAAATTTATCAAGTGCCACATAAGATAAAGAAATGGGTCAAAAGTCAAATTGTTGACTTGTCAAATATGTAGGAATGAAATTTATCAGAAATTTTTAATAGATATCGAGTATGCCATGTCATTGTACTTCTTAGTTCTTATGCAATCAAAAATCTTGATTGCAGCAAGCGGGACGGCAATTACTTGTAAGAAAATCAAACATTGAATCTTCTCATTGGTTAGGGTGTACGATGACGTGATATATACCCGATGTACCTAAGAACATTTCCATTTTTAAAATATTGTATATTACCCAAAGTAGTATTTTCTTCATTCAAATTCATTTATCACTTATACTTTGACACATTTATTGAGACACATTTTACACTATCAATATATTTAAATTCAAATTTGTAAAAAGTATTACTGTACATATAAAAATTTGATATTCCCGATGTGAATTTAAATGGAGAAAATATCAATTAAAGTGTTTAAACATCGATCTAACCAAATGACTCAAACCTGAAAATGACCAACCCAATAAATCGACTATTGACTATCCAAAATTAACCCATCTCGACTTAAAATGTACTCCGTATGAAAGACTTGAAATGATCCAATCCAAATTAACTTGATCTAGACCCGATCCTATAGTTGCAAGCTACAAAACCCTTGTCTCGTAAGCGCTAAAAAAGTATGATATTCATAGTACAAGTAATTAGCAAGGTTGAAAGATATGATACTCCGTATAAGAACACAAATTCTTACTTGTTACGGAGATATCTGGGTTATTAAAGCAAAAATAAAATGTCTAGGAAACGACAATTTTTTTGTTTTATCTACTCACATGAATAATATTTAAACCGTTGTAAACTTGTGACGAATATATTCGCGGAAGAAAAGAGTAAAAAAAGAGCATAGTATTCGATAGTCCACTAACTTGAGAGCATGTGAGTGAGTGTGAAATGCCCAGCCACTTTCATGGTTAATGAATAATGATGATCTGTCTGATGCATCGTGGGGATCCAATTGAGTTGCTTCCACTCAAGCCTTGCAGTCAATCCTACATCCCAGCTGCCACCAAGTACCTTGCTTTTTTATTAACCATTCGGTCTACCTTGGGATAGATATATACATTAGTGTTATACTAGTATTTTGTATAAATTATCGATGAATCAAATTATATTACTCCGCACATTATTAGATAAAACAAATCAAGAAAATAATAAATTATTTATCCAAATGAATAATATTTGATTTATCGTGAACTTATAAAAATATACTCTCTCCGAGTTTCTATCATTTACACGTATTTCTTTTTTGACTGAGTTTGATCTTTTATCCACTTTTCATTTTAAGTCATAAATATGTGGTTCACACTTACCCACCAATTTATCTCTCTTCTTCTTGTTTTTTAACCACTCCTGAGTCAATGATAGAAACTCGGAGAGATAACTCATTACCCAATTTATAAACCCTTGGAATCAACCAAACATCTAAATTGGGTACAATCACTTTAAAAAGCTGCAAACTCCATTCTCTTAACCATGTGGCCTCATCCAACTTTATTTCTAAGGCTATTCACAATTCACAACTTACCATCATCAAAAGCAAAACAAATCTTCTTTTGAAACGATTATATCTGTTATAAATTTGTAATTGGTAAAAGAAATCACTCATATATGGATAAAGACAAATATTTACTCGGTACTATTTTGATATATATTACGGAGTATGATTTTATACTATCTGTCAATATGTGTAACAAATATATCTGTTATAATACAACTTCATCGCAAGCAGATAGGCACACTACTGGCTTCAAACAGCAACTTTGAAGTTCACCAAATTCAAATCTTTTGCATGTCACTAGTATTACCATTCATAACTTTACGAATAAAACGAGTGCTATTTTTCGTCGTCGACATTTCAGCCACATCGTCGGCGCTTTTTAATGTAAAAGACGATCTTGTCCTTGTCTTAATTAGATTAGTTAACTAATGTTATGTAATTTTAGAAGTTAGATTAGTTATTGAAACTCGTTAATGAAGCGGTTTTTAATTTTTCAAACCGTTCCGTTATTATCTTGTCCTTATTATATATCCACTCAAACTCCACTCACCATATTTAATTTTCTTTTCTCTCACTTAAAAAAAAAGCGTCTTTTCTTTAGAGAAACCCGACTTTTCTAGAAATTAGGTTGTCGGCGGTTTTTAATGTGAAAAGACTAACTTTGTTAATGAAATTAAAAAGTTTAATCATGTTAATGAAACTCGATAATAAAACGGTTTTTTTTTTGAAAACCGTCATTTTATTATGTTACGGATTATGTTATATTATATATTCTCTCTCACCCACAACAACACTAATATTATTAATAATATTAAAATTGTATTAATAGGCGATCCGATTTTAGGGGGTTTTAGAATCAAATATAGATAATATTTTAGTAAAGTTTATCAATAATGTTCAATTGATTTAGTGGTAAAGAGGCTCATTTGTGTTCGAGAGGTTGTGGGTTCGAGCCTTGATAATTACAAATTTCTATAATTTTGCATAGGCGCCATTTTTGGGCCTGGGCGCCCAAAAATGGCGCCCAGGGGCGCCTAGAAGACCTCTCGGGCGTCATTTTTGGGCGCCCGGGGGGTCTCTTGGGCGCCCAAAAATGGCGCCCAGGGGGTCTCTCGGGCGCCTTTTTTGGGCGCCCAGGAGACCTCTCGGGCGCCATTTTTGGGCGCCCAGGAGACCCCCCGGGCGCCATTTTTGGGCGCCCAGGAGACCCCCCGGGCGCCCAAAAATGGCGCCCGAGGGGTCTCCTAGGCGCCAGTTTTTGACTTCTGGGCCTGTTTTCGGGTTTTTTTTAGTTTTTGTTCGACATTATACGTTACGATATCGTATTTTTTTTTTAATATCGTGACTCGGGTGTCGTTATTTATAATTATTATTATGAAATTATACGAAATGTTTATATGATTAGGATTATTCCCGGGTTACATTGATACACGTGTCTCAAAAACCGTTCAAAAGTTCAAAAAACCGTAATTTCAAATTAGTCGGGAAAATGATAATTACATTAATTAAGAAATTTAATTACATTCATTAATCACAATTACAGAAGGGTAAAATAGTTACGTTGAGACACGTGCCTCAAAAACCGTTCAAAAGTACAAAAACCGTAATTTTAATTTCGTAATCATATAAATTTCTATAATTTTGCATAGGCGCCATTTTTGGGCCTGGGCGCCCAAAAATGGCGCCCAGGGGGTCTCTCGGGCGCCTTTTTTGGGCGCCCAGGAGACCTCTCGGGCGCCATTTTTGGGCGCCCAGAAGACCCCCCGGGCGCCATTTTTGGGCGCCCGGGGGGTCCCAAAAATGGCGCCCGAGGGGTCTCCTAGGCGCCAGTTTTTGACTTCTGGGCCTGTTTTCGGGTTTTTTTTAGTTTTTGTTTGACATTATACGTTACGATATCGTATTTTTTTTTTTAATATCGTGACTCGGGTGTCGTTATTTATAATTATTATTATGAAATTATACGAAATGTTTATATGATTAGGATTATTCCCGGGTTACATTGATACACGTGTCTCAAAAACCGTTCAAAAGTTCAAAAAACCGTAATTTCAAATTAGTCGGGAAAATGATAATTACATTAATTAAGAAATTTAATTACATTCATTAATCACAATTACAGAAGGGTAAAATAGTTACGTTGAGACACGTGCCTCAAAAACCGTTCAAAAGTACAAAAACCGTAATTTTAATTTCGTCGGGAAATATTAATTACGTTAATTAAGAAACTTAATTAATATAATTAATCACAATAATGGAAGGGTAAAAGAGTAAATTCACGTATAAAGCGTCGACGACGTGGCTGAAATGTCGACGACGAAATGTAGTAGTGAATAGGTGTCATGGATCTTTTTAAAAGATGTATTAGCTTTTTTTTGAGTTCTTATTAATTTGTTACATTTTAATATGAGAAAATACCTTGAAATTACAAAAATAATTAAGTTCAATGAGTAATAATGCCGTGAAATAAATACTCCAAGATAAATGATTTATCTGTTTTTCCATTGTAAGTCTTGCTTTAATAAACATATTAACGTGTGTCTAACGAACAATGAACCCACGTTAGAAAAAGCGATGATCTATATCAAGAAATGTGTAGTATTTATCTGCTGATATCGTAACATTCCTTAGGAGTAGTATATAGGGAATTATGGATGTTTAAATGCCATCACTTAATTATTGATCATAGAAATATATGTCCTAGCTTCAAATTGAATACCAATATACTCCATGTTTTTATCAATTTTAACTTTTACTACAAATTTATAATACTATGAAGTAATACAAATATAATACGAATCATATTAATTTAGGATAACCATATGATAACTGGTAAGAATGAGATTGTCGTCCCTATTAAAAAAAATAATTAATTTCACAATAACGTTAATACAAAATCGTCTCATATAATTTTTTGTGAAAAAAAAATTGAGGATCAAATAATAATTATAATCGAAATATATTTAAGAATATAATAATGAGGCATAATTATGATGCCATCATTTTCAAGCAACCTTTAGACAATAATGGCCTAGATTTGAGTCTTTTAGAGGATAACAAATAAAGCACTTTTTGATCACAAAGTTTGGCAAGGAGCGGGGGGTACGTACGTAGTGTAAAAGAAGCCACAAACTAATTAAGCCTAAACTTTCCATATGAAAGTAATTTCTTATTTGTAACGGTATTATTTTATAAAACGTGTCAAAAATATATCAAATAATATGGTAAGTTATCAATATTTAACTCGTTGTAAGATTTAGGATAGATACTGTCTTAAACGATATTAGCTGGAACGGAAAAAGCTGAGTAAAAAGTGAAGAAAAGAAAATGCGGAGGAATTTTTATTAGGAATAACCGTACCATGGAAAGGTGCGTTGCATGGATGATGAAGTGGTCACTTTTGGTTTTAGGTTAAATATTTGGTTTAGTTTGTCATGTCAAGTCCGATGATCCTCCATTTCCTTAGGAAGATGACTAATTCTTGATTCTGATTAATCAAATTTTGGTCGAATTTTGATTATTAAATTATATTTTTTTCGTTTTGGTGGTTGTCGTCTGATTAAAATATTCTTCATAAATAATATGGAGTATAGAATGAGAATAAATGACCTAGACGGACGTCGAACGGAGTATGGGATTATGAATAGTTAAGTGACAATGAGAAAACGTCATCGTATAGTTGGATATAGGTGTGAGTTTTCATTATTAAGCTAAGTACCACATGTTAGGTGGTAGTTTGATTTTTTTTAAATATAATAGGTGATTAGTTGCCATTTTTTAAGCCAAATTATTACAATTTGTTATGAGAATATTCGTCATAATTTTGTGACGAGTTATATAATACTCCGTATTTACTTTGGATAGATAAAGATTATATTATAATTTGATTTCTCACCAATTTGTGACGGATATACACGTCAGAAGGAAGACTTATTTTTGTTTCTAATTATCAACATATTCATCAAACACCTTAGTTTGGATCTACCAATTGAAGTATGTTAGTCAAACTTGCTCATAGATTATACTCCCTCCGTTCCAATCAATTCCATACGTTTGCTTTTTCCCACTCGTCGATGCACGTTTTCTTTTGTCTATATCGTTAGTTACATATTCTAAAAATTATAAAAATTTGATATTCATGATGTATTCGATTAGACAATTTAAACAAGATCTCACGTGACTATATTTTATCGTATATATTAAATGTTATATCGATTATTCTTATCACCTATGAATAGTGCATAATTACCATATGTATGGAATTGATTGGAACGGAGGGAGTATCATTTACTATCTTTCGGTATTTATTTTCGCTAATGATATGCTAAGTCCTAGATAAAGTTGTTAAATGTCATTTTATAACTTTCGACGATTTTAAATTAAGAGGATGATTGTAAACCATACAATTATTTTTTATTTTTTTTGATAGATACATACAAATACACAAAACAAATAGGGGTATTATTAAAAGTGGATTTATGAAAGATTTAGGGATGGACCATAAAATAATCCATAAAAGGTGAGGCCAATATTACGCATACAGATACAGTAGTACAAAAATGATGTCAAATAATGGGAAGGGTAATCGGTAACATACCAAATGGAATATGATGTCAAATAATGAGTACAAACGGAGTAGTATCATTTGGCTGCACGCCTTCCCGAAAATGACAAACAACACAACACAACACAGTTACACAACACTTATGTAATGGGCCCATCGGGCAGCAGCCCTGCCCGGCCCATCAAGTATACCCGACAAAGCCATTTGAATAATTCGAGTTATGTCTGCACTTGACCCGAGACTCAAATTGGCTCAATCCAATCAGAATGGACCTAATATTAAAAAATTAAAAAGGTTGTTTATGATAGCGGAGTTGAAAATGATACGAATCTGAAATTACTTGTCGCAACCCAACTGAATTTGATATTCCTCTCATCTATTTAATTCTTTATACCTACTATAAATGGAAAATTCAATCAATTCTTTACCTTCATCTTTTGGCAAAAAAACTTTACTTTATAATCCTCTTATCCTTCCTTTATTTACACAGAATGCCACTACTTTTTTCTTATTTTTAAGTTTGGCGGACCCATAATACCACTTAATTTACCAATAATACTTTTACTTTTACCATTTTTCATAAAAATTGTCAAAAAAACCAATGTCAAGCATTGAATGGATGAGAGAGAGTATGATTCTTACAAACTTGAAGATGAACGAACTCGGACTAACCAGACAATTGACACGTACAGTCATTATTTTTGTAAGAAAAGTAAACTATATTACGCGTGAAACGGTAAAAGGGTTTTGACTGTGGTTACTCGAAATCTGGGGAGTTTGGGGGTTAGATGCAGAAAAGATGAGACAGAAGTTGACCCAGGAAATGTAGGCTAGGCGAAGCTAGGTGCCTAGGATCCGACTGTTGTTGTTGAGCAGCTAGTGACTGCCTACTTTGTCAGCTTCGTATTTATCCACACTGCAATTTATGAGCAAACTAGTCAGTAGTCACCATCTCTTTTTCCATTGGTTGCCACATGCCTCTAAATCTCTAATATGGTTGTTTTTTACTTCTTTTTTATACACCCTCCACCCCACTAAGATTTTCCCACTTTACTTCAAAGAAAACACCATTAAGATTTTCCCACTTCAAAAATTTCCTTATTCATCCAATTTACTCTCTTTCTATTGGTTACTTTTTGTGATTTGACTTCTTGAACCCCACCAAACAATTTACCACCACTCATTATCGATTTCTTAATCAATGTACCATATTGAAGTAGAAACATCAAGGTGGGGAGGAGGGAGTACCATTCATAAGCGGGGATAATCTTATGAAGTAACTTCTACTCTGTAATATATTATAGACTTATGGAGTACCCCTTCCATCTATTCAATGCTTTAGATTGGGGGTTTCACAATTTTTTTTAAAAGTAGTAAAAGTAATGGTATTATTGGTACATCAAGTGGTTTTATGGGTCCACCAAACTTAAAGTAAAGAAAAAATAGTGGCATTTTGTGTAAATAGAGAAAGGATATAAGGATGATAAGCTAAAATGTTTTGCCGAAAAGGGAAGGTAAAGAATTGATTGGATTGTCCATTTATAGTAAGTGTAAAGAATTGAATGGATGAAAAGGAGTATTAGATTTCCGGAAATGAAAACATGGTAAAATAAATACTCGTAGAATTGAATGGATGGGAGAGGGTATAAGATAAATCGATATTGTTAAGGGACTTTTACATGATTAAGGGATTGCAGAATAATGTTTGTGCATTTTGGGTTTATTGCCTCTTAATGTGCATTTATCCAGGACATTACTCTTAGTTTGCTTTTTAATCTCCCTCTCTTCACATGCTTGTGATGTACGGAGTATTATTTGCGACTAGTTTTGTGACCCGTGTAATGTACGGGATTCCTATAATTTTCTTATTAGAAAATATTGAACATCGACATTTTCCCTTTTTCCGGAGTGTAGGTTATGTGAATGTGTTCAAGTCGTGTAATTTCGCAGCAGTACTCATAACAATGAAGGTTGTGTACGAACTAAACATCAACCAAATACGGAATCGTGGTAGAGTGTAAAAGTTACAGAACTATGAAATAAAATGACATGGTAAATATAATAATTTAATCTACGTAGTAAGTTCAATTTGCCCGATCTGTCTATGAAATATGGTGTACTTATTCTTGTGTCTTTTCTCCAGCTTTCTTGATCCGCCTCTTCGGGATGGTAATTTCTTTTGTGTCAATTGAATCATCGGCGTCGGAGTCCCTGCGTATTTTTTGCAATGTTGTTATGTTTTATTATTGTTATGTTTTATTATTGTCTTCGGGATGTAATGACGGCGATATAAATCCTTCATTCGGTGTAGCTGTAAGGTGGTGCTACTATTGATAATTTTGGTGTGTAAACTAAATAGTGGCCACAATCTGCTGGCGTGAAAAAATGATACTGGCAAGTTAAACAATTTGGAAATCATCAAAAGCTTACGGAGTAATTAGTATATGCCCATAGATTAAGTATAGACCATTGTCACCAAGCTATTGCTGTGGAAAATTTAAGCAATTACAGTATAGATTACTCGGATATACTAATGACGACCCACAGTGACAACTATTCCGTACGAAGTCCGCAACCAAACAATAGAGAACTATCTCAAGTTACAGCACTTGTGTCGTGTGCGTACATGGTCGTTATTTTCTCGCAATGTTATGGTACAGATATATTAACATACCGCTGCGAAAATATTTACTTCGTTTGGAGGAAATAGAGCAAGGGAAAAAGTTGAAACATACCGTGGAGGAAGATGGTCGGCGAATACACGTCGAGCTGAGCTCTGTGCAGCGACGTGGTGTACATATATTAGCATACATCTGCAAAAATATGTAGTTCGTTTGGAGGAAATAGACCAAGCGAAAGAGTCGAAACATACCGTGGAGGGTGGTGGCCGGCGAATACACGTTGACCTGAGTTCTGTCCAGCGACGTATGGGTGCGGGTAGACGGGAGAAGCCATTTCAACATATCTACGGTCTATTAATAGCTGAGAAAGACTTAAATTGTATCCAATTTAAGACGGGAATGCAATTTAAGATAGGAATGTCAAGAGGTTGAAGAGGCCAAGTAAATAGAAACGGCTGAGATAGCAACAACAGCAATATAGAGCAAAACGGCCAAGCACTTAAGAAGATAGGTAGATAGGTGGAAGAGGACACGTGGCGGAAGGAGAGGGATTAGATTAGATATGGTATTAGCGTGAGTAATTTGTGATTATAGGTAGATAGGTTAGGATAATGCAAAATGTATGACTTTTTATTATATAGTATAGATGTTGTGTGTTTTAGAAAGTTTTAGTCACTGTTGTACTCCCTTTTTCCATATTGATGTTTCCATTTCAATATGATACATTGATTAATAAATTGATAATGAATTGTGGTAAATTGTTTGGTGGGGTGTAAGAAGTCAAATCATAAAAAGTAACCAATAGAAAGAGAGTAAATTGGATGAATAAGAAAAAATTTGAAGTGGGAAAATCATAATGGTGTTTCCTTATTAGGAAAGTGGGAAAATCATAGTGGAGGAAGGGAGTATTAATTAGTGACTAAATACTATCTTGAATAATTGCATTGGTTGGATGATGAATATTGACAACTTGACAAGTGTTAACTGTCAAGCAAGTGCTAAGTGATTAGTAGCTTAGTTACACTAATTTCGCCTCTTATTGACATAAATATCTAGTGTTCGATTAAGTGTCTACCCTCGTTTTACCTTTGGTCTTTGAAATCAAACCCCCATTTTTTTTGTAATCTAGAAAATAACGTCGGAATTTAGGATCGGAGCGCCACAGCAGCAAGGCTGTGTGCCAATCAGTTCTGATCCCTAGGTACAAAGAAAAGAGAAATACAATGAAACTAAGAGAAAAGGGAAAAAATTATCCACTATTCTAACTAAAGGAGGACCACCTTCTCCATATTAAGAAGTTGATGGACAAGCTGCAAGCCGTTTGAAAATAAAGCAATGTGAAGAAAACCGTGATTCCTGGTCCATTGAACTACATAGAAATGACTGAGAGCCTCCGCCTAAAGAGGTGAAGCAGCAAAGAGTCTTGCACTAACTTTATTAAGGCAGCTGCCGTCAACAGAGAAGACAATCCATCCTGTCGCAGCCTTATCAAAATCCTTCCATGCGGCATCGATCATGATCTTAGAAGGGGAGCATGATGAGGGAGGGCCAATAATCATGACAGAGAGGTTGACTCGAGGAAAAGAACTAGGAGAACCACAAAAATGAATTGGCCTAGGAGAGCATCATTGACGATCTTCCAGAAAAAAGTTTTCCACTTGGCAGGTCCATCAGGAGTCCAAAGTCCCCTTTCATAGAACAGTACAACCTTCAGTAAGATGTGTCTTTAGAATTAATTAAATCAGGAGGTGACAACATATAATTTTTTTAACCCAAGTGTCATCAAACACATTATGTAAATCCCCATTTATGTGGGTATGTTCTTTAGTTTTTTTTACTTTTACTTTACTTAGAAAACTAGTGTCATAACTCATTAGATTTTCATAATATAAATCTCGTTTTAATAGTTCCCATTCCTCGTAGTGCCATATTTGGCCTCTATTTACCTTTATACTCGTTCTTGTGTTTTAGTGTTATAAATTTTACTCCGTATTTGATAGCTTAATTACCTAGTACTACTCCATACAACATAACGTAAATATAGACTCGTCAAGAATATTAACAGTGATCACACGTTACAAAAATCGATTAAAAAAAAATACAAGGCTAGCATTAAAGGCTTAGAGCAACTAGAGTCGAATATGGTTCGAATTGAACCATGTTGAATGAAGACATAGAAATAGTCCTAAAATGGAATGGTATAATAAAGGATGAAATGAGTCTATGTCTATACCTTTAGTAAACAAGGATGATGGCCCGACCACCGTACGCCGGCGACAAATGGCGGTTTCTAATCTGCCTTCTAATCCACCTCACCGCCACCGCCACCGCCGCCGCCGCCGTAGCTCCAGTCTCTCGTATCGCTTTCGGCTCTTGCTCCAATCAAAACCTCCCTCAGGTTTCTCCTTAATTGATTACACTACTTCTTTTCGCCATTTCAATCAATTCGATTCAAATATACTAACTCACCTGTATTCGACAAATGTATAGAATTGATCGAAACGGAGCCACTGCTTTTGTTAACGATTCTTGTTTCTTCTAATTCATCCATTTGGTTCATCTTCTTCTTCGTTTTTTTTTTTTTCATGTTGACCACTTCCGACAGTCCCTTTACACTGAGTTAATAACGTTGTAATCACTTGTGATGTTGTAAGAAGCGTCCACTACGTCGTAGATGAGAATTGAAACCTAACCTTGCGGGTTGGTGGATTACAGGAGCCGTCACTTGAGCTAACCCTTGTTCTGAATCATTTGTGATACTGTATTATTAAGTGTTTTAAAACGTATGATTGTATCGAGGAAGCACTAAAGCCATTTCTAGGCAACGGTGTCACTCACGAGTAGGTCTTGTGAGAGACCGTCTGTATGTAGAAAAATAAAGACCGTCTCTTCTATGTTTTTGTGCTCACTTATTGTCACGAGGGTTGAAGCAAACGGGCTTACCCAACCCCATGTTAAATTGATAACAAGGGGGATCAATCCCCAAATGATTTCGGTTGGTTAACATGAATCTATCCCTTTAAATTTGTGGACATGTTGCATGAGTAAAATAACATGATGAAGAGGCAAACAACTTAGTTTAATAAGTATGCACGGAGTGTGCTTGAGGCGCGCCTTGGATGATGCACGCATCAAACCTCTGCCTTATTTGAAACTCCGTGCATTTTGTTGCTTATGCGTATATCATCTGGGCAGTTTTAAAGAGTGAGTCATTCCCATGATTGCATATGTAAGAACAAGCCTTTTAATTTTGTGGGTTTCGAGTAAGTTAATGCAGCTTGCCTGGTTATTCCTTATTGTGACTGTTTTAATTTGATTTATCGAAGCATGCTTGTTCATTTCGTGTAATAATATGTAGAGCAATGATATTAATATTTCAATTTTATGATATATCTAGGAGATTTGGAATGCAGTCATTGATTTCAATCCACAAGTTTTCATATGGTTAGGAGACAACATCTACGGAGACCATAAACGCCCTTATAGATTAGTTGGGAAGGAGAGGACTATTGGCCCTTTGAAGAATGTTCCAAGGTTTTACCCTTCTTCTGAACAAGAAATGGAGTCAAGCTACAAGAAGGCAAAATCAAACCCTGGATACTCCTACATCCGAAATCATTCTAAGGTACTCGTACCATTTTTCTGCTTGTATCTCTGCTTTTGTCTACATTCTCGCTCTCAGGGCTTGTTTGTTGTTGCTTCTGACTGATAAGCTCAGTATCTAACTTTGTTAGGTTGTTGGAACATGGGATGATCACGATTATGGCTTGAATGATGCGGGAAAGGAATTCACTGGCAAGGTCACCAATCAGAAGCTACTTCTAGATTTCTTGGATGAACCCATAGATAGTCCGAGGTATTGCAAGTTCCACTAATTATTGCATTTTATTGAACCAGTCCGATAAAAAAAATTGAGCCCTTGGAGATTTGAAATGATCAACAGAGTATTTGATTTTCCTCTCCTTGTATCTTTGGAGAACCTTTTCCATTATGTTGCTGTATCTATTTTTTTCATTTGATAAGTTTATCTCCTCCCAGCAAAAATAAAAATAAACATTTTGCCACTGAAAACATTATATTTGGTGTTACTCATGTGACAAGTTCATCTATGTGCAATTTTTGCTTTCTGGTTTGCTGCAAAAGTAGTTCCTTACTATATTTATGTTTATGTTTTCATTATAGGAGAAAACAAGCTGGTGTCTATACATCTTACACATTCGGTCCTGATGGAAAACAAATAAAGGTAACACTTATATTTTTCCATTTGTAATTTTCAACCTTTATATATTTTGGATAATTGGAGACTTAATTTTCTCGTGTAAATACCGTATTTAAAATCTTTCAAAATGTTCATGTTTTCATTGTTTTACCTGTCTTGATGGTTTGAAATAGTCATTCATGTTAAGTGAATACATATCATTTGTTGGGTGTATTGACAAGTTCTGAGTAGGTAATTTTTGTTTCTCACAGTGTATATGAAGATGTTCTTTTGTTTTATTTTTATGTAATCCATTCTTGGCTAATATTGTGGTCATCATGTAAAAAGTAAGGTGGATAACGATATAAAGACACTGTTTTTTCTTTCCCTTCTTTTTCTTAACTAATATTACTGTCATTACGTAAAATGTAAGATGGATAAAAAATAATGACTTTATGTAATGCATTCTCAACTAATATTTCGTCATTACGTAAAAAGTAAGATTGATAACGATAGAACAATGTAAAAAGTAGTAGGCAGTAGCAAGCAATAACACTCTTGGTTTCCCATCTTCAAGTACGCCTTATCTATCCTCTGTTATTCTAGAGAGCTGTACTCGGTCTGTTGGGCCTTCCGTAGAACTGAATCTAGACATTTAGACATTCGAGTTGTTAGCACATTTACTTCTTCATAAGTTATGGTCATATCTCTGGTATTTAATCTAATCATTTTCATATAATATCCAGGTCATTCTCCTTGACACTAGATACTTTAGAGATCCTTTGTCAAGCGATGGAAGTATTTTAGGAAGTTCACAATGGAAATGGTTGGAAGAACAGCTTTATGGCCCCCCGACAGTCGTTACCATTATTGGCTCATCTATACAGGTATATCAGAAAAAAAAATTCAGATGGTGGCACTATCATTGGTTAAGTCTGCTGGTCTTTTAGAAGTTCAAAACAGTATATTGCTGTACAGCTACATGATAAAATCATGAATTTTTTCTGTAGTATTTGTACCTGAGATAGCCTGTTGTATTACAAATTTACTATACATTACCTCTATGAAACTTTACTTTCACCATTTGACTTTTATGGTTAACTAATGTCAACTTTGAGGTCTGTGAGGACTTTGAGGCTTTGACCATTATGGGTTTCATCCTTGAGTACCTGACTCTTCATTTGATGGTCGAAGGCCGGCATGATCACGTAAAAATAGAGAACTTAAGAACCGAATAATTTTTAAAGACACGACTACCCAATCCCGAATACTCATGGCATGTCCGAAACTAGGATAGAGTTCACGAGTCCAAATTTTTTCGTCATCTATTCTTTTCTTTTGTGTATCTGTGATCTATCCTAACGGATTTCTGTGCCCATTCAGGTCTTATCAAATTTTTCAGCTGTTACTAGACCGTTTTTTTCTGTGGAGGGTTGGAGTCGTTTTCCAAAGGAGAGGAAGCGCTTATTTCGGTTACTTCATGATAGTAAGGTAACAACTTTATATAATTTTCTTAATCATTATGGCTGTTGACTACTACCTAAATGTTACACTTGTTGAAAATCATATAAGTTGATGTTTATTGCTCATTCAATGATATTACAATACTCTTCCTTGTATTAACAGAGGGATGGCGTCCTTTTCATCAGTGGAGATGTTCATTTTGCTGAAGTCACGAGATATGACTGTGCTACTGGATATCCGCTGTATGATGTCACCTCGAGTGGATTGACACAATCTGTGGAGGGAGTGGTATCACCACCATTGCAATTTCTATTGAGACTTATGGCACAGTTGACACCAACTACACTGAGGGTAATGGGAAAATGCAGATACAAGTCATGTGTCTATGGTAACTTTTACTCCCTCCATTTCCTTTTAATGAAGTTAAGAATTATATAGTTCTTAATATGAATGTCTGTACCTGTTTCACATAATAATTTCACTTAATTTTTGAAATATTGTTCTGCAGGGAAACCAAATTTTGGTATCATTGAGGTGGATTGGGAATCAAATCCCTTGACTTTAAAAATCGAAGTTAGAGATGTCAATGGAGCCCCTGTCGCCAGTAACAAGATCTTATTGTCTGATTTGCGAGCGGGAAATATGGAACTAGCTAACATGGGACATGGAGCAGATAACCAGAAATACTGTACCCTTGAAGTTGATCTTCCTTGGATTATTCGATACCGATTGGCCATCATTGTATTCTCAGGAGCATTCGGTATGTTTTTATTTCATTTCACTGTACTCGTAGTATTTAGTGCCTCAGAGCCTCCCTTGCCTCTGGCAAGGTTAGGGGGTCGAATGTGCACAAGCATCACAAGGCCGTTATAAGTAGCACAAATGGTCTAATTTGATCATTTGTGGAGTTTGCATGATGGTACCTTGTTAAGAATACAGTTCTGATATTTTATTGTTAGACTGAGTTAATTTTATATTGATGTTGCAGTCTTGCTTCTTGCTTTTACGGGGCTGGCTTATTCATCGGTACTTTTCACCCGAAGATGTATTCGCAAGTGCAAGCATGATTAGCATCCATCCAACCCTCCAACTGATATTATTACTAGCCTTGGAAAAGGGCGATCATGCGAACCTGTGTTTGCCTATGCACAGTGCTTGCGGAGGAGACGAGGCTTCACGGATCTGGGCCAGGTCAATGTGGGTTGGTCATTTTTCATACACAGGCCACTGGATACATGGATTTGATTGGTCAATGTGGATTAATCCCTGTCCCTGTCCATTTACACGGCACCTTTGTTCGCACAGAGCTAGGCGCGCGGGATAAGTTAGGTTGTATCTATGCTTACCCTAGTTTAGACCTCACAAATCAGATTTTGGCAACTCTGGCTATGTATTTTTGCATACCGTATGTAATGAGTATTATACAAACTGACGACAAAAGTACGTACTTGGCGTGTAAGATTCACTGGTTTACTGGCAGCATAGCGAATAGCGAATAGACCTGAAAAGTTAAAGCATCCACCCTATCTTTCACCAGGCAGTTTAGATCAGGTTACTCTTAAGTTCGGTTGGCTCATTTTAGTCAATTGGTTGTATTTTCAAGTTAACGTCTATCCATTTGGCACACGTTAATATGCTAATTACAGTGATATTATCCAAGTATTGTAAATACGAGTTAATATTTCAATTTTTTTTAATGATAATATCATTGTAATTCTTGCTTTAATTGACATATTAATATTAATGTGTATCTGGTGAGCACACGTAGAAAAACAAAAAAATATTCCAATACATTGATCAAAAAGAATGTAGATAGGCATTAAAACCCAAAGGTCAGGAGAACACCACAAATTACATGGAATGCTTCATTGCTGCTTAATTCTTCTACTGTTGAACATACACTTACATTACATACATGAAACCAACTAATGAATCTGAATCCTACACATTAGCTTACATCTATAAACAAACCCTATCTTTCACCAAAAAAAAAATAAAAAATAAAATAAACAAACCCTATCTCGCTAATATACAATTTATCAAATTAAGCGACAATACAAACCAATACGGAGTATAAAACAGCAAAAAAGTGTCCCTTGAAGATTATGACCGATTTTCCCGTGCATCCATCTCGAAATAGTGAGGCTTTAGCCTACAAAGCCTCAAAGTCAAGTGTTTGGTCGCCGATAAAGAAAGTCAAGTCACATGACCTTGATATGGATTCGGATATTCTCCAACTGCAAACCCAATCGGTAGCATAATAACCACGAAATGGAGAAATGCTCAAAAACGGAGCCAAAACACCGTAATGAAAACATACCTTCGCTAGTTCGCTATGACATGGGAATTTTCAGTCATAATTTACTACAACTACTACTACCTTGGCCCGAAATCCAAATTCTCCCAAGTTAAAGGAACCGACATGCTCTTGAAGAAGAGGCAGACACAAACACATACTGCCGCAATGGCAAGCATTGAATGTATTAGGGGTCGATGAAGCATGCCTTGAGATCCCGGCATTCTACTGTAACTCATCATCATTGCACATTTGGAACAAGTATCGGGTTTCTTGTTTAATTGTAGGCATGACCTTTGCCTAACTTCGGATTCAGTTGTATCAACACCAATGGATAGAGTTACTTGACTGTTTCTTCTGTCAACCCGTTTCTGAGTTACTAGACTGTTTAAAGAATGTTCATTTCTCATTACAGCGTATGTAGCTGGAGACTGCCCGTTATCATCCAGAAGAGACTCCCAACTACGCAATCCAATCTACATGAAAGAAAACGGTCAAAAGAGTTGAGAAAACGAATTCCAAGGCTGATATCATTCGACCATCAGTTCTATGGAACCAAAAAAAAACTAAGATGTGAGTAAAAGTTACCTCCATTGGATCGTCAGTCAAAACATCTACAATATCATATGACCCTGATGAGCAAGCGGCCAAATGAAGCGGAGTAATACCCCCTGGTCCACGGAGATCCGGGGGAAAGATATATCTCTTAGATGCATTGTCACCGTGAAGTGGTGAATAGTGGATGAGCATGTCGACCATCCGTTTGGACTTCTTCTTGACTGCCCGGTGTAAGAGGTGTGTCTTAGCAAGGGCTTCTAGACATTCCGGTGATAAACCATCTGCTCTAGAATCCTTTACGGTAAATATATCCAGAAGTGTTTTCACCAATGCACATAAATCTCTTTCGATGGAAAAAGTCAGTAGGTATTGAAATCGACGCGAGGAGAAGTCATCAGAAGAGATTGGCCTCTGGAAAAGCCACCCGAGTTCATTCAAGAAACATGTGATTTCTTCGATGATGATAGAATTGGGTTTTGCTTCTTCATCAAATTCGTGTTCGAGGACTCTCAGTTCCTCACATATTTTAGCGTTTGCTATTATAATGGGAAAGCTATTACCTCTCACACCATTTTCTACCTGTGAAGAGAAATCAGAAAACACATGGATTCTCTTAGTAACGGTGCTTGAGTGATGTAATCACATAAACATGAAAGTAACATCTGATCTCTTAGATCACACGGTTCAATTCACTACCAGCAAACACAGAAAAGAGAACCAAATCTGATACCTCGATAAAACAACGCCCAAGAGATGTGGTAGCCTGCACTTTAAAGTCATCTAGTCTGACTTCATCGTACGTGCATCCTTGATAGGATGAGCCAGAGACTTCCTTCGATGAGTACCCACCCATGTATGTGCAGTGTATCCTAGTGAAGTTTCAAATGCATAAGTTTTGAAAAATCGAAAAACAAGAAGGAAATTAGGAAGAAAAGCCGTTTACTTACTTGGTACCTGAGGAAGTCAAATTTCTGCCTTTTATCAAAAGAGATACGGCTTGTCCACTCACAACGGCCAAAGGTGAAACCACGACCATCTCAGGAGAATTAGGTGTACTCCACGGCTTGCAAAAATTAAATTTTCCTGGTAACCAACAAGAAAATTATCAGTAGCACACAGTAAAGCCATGTCAATACTTTGTTCTCTTTGATACCGCCTACTCAAATGTACGGGGTATAGAAAAAGGGAGCCTTCACTCACCGCCCTTGTGGAATGCTAACTGCCTGCCAATGTTCACTGAAAACCTTCCACTTCTCCAGAACTCGGCATTGGAACCTTGAACTAAGTCACTGACTTGCTGAGCAAAGTTCTCTTCGAGCTGAAACATTTTTAAAATGGTCAAAATATATAATAGAAGGATGAGTTTGTGTCTCCCTGTGATACTGAATGCATAACCCCGGTAACAAGATTACAAACACGGAACATTATATCAATATAATATGACTCTTAGCTTGCATCATAATAGTATTAGTTTCAAGGTGTGTTACATCGACAGAGAAGACTCACATTATCCCAAGCGACTGATGACATTGACAGATAAATTGACAAGACGACACAACCGGGTCTGATGAAACTCTCCATCTCTGTCGGACTGTTAGAAAGCCAGTTATATATCTGCAAATTGGATATAAATAAAGTCTTATGTATTTTGATCCATCAAAACCATGGACAATCAATAGCACCTTTGCTAATTTCACACCTGTGTACGCAGTCCTCCAGGAAAATGACCAGGATCCTTGTCAAACAGTTTGAACATTATTCGGCCAGTTCGGTCCTTCTTAGAAATACAAACATAAAAGTCAGGTTTTGTAATCGACAACAACATAACAATTACTTAAGGTGGTCGGCAGGTAACAATTACCTGCGGATCTGAGTTGAAACTTGGTGGAGAACGATCAGAACCAGATGAAGTGTACCCTGCTTGATTTGGCAAGGCAGCCATATTCCCGTGACCAAAGAGTTCCAGAGTCAGTCCGGAGGCAAAAGTTCCAGCCTGGCACCCTTCAACATTCACGTTGGCCTCTTCGCCAATTGACATTCTGTCAGTCTTGTCAATTTCTGAAGTAGTTTCTAATGGGAATAGCGTTCTTGTGATAGGAGTAGATGATGAATGAGACCTCTCTTCAGAAGGACTACAGCTAGCGGACGAAAAGTAGTTGTTTGAAGAAACCACATTCCGCGGGCTATCATTCCCGGGTGATGGACTAAAGAGCTGCAACGGTAGGATTACTCTACTATCTTGCATTCGACCATCTGAATCTTCGGTTGGAGATTGATAGCTGGATGTGCTTCGCTCTCCTCCCCCTAAAGACTGCTGGTTTTGACACATACTGTTTCGACCTGTATTGTTTTGGGCCAAACCCGCTTGCCCGAAAATGTTCTTGGTCTGGCCTGATGAAACGGCAGGGTGTGGTGGAAGATGGGTTGGCCGAGGTAATGCGTTGTTTAACTTACTCAGTATCTCGATAAGCTGACTTTTATCAGGCAACGATGGGTAACTGGCAACATTCTTTTCCGCGATCCCTATATTTTCAGAAGGATTAGATTAGAATTAAGATTGTCGCATGGAACAAGAGAATTACGAAAGGGTTTGCTTAGGAAGACCTAAAGGACACACCTTGTCTACCACGGGCTAAAACTGTCAACAAGTTCACGATGTCCAAATTTCCATTCCCGGTGTTATTGATGTGTGTCGGATGGGCGATGGGCAATGTGGCATCTTCTGGTTGAGTTTTCCTTCTCCGTCGATTATGACCAGCAAGTCTTCTTCGACAACTTCTTTTTCCCTCGTCAAATTCAGCAAGTGTATGGAACCTTTGTAAGACAAATTTTACACAAAATTTATATCAATAACATTGAAAACATTACGGTAATGACACCTATGATAACAATACTACCCAAAGCTTCAAGGGCTTCCAAGTCGCACCCATAGGGAGCCGCCAAGAAAACGACTTGTACAGAAATTTGCATCTAGAATCATAAAAATGCATCTAAAAGACGCTACTACACGACAAAAATACTCTGTACCTGCTACACTGCTGACAGAATCTTTGCATCTGCTTCCCTACGATAAGTTGGGTGGCCTTGCTATGAAGTTCACAAACCTTATGCCTTCTGTGATAATCCTTTGCTTTCGAGAGATCTTCCTCACAACCATCAACCTGACACACAGGGTTGGTCCCACCACTACCAGGAGATCCAGACCGAACCTTCTTGTTCGGCCTCAAGGAGGTAACAGGCTCCTCACCATCCGTCTCATTTGAGCTAGCGTGAGCGCCTCCAATCTGCCCCCGAGGACAATTACCATTTTGCCCGCCCTCATCACGTGAGGCGCTGTTCCAAGACGAAGTAGAAGCTCGTGCAACCGGGTCAACAGCGACTGCCTCACTATTATCCAACGGGCCCACATTAGGTACAGGAGGTCTAGCTCTCGCCACAAACCGAGCACTATCCCACTCCCAAGTTTTCGAGTCCCACCCATTATTATTAGCCCTACTTGTGCCTACTTGTTGTGAATTATAAGCAAAAGCTGATCTCTTTTGGCCAATCAAACTCCCCTCGAAAAGTCGACCGGCTATATTGTGGTGCATGAACAAGGGTGTAGCCACTTGGGTTCCCAGTCCTACTTCCTCCATCCCTTAAACTAACACCAACACCAAACAACCCACTTTCAATCACAGCTTCTTGGTTCACCAACACTGAAACATAATAACCATATTTAACGTTTAAACCCATATGCATCAGTATAACTAAATCATGAAATACAGCATATTTATTTAGCTCATTAAGAATATTACTATAGTTATTGTGTTTTTCAGTTCAAGAAACAGCGCACTTAGCCGTGTTGAACTATTATCGAGAATATCTAGTCTTAACTCTTAAGCACTAGGCTACGACAGATAAATGAAGGATTGTGTTGTTACAACTTAACCCTATACACAGAACTAAGAAAGGGTAAGAAGAAATAACATTAAATTTGCTAAAAACGGAGGGTGCACTAAAGGTAGCGACTGCAGGTTACCTCGTCTTCAAAAAAAATTCAGACCTATGTAACCTGATATTTCTAATAATAATAATAATAATAATAATAATAATAATAATGGGATTGTAAAATAAAGAGAAAGAAGGGACCTTTAATTTAGTAGGAGTCCAATCACATCACATCACAGTGGTAAACATTTGATTAGAAAAAGGTAAATAGGAAAGAAAGAGGGGATAATTATATAATATATGGATGAGATCTGAGTACTAAGAAAATGAAGGAAGTTGGGATGTTTGTTTAGGAAAAAAGAGAGGAAGATCTGATCTGATCTGATCTGGGGAATGAGTAGTGAGTAGAGAGGATGGAGAAGATGAAGAAAATATAGGGAAAAATTGTACAGAAGAGTAGACAGACAGACTAGTTGTTGTTGTTGTAGAGTACTTTGGAACAACAACCAAGGAAGAAGAAGATGATGCTTTGCTCGCTCGCAGCTGTCACTTGTCCTACCATTATTATCACTCCTCCCCTCCTTACTAACTGTTACATTTACTTTTTACACAAAGACGAAATAATACTGTACGACTTATACAATGAATTTTTAATGGGTGAACGGATCTCATTAATAAAGTCAAAGTTTGCACAATAATATTACGGAATACTCTATTAAAATATTAAAACGATTTTTTTAATGTATGTCCAATAAACATAGGTTAATATGTTTATTAGATATCCCGGAAATGAAAACGTGGTAAAATAAATACTGGTGTTCTCACTGTTCAGTCTTCACTTCAACTGCTTTATGTTTGCTATCTAACTCTACTCTAGAAGTCTAAAGTCTAGAGTCTAGAGTCTAGTCTACAGTATTTCCGTGTTTTTTATTTTGTTTTGGTCGACATGACCTATTGATATTGAGTGGTGACAAATTTGTTTCTTTTCAAATTCTAGATTCTCGTCGTACTCCCAACTCCTAACCTTTTTCACTTTCTATATATACTGTGAAACATAAGTCCCTCCTCCGTTAAATTCTTCGTATGGATCTCGTGTTTGTGAAAAGAAAAGATGGGTCTCAGTTGCACGGGTAAATAATTGAATGAATGAGAGTACATATACGGTGAAGTAGCTTAATCTCTCAGTACAGTTAATGAAAGACGGTCTACTCTTTTCGTAGGTTCATAATTCCTGAAGTAAGGATCGAAAATTGATCGGATTTTTTTCCCAAATTGATTAGTATTTCTTTTACACTTACGGTTTGATGTACTTTTTGTCAAAACGATGTTTGTCTGATGATTTTTCTTACGAAAATAGCCATAACTTCAATCTCAAAATTTTGGATAACAAATTTTATTTCGGTTAAATTATAAATCTTGGAGGAAAAATGGTCAAATCCGACATTTATTCTAAAGAGTAACTGGAAGATTTTAAATGGTACGGAGTAAAAAAAAGCATGTAAGGTATCATTAATCATCATGTGCACAAACTTAAAGAGAGGGTACCAAGTGCAAAATGACAAAATTTAGAGTTACCATGTGCATACAATCTTAAATGTATCGTCACGTTACACAAAACATAAAATCTTAATTGCATTATCATGTTGGCAAAAAAAAAAAAAATTGCATTATCATCACCTAAAATTTATAAATTTAAATTCAAAATTAATAATGCCTGGTCTTTTACACAAAGTCGCAAATGTCTTATAATTGTCTTTACATGTGTAATTTGATTTTAAATCTCTATGTTTTTACTGAGTATGAAAGATTTTAGTTGCTTAAATACAATCCTTAGGATTGTACTACAAAAAAATCCTTGTAACAAGTTACAGCTGCATCACGGTTGGCTTGTTGCCCAACCGAGGAGGCGAGGATCTCGTATCCGACATGTTCAAGGATCAAGGATCATCTCGTGACAGACGGATAAAAAAATCCAATCAAACGAGGCGAGAACGATTGGGATACATGGTGCTTTTGGAACCAAAAGCTTACCAAAATATACTACGGAGTAAAAATAAGCGAGAATAATAAAACTATGAAGAAGAGAAATAGGAAGGAAATAATTACTATTACAGTAATATTTTCATTTACATGAATTATGTTCCTTTAGATAGTACTATTAGCATGGCAATTAAAGCTTAATGTCACGGTTTAGGTACGAATCACCACTGCAAAAAGAACATGTTTAACCGGCATGTCATCCTCGTACATAACCCTCTCAAACTCAAGCTAATGACAGATACACAACCCAAATGCATTAAGAAGGCTTCTCATAAGTATTTTGGTCCCTGTACTCGGAAATGGCAGTTCTGATCATCTCCGCAGCATGGGGTTGCACAAAAAGGTGAGTGTTATCCAAGACTCGGATTATGAATTTTTGGTTGCTCGGTAGTGAAATTCATATTAATGATAAACTGCGACATAGGTATATCACTGCAAGATCGACAAAAGACTAATATATCAACACAACAGTGAAAAAACAACGAAACTTTTAAACGAGCGTGAACATCACTCCCTCCTTTTCTTTGAAAGCTTCACTTCTAAAATGTCCTTAGAAATATACTACTAACAAACAGTGAAAAAATGAAGAGGATGATAAATATAAGAGAAAGGTGAAAAACCAGTAAAAGGAAGCGGAAGTTTTCGAAGAAAACGACAAAAAGAAAAGAAAAGTGGAAGCTTCAAAAGGACGGAGTATTATACGTGGCCACCATCAGAACGCATACTGTAACAACGAGGCACTAGGCAAGTACAATCACTAGCCCCAAGCCGGATTCATTAGTCGAGGTAGCAGAGGGAATATGGAATAATGAGTTAGTTGAATTGGGTAACAGGATTGAATTGAGGACAATGTTCATAAGCTAAACTACAGTTATCGATTACTGTAATTTTTATCGACTAATTTCGATGCAAGAACTTATACTATTATTTGTGTAGTTAAAACTGATGGTCATAACTCGTAAGTCTGATAGCTTTTGAATCATTCAAAGCTAGAATATGGGAAGAGAAGGTGACTGATATATCACATTCGCAAAACTGGCTGACTACTAAATGTAGAGATAGGAGTATAAATTTATAAACATTGAAGAATTCAGAAAGCCGTATCATACCAGGAAATGAAGAGCCCTTTAGAAGCATTCACCATGGCAACACAAGAAACAACGCAACCTTGACCTGATGGAGAAGATGCAAGCGACGAGTCAAAATCAATGCAATCAATCTCTAACCGTCCATGCCCCTATTTTAACTAAGGTGAACACCAACATAGTGACAGAGGCGCCTAAGGACATGGCCCATAGGTAACATATGAGTTTGGAAGCGAAACCGTCAATACATAGGTGCATGTTGATGCCAACTTGATCAAGATTTGTGCGTGCAGGACATCCATTTGTCGATTAAACAAACCAAATAACATTCATTTGCTTGCTAATTCAGTATCCGTCATAAATTTTATCTTGTGGTGCTAATAATGACAAAATATTTGGCATTTCTTCACTTGCCAATGTATTTAAGACGGATGCTCCCGTCACTGTGTTGCTGATTTTATACACTACACATCCATTTGCTAATTAAACAAACCAAATCACTCAAACTAACCCAAAATTACTTGAAATTAACTCATTTCTTATCATCAAACCTAATTTATAAATCAGTAATCCTCCAGAAAACAGACACGAAACAGAGCATAACCCGACCAAAATGATCAGCCTGAATCCGACCTAACTAACAGTTCTCAAAACGTAACCTGTGTTTCTATGTTGCTCGGACTCACGGGCACGAAATTCGGACCTGGTCGAAAATGGAGACTTGGGTTTGTTCACAGAAGCAGAAATTTTGTAGTGAAAAACGAAAGAAGGGTTTGTACCTTAATCGATAAGGAAATGAATGATGAAACAGGTCAACTTGTGATTGATCGATACTTGTCAACCCACTGAAGGCGACGGCGAGAATGTTCGGATCGAAGGGGATGATTTTTTATGTTTCAGGAAAATCCAATTGAGAAGTGATTTTAGGGTTCGTGAGATTAGGGAAATTGGGATGGGAAGAAAACAAGAAAAAGGGGAAACGTAAAGCTCATAAGGAAAACCGATTTCTGACTTGCTATGGATATAGTATATATTATATCTATACTATACAATAAAACAGAAACTAAAACATGGTTTCTTAGCGTCAAAACACACATTCCTAAATCATCCCACTTTTCATATTAATCTATATCATATAAATATTATAAAATTTATAATAATCATTAATCTGATATAATACTCCATATTAATCAAAAGTTTCATATTAATAAGATATTTTTGGTATGTACATATCTTAAAACGTCAAATACACAAGTTTCTAATATTTGACGGTAATATAATTTATCACGGGTTAAAACATTTGGAAACACCATAGATATAAATATGTTGACAAACAACTTATATGTTAATTGCGATTTAAATTATTTTTGTACTAATAATCTAACATAGATAAAACATTGTCGAAAATGATTTTTATTTAATAGCTAGGTTAGTAGTGTACAAAATTGAACAGATTAAAATAACATTGGACGGGTATACCAATAAGAATTTTTAAAAAAAATGGATATTAGTTATGAAGATTTTAGTATATATTTCATCTATCGATAGTATACTTAGTAATAAAAAAGACTTATTTGGAATATTTAAATTAGAACTTATTACACCACTGCTATGATATTAGTATTGAAAAAAAATATTTTTTTTTATTAATTTACGAGATAACAATCAAACTTTATCTTTTTAATGTTATAATTTGATTTTCCTTGAGCTGGTTTCAATTAGAGGTTTATTTTTTATTCGCAATTTCTTAAAATATTTTTGGTTATGATTTTCGTATCAAGTTATATCTACTAAAAGTAAATTTTTCATTATTTTATACTCCGTAAAACACAAGTTAAAAGACTAATTACTCAACGAATAATTGTATCTAACATACGAGATACGAGATACGTGTATATCAATGATAACAGTCAAACATGTATCTTTACATTAATTTTTGATTTGTGTATAATTCAAGTTGATTTTAATCGTATATTTATTCCATATAATAAATTATTTTTTGTTAAAGTAATATCCAAACGTGATTACCTACCTAAGTCTTTTATATATACCCGTGCAACTTTGCAGGAATATTAACCTAGTTCGTTATAATGTTAAAACGGTTCAAATATTTATTTTATCTTAAATATTTGACACGTTATAAATTTAGAACGTCGTGAACCCGTGACACCGTTGTAGGAGAGATTACTCGAAATCAGAACCTACCGTACGATTTTTCATATTCCTTACGTATTTAGGTTTTTTTTTTTTAAAAAAGGCATCTACCATGAGCCACAGTGACATCAGCACGATTTATGTATCCACCAATCCCGTCAGCGAAAAAGTTGCCTTGAGAAAAATACAACTGCTTCATGTCCCATCTCGTTATTAGTACGCTGACATTTTCACAAAGGGGCTCTCACGCGTTCTATTTGATGATTTCGGGTCTAGTCTCAATGTTCGTCTAAGTACCATTTCGACTGCGGGGTACGTATTATGTAACCTTATCCTTATGCCTTTATGTATTCCATCAGTATTTATACCGAACCTTGCTAATGAGATAATCAATGAAATCAATTCCTTATTATTTATTACTCCGTATGATAGTAGACTTGCTATTATACAGTACATGTTGTGACTTGTGAGGTACTGTAAGTAGCATCTCACGATACAAATATGCAAGATACAGGAAATTATGACACAACTCTACTTTACTATAAAGCCTCATCCCTCAAATGATGTTACTTCATTTCTAGTATAGAACAGTCCAGTGGGTGAACCATGAGGCACGACTGCCAGCCTCACCGGACCCACGGCTCCTTCTTCAACAGTCAGGTGACCCATTTTACAGTTGATATCGGTTTTGACTACGCCTGGGCAAACACAGTTGACGATGATTGAAGGAGAGTGTTTGCGAGCCAACACCCTTGTGTATGCATTCAGAGCCGCCTTGGACATTGAATACGCACTCTTAAACGTCGGCCAACCTTTCTCCGCGATTGTACCTTCCTTGAAGTCTTTAAGGAACTCTTCCAATAACTCGTCCACGCTTTCTTCGCTTAGTTTATCCACGTTCCTTAAGGCTTCTCTGATTCTCTCCCCCGGTATTTTCTAAATCAACACCGAACAAAAGAATGTTAAAATACGCATCAGGCTAGAATATCATTTCAAACAAGCTCACATTCAGTTCAGTTCAGTTCTGTTCTGTCGTCTTACAAACCTTAAGCAGGCCAACGTCAGACGAAATATTGACGATCCTAGGTGAGTCTGATAACTGAAGAAGTGGAAGAAGAGCATTAACGGTTCTTTTCACACCATAATAATTCGTCTGCAAACACTCTTCCGCCAGCTCGTATGTCTGTTTCATCACGCCGTCATAATTGATTTGTGCACCTGGCTGCATTACATTTCAGAATGTAGACCGGCATTAGTAACATCTTAAGAGCGATTCATCACGATATAGTAATAAAAAAAATGTCCCGACTGTGGATACTTACAGTGCGAATGGCTTCCATTAAAGCTGTATAATTGACAACAACACCATTGATGCCTGCATTGTTCACCTGCAGAGTCCAAAGGGTTATTCCGATTCATGTTTAAGATACGTCAGGTTGAAGTTAAAATCGTCTCTTTTGGAATTCAAAAATAAAGAGTACCAGGATATCAAGCTTGCCGAATTTGGCCTGGACGAATTGAGCCAGAGAATCAAAAGTAGTAGGGTCAGTAACATCAAGCTGATGATACACAAGATTTTCGGAGTCGATCCCTGAATCTTTTAGCTGCTGAATTGCTTCTAAGCCTCTGTTTTCATCTCTAGAAGTGAGTAGTACAACCACCCCTTGCGAAGCGAGTTGTCTGCATATCTCTAACCCTAGCCCTTTGTTTCCTCCTGTCACAACTGCATACCTGATACACAAAGCATGCACTCATAAGTCGTGATTTTACCTATTTTTGTCCCACGATTTTACCCTCATTTAATCGATTTTACAACCCAAATTTTCGATTATTGACCTGTTTTATGTGTCAAAACATGTTATTCCTCGAGAACTTACTACCATCAGTAGACACCAAAATTTTATATATTTCGGTATCTATTTATGTCCAACATCTTTATTATTTGTAGATAATTATCAATAAATATTGCTATAATATCTTAAAATTTTAGAATATTCTTAGCTTCCTCCCTAAGCTATTAGGCTATAAATACGTCCTGGTATTCAGGTTTAGAGAGGTCAGATGGATTAAGTCTCGAAATGACCCCATCAACCTACTAACAAATTGTGTCACAAATAAGGACTCCATCATCCTACTAGCAAGTTGTAACACGTAATCTTTCGATTATCAAATAAGACTCGTATTCCATATTATTTTGTACTCCCTCCGTTCCATTTGGTTGTTTGCGTTTGTTTTTTTTGACCACTATTCATAGTTGACTAAAATCGTCAATGTAACTTCTAATATACAGGAATATAAAATATAGTCATTGAGTACGTTATAAACATCAAATTTTTATAATTTTTAAAAAATACGTAACTAAAAATATAAATAAAAGAAAGCGTTCATTGACAAGTGTGAAGAAGTAAATGCAAACAATCAAATGGAACGGAGGAAGTATCTGTTATTTTATTATTTAAATTTAATTTTATGTTTTACACCATCGTAAATGATAAATCAGTCGGGATTGAGGAAGATGGAGTTGAGGATTAGAGTACCTTTTTTGTGCAAGAAAGGAAGGTTCTTGTTCAGCCATTTTACAGTGTTGAGGTGATGGAGCAGAAAGTTTGTTGTGAGTAAAGTGAAGGAAGGCACAGTGGAATGGCAGTTATGGAAGTACAAGTAGTAGGAGCTCATTGCCTTTTTTATCCAAGGGAGAATTTTGGGTAGCAAACATCACGTGTACGGCGTGGCCATTGGTCCGTCCTACTTTCACAAAACCACGAGCTGCTCGTGGGCACTCCAACCCCACACCATTTTTAGCCATTTCAATTCGGGTCGTCCATTTGTTGCAAGTTGTAATAAATACTCGATTTAGCCATCGTAACAGGATGCTATGTATGGGTTTGGGTTTGGGTTATATCGGACGAACTAGCTTTATCGAGTTATCCAGTTAGATTTTTGAGGCTTTCATGGGTTGAACGAGTTTATTTTTGGGTTAAGTTTTGAAAATAATCCGTTCAATTCAATAAAACAACAAATTGGATCAAAAGAACAAATCAAAGTAGTATTCAATCACGTAATTCAACTTATATACTCCTATATAGTATAACAATTCGGGTCGATATAGACAATAAGACAACAAAAAATCAAAAGTTTTATAGTTTTCAAATGAGGTGGCGAGTAGTCGACTACAAAAAAAATTTGGGACTAATACTATGATGTAGTTGTATTAATTGATTATTCTAATAAATACATTATGTATCACAATAGTACGTACATTTTTTTACCCTAAGATAACATCGAAATATATTTTGAAACTTCTCAAATGCGAGATAGTGTTTTCTTTTTTCAACGAACCACACATTTCGTTGCATTACAAGGGAAATAAGATTTGAACCTGGAACAGTGAAACCTATTTTAGTCTTAATCATTGACCAAGACATCTTCGGTTCACATGAGAGATAATTAACAATTCGTAATTATTTTTTTAAGTAATAGGTCGGTCTCACGATATTCCTTGGATTTTGCGAGACGGTCTGGAGTAATTTTTTTACCAACAAAGTAAACCACTGACTGAGCATGCGGGCTTTGCAGAATTAACCGAAAAAATGAGTCAGTTCAGTAATTACTGGATTACTCCATTCCTACTTTCCCAGACTCCCAAAGTCCAAACAGTAAACACTACTCTCCTCCGCCGTCACGCACTCCCTCTAATACTCCCGCCACCCTTCGTCCGCCGCCGCCGCCACCGCCACCTTCCCTATATTCTCTGTAAGTCGTTAAAAACTTCAAATCCTCTTTTACGAATTCGATTCTGTCTTCTCAATGTTAATTACTTGCATTATTCATATAAACCCTAAGCTCGAAATTAGGGTTCTAGAACTCTAGTTTCCGATTGTTTTTTTTACCAATTGCAATTGATTTTTGTTGTAGAAATGGCTACTACACCTCTTCCATTTTCAATGGAGGATGGATTCTCAGGAGATAAGCTTTTCAATCAGGGTGTTTCATATACCTACAACGATATCATATTTCTCCCCGGTTATATCGATTTCTCGACCGATGAAGTTCAGCTTAGTACCAAGCTTACCAGGAACATTAATCTGTCCCTGCCTTGTGTCTCCTCTCCAATGGATACCGTTACTGAGTCGCATATGGCCGTTGCCATGGCCGCTCTTGGAGGTATCGGTATTTTGCACTATAACAATACCCCTTCTGAGCAATTCTCGCAGTTGCTTTCTGCTAAGTCTCGTCGAATTCCTTTTGTTTCTGATTTTGATATTAAGTCTCCGTCCGATTGTATTGACTCTGAGGAGGATTTTGGGTCTTCCAGTGTGATTCTGGTTACGGAGTCAGGGAGTAGGAAATCGAAGTTTTTGGGATATGTGGTGAAGTCTGAGTGGGTGGAGTTGAAGAATAAGGACGTTAGGGTTGGTGATTATATGTCCAAATTGGATTACTCAGTGCCTTGTAGCTATGATTTGGATCAAATTGCAGGGTTTTTGGGAGAGAAAGGGCTAAAGTTGGTGCCGACTGTGAGGGAGCGTGATGGGGAGGTTGTCGATTTGGTTACCATGGAAGATATTGTAAGGATCCAGGAATTTCCGAAGAGAGGGTTGCCATCATTGGGGTGTAACGGAGAATTCTTGGTCGGAGCTGCCATAGGGACCCGTGAATCGGACAAGGAGAGGTTGGAATATTTGGTGAAGGGTGGAGCGGATGTCGTGGTGTTAGACAGCTCTCAAGGATATTCAAAGTATCAGGAGGGTATGATAAAGTATATCAAGCTCACGTACCCTAACCTGGAGGTGATTCGGGGAAATGTGGTGTCTGTAAACCAAGCACAGGGTCTGATTCAAGCAGGAGTTGATGGTCTCAGGGTTGGCATGGGCTCCGGATCAATCTGTACCACCCAGGAGGTTTGCGCTGTCGGCCGAGGACAGGTATACCCATCACTAGTCTCTACTACATGTACTTGTATTAGACCAACCTCATTAACCCTGTAAATAAATGAGAAATACCTCAGGATTTAGGTTAATCTCGCATGTGAGGAAATTATCATTAACATGACACACAATCATTTTCATGGATGTTAGGCTACTGCGGTATACAAGGTTTCGTACCTTGCCTCACAAAGTGGTGTGCCTGTCATTGCTGATGGGGGAATAGCGAATTCCGGACACATTGTTAGGGCCTTGGCGCTTGGGGCATCTACTGTTATGATGGGTAGCTTTCTAGCCGGTAGCACTGAGGCTCCTGGCGCCTATGTATATCAGGTAACTTGTGATGTCATTGCGCATTACTTCCTACATGGTACAATCAGTTGTATAAAAATGACGGATTGTTAACATGTGGACTAATGTCAAACAACAGAATGGCCGTCGTGTGAAAAAGTATCGAGGCATGGGATCTTTGGAAGCGATGACTCAGGGAAGTGATCAACGTTATCTTGGAGACAAGTCTAAGCTTAAGCTTGCTCAAGGTGTCGTGGGAGCGGTAGCGGACAAGGGTTCCATTCTAAAGTTCATCCCCTATAACATGCATGCCGTCAAACAAGGATTTCAGGATATGGGCGCCTCATCTATTCACTCTGCCCATGATTTGCTAAGATCAAGCGCGTTGAGACTAGAGGTGTGTCTTGCTTTTTTCACTCATCATCTGTTTCGATTATTTACAACATAACATTATTCTTCGCTGATTATTTGATTTCCTTTCACTTTTCCTTTTCTCACTTGATAAGTTGATATCATCTTGTTTTTCTGTTAATCTCAATTTGACGGCTTTCGTTAGAGTATACTCCGTATATATTTAAACTGGTAAAAGATTAAGCCTATGAATGTTCTTGTGTAGGTTCGAACTGGTGCGGCACAAACTGAAGGCGGAATTCATGATTCGGTCTCATATGAGAAAAAGGCCTTTTGAGATTTTGTGATCTGTAAGAGTTATGCAGTGCTATTTGCCTCCAAAATGATTCCCTGGTAGCTTGAGAATGGGAATTTCATACCGAAAATGCTACGAGTAGTTTTTTTAACCCCCAACCTCATGGTTGAAGTAAGAGAGGTCTTGTAGCTTGAGCTAACTCTTGTTCTTTAAAAACACCCGTTTTTCGTGTTGTAGATCTGTAGAATAGAATACATCGAGAGGCCACTTCACTTGCAATGAAACCCAGATTTTCCTAAACTATACTCGCAGAAGACAAGAATGGCTCTCGCTGGAATTATTCTCGGGATATTAAATTATTAAGAATGTATGAATCATAAATATGAACAAATATATACTGTTCTGAGTAATTGTATAGTCATGTTACGAATATATTCATCGTAAATATGAATGAGTATAAATGAATTCAAAAAAAGTTTTTTTTTTTTTTTTTTATAAATTTATCACTAAGTTTAGAAATGATGATTTTTGTTTATATATTTTTAATAAGTGTGGGTTGGGTCGGGCCAAATTCCTCGCTCGAACCCGTCTCAATGTTTCGGGCTTATAGGGCTGATGGATGGATATTTTTGGCCAATAATATAAAGTCCAAGCCCTTAAAAAATGGCCCTGGTCGGGCTGGGCCTACGGCTTGGACCGTTTGATATTATGATCGATTTGATTTAAGCCGGATTCGAGTTGGGTATCTAGACAAGCAAATCTTAATTACTCTGTTCTATATTCTAAGTCGGTTAGAAGCAGAGGTTAAGGTTTTAGGTAATTTTCTAAAAAGAATAGAATTTAGATATTACCTTAAACCCTCCGAAGTCCTAACAATCTACTCCCTCCGTTCCAATGAATTGTTTGCCTATTCCATATTGAGGCGTCTCAATGAGTTGTTTGCTTTTTATTTAAGGAATGCTTTTTATATGTAATTTGACACATTTGATCTCTTCCCCTTGATGCCAAAACTAAAGGCAAACAATTCATTGAAACGGAGGGAGTATATTTCTTTATATGTATATATAAAGCACCCCCGGTACAAAACAAGAACAAAAAAACGTCCAACACCAACAAAATAATACTAGAAAACATGAATTCGGCGGTGCATTCAAATTTACAAAACCCGTCACCAAGTTCTCGGGTTGTTTGCGATGAAGAGGATATCGACATGATGCTTGCAGAACTCGAAACACAGCTAAAACCGATTGTAGAGAGATTTAGTGGTGAAGAACATGTTGTGAATAATGAAGAATGGACGAGTTTCAGGGAACGAAAACTCAAACTCGAGAACAACAACAACAACAACAACAACCAGGAAGTGTACAAGTATAACCCGTTGAGGTTACCATTAGGGGAAGACGGGAGGCCGAAACCATATTGGCAGTACAAGCTGAATGGATTTGGAGAAACATTTAGTTGCGAGATATGTGGGAATCATAGTTATTGTGGGAGAAGAGAGTTTGAGATGCATTTCAACAAGTGGCGACACCAGCACGGTATGGGATGCCTTGGGATACCGGAGTGTATGAGTATGAGTACGAGCTTCCATGGAATCACGTCCATTGAAGAAGCGAACAACCTGTGGACCGAGATGAAACTCATGAAACGAAGGGGCCGGTGGTCAAGTCAAGTGTATGTATGGCAACCTCCTCAGCTCTATGATGAGTACTTTCAAGTTTGAAGACGAAGATGCCGATGCTAAGGCCAATGCTTATGTAAACTCAATAACTCATGAAAACGGTTGAAATAAACTTCATATTCCTAATTTCATACAGAGTAAATTTCGATGAATTTCTAGTTATAATATGACAATCATTAGTTTCACAGTAAAAACATATATCCTCGCTTCCTTTTTCTAAATAACGTTTTTGTTTTTCTGAGATGAAAATCAAGACGAAAAATGTATGTGCAAATCTTGACAGCTTGGTGGTTGTTTTAGTACTCAGAATGTACTTGGACTAACACTGGCATAACCAGGAATACCTCTCACTCCCTGTCTAGTACTGTACGAGTGTAAGCTCACCCCTGTCGACGACGTCTCATATGATGAGTATACATAATCGTCACCAAGCTGTGTGACTCCCTCGTGACTTCTCCGGTCACCATTTGAATTAGGTTCTCTTATAACCTCAGGCAACGCCATTTCCCCGTCTAGGTACCTCACCACCTGCCTCATACTCGGCCTACTCTTTGGATCATCACTCGAACACATCAACCCCAATTTAACCGCGGTTATCATCTCATTCCCATCAAACATCCCTTTCAGTTTCGGGTCCAAAACATCGACCACATCGCCTTCACTCAATTTCCGCCAAACCCAATCAACAAGGACCAACTCATCATCCGGGGTAGACGCCTTGTGCTCTATCGGCCTTCGTCCACACACCACCTCCAGCACCAGCGCCCCAAATGCAAAAACGTCTGAGCTAGTCGTCACGTGGCCTGTCCGTGACATCTCCGGGGCTAGGTACCCTAACGTCCCCACGACCCTAGTCGTGCCTAGGGCCGTCCCATGGTCATGCAACCGAGCCAACCCAAAATCCCCTAACCGCCCATTGAAGTCAACATCGAGCAACACATTGCTAGCCTTAATATCTCGATGAATCACAACCTTCTCCCATCCTTCGTGTAAGTACAACAGTCCGGACGCAACGCCTTTGATGATCCTAACCCGCTGCTCCCAACTGAGCACCATCCCTTGACTGTAGGACGACTCGCCGCCAAACAAGTACTTATCCAAGCTTCCGTAAGGCATGTAATCATAAACGAGCAACAAATCGCCTCTCCTCCGACACCAACCCAACAATTGGACCAAATTCCTATGTCTAAGGCGACCAATACTCGCGATTTCAGCCACAAACTCGGGCAACCCTTGCTTCGATTCATGATTGATTCTCTTAACCGCGATTTGGGTATTTGATTTAGGCAAAACCCCATGATAAACCCTACCAAATCCACCCCTCCCAAGAAGCTCCTTATCGCGAAAACCCTTCGTAGCCTCCCTAAGCTCATGGTACGGATACCGATGAGGTCCGACTGTAACCTCCCAGTCTTCAATGCGATCGCGATCCTTAATCCTAAACACGACGTATATCCCCACAAAGACAACCAATAGGACGAAAACCGACAATGAAGTCGACAAAGATATCGCCAGCGTCTCCTTACGCTTAATGTCACCGTCTTTAGGAACAGGTAAAGGTGGCATCGACAGCGAAGCAGCCGGTCCACTCGTGTTAAAACTCCAACCAAGAACATAATGTGAGCTAGCTAATAAACCGGTCGAACCGGCAAACCCTACGTACATTTCCTTCTCAAAAATCCGTGAAAGATCGTATTCATACGAAATCAACGGTTTCCTCGGCTTTGAACTCGAGAGCGAAATCGTAACGTCAATAAGATGTGTAAACGGGTCGTAATCGATCCAACATTGTATAGTTTGACCGTCTTTCATACTAACGTTAACCTCAGTCGAATCTTTATCGATATAATAAGCCGCGGTCGCAGAAGCGTTAGAGACCAAACTGTTCAAATCGATCCCAATATGATTATCGTTAATGTCACCAAACTCGAAGTCCTGGACCGTGTCAAACTCGACAGCGAAGACATGATTATTATTATTACTATTATTATTATTGGGATGGTTTTTGATGTCCGTCGCGTTGAAGAGTCCCAAGTACTGGCTGGGAAGGGCCATAAGGTCGAGGGTGGGGGAGACGACGAAGGCCATGCCGTGTCCGCCGAGTTTTTGGAACTCGGGGACAGTGCCGAAGGTGAAGGCGGTGGAGAAGCGGGTCGAGCTGAGTTGGGAGAGTGGGGTGGAGTGGAAGGCGTGGCCCATCACACGTTGAGATGTGTTGGTTAGTTGGATGTATTTGTTGTGGTGGACTAAGTTTGCTGAGTCTTTGAGGATGATGCTGTTGCCTGATGTGCTGAAATCATTGTACATGAACTGTGTTTGCTCCTCCTGTGCTGCTGATACTAGTACTACTACAAGGTAGAATGAAGATATGATGAAGGTTGTGATTAGAGAGTGGATCATGATTTTTTTACAGAATGTATGATGAGATGTTTGTGTTTGAAGATGGGTGGGTGGGTGTATGATGATGTATGGGACTAGAGAGGTGTTTGTTATAGGATGTGAATTGTTTATTCAAAATATAATGAGCACACAAAGGTTGAACTCATGAAGTCTAATAACTTGGGACTTGGGATGAGATGGGATGTAAAGAATAATACTTGGTACTCACTATCGACTTTTTGCACATTTGTCGAAACGAATTTTGCATGTTAAATCAGGTTTTCAGGTGGCTAAAGGAGTAGTACGGTACAAGTTCTTGTTCGTGAAGGATATTTCATATCATAAAAATTGTTACAAGTCAAATAACATTCACGTGAATAGATAAGAGGTGATATTTAATTTGTCGTAAATTTAAAAAATTATCTGTTACGGGGGAAGATTTATTTATGGGGAAAGATGAGAAGAGGGTGTAGGGTCATATTCAAAGGGGTATATTATAGTCAATGGGTTTGTTGAATTGAGTAAAAGGAAGGAATTGTGAAAGAAGTGGAGTGGGTAGGAATCTATGTTCGTATGTGGTATGATGGTCAGTATATCACGCATGAAGTTGGCAACTACTGAATGAATACTGATGCGTTCTGGACGCCGCATGTGGACATCCAAACCGACTTCCTGTCTGTCTATGAGTCAATACAAAACTTCTCCCAACATGCCTTTTCTATATTCTCTTCTAGAATTCTTTCTCACCATTAGTGTACCCATCTATTTAAAATAAATAAATAAATAAATAAATTATTTTAACTGACGCAAACTTATTAATTACTTCCTTCCATCCATTTAATTGTTGATATATAATTTTTCATCATTTTTAAGAAAAATGATAAAATTAAGATATCTTTGATAAATGAAAAATTTTATCCGTCCACCCAAATTAAAGTAATAGATGAAGAATATAAGAATTACTCGTATATGGCAAGTCTTTTATCAAAGGGAAATGTAAGGTTTTTTTGAGTTATCTATTTATGATAAATGTAAAGAACTGAATAAACAAAAGATAGTATGAAATGCATGATCACAAGCTTTGAATACCCAATATTTTTCCCAAATCCATTAACTTCGACTGCCAAAAAAAAAAGACCACTTTCATAACATGTACTGCCTCCGAGTTCCTATTATCCCAAAAGCATTTGGAGTGAAAAATAAGAAAGGGAAGATGAGTGGCTCAAAAAAGGAGGAAGAGAGAGAAATGTGAGAGTGATTGTGACCACACATTGATGATCTAAAAAGTAGGACAATAATAAGGGAGTAAAAAAGTATTGCAAGTCAAAGTCAAATATTTTTCACTAAATAAACTGACCATAAGTTTCCACTGTAGATATCTCATTAAGACTGACATTCCGCTGATCCTCCGCCTAAGACCTGCTGCAACTTCACGAGAAGTACTCCGTGATACAAGAGCTGATAACCCAGTGAACAAGTCTCGCTCGCATTAGTACAGGTGAAACTCCTGCGTACATCTCAGAGGAAATTTTCGTAGAGCAAGACGGAAACCACTATAGTTACCTTTTAAGGTGCTCGAAGACATCCGAGCTGAAAGGAACAAAATTAAGGTCTCGTCTCAAGACTCAAGTGACATTCATAACAAAATCACAATCACATTATTCTCTGCGAAATGTCATGTCTCTCCGAATGTGCTTTCAACAAAAATCCTAACGGTACAAACTCCTAAAAAACGACTCAAATGAATATCTAAACTGAAGACGCATTACAACAACATGGGGAATGGATAAGAGGAAGTAGCGTAAAAGCTCGGGAAAAATCAATCCTCAGAGGATTCTTTGGCCGCTGCTAGAGTTTGCTGTCATAAGAGTCAGAATATCGGTTACAGAGGCCATGGAACTCAGTGCTGCTTTCAGAACATCTTGTGAGCATCCTGGTTTCACTATGGAGCGTACCTGCGTGAATATCAACAGCAGAAAACCATTGACCATAAATACTAACAAAACGTAGTGCCTAGGATTTCAGCGTAATTTTCACCATAAATACTACTCCGTACTAACAAAACGGTGGGCCACGCCTACTTATATACCATACCAACAAGAGGGTAGAATGATATACTAAAGAGGTAAACTGTAAGAATAACGCACCTTGTCCAAATAAACCTGAAGCTGCTTAATGCGGCCCATATAATCCTGGTCTTCCACACACAAGGTAACAGCCTTTGCATCAGCCCCAGGACCATCAAATTGAAGTGGGCCAGGATTTCGGTAGATATCTTCGATCAAAAACCTCGTGGCATTTTGTCTCAAAAGTCTGTTATAAAAATGATACCGTCAGGATTCCGTACTGAGTAATAGTTTTAACAGTCCACACAACCAACATAACAGACTTGAAGAGACTTACTCATATGCCTTGCCCTTCAGATCCACGGTCGCTGGATTAATAGCAGGTTTTCCAACAGATAAAGTGCCAGCAGGACCACGAGAGTAGCGTTTGACAGTCATCATTGCCTGAAATGTGTTGCAATGCAATCATGAATGGATGACACTGACATCAACTACAAATTCGGATAAAAATGACCGAACAAGATAGTCGGACAACCACTAATAAAGCTAAAGAACAACAATGAAAAATACGAAAGAATCCCTACTGTTAATGGAGCAGCACCACATTTCCACTTATTGACAGGATTCTTAAGGTTGGTAATAGTAGCCAAGTACCCATTAAGACCAGCTGCCAGAATATGATAGCAAATATGTCCAAGCACCTGTACATGAAATAATCACTGTCAAACCCACTGTTGGATATACGACGAACACAAAACACATCAGTTTTTTTATCAGGGATCAGGACTCACATATGCATAGTCACAGTCAAATTTTGATGGCAAGGATCCTCTGGCCTGGTAGCCAAAAAAGTGGCAGATGGCATTAAATTTTTTGCCCTTGTAAGTGCCTTCTTTCTGCCAAATAAACGAGAAAGCCATGTTAGTCCCAGCTGCAAACAATATCCAACAAAGCAAAAATGAAACGAACAAACGTAGGAAACCAAGCATTTAATCCCAATTACTGATCTGCCTAAGCAGTTCAAACATATCCAAATCAAAAGTCCACAGCCTAGGCTCTGCTAAGATATACGCCTACATATTAAAAATTAATTAAAACAAAAAAGAACACAAATCAGCATATAAAATTTGTACTGAGAATCTTGTGGGCCACGAGTATACTCTAAATTAAATAAGTGTGGCGAACATCTTTCAGATTATAACCAAGTGACAACAAAATATTCTGTCTCACGTAAAAGTTTTCATTTAAACTTCTCACTAGACTAACAATCCAGATATTTAAACATCATACCAGGCGCTTATTCATCTCTGTTTCCACAAGATGCGCTAGTAGTTTCTCGGTCTCAATCTGCACAAACAAATTTCACTTTTAATTATAAACCGTTCCTAAAAAGAGGAGAGATCACAGTTAGTTGAACAGATAGTATTGCACTCGTTTAATAACAAAAAAGGATCACAAGCAAGCACCTGTGACAGCTGGGCAGAATCATCTGACTCGGGGTGAAGGAGCAACTGCAACATTACATCAAGTTTAAGAAAAGAATAGGTGCACAACATTTTCACGGGAATTCAAACAATAAGGACAAATAGGTTAGAGAAATTAGATACCTGTTTCTTAATAAAGGGTGGAAGGAATTCAAACAAAGCAGATGCCCAAGGAGAGAGCTGAGAAGAAATATTTTCAATAGATACGCCTTCTCTATGAAGACTGTGAATTTCCTGCATCAATCAACGAAACACCATAACTTCTCCTTTCCACCCAAAAAGTTTGCGACAAGAACCATTTTGTTTTATATCAAGGTGAAGAAAGGAATATAGGGCAAAAAGATGCAACAAGCAAAAGCCCAAGTGAGATAGTCCGACTAAAAATCAGATGGATGCAGAATATGCGCAAAGTAATACCTGCAGAAGAGCATACACTTCAGGAATGCTTTCAATAAGCCCTTCTGGGAGTAAGATAACTCCATGGTTTTTGTCTGCCATTAGAATATAATTAAGTTAGATAAAGACAGTTATCAACCTACCTACCATCAGTACAAAATAATTATTTAAAAAAGAAAAAGCCTTATACCAGTTTCTGCTCGGGCTTGAACTGCATCACAAATTTGTTTTGTCACATCAAACAAAGTGAGTTTTGAAGCGGCCACCTCCTCCCCAAGAACAACCTCAATAATGCAAAAAAAAAAAAAATAGTCGTATCAATTACGGAATATATATAATAACCCATCAGGTGCAGTGATCTATACGGTATTACTCGTAATACACAAAATACATAAAAAAATAGTAGCCGCTATGCAAAAAGCCAAAAAGGAACTAACCATATTTGGGTGTGACTGAAGAGTACATTCCAAAGCAACATGGGATGCCTTTCTACCCATGAGTCGAATGAAGTAGTAATACTGAAAAGAAATGAAATCATGAGAGCTAAGCATTTTGCATGATTACAGAAATCTATAAAAGAACTCCTGAAATTTTAGTTTACAAACACAACACAAGTTTGCAGATTATTTGTATGGCAAATTAACATATCCAGATACAATTTACCAAGAAAATCTGAGCAACTTACATCAATCTGAGATAACATGAAAAGCAAATTACCTTCTCGGCTGACAATGCATCAGTACAAACATTGCTGATGAGCTGAGAGTTAACCTACATACAAACAAGAAAGCCATTAGTCATTTAAGTGGAAACATTAATATCATATACTACAAGGAAGAAAAATTACACGCTCAGAACATACATTCAACAGTGAAATCAAGTTTAAAATATTTTTTGATTCTTACATTTTTATGAAATAAAGGCAGACGATGAAACAACTACAAACAAGATTGAACTCATCAACATAGTATTCCCACATACGAGTATTTGACATCCTCTAACCCAAGAAAATCCAACATCATATATTAGCCACGTGACCACGCATTTTACTTGCATTTTTAGAAATAACACAATCAATGGAAGACATTGACTACACATTCCTCTAAACACAAAGAAAATCTCAGAATCATTACGGCCTTCCCCTCTGAATCTCAAATACATATCCTCATAACAAATCATGCATATATTTTCATTCGATTTTGCATAGTGATCGAACATGTGTTCTTTGTATTGGATCTGCAACTTAATATGTCGATTATTGAACATTTCTGAAACAGTAGGGACTAGCTGACCCATAGGTCAAGGGAGATTCTTACCTTGCAAATGGTATCAAATCCAACATCAGCCTCCACAAATTGATTCTTCAAATCTCCATTCAAGGTAACTGGAACACCAACTACCTAAAATTCTCAAATAGTTCATGAATTAGACTAGATAAAGATTAGGTGAAGAAGAATAAAAAAGCACAGAGCGAAAAAACAGGGATAGCCATCAACATAACCAGAAACTTGCTCTTGTAATAACCATCAACTATATTAAAGAATGATAACTGAATATTAGCAAAATATGAGGACAAGTTATTCTAACAGATCAAGGCACCTTAGTTGCACATTTCGCATCTGCAAAAGTTTCTGCAAGCTGAGCAGCATCGGTATTTGATGTCACACCTTTAAATAACAGAAATAGGTCATTGTTTGAATGATTGGAAATCCGAAAGATGAATATATATACACGCACACACATATATATTTCTATGCCATGTACCTCCAATGATTACAAGCCCGTCCAGCTTCAAAGCCTTGCAAGAAGCAAGGGCAGCATTAACTTGTTCTGTTGTTCTTATTTGATCCTTTGTCCTTCCCAGTAAATCATAACCACCTAAAAAGATTAAGAGCCTAGTAAATGCAAAGCCAAAAACAAGAGCAAAGTATTAGGATTAGCCAGAGTGACATCTCAGGACATCACTTACCCTGATTTTTGTAGGTAGACAAAACATCATCAGATATTTCAAGAGTTTTTTGTGCAAACAAACCTTCAGTACCACCTATAAAACACAAAAATACACCAAACTTCAGTAAAAAAGATTCCTCTATACCTGTTTATTCATGGACAAACAATAAAAAACAGTAACACTATACTTCCATAGTTCCATCATAAATAAAAAATCAAAGCCTAACCCGCCAATACAGACTGGCCACAAAGAAATCATCAAAACAGGATGTCCACATTCAAATTATAATAACCATCTTTAACACTATGAAAGAGAATGGTGAAAAACTGACAGTACAACAAAAGTTAAACTCTTTTCCCCGCATCTGAAATGTCATAACATGTAACTAGCCCTGTTATGACTAATGCTAACTCCTTACAGCTTACAATACTTTCAATTTCCAAACACTGGAGCTTGTAATAGCACAAGGATATATGTGAGAAAAAATTGTTATATTAGATAGAATTAACTGTATATATAGCCCTCTCATGTGAGAATTCCCAATTTTTAGATAGAATTAAATATGGCTAGATTAAGGAACCTATAGTGGTTCTTACCAAGAAATCCAAGTAAAACATTATTCTGGTTGTGTGTCTTAAGAGCATTGTAAAGACCCCAAATAACATTATGTCCTCCCGGGGACTGTCGCCCACTGAAGACCAATCCCACCCTGCACAACAGTAGAAACTGACATTAGTTAGTAACATTCTTACCTCTTCCTCGTTAATTAGAAATGTGTGTGCAAGTGACCATATCGTCTTGTTATAAATAGACCTATGAAGTTTTTTTTACGTGAAAAGCTAACGCAGCGCGCAGTAATTTTCATGTAAGTAGTATGACACAGGCTCGTGGAAAGAGCATAGAACATCATCAAGACATGACAGATTTCAGAAGAACCCTCTGGATTTACTCACCTAGTTTTATAGGCCACAATTCTTATTTGACATATCTACTACAGTACTACAGAATATACATAAGCTGTAAGAAAACTAATATTTGCTGAAATCAAAGGACGCCTTATATGACCCCGATCAAAAAGCACAACAAAAACCCCCAAATTTCACGTATCATTCACTCAAAAGAGCAACCGACTTGTTAACAAGAACAGAAAGGATAGTGGCACCAAATTAGACAACTTCTTTACATGTAGATGTGGGATTAATACAACAAATATGTGAAAATCACACCTGATAGCTGGATGCTCAGTAATGATTTTCGCGTCAGGGACCTTGGCGGTTTCCCTGAGAAAGTGAGCCAACGGTTGACCATATGTGTGGGGGTAATACCGGCTGATAGCATGGGCATCTGATGGATCCAAAGCAGTGGTTGTATCGCCATACTCAACCCTTACTGTAGTTCCCTGCCAAATCCATCGCGAGCAGTTTAGTCTGAGCCAAAGGAAAAACAAAGCTTGCCCCAAAAAAAACACAGCAGAGTCTCGTTTATCTATTTCCTTTGTCGTTTTTTTAACAAAAATGCACCACACAACGGTGACTATACGCCGTACAATCAAGTGTTTATGGTGATGATGATAAACATCGACATATTTACAGTGCCTCAAAAACCATGTCTACGATACAGTAAATCACATGTACAAAGCTAAAATTAGAAACAATAAGGATCATAAGTCAAATGCATAGTTTCAAACTGAAAGATGCATCAAATTTATGTTATTTCTCAACATATACCAGCATTCACATAAGATGCTCACGACCAATAAATAGTTCCGATTGGCAATACTGGAAGATGCACAGCCAAAAAATTGCAGAAATGTGAATGAAAAGTATCCTAGACTCTAATAATCACATCAACCTAAGCAACTGCATACATCTTACGCCATTATCTTCCAATACTGAGCAAATACGAGATTCGACAAGCATTCATAGATAACTAAAATGCACGCCTTATGCACTTAATCTAACAGAAACATTACTCACGGGATATGATTCAAAACATTCATAACTTACATAACACGAAACTTATTCTAATTGCTAAATCACATCATCATTAATCATACTAGCAGCAATACAGTAAAAACATTATTTTCATCGACATCGACATAGATTTAGCAAGCAAAACACAGACGAAAAAAACACGAAATCAAACTCTTTAATGTAGAAACTTGACCTAAATATCTGGATCCGCATATCAACAGAATCATTTAGTATCCTCATATGAACAGAGATAATATGAATCAAAACCTCCATAACTTACATAGCAAGAAACTTAATCTTACTGCTAAAATCATAGCATCATAACTTCATAAGTATAATGAGAACGATGAAACCAAATCTGCATTACTATCAGCATTTACATGATAGAGTAAACAGCACGAAATCAAGCACGGCGAATTGAAAAAACGATAAACGATCAACAAAGAACCGTGATCTAGGAAATCGGATCTGCATATTCACATCAACTAGAACACAACTAAACGAGTGAATCAAACAACAAGAAATAGAAAGTCGATAAAATCAATGGCGGACGAGGAGGAGGAGGAGACCTGAAGGCAAGGAGGGAGGTCAGGTTGGTAAAGAGAACGCTGTTTTTGAAGATCAGAGAGTTCTCTGGGAATTCCGAAATCTGAATCCATGGTTTCGCCTCTTGTTTTTCGAAGGAGAGTTTGCTTAGCTAACAGTAGTGTTGGGTATATAATGCGGAGTATGGATGGACTCTCGAGGGAGTGTGTTTGACTTGCGAGGGAGGATATTCCGTTTACTAGGGCGATACTACCAATCCAAACCCTTGTGCCTAAATAAGTGGAGAAAGTACCATTGTACCAACAACCCCCCAAGGCCCCAATCCAATTACACAACCTACCAACTAACCTACCAACCAACTAACCAACCCAAATCTCTTTTTAAGGACAAGCCCGTCAGTAGCAGAAATGGAAGTGGATCGTGTCGGTCATACCCAGGTCATGTCCATGTCCATCCACTGTACTTAGAGGGAAAAATGGCACAACTAAATACGAGAAAGTAGGCATCGTGTCGTGTCAGTGTTGAAAAAGGGAGGCCAAAGCACGACATAGGACCCATAGCATGTCGTGTTGTGCTTGGACGTGCCTACTCATTTCCTCAAATTTAGGCTTAGAGAAGAAATGGTGCGACTCAAATATGGGAAAGTAGACATCATGTCGTGTCAGTGTTAAAAAAGGGCGACCCAGGCACGACATATGACCCATAGCATGTCGTGTTGTGCTTGGGCGTGCCTACTCAGTTCCTTAAATTTATGCTTATTTCTTTACATTTTGGACGTGCCAGGAGGGTCGTGTCGTGTCGTCTAATGAAGCAACCCTTCACCCAAGCTACCCTAATTCTTGCTTTGCAACCAGTCCTCGTTATCTTCGTCTTTCTCTTGGGTTCATAAGAACGTTCAGTCTCATGGCGTCATTCCTTTCCTTCGAATCCTTCATTCTTGACAGGTTCTCTGTTCTGCTGAGTTTTTTCATTCTTCTTATATTCTTCGCCCTCTTCAGTTGCCGACACCCTGAGCATTTTCTGGTTGGGCATGTAACCCTGCTTATTACAAAGCAGATTTTTCTTCTTAATGTCACCCATGTGAAACCTCTTTGTGGTGTACCTTCTAGGGTCGAATCCGCGTAAAAGTCCGTACAACGTATAAAATTCAAGGGCTTGGTCTACCTCACGAAACATCTAACCAATGAACGGTTTATATATAGTCTCACCGTTCGTATGATCCGCATGCTGCTCAACATCGACAATCTCAACACCTGTCACATTCAAGTACATTCATCAGTCAAAATTCAAGTATGTGTGATACAGAACTTCGCATATATTGGGTTACTCTTCTGGTATAGTGCTCCTTCAACCGATTTATCAAAGTGATTCAAACAGGTTTACTATGTGACTCTGATACGTTTAGTCAGTGATTGCGTTAACTATTAGGAAAATAAAATCTACACTGGTTGGGATTTACATAAATTATCTCCACTAGCACATAAATTATCAACAATGATAATATACTCCCTCTGTTCCAACGAATTGTATACGTTTGCTTTATGCACGTACGTCGATGCTAGTGTTCTTTTGTCTATATTTTTAATTACGTATTACCAAAAATTATAAAAATTTGATATTCATAGTGTATTCAATTAGACGATTTAAACAAGATCTCTCATGACTATATTTTATCTTATATATTAAAAGTTATATCGAATATTCTTCTCGCTCACTCATGAATAGTGCCAAAAAACCAAATGTATACAATTCGTTGGAACGGAGGGAGTACATAATAACATCCCTATATACATTCATCAAGCATATTATACAGAACTTCGCATATATTGGGTTACTTTTCTGGTATAGCGCTCCTTCAGCCGATTTATCAAAGTGATTCCAACGGGTTTCTATGTGACTCTAACACATTTCGTTAGTGATGGTGTTAATTATAGGAAAAATCCGTGATATCAAATAATTCAGACCTTATTCCAACAAGTATATCGTATGACTCTAGTACGTTGGGTATGTGATTGTACTAAGAGTGTATCTTATTACTTAGCATGCTATCTCAACCACAGAGGTGAACGACTGATATTTTTATACTCACCATAATTTATCGACAATGACAACCTACATATTAAGAGCCCTAAAAACTTGAAACACACGTTGTCTGACGATGATGAGGACCTTAAGGAGTGTGATTCCACCTGCTACGACAACGTTACTGTAATACATAGAATCACAAAAAGTTACACTTTATCACTTGAAAGTGCACTTCAATAATAAAGTATAACTTTAGACCCATCTCGAATAACTTTAAACATTATTTGGGTAAACACTGAAACTTATGAACCGAGTTCTTGTTCTTAGATCTTATCTGTATATACACACATGTAGATGGTATGGAAGCCGTACAAGTTTAGCGGATTAAGTGGTGGATCAAAATGGAGTAGGAGTATAAATTAGACATTTGGGCTTTGAGCAAGCTTGTCATTCAATTCAAATGAATAGAAAAAGGCATCCCCGCGGAAGCCCATCATTTTCGAATTTCGAAAAAAGAGCCGTTGTCATCCAATATCAAACTTCAACCCTCTTCCTCTTACAACTGCCGCTCTCATAACTCTTCACTATATAAACACACATCAACCTTCTCCATTTTCCCCAAATCAATCATTTCAATTTCAATTTCAATTTTAATTAGGGTTTTCAGAATCGAAGAAACTCGTCAAGGAACAGAGATAAACTAAAATGGAGGCACTAGGAGCAGAGAAAGTCGCGGTGTCGGCCATGGAAGCTTTCGAGAAACTTGAGAAAGTCGGGGAAGGAACTTACGGTAAAGTGTATCGAGCTCGAGAAAAGGCGACTGGAAAGATCGTGGCGTTGAAGAAGACTCGACTTCATGAGGATGATGAAGGTGTTCCTCCTACTACTCTTCGTGAAGTCTCCTTGCTTCGTATGCTCTCTCGTGATCCTCATGTCGTCAGGTTTCATTTCTCGCTTTTTTCGATTGTTTACGACTTTACTTGGTTTGACTGATTGATTCTATTGTGGTCTGAGTTTCGGTAATTGATTGATTGATTGATCGGAATTTGATCCTTGTGGTGTTTGATTGATCGCTTTCGCTTTTCGGTTTCGCCGTGATTGGATCAGTAATTCTGGATTCGGGGAATTAAGTTTATTCTTGTGATATGAATTGTGAAATCTCCTGTTGTTTCTGCCAATTTTTTTGACATTTTTTGTTTGAAATCAGATGCAATTAACACAATAGAGTGCCAATCCACCGATTTGTAAACAAAATCGTATGAATTTGTCAATTTTCCGCATCAATTTGACAAGTATGTTAGGTTAATTTGCTGTACTAAGAGCTAGTATGCTTCTAGTTAAGAGTGTAAGCAGCAAGGACTACAATTAGGGTTTCTGCTTTGGGCGTCTTTGATCTTCTAGTTGCTTCTAGTATGCTTCTAGTATGCTTTGGGCAATCGGAATCGATTATGCTGACATTGATGTGAAACATAGCATAATCAGGGTTTCTGCTTTGGGCGTGTTTGATCTTCAGTCCATTTTTGTCATTTGGAGATGAGCATGCTATGTTTCACATTAATATCACATAATCGATCCTGATTGCTGCAAATGGTTTCTTCTCTTAATCACTGGCACAATCTCACTGTCTTTTAGTTATGTATGATCTGAAATTCGTGGATCAAAATGTCGGTTTTGAAGGGATTTTGATGGGTGTTGATTAAAATGTGTATAGGTTGCTTGATGTGAAACAAGGACAGAATAAAGAAGGGAAGACAGTTCTATACCTGGTCTTTGAGTACATGGAAACCGATCTTAAGAAGTACATCCGTAGCTTCCGTAGCACCGGAGATAACGTCCCTCCTCCAATCGTTAAGGTATACTTAGCCCTCTTCAGTCTTCATCCACATACAATTCATTTGATTTATCTACTGTTTTTTCTGAAACTAATGGCTGTTTATTCTGTGTAGAGCCTGATGTATCAACTATGCAAAGGTGTTGCATTCTGCCATGGTCACGGTGTCATCCACCGGTATTACTTCCTGACCTCTTGGTATCGTTAGTTCGTCACTGATTTCTACTTCGTTCTGTACTGATATCTACTGATTATGTTCTCCACAGTGATCTCAAGCCCCATAATCTTTTGATGGACAAAAAAACTCTGGTTCTCAAGATTGCTGATCTCGGACTTGCTCGAGCATTCACTGTTCCCATTAAGAAGTACACTCATGAGGTTCTGATCTTCCCCTTTTCATCCGATCTTCAAACTTTTTGTCAACCATGTACATTACTGATTGGTTAATACTGCAGATATTGACATTGTGGTATCGAGCTCCAGAGGTGCTCCTGGGTGCTACTCACTACTCGTGTGGTGTCGACATGTGGTCTGTCGGCTGCATTTTTGGTACTGAACTACAAACCATTTTTAGCTGCATTTGAGTCTCTCTCACACTTCACTGATCACCTCTAACTTGCATTAAAATTTGTTGAATTGTCAGCTGAGTTAGTGAATAATCAAGCTTTATTCATGGGAGACTCAGAGCTTCAGCAGCTCCTTCACATTTTCAGGTTTGTTATTACTCAGTACATTACAGCTTCATTTTTCATTCAATTGAGGGCTGTTCTCTAATTGCAAATCTGTTTCTATTCAGATTGCTAGGTACCCCTAACGAGCAAATTTGGCCGGGAGTAACAAAGCTAAAGGACTGGCATGAGTACCCTCAGTGGAACCCTAAAGAACTGTCCACTGCGGTTTCTGGGTTGGATAATGAGGGACTCGACCTGTTGAATGTAAGTCTCGAAAATACATTTCTATCTATTCTCGGTCTTTGAACTTCAATCATACACATGCATTTCTATCTATTCCCGGTCTTTGAACTAACCATTTGTGTTGGGGGGATGCAGAAAATGCTGATCTATGAGCCTTCGAAGAGGATCTCGGCCAAGAAAGCGATGGAGCATCCGTACTTCGATGACCTCGATAAGACCTACCTGTAGACGTTTGTAATAGTAATAGTAGTTGGAGTCTGTGTAACAAATGTGTGTTGCTTTACTTAAGCAGCAGTAGTAGTATCGATATTCAGCAGTTTCACAAGCTCTTCAGTTAGCGACTTGTGTTCGGCTGTGCTTTATTTCTTGTGTTCATGTTAATTCGATTGGAAACTATGGTCTATTTTGATTCTCGCAAATGTACCAGAACGAATTTGTTGTAGTATATGATAACGAGGCGTAAGAGTTTCAGACTTCGTCATCAGTGATTGTGATTGATCTATTTTCTTATAGGCTTTTGGCATTCATTGTGATTTCGGATCACATTACATTACTGATGGTTTGAATAACAAAAATGCTGTTCAGGTTTTAGAAATCAGAGAGATCACATTACAACTTTTTTTAGAGAACAACAAATCAAACTTTTCTTAGAGAACAATACTCTCTAAAACTTTTATAAGAACACAAAATTGAAGAATCAGAGACCAAGAACTGAAATCATGCGACCAACCACATGAAAAATGTGGACCAAGCAGTGAGCGAAACCGATGCCAGAACGTAACTCCACAACATAATCACAGAGCATTCACTCTCTCCAGCCCCGAACAACTGCGTGATCGTAGCTATAAATCCATAGAAATGTACGTCAGCAACTAAATTATTTTTGGATTATTTTAGGTGATTTTAGTCTTACCGATATTCATGGCTGGTGGGACGGCGTATTGAAGGAGCAGGACGAACTGATATAACGGATCTTTCGGAACAATGGAGTAATGAATTGCAGCTTTTACAATGGCGGTGCCTATGACGGGTAGGATTACATAGCGAGCAACTATAATGCCAACAACAAGTCGTTTCTGTATTTCTGACCTTCGTATACCTGCGTATGAACGGCATCTTCACCATCATGTCTGCTACTTGCAATATACGGAAGCGTGGACAGATATGTGAAACTTACCTTTAAGAAGATTTCCTCCCATAACAAGGGTAACAGACGGAATAGATCCGTCCCTGAAACGGAACATAAGACACATATTCAGCGCTCAAATATGCATCTTAGATATGTTTTTTTTGTTCAATGAAGAGCGCACTAGGCTAAGACATCTTCGTATGAATCTTAGATATGTAACGTGCTACAAAAATGCAAATGAGATAGATAGAAAAATGAACATACCCCACCAGTAATGCAGTATCATGTATTACATGAAGAGGCGCGCCTTGACCGATAAGTAAATTTCGTAGCCATGGGACTAGTCCCACAACAAACCCAAGAATCTACAAAAGAAAACAGAAAAAAATGTTTCAGAACAACCAATGCAGCAACAACCACTTTAGTGGAAGATGCTAATTCTCTTACAGGATCATCACAGTTAAGAACATAAGCGAGTGCGTACATACTGTTCCAATGGTCGACGGAGCAAATAGAGCCTTCAGGTTTACATTCCCTACAACTTTCCTTGCATTATCCTTCAGTCTATCCATAAAGCTCACCTGCAGAGATGACAAATATGCTGATAACACGCAATTGAACGAAGATATTCATGTAAAACCGTCTTACAGCATAAGAGTATATACCTCAGATGCCTCAGGCTGATTGCCTATAGGTGCAATGTTCTCCGCACGTTGCTGAACTGGTATTTCATATGGTTTTGGTGGAAGAAGGGGAACTTTGCAATTCCGTGTCTCCGCTTCTGATGCTTCACTAGAAGATTTTTCAGAAGAAGAAGAAGAAGAATCACCTGTCGCCACTTCTGCAGGATTCTTACTCGAACACAATCGCACCATATTGTATACATACGACCAAAGAAATATGGCTCCAATCTGAAGAATCAAGAACAATCTGAACTCGGCAAATGAATGCATAATATACCCGATAGCATATATAATAGCTAGGTTCAGACGAGAATGTGATGAGATGAAAGACATACCGCCATTGAAAGTGAGGCATAAGCCATGCCATACATATGACATACATCTGCAGCGCCAAATGGCGTCCCTTTCTCTTTACAAACTGCTGGAATTATGATGAACATCATGTTCCCCATGTTTCCTGTCACCATGGAGTTTTATTCATTATTAGGCACGCACGCACACGACAGAAGAGAATTTCTAGCACGCATCTAATTGAAGAACAGAGATTGCGGTTACCTGCAGCACAGCAACCTAATATCAGACCGCGCAGGTGGGGTGGAGTCCTTGTAATATGCACCATGATAAACCCGAGTCCAGAACCAATCACAAATGTAATCAGGATATTCAAAGCCATGAACCACCTGCACACGCGCACACACGATTGTTTGTCATCTGTGACGAAACAATGAAAAGATAATGTAGGAGACAGTACAGGGTATGGCAGGAGGATTGAATGAATGCTCACATCATCTTCATACTTTCATGTGTGAGTGCTTTGGCCAGATTTGAGGAGACAAGAGCAGGATTGAACACAAAGAATACTATCTGTTCATCATTCATGTAAAAACCTTAAGACGATGATACCAGGATTCAAACACGGGACCTTCAGTCGCACTAACACAGGATTCAAAAACGTCACGCAATCTTACTTTACCTTTGGTTGCACCAAGTCTAATATCGTGTGAATCATCTGAACCAAAACCTTAACGTAAATGGATAAATAATACCTTGTTCAAATGCTTCCTGGCATCTTCACCAAGGACGCCAACACGTTCCAAAGCAAGAAAAGAGCCAAGTGCTGTGATTAGAAGCACCTTTATCACTGGCATTGATGACGCTGCAAATAATTCCAATACCGCCATTGTCACCCACCTTTCTTCTTCACTTTACCCCCCAACAACTCTTCTTCTTCTTCTTCCAGGTCCGCACTCCGAATCGATCAATATTATTTGCGAATTTTGAGTTTTTTTCTTCGTCAAACAATTACTCTGATCAAACCCATATATAATCAATCGTCACAAAAATAAAAAATGATTCCTACTTATTACATTAAAAAAAGGGTTCATTTACGACGAAGTGCGTTCTTCTTTAAACCGAAAAAAAAGGAATACTGATTGATGTTGGAGCATTGATCAAGTAGAAACAAAAGAAGGATAGAAAACTTACATATATGAAGTAATAATAGATCAGAGTCCGTCCGTATTGATAAGAAAAAGAAGGATGGTGAATTGTCGTATTACTATATAAGTAACAGTGATGATCACATGCATGCAATGCAAATTGCACTGCAACCCCCCAGTAATAATAAGTACAGTAACAAGTTCAGTGTAAAGGAATGTAAAGAGTATAGATTTGATGAAGAAGAGATGTAAATTGTTATGTGTGTTTTAATTTCTGGAATTGGAATTGGAGTTGGATCAATCAACCCATAAATTAAGGGATTCAGGTTAGTTATTACTCCCTCCTTCTTCTTGAATAAGCCCATATTTTTTATCTCTATTTTTTTCTCATCACATGCCTCACATCACCATTATCCTCTTACTTTTTTTGCATTTTCTTAATCTTCGTACCAAACTTCAATGGGACTAACTCAAGAAAAATGAGGGAGCATTAGGGTATGTACAATTATTGTATTGTACTGTATTGTATTTAGTTGCAGGAGAAATAAATTAACAAGTTAGTTAACAACCCAATCCATTTCTCTATTCGACACGCACTTGTCTGCACCGTTTTTTTTTTTTTTGGATAATGAGGATATCGGAGTTTAAAATTATTATTATGAGTAGGTCTCTCGAGAGACGGTCTAACAATGATACCAAACTTCTCAATAACTTATTGAGAGACCGTCTCTTTCAAGATTTTGTGTACAATCATATACCCGACTAATTTAAAAGTCTTTGTCGTTAAATTCTTTGTCCCAAAACAATCACAAAATCTTAATTATATCGATCTTGTAATAGTTTTACTTTAAAATTTTATTAAAATTGAGCAATAAATATGGTAAAAGCGTTAAGAAATGAACATAAAAGAGACATAAATGCGATACATTACAACAAGTCCTTAAATGGAAATTTGTTTCTAAATGTTCAAGTTCTTAAATACTCTCTCCCCTCCACAACGATCTTTCCACTAACACATAGAAATGGATAATGAAAGGTGGACAATAATCTTCCAATTGACACATATATTAAGAAATGGATAATGAAAGGTGGTAAATTGTTTGGTGGGATTCAAGATGTCAAATCACAAAAAATAACCAATAGAAAAAAAGTAGAATTGATGAATAAGGAAAGTTTTGAAGTGATAAAATCTTAGTGGAGTTTCCTTTTAAGAAAAGTGAGAAGATCTTAGTAAGGGAAGTACAAAATTTTCAATCGTTTGATTCATGACCTTACCTTATCTTGGAATCCCTCCGATTTACATCATTCTTTATATGAGTATTTGTTTTTTTTCACACTTATCCATACATATTTTGTTCATTTACCTTATAATCAAAACTTACTACGAGTACTATAAAATTTCCCTTTCTCTACGATGTTTCACATTTTTGCTTTCTGACATTAACTCAGATGTTCTACATTATCTTTGATATTAGGTAGCGTTTGAGAACCTATATTTCATTTCAAATCGTCATTGTGAAATTAGAGAAGTGAATTGATGAATTTTAGAATGACATGTGTTAAGGTGTCATTTTGAAATGAGCCTTTTTGTGAAGGTATTATATTTGGTTGGATTTGACAAAATCCAAATTCACAAATTCACTTTATTTCCCAAACAAAGTATTTGTATCAAATTCAAATTTTAAAAAAGTTCACAACTCACAATACTACTATTTCTCTCTAATCTTTCTTCCTCCTCCCTAAAAACCCTAGCCTCCAAAAAATAAAAAAATTGGGACTTCCACCGTTAATTGGTGGTAAGCCCCCCAATTTTAATTAATTATATAATTTTAGTATTCGTAACCGTATTAGTATTATAGTTTTAACAATTGTCCTCTCCTTTTGGAGAGTTTCGCCTCCATCAATTGACGAGTTTCGCTCTCTTTTAGGAGAGAGGTTCAATTGTCTATGATAGCAGAGAGGACGCGGAAGATCAGTGCCACAATCGTTTTTATATGGTGTCTCAAATTATGTCAGATTGGCGGCTACAATCTATCAAGTTTGATGGAATCGATTCTCTTCAAAACATTGGAAGATACGAAGACCCTCTTGTGAAAAGCTGTACATTAAACAGCGATATATTGAAAGAGGATGCGTAGAAACGGAGTTCAAAATCATAGTGAGAGATCTTTGTTTTAACGAGAAATTATTTTACTCAAATTTTATTGTATTGTATCCGTTCAATTTCGATATATTTTGTAGATATCGTATGACTTTTTATTAATGAAATGATCTTTTCGCTCAAAAAAAAAAATTTAAAATGAAATCCGTATTCCTAAACGGACCATAATGAATTTATCACGTAAAAAAAATTAAAGAATCAAATAGATGGAAGTGTACTGTTTCTCTTATTTCGAGGGTAGTAGCACAGTGACAGATTGAACCCGACATTATCATTGTCAACCATCTCCACCAAATCGAGCCCACCTATGAACTAGTATACTCAAAATTCAATTCTATTCTTTCTGCTGCTCAAAAAAAGCTCCACTTCCATTCAATCGGATCCGATGAAGTTCTCAATTCAGTAGAGTCTCATCTCATTACATCTGACACCAACCCCCCTTTCCCCATCTCCCCATCTCCCACCATATTTCTAGGGTTTATCTAGGGTTTCGAATTGTACCCTCGTGTGTGTGTGTGTGAGGAGGGGGATGGCGGTGTATCAGGGGGTATCGGGTCGACCCGGATCAGGATCCAGCACCGGCTCGGGTCTGCCCTACTTGAATTCCCAATTCGGAGATACCACTTACACTAAAGTGTTTGTTGGTGGGTTAGCCTGGGAAACGCATAGTGAGACATTGAGGCGATATTTTGAGCAATTTGGGGACATTCTTGAGGCTGTTGTCATATCCGATAAGAATACGGGTCGATCTAAAGGATACGGTTTCGTGAGTTACTCCCTCCCTTTTGTTTTAATTTTTAGTTTTTGTTTGGTTGAATTATCTGTTAGAATCGAATGCCTTCGACCCGTTACCATGTAGGGAGTTCGTGATCATGTTTGTCGTTGTCGTTGTTGTAGGAGGAGGAAGCTAAATTGGTTTGTGAATTTTGTTATGACACCATTTATAGAATTGTGATCGGTTATGTGTTTACTTTGTTGCTTGGAGGGTGTAGGTGACTTTCCGGGATCCGGAATCTGCGAGGAGAGCTTGTGCTGATCCAACCCCAGTCATTGATGGTCGACGTGCCAATTGTAATTTGGCTTCGCTTGGTCGTCCTCAGCCATTCGTCCCATTGGGTATCCAAGGTTACTTTCTATCTCTTCCTTGAGTGCACTTGGTGATGATCATGTCTTGATGGCAAAACCGGTTGCTTTTGATGCTTATCTCTTGCTCGCTTATTGTAACTATATGTATTTTGATTATTCTACATTTCTACATATTGCTATTACCACTATATGCCTTTTTTGTATGACGGTTTTATTAGAGACGACTTGACTCTTTCTGAGAATGATTCATGTTAGTCGACCCCAAATCATGTCTCTCTTTCTAGTTTTTCCTTAATATATAGTTTGGATAGTATTTTGATTTGGCCCATGTTCTATAAATCAAATAAAGATTTTAATTAGGTTGAGCTTGATTTCCTACGAGATAAGGACATACTGTATATAACATGAAGCCAGCGTCAGATTCTCATCATTCGTTACGGATTTTTGGTCAATTGTGCTTGTGCATGGCCCTGTGTTATAGTTTAATGGCACTTCTAGTGGCGATGTATTTGATTATGCTCTTGTTTTATTTTCCATACTGAGCTGTTTAGTTGAAATTTTTGTAGGGCGTGTAAGATCTGTAAGCCCTTACATTGGATCCCCTCGCGCTTCCATGGGAGGCTATGGCTATCAGCAGACAGTTCCATACAACTACCCGCAAGGATATATGTACTCATACGGGTAAATACTTAGTTCTGGCATACTCACTAATGTGAAGTTTTCATCTGTTTAGTTTGTTCATGACTATGAATGTGGATTGATATGGTTGAAGTGGCTTTGATAGATTGCCATGGTTGCACGAGTTCAATGTGAAAGAGTCTGGCTATGGTTTGTAAATTTTACCACCTCCCAAATACTTATCTATGTGGCCAATTTGTACATATTTTATATGTATGCGTTGTGGTTCCCATTGTTACCGGCATAAGTCCCCTGCAGCAAGAGATATACCAGTTTTGCAAGTGAAAGACAGTCTTAACTGAAAAAGCCTATCCCGGTCTTGATCCTGTGCTCTGTTCTGATGCTATAGATGCCTGCAGGGACTTCCGAATTTGGTAGTAGACAGTAGAGTGTATGAGCCCAAGGTCATGTAAAAATAGTATCTGGTACATTAAAGAACTGGATATTTACCTCTAGCCCTTGCTCTAGATATGAAGCATGTTAAAAGTCTATTTTGCATGTACGGTTCAGCTATCGTCTTGTTCACTTTCCTGTGGTTACTTTTTTTCTTCAAGATATTGCGTCTGGCAGATGTGAATTGTCGATGTTGGGAAAATATAATCCTACAGGTGGAAACGCTCTCTATGATGATTGTTAGAACAGTGGCCTTAAATTTAATATTGTGTTTTTAGCATTATTATAACACATGGATTCATAAAACCGTCATTTATATCATTGTCCTCCCTATCCACATATCTTGACAAATTATTCTAATGGGGTTCTGCCTATGTTTATGTAGGTTTCCACCATATGGGACAGAATATGCATACACACAGGTAGTCACACTCAATGATATATACCTTAGTTGATTAACTGTCTGATTTTACTTGTGTTACCACGTGTTTTAAACAAAATAGAGTCCTAGCATGAAATTCGAATTCTTCGTTTGTTTCTATATTTTTATGCTAAGTGAGTGTGCTAACCTTTTTGTCCCCCAAATCTCCAATTTTTTTCTGCCAGGGCCTCTATAACCCCTATTTGGGTCAGCAGTACTTTCAAATGTATGGTGCCCCAGGGACGCCAAATGCACCTGTTTATCCGTACGGACAAGTGGGCCAATCTGGTCCAGGAGGTCAAGCGTATAGTGCAATGCAGGCTTATACAATGCCAAGCCACCAACTTGTTCAATTTGGTGGTCCTGGTGTTAATGCAATGACTACATCTCCTATGCCAGGCATTCAGTCACAGTACCATCCAGGCAATTTTCTCCCTGCTAAAAGTAAACTCTTTGTTTCTGCTGAATATTCTATTTTTTTTTATATATTTATGATATAATACATGGTAAATTCCTTGCGTACTAGAATTGTATGCAGTTGTTTAATGCATAATAGACGTCAGCTAGGCAGTTTGTTCTATGTGGCTATGTGACTGATGTCTTCCAAAATCTCTGAGCTTTATAGCCAAACCGAGAAGCATGCTTGAATGGAAATTTTTCGGTTGCAAAAAGAGTAGAGGTGTAGGAGGTGATGGATTTAGAGGGATCCATTCTCCCTCCAATTTTTTTCACCATAGGAAAAAGTCAGAGGGAAATTGTATCAGAATACCCTCTCTTCATTCTCCCTCCTCTTCTTTCCCTCCTAAATTGCTAGCCAAACACAGTGATGATGAATCTGTAATTTCTGAAAGTTTTAAGCAGAAGTACGGTGCATGATTGCCATTAGAACTCGTTTTTCATCATAATAGCATTGCATGTATGATTATGAGTCATCATCAACAAGGAAACACCTTGGCTTTTCAGGTGTCATGACCCCTCTTCATGGACAACAACAATTTGTAGTCGCTGCACATTCTCCTCATCAGTTCATCCAAGGTGGTGGTTCTGACCAAACAGCTGGGTGAGAAGACTGATTAAGGTAAAAAAAAGATAGTCCAACATAGCTGTGCCCGCAGTAAAGGCTAAATACATAGTTTTTCTAAACTTTGTTTCTCTTTTTCAGTCATCCTTAGATTGCAGCAGGACTAAGAGCAGCAGTTCTGCTACTAGAGTGGCGGGCTTCCAATCTAGCCTTGCAAGTTTATCATTTTGCATTCTAGAGGTATGCTTCATCCACTCTATGCTTCATCCATATTCAAATATGGTACTCGTCATTTTGTGAATTCCTCATCGTGCTGATGGTAAGTACTGTAATGGAGTTTGTTAGCAAAATATGTCCACATAGTGCTTCATATGAACCCAAATTATTCTACGACTTCGAACCAGTTTTCCAAACCAAATTGAACAATGCAACAGTACCTCGACCTATTCTGGAGCTTGGGAACAAGTTCAGTTGTGAGGGGCAACAATCAATTTTCATTTTCAATGGCTCACAATGAAGTTCTGGTTTTACAGCTGGAAATAGTCTCTAATTTGGAAGTAAATATCCTTTTTCACAAGGGTTCATTTTGTCGATAGAAAAGCTGCAAGTCTCGTGCTAAACGCCATTAGTCAATTATGTACCACTGTTTTCCTTGAAAAGAGGAGGGCTTTATTTTCTATCACAGTTATAGTTTTCTATCCCCTTCTTGCTTGTCAATATATCTGTAACTAACTTGGGTCTACTGGCAGGTCACATGAGTCATGCTCACCATAGAAGTAAGTTCTCTCAAGTGCTCCAAGTCGGAGAAGAAATGTGGAAGACGAAGGGCGTTATTCCTCCTCCTCCTCCTGTATCATTGATGCATTCTAAACTTATCTCATCATGGTCAGAGCTCTACAAGCATAACTGACCACAATGCATTCAAGTTGCCAGAATCAGGTTTCGAGCAACCTTGTATAATAATACTAGAATCAGTAATGTACAAAAGCATAAGCATCGATAGTTAGAATCAACATATGATTCTTCGTAGAGTAGAGTGTGCTTCTCCTCCTCCTCGTCCTCCCTTCCCCCCAGCAACCTGGGTTGTATAGGAGTTCTCTGATCTTTCATGCATCCGGCATCTGGTAAGGTGCTGTCAGCAGTTTGTGCATATAGGTTCTCTACCGTTGTAGGGGTTTCGTTTCAAGTTGATAGCTCATGTACATGCAATTTATGTGCTGTAGTATATAGAGCAGCAGCCCGATTTCAAAATATGAAACAAGGGTGGGTTTAGATTTAGCAACAGTTTCGTTTCTGTTTTGTGTCAATTTAACGGTATTGTATGCCACGTAAAATTGTCGATTGTGTTGGTATTGGAGTATGTATTTATTGTTTTATTTAAGTGGCCAAAAGAACAAACCTTTGATGTAGATTGTAGAAACAGCAGGAGTCGGAATACTGGAGATGTACAGAAGGACTGTTAACTCCTTTCAAAACTTTTGATCTTCCATGCGGAGAAATTGTATCGGGAGTATGCATATAGGATGGCCCATGTCACTTGAATTTTTCAAACTCGAAATACATATGGCCTACCCGGCTCGTTTAACAAGTATACAACATTCTACTGGAAGGAAAGCAACACTGGTGAAATTGCAAGTATACGGACTACTTGTACTTGACTTTAGTGCGGTATTCTTAAACGTGGGTTCCATTCATGAAGTACCCAAGAATGGTTCCGCGGTTAGGTGGATATGCAATACTTTATCAACGATAACAATACTAGTGGTTAGGTCCAGTTATCGAATTGACTAAGCCTCATTCGAACTGACCTAGATGTTACCAATCCGGTTGACCAATTTATCAGGATTCTGTAGTGGTATACTTATTATACTGTCCTATGGATGATGAGTTATAAAAAGAGCAGAAATTAAAGTCCTCGGAACAACAATTCTAATGGTGAACAAAGTTTGTAGAAGAAAGAAAGAAAGATGAAAAGACCGATACTAGTTACGAGTATTATTCTTAGTGTTGTTTTGGGGTTGGTACCCTTAAATGTATGGGCTCAAAACAGCAACGACACAACAACAACAACAACAGGAAGAAGTAAGCTAAGGATAGCAGTTCCAGTAAGGGAGTTCACTCAATTTGTAATGGTAGGACGTGATCCTACGACTGGGGAGAACAACTACAGCGGCTTTGCAATTGACGTCTTCAAAACTGTCATGGACACACTTGCCTCACCCGTTTCTTACGACTTTGTGGCTTTCGGTAAGCCTGATGGCTCCATGAATGGCTCCTTCGACGACATGCTCCAAGCCGTGTTTTCCAAGGTTCATCCCTTACCTACATTAATTTCCTCCGTTTCAGTCAATATTTTATACTTTTGTATTCCGTTAATGGTTAATAATTGCAGGACTACGATGGGGCAGTAGGGGACATATCCATCCTGTTTCATCGGACAGAGTATGTCGACTTCACAATGCCCTATATGGAGTCCTCCATTACAATGTTGGTTCCAATCAAGCCGCGACCAACACCAACTACCAAACCCTCTGGCCGACTTTCGTTGATACAGATCACAGAAGCTATCGTAATTGTAACATTTTGTATAAGCACGCTTGCATCGATTTACTTTGTTGCTACTGCAATGTTAGGAGAACTGAACCTGCGATCAACGATGCCTATGGTACAGCTGATGCTATCAGTTTTCGTAATAGTCGTTCTACTAATTGCATCTTATATTGTAAGCGAAGCGTCATCAGGTGCATCCCAAGGCCGAAGTGGGTCCATCAAAAACCTGAGCCAACTAATGAGGATGGGGTCGAATGTGGGTTACAGAGAAGGGTCCTTCGTTTACAATCTCTTGTTGATTAAAGGGTTTCCCAAGTCGAAACTTATGAGCCTCAAAAGCGAGGAGGAAATGGTAGAAATGTTGTCGAAAGGAACTTCCAAAGGCGGTGTTGATGCCATTGTTGCCAATGCTCCTCATCTTAAGCTTTTACAATCTAACCATTGTCGTGCTTTTACAACGGTTCCTACCACAAACCTCCAGGCAACCGGATTTGGATTTGTACGACGTCTTCCTTTTCCACTTTAATTTGATTATACAGAGTATTATTTTGAAGACAGTCTTACGCGTGAAATGTGTAATTGCCAATTGCAGGCATTTGGAAAAGGATCGGATATAGTAGAGGAGGTGTCGAGAGGAATACTTAAAATAGTGGACAACGGGCAATTGGGAAAAATACAAGATAGGACGATAGGAAGTTTGGATACATGTAACGACGACTCCCATGATCTTGACGATGCATCCTTATATTTTCCTTCGAGTCACACGTGGATGTTGATTACCGGTGGCGTCCTGACTGGAATTCTTCTGGCAGCCCCTTTCATTGTTTATATATGTTTATTGGTCGCTAGCCGGTTGAGGGACCGTGCGCCACCCGCGCAGCGTTAGACTGGATCGACTGCTCCAATGTTATTGATAAGGGGTTTTGTTGATCTTGGTGTTTTTTCTTTGATAAATGGTCTTGCGCGTTTATGAAGTACTGAGTATAATTGTATGTATCGTATTTGGATGGTAGTGCTGAATCGTTTGTGGTTTTCTAAATTTCTTGCCGTTTTGAGTAAACAACAATTGCCATTGAATTATCATCGATAAAATACATGTTTTCATCAGTCAAATAATCGACATTGAATCTAGCTAGATGTTTTAAGGATCATAAGAATCGATGTAGCACGACAGGAAGTAAGATCTCAGAAGAAGTATCGACGTAAATCTTGGAAATGTACAACATCAAAATCAAATCACTCGGTATAGATAGGTCCAGTGACGAAAAAGTTTATCCTAAGACGAACTTACAAATGAGTCCATACTCCATATATACCTCGTACAGATTATGGAGTACAGAGTATAATTTAGGCAAAATATTAGTTTTCACTGATAGAATATAGACGGGCCTCAACCATCGCCTTAAGGTTTTGGTTGGATTGGTTCGTTAACACTGATGGTATCAGAGGCAGAGGTCACGAGTTCGAACCCTGACAGCCCCCAATATCTCGAACTCTCAAGTGGAATCTTAGCCCACGGTACGGGGGAGCCGGTGCACACTAACCACTCCCTCCGGCCTCTTGTTTTTTTAACTTCGAATCCAATATTTATCACATAATTGAAATGTACAAAAGGACTGTTCATATGGCCTGACTGAACTTGAAATAACCGAATTCATAATATCTGCCCGACCCGTTTGACAAGTCTACTAGAAAGCAACACTCCTGAAATTGCAAGTATACGGATTATTACCAATCTCTTAAACGTGGGTTCCATTCATTCGATACCCAAGAATTGTTCTTCGCTTCAGCCTCTTGGTATTTCTTGGTGCTTGTCAACTCTCCAAGTTGCTACGAATTACTCCTTTCGTTCCAATGAATTGTTGTCTTTGCTTTTGACATTAAGGGAAAGAGATCCAATTAGGAGGTGACATGTGGAGCCAAGGATCAAATTACAGGTAAAAAACATTCCTAAAATAGAAAGGCAAGCAATTCATTGAAACGCCCCAATATAGAATAGACAAACAATTCATTGGGAAGGAGGAAGTAATTTATAAAGTATTTCCTGTTTTCTATATTGTACAACGTATGTATTTAGTTTTTTTAATGTGGTAAGAAACTGTCAAAAAAAAATACTCGTATATAAAGACCGACACTTTTTTGAGGGATTCGAACCTGAACCTACGACCTATTGTCACAGACAAGCTTGTGTCATTGCAGTATAGAATGAGTCGATATCCTAAAAATAATTGTTTAGGGTCGTGCTTTTACCTAACGAGCGTTTACTCAATCCTAACGACATTTTACCTATTTGCCCCCGTCATTTCCCAACGCTTTGCCCCCGTCATTTCCCAACGCTCTCAAAACGATGTTGATTTTCTCTCTAAAAATATCCCAAATTTGACCTAATCGAATTCGACCACCAAACCCGCCGGCCATCACCACCACCACCACTGTTACCACCACCACCACCCTCTAATTCGTTCCCTAAACCCTAATTTACTTCAGCAATTACAATTAAACAATAATTAGAAAAAAAAAATATAACCAAACCCTAATTTAATCTTCAATTTCAATTAAATTTTGATTAGACAAAATAATTAATGTAACCAAACAATTGATTTAGGAAAAACAGCAATTAGTGATCATTAATTGAATTAGGGCTAATGATCGATCCCCTAATTCACTCCACCAATTTCAATTAAACAATAATTAGAAGAAAAAAAGTATTAAAACACTAATTTAATCCTTCAATTTCAATTAAAGAGTAATTAGAAAAAAATTAATTACCGTAACCAAACGAATAATTTAGGGAAAAACGATGATTACTTCATCACTAATTGAATTAGTACTCATAATCGATTTGTAATTGTGTCTTGAATAGTTGTATGCAAATGAGAGAAATGTTGTTCTTGGTTGGATGAACTGTGAATTATGAGAAGGGTAAATTTGGAAATATTAAGAAAATACGTTAGGATTGAGTAAAGTTGCGTTAGGAAAAAGTAATTTCGATTGTTTATCCTACTAAATGAGTCGATATTCTAAAACGCAAAATCTTGGAAGAGACGGTCTCTTAATAACTTATTGAGAGACCACTATTCAGTACCACTCTATGTTCTATTCGTACCCTTAAATGACAACTTTGTTTTGTACCTGTTTTTATAAGGAGCGTACCTTCTTTATATTTGTATACTCGTTTATGTTAATCGTACCTATTTCTATTAGGTTTGGTACCACTGTTACTTCCATTTGTACTTAGTCTCTCAGTAAAGTTAACGAGAGACCGTCTCTCAGGAGACCTACCCATTCTAAAAACAGTTGAAAATAACAAACCCCGAAGTTAAACTGACCTAAACCCAATTCGATTGACCGGTTTTTCTGATCTATACTATGGATAATGAGTTATGTAATGTTTATTTATTGTTATAAAAAGAGCACAAGGTCCTGGCAACAACAATTCTAAAGGTGAACAAAATTGGTAGAAGAAAGATGAAAAGACCAATATTAGTTAAGAGTATTATTATTAGTGTTGTTTTGGGGTTGATACCCTTAAATTTAAGGGCACAAAACAACAATGAGACAACAACAACAACAGTAAGAAGTAGGCTAAGGATAGCAGTTCCAAAAAGAGAGTTTAGTCATCAATTTGTGATGGTCGGACGTGATCCTACGACTGGCAACGAGACCTTCACCGGATTTGCCATTGACGTCTTCCAAGCCGTCATGGCTACACTCGCCTCTCCTGTTCCTTACGACTTTGTCGCTTTCGATAAGCCTGATGGCACCATGAACGGCACCTTTGACGACATGGTCCAAGCCGTGTTTTCTAAGGTGGTTTATCTTTAACATTTTCTCTGTTTCATTCGATATTTTGTAAGAGTGATAACAATAACAACGTAGAGTTCATTGATATATAATTGCAGGATTACGATGGGGCGGTAGGAGACATATCCATCCTATTTCATCGGACCCCGTATGTCGACTTCACAATGCCCTATATGGAGTCCTACATTACAATGTTAGTTCCAATCGAGCCGCGACCAACACCAACTACCAAAACCTCTGGCGGACTTTCGTTGATACAAATCACGGAAGCTATCGTAATTGTAACATTTTGTGTAAGCACGATTGTAACGATTTACTTTGCACTTACTCCACTACTAAGACGGATGAAACCAAATGACGGTAAGTAGGCACTTTTTACGCACCCTAGGAGAGATTGTCGGAATACTGTGGATTTTCCTCATTCTGAATGATGTTCAAAAAGCAAATGAGACATTTAGAAACGAACTAAATGTCAAGAATATTATAACCCGAAATGGTTGAATGGCTATCTATGCAGGACGAAAGGCGAACGTGGGATCGACAATGCCTATAATACTACTAATGCTATCAGTTTTCGTAATAGTCGTTGTACTAAATGCATCTTATATAGTAAGCAAAGCATCATCAAGGGCACCCGAACGTCGTAGTAGCTCCATCAAAACCCTGGATCAACTAATGAGCATGGGCTCGAATGTGGGTTATACCGAAGGGTCCTTCATTTCCAATCTGTTGTTGATTAAAGGGTTTCCCAAGTCGAAACTTAAGAGCCTCGGAAGTGAGGAGGAAATGGTAGAAATGTTGTCGAAAGGAACTTCCAAAGACGGTGTTGATGCCATTGTTGCTAATGCTCCTCATCTTAAGCTTTTACAATCCAACCATTGTCATGCTTTTACAACGGTTCCTACGACAAATCTCCAGGCTACGGGTTTTGGATTCGTACGTCTTCCTTTTCCACTTTAATTTGATTATACAGAGTATTATAATGTAAGACAGTCTTACGCATGAAATGTCTAATTGCCAATTGCAGGCATTTGGGAAAGGATCCAATATAGTAGACGAGGTGTCAAGAGGAATACTTAAACTAGTCGACAACGGGCAATTGGGGAAAATACAAGATAGGACAATCGGAAGTTTGGATACATCTAACGATGACCCCCTCGATGATGATGACGCCTCCTTATATTTTCCGTCGAGTCACAGATGGATGTTGGTTACCGGTGGCATATTGGCTGGAGTTATTCTGATCATTTCTCTCGTTAGTCATTCTTTATTATTCTGACAACGATATATGGGTTTTCAACTCCGATCCTTTGTGATAACTAAAGGCAACGACAACTACATCTCAAAGACCGTTCGTCCATTCCTAATGATAATTTGTGATCTTTTAATTTTCCATCAATCCTGCGTGACTGCGTCGTAGCTAGTAATACTGGTGTATATGATTCGACATGCTTACTACTCCATATTTGGCTTGAAAACGTTGATTGTACATTTGTACGTATATGTTGTACTCGTATATGATACAACATGCTTACTAGTGGTGACTTAAATAGAGGACGCAAAGGAGACTAACCGATGACCAAGGATAGACAACTCCAGTCCGGTCGCCCAAGGCTGATAACCTCGATCAAGGTTATCATCATTTACTCGAGTTTCTCCCGTTTTCCAACCCCTAGCTTAGGTCATGACTTCGTGGAAGCTGATCAAAATCTTCTGCATTTCCTTCACCAAATGGTCCGAATCCACAGCGTTGACCTCAAGTGGTTAGGGGTTGGGGCTGGCATCCCAACATGCACCGGCTTGCTTCCAAATCTTGTTTCCCGATCCCAGCACCTTCGTAAAATGACCATACTATTGTGCTCACACTAGCTGAAGTGATGATATAAAAACGGGAAAATGATGTAAAATGTCCAAATTAAATCTCAGAGAAGTATCGACATCAAAATCAAATCACTCATCATAGATAACTCCAGTGATGAAAAAACTTATCCTAAGACGGTCTTACAAATGAGTCCATACCTCGTACGGAGTATAATTTAGGGAAAATATTCGTTTTCACAAATGAGGTTGCATAATGGACGAAAACCATTTACAGTGATAGACCTATGTGTAGGAGTGTAACCCCCTCTTGTTTTTTTTAACTTCAAATCCAATTTATCACATAATTGACATTACAGACCTTGGATCACATATTAAACCAGGTCAAGACTTTATATTTCTTGCTACAATGTTGTTCACTGGCTCCACCCGTGCTCTTTTCAAAAGAAGGCGCAATGAGAAATACCCGAGAGCAAAAGTCTGCCAAAACCAGCCTCGAGCATTGCCAGGATCCACCTTCTTTGCTAGGTGCCATGCATACACGCCTTCTAGAGCATGCGCAAGTACAGCTGCTATGAAAATTGTCTGAATAACTCGCTCTGATCGGAAAAGGAAGAGCGAAACAACTTTAATGGGTGACAGGAGACCCAAATCTGGCAAGAAACCGACGGCAAAAGTAAGAAGCATTCCCAGTTGGACGAAAAACCATGTATATATTGTTGGCCCGTCTAGACTTTTCCTCTTCCTTTCTTGCCAGTATGAGATTGTCGCTGCCATCCCTTCCTGTGCACTTACTATCGGAACATAGCCTAGCTCCTGCTTAGCTTTTAGCAAGGAGAAGTAATGCGTAACTCCAACCTGCCATATGATGTTTTTCACTGTTACACAGAAAATGTTTAAGGCAAGAAAGAAAGGACAAAATAAAGACGAGAATAATGACCTTGTACACTTCAGCAGGAAGTAGTAATGGCTGAGGAAGCCATGTCTTGTTCAGCCAAGGGTACAGAATGCTATACAAAACCCAAAACATATTTCCGACTTTAAGAGCTGAGGGTAGAGACAATGAGAGCTTCGGGAGATCATAACCCAGGCTCCTCAATAATGGACGAACAAACTCAAAACTGTTCACTGGAGATCCTGTTGAAGAAAACAATTTAACACTTAAAACTTCGTTGATAGAACATTAGAGTACGTAACTCATATAGTCCTCCATCCATCCCATTTTTATCGTTTCCGTTACATCTAGATGGTCGACTAGTGCTAACTTTCGCTGATAATCTGATATTATCTCATAGGAGTAACATATAATATTAGTAACAAATAATTCATCTTTTTAAAAAGATTATATGATAAATCAAACATGACCAATTTTACACAGAATGTTCACATGTATTTACAGAAATTAATGGTTAAAATTGACATAGATTGATCCTCAAAGTCAAATGGGAGCACTGTCTAAAGTGGTATGGAGTATGGACTATGGAGGTGGTACAATGACTATTGTGAAGAAATCGGTTAACTGAGCCACCGAGGTGTTCAGTACACCAGCAGTCAATAGAAGAGATCAAAAGGAATAAAACATAATACCATCACAGATGAAGTAGGCCTGTCCAGCTGCTACTGGATGCCCCTCTCTCCCAGGAATATCATCTAAAAGACCCATACTCGCCAGTAAAAGAGAGTGTACCAAATTATCCAAATAAACCCAGTCATTTTTCACAGTTAAATCACCAACGTTGAATATTAGAAGACCTAACTCGGCAAAATTAACTATCCTGGGAAAATGCCTATCTTCACCAGGTCCATAGATACCGGCAGGACGAATTGCACACGTGTAAAGACGACCACCATTTTTTTCCCTGGCCAAAACAGGAGCATAAATATGAACCACAATAAAAAACGTATGGCTAGAGATTTCTCAGCTGTTCATACAAAAGCAAAAGACACCGGGGATGACAATATTGAAGCGGTTGAGTTGCAAGTACTTGTGGTCGGAAATGAAAAGGGCCTCAAGGATATAAGTCCGATTTGGAGAAAAACAGAATCCTAATGCTCGATAATAGTGTGACATTGAAGATGGTTTTGGCCAGCAAATCCTAAAGTAGGGTAGAAAAGGGAAAGGAAACGGGAAGACATAGTTTTGGCCAGCAATGCTTATGATTTTGAGGTCAACTCTATGGATCCAGTTTTGCAGGTGACTGAAGAGTCTATAAAAGTATACGATCACAGACCTTCAGATTCTTTATCCACCCCTACTTGCTCTCCTAATTCAGTATCAAACAGCAAAACCCGTTGATTAATGATACAGAGCATGCCAATATTCCCATCAGCCGGTTCAGAAGGGAACGGGAAGATCAGAAAGTGTCAAAATGACAAAAAAGAAAAGGCTAAAGCGGCTAAGGCTCTTGATCTGCTAAGGATTTTTAAAATGCCTGGAGACTTGAGTAGTTCCTGATGACGTTTTGGTTTGTAGAGGGCTGTGTGCATGACGATAGACGATGCAACGTGAATAAGCTATCCTGGAGTGACTTTATATAGCTTTTAACGATTAGAAAGGGAAGTAAGCAACATTATACAATCAAGAAAACGTTTCAAACTTTTTCATCCATTATATTCACAGCTGGGATAACATAAAACATGTAATTATAAAAAAAAAAATCCGCAACAAGTGCAACAGATATAGAGTCATGATGGCCTTAGGAGTAGAAAAATCTCACCTGAAAGGGCGGCCATTATACTTGAGGACGAGCTGTTCAGCAATGGCTTTACTTCGGCTATATGGATCAGTGTAGTCATCTAGAGGCAGATAAGGCAACGATTCATTTCCATTGATAATCTCCTTTCCACCAAAAACAACGTTAGAAGTACTCACATAAACAAGCCTCTTTATTCCAAACTCTACACACGTATCCAAAACTAAACAGGTCCCATTGATATTAACTGCATCAATGCGACCAGCTTGAAGCATTTCCTTGCCAGACATACCAAAGGAAGCAACATGGAATACACAATCTGCACCTCGCAACGCCTTTTTGACATCCTTCTCGCGTGTAATGTCACCTAAGGAGCAAAATTATCAATTTTTGTAAGCTCATTGTATATATTGTTACTCCGTATTAAGCAGGGTGTAACAACAAAATGATATACTCCACTATTCAAATCCAAAGTGCACATTAAACGAGACAATATCTTTCATTTTACATTAGCAAAAATTATAAGAATTTGATATTTTTAATCGGTTCATAAAGACTAATCAAACAAAATTATTTTCTCTTATAATTTTGTCGAGAACAGCGAGGATTCTCTTTAATTGTGAATAGTGTCCAAAAGAGAAACGTGCACTTTGGATTTAAACCGAGTGAATACTCCCTCCATCCCGAAATTAGTCCTCTTTTGACTTTAATTATCAACTTTGACCTTTCATCTCTCTCAATACATAAAAAGTTGCATCCTCAAAGCTCAAACTAGGTTGTTTCACCCCTGGATCCCGACTCATTCGGGCAACGAGACCCCGTGATTGTCATTCAAAGCGGCAACCAAACACGTAAAAAGGCATAATCTAATCGAGCATGTGAAGGAGTCAAACTCAAATCCGTAGAACTAATTAAAGATCATAGACCTGGAAGCTACTCCCTCCCTCCTCCGATTGAAAAAAAAAATCCGCAAAAATGGAAATAAATAACTATTGAAGGATACAATCATACACCAGAAATCGATAATTATCTAAAGAATCGGAGGGAGCAGTAGTAATTCTGTACAATTGGAGTTGAATTCTGAAATCATGGAAGTAATAGGGGGATCGAATGAAGAAATCAAAAATGGAGGATCGAGGAGAGGAGAGGAGAGAAGAGAAGAGTGGATACCGATGAAGGAGAGAACGCCGACATTGGAGAGGCGAGAAGACCAAGGAGAAGAAGCACGAAGGTCGAGAGTTCGGACATGGCGGGCGCCACGTCGGATGAGCTCAAGGCAGAGGGCGGCGCCTACGTAGCCTTGTCCACCTGTCACTACGAACCTCTTCCCTTCGATTCCTTCACTTTCGCTTACTTCCATTTTTCTTCCTTCAATTTTGTCTTCTCCTGTGTTGTAGACTTGGAGTTGGAGCAGTAGTCAGTTTATTTTGAGTGTTATTAGAGGGATGGTGACTTGACTTGTGCTTTGAATATTCATTCAGTCTTTTTTTATACTCACATTTATGTTATCATCTTCTACTCCGTATTATACTAAATGCAGCATTTTACAGACAGACAGACACATGGGTAGGGTAGGGTAGGGTAGGTAACACGTAAGAGAATTTTATTATTATTGAATGAATATTACAGTAGACATTAGTACATATTTATACTATGATTACAAGTGTGAAAGAATAAATATGAACCCCTAATAATGTAAAGATTTACAGAGAATAAAACTATTAATTACAAATCAAATCTTCTCCTTAATTAAGAAGATAAAGGCAATCATGATAGTAGTAGTAAACGGAAACTTGACTATTGTTATGTGTGAACTTGAATATCCTGATTAGTATCCTTATTATTCTTGATACGCTCCCGCAAGACGGACGGTCGTAGAGTAAGTCCGATCTTGGAGATCAATGTTTGGAATCGAGTCTTCGGTAGCGGTTTGGTGAGGACATCAGCGAGCTGATCATCACCGTTGATGTGTTGAACGCGAATTATACCATTGTGAACATGTTCTCGGACGAAGTGGAAATCAAGAGCTAGATGTTTCATACGTGAGTGAAATACGGGGTTAACTGAGTAGTTCGTGGCACCGAGGTTGTCACAGTATATTGTCGGGGTAGTGTCGTTGGTGACTTTGAGTTCCGTGAGCAGTGACCGGACCCATAGTACCTCAGCCGTGGTGTTAGCCACAGCTCTGAATTCTGCTTCTGTCGTGGATCGGGACAAGGCTCGTTGTTTCTTTGAGGACCATGAGACCGGGTTGTGACCGAGGAAGACTAGGTATCCCGTGGTGGACACATAGTCGTCTTTGTCACGTGCATGGTCGGCGTCACTAAATGCGTGAAGTCTTGTCGAAGATGAGCGAAGAAGTGTTAGACCGTGGTTCTGGGTTCCTTGAAGGTAACGTAGAACTCGTTTTAAGGCGAGCCAATGAATTGACGTTGGGTGATTTAGGAACTGGGCGAGTTTATTTACAGAGAAGCCTACATCGGGACGTGTCAAAGACAAGTACTGGAGACTCCCAACTATGGCCCGAAAGTCTGACTCGTTTTCTGCCGGAAGATCCAAGCGTTTGACGAGTTGTGTGTCAGGTGTAAGTGGGGTTGTAACGGAGGAGCAGTCTTGCATATTATATTTAGTAAGAATGTCGGAGATATATTTCGCTTGATTTAGGTGGAGACCGGTGGACGTGTGTGTGACTTCAACACCTAAAAAATAGGATAGGGGGCCAAGATCTTTTAGGGAGAAGCGGGACGAGATGTGTGATATAAATGTCGTGAGTCTGTTGGCATTTGGGCCTGTGACGATTATATCGTCAACGTAAACTAGAACGAGTATGTAACTATTACCTTGATTGTAAATAAACAGAGATGCATCGGAGATAGAATTGAGAAAGCCATACTTGAGTAAATACGTTTTGAGTTCAGTGTACCATGCACGGGGGGCCTGTTTGAGACCGTAGATTGCTTTTTGTAACTTGCAAACATGATGCGGTTTAGTAGAGTCAACGAATCCCGGGGGTTGGGTCATGAATACGGTGTCGGTTAGGGAACCTTGAAGAAATGCATTATTGATATCTAACTGACGGAGAGACCAACCATTTGTTATGGCAAGGGCGAGGACTAGACGGATGGTGGTTGGTTTGACGACCGGGCTAAAGGTTTCGGAGTAATCAAAGCCGGCTCGTTGATGAAAGCCTTTAGCTACTAGACGTGCTTTATGTTGTTTGACGGAACCATCTGGGTTGTACTTAAGACGAAATATCCATTTGCATCCTATTGTGTTTTGTCGTGAGTCTGGTGGAACGAGAGTCCATGTATCGTTACGGGTTAAAGCATTGTGTTCGTTTAGCATAGCATCTCTCCAGAGTGGGTCAATGAGGGCTTGTTTGATTGTGGAGGGTGTAGTATATGTCGGTTGGGTCGACGCTTGGTGAGCAGATTTTGGGTCAAAGTATTTAGGGTTGGGTTTGACAATGTTGTGGGAGAGTCGGGTGGTGGGTCGCGGTAGTGGTGGTGGTGGGGTCGGGGTGGAGGCCGAGGTGGCAGAGTCAATGGATTCCTGAGATCTGGTGGTATGTGGGGTGTCGGGGTTGGTTGAGGCGGTGGATGAGGGTGAATTGGGGTCGGTCGGTTCGGTGGAGGGCGTGGTGGGTATGTCGGAGTCTGAGGTGTCGGGGTTGTTTGAGGTGGTGGAGGGGGATGTGGTAGGGGTGATTGGTTCGTTGGTTGTTGTTTTGGAGTTGGTTGTGGGGAAAGTGATGGATGGTGAGTTGAAAGTGATGGATGGTGAGTTTGACGTGGGGAGAACAGGGAGAGAGAAAGTGGACCAAGCAGGAGAGGGATATTTGTATGTGGATGTGTTTGTGAGATGGAGATAAGGATAGTTGTGGTCAACAAATCGAACATGCCTGGAGGTATAAAGACGATTTTTTGTGGGTTCGAGACAAAGATAAGCACTCTGGGTTGTCGAATAACCCAGAAAAACGCAGGGGCGAGATCGAGGTTCTAATTTGTGGGTCGTGTAGGGTCTTAGCCACGGGTAGCATAAGCACCCGAAGTTGTGTAATTTTGAGTAATTAGGTTGTTTATTAAATAGTTTATTATACGGATTATCATTATTAAGTGTGGGAGTTGGTAGCCGATTTATGAGGTACGCGGCCGTGGTGAAAGCGTAGGGCCAAAATGTGTCGGGTAGTTGAGCATGGGTGAGAAGAGAGAGACCCGTCTTGACAATGTGACCATGACGACGTTCCGCAAACCCGTTATGTTCGGGTGTGTGAGGTGGTGAGGTTAGGTGATGTATTCCGTTGTCAAGTAGATCCGGTGTGAGTTTAATAAATTCTCCACCGTTGTCGGAGTAAAATTGGCGAATGGGACGTTGAAAGAATTTTTCTACGAGAGCTTTAAAACGGTTAAATGTAGTGTATGTGTCGGATTTGCGTTTAATTGGAAATAACCAAATATAATGAGTGAAGTGGTCTATAAAAATGACATAGTATTTTAGTGAGTCATGGGAAAGGACAGGAGATGTCCAAACATCAGAGTAGATTAGATCTAAGGGGGCGTGAGATTCTAAAGAGGAAACACGAAAGGGAAGTTTACGACTTTTATTCATAAGACAGGCATTACAATGGGAAATGGAAGGGAAACGGAAATTTAAGATATTAGAGAGACGTTTGAGCGTGGCATCGGACGGGTGTCCAAATCGATGATGCCAATCGAGACTAGTGGTGGAGACGGCATTGTGGGCGTGGTGAGTGACGGAGTTCCACTCATAAGATCCAGAATTAATTCGACCTTGTAGAAGGACCACTCCCGTCGATTGTTCCTTAATAACAAAAGAATTTTGTGAGAAAAGAGCAATAGCATTGTTATCAAGACAGAATTGACGAACGGAAAATAAATTGCGGGAGATGGATGGAACACAAAGAACGTTATTAAAGTAAAGAGTCTTGTTTTTATAAGGAATAGTAAAAGAACCTATGTGTGTGATCGGGAGAGCGGAACCGTCGCCAATGACTATGTCATCGGGGCCTTCATAGGGTTGGTGAAGAGCTAACGTGTCAAGATCGTTAGTCATGTGGTGGGTTGCCCCCGTGTCGATGAGCCATGTGGGCTCGGAGTCGGGGTGGTAGTGGGTGGCAGTGTGAGCGTGGGGACGGGGGCGATTTTGACGGGGGGGACGGGTGGGGAAAACTACCATAGGATAGTCACGGGCAAGGATGCGACAATTGGATGCTACGTGTCCTATTTCATCACAAAAGTGACAGCGACCTTTGTAGGGACGGGGTGGGGTCGGGTTGGTAGTTGGCGGTGTGTAGGGTCGGGGTTGATAGGTAGCGAGATTCGAGTTTTGTGGGCGGGGCTGATATCGGGTAGGATTGCGGTGGTGAGCCGGGTTGGCCGACGGAGGGAACGGGGTCGAGTCGGGGTTGTTGGTTTTGTTGTGTTTGGTTAGGTTGACGGAGATTTCATGCTGAATAAGTTTTTCATGAAGATCGTCAAAGGGTATCGGGGTGTCACGAGCTTTGACAGCATTGATGACGGGGTTGTAAAGCTCGTAGTCGAGACCATCAAAAACATGTGTGATGATATCTTCGATGTCCATAGGACGGTCTAGTTGTGCTATGTCATCAGTGATGGATTTGATGGATTGCATGTACTCAGTGATGGTGCCATCACCGAGTTTGAGAGATGCTAAGCGAGCTTTGAGCTGAAGTTTCCGGCCTCGGGATTTGTTGGCGAAGGTGCGAGATAGTGTCTTCCACGCTTCGTGGGAGGTTGATACATTGTTGATAAATGTGGCTGTGCCGGATGTGAGGGTACCGGCGAGGGCTCCTAGGATTAATTGGTCTTGCCTATACCAAGTGGCATAGGCGGGATTAGGTTCAGTTTTTGGCTCGGTTTCGGGTGCTACGGCAGGTTTGGTGATTGTCTCGGGAGGGGCTGGAAGTGTTCCGTCAAGATAATTAAAAAGACGATGACCGTTGAGAATTGCGCGGATTTGAAAACTCCATTGCTTATAGGATAGGGTGTCGGTGAGCTTGATGCAATTGGTGAATTGAATTTCGTACAATGGTTTGGAGGGTTCGTCGACATTGGGAATGCTGTTGTTTGGGGCCATGGTGACGGTTTTGGGTCGGGTTTGAGAAGGACGAGATTTTATTCGAGTTTTTGGGATCGTTGCTCTGATACCATAAGAGAATTTTATTATTATTGAATGAATATTACAGTAGACATTAGTACATATTTATACTATGATTACAAGTGTGAAAGAATAAGTATGAACCCCTAATAATGTAAAGATTTACAGAGAATAAAACTATTAATTACAAATCAAATCTTCTCCTTAATTAAGAAGATAAAGGCAATCATGATAGTAGTAGTAAACGGAAACTTGACTATTGTTATGTGTGAACTTGAATATCCTGATTAGTATCCTTATTATTCTTGATAACACGGACCCGACCTGACTTCCAACTAACGTCCCCGTCTCTCCCACCAAAACCCGTTTCTTACGTTCAAATTTAAAGGATATGTTACCAATAATTATAAAAAATTGATATTGTTAATTTATTTATAGAGACGAATCAACACAATTTCAAATGTCTATTTTCTCTTATAAATGATCGAAAATATTAACGATTCTCTTGAAACGTAAATAATATCCAAAAAAAAAAATACTTGCCTCCCAAGGTGGAAATGCCCACCCAAAATCTGCCCATTACTCATTTTATCAAGTTCGTGGTTATGTTTAAAATTGTTACTTAAATCATTGTGTGCTTTCGGATCTTAAAACTTAAAAGTATTACTTCAGTCGAATGATTTTTATTGGCACCTTTGAATATTTTGGTTGAAAATATGAAAATAAATAATTGACTCAAAAAAAAAAGGGAGTGAGAAAGAGAAATTGATAAGTAAACGTGAAACTATACCTTCAATTTTTTTTTACCGGACGGACACAGTATCAAGTAATTGTGGAAATGAAACATATGGCCCCCATATGGGTTTGTACCCCGCAGTTGTTTTTACCAAATGTGATTATGTTGTAGGGTCAGACAGGACAGTAGGTTACTTGTGTTGTGGTCCACGCACATCAGCAATTTATATGGATAGTGTATGAATGTTGGCCAGCTACTCATTTGGGTCGTCGGCGTTTTAATACGTGAATTTACCTTATTGCCCTTGTATAATAATTCTTAATGTAATTAATTGGTTTGGTTTATAAATCTAATCTTACGTTTCGGAGTATTAATTTGACACGTAAATTGAACGGTTTATGTGACACGTTTTCCCATGGACCTCGGAAATATTTTTGTAATAAAGAATAATATAATTGATTGGTTATTTATTTTAGTCTAATTTCCTGTTTTAGAGTTTAAATTTGTCCCATAAAAACCGCTTTTCAAGGAATCGGCTGAACTAGTCCAATCAAGTAAGGTTTTTGTTTTTATATTTAGTAATTGATTAATTGATTAAGTACAGACTTATAATTTTGTAATTAGTTTGTTTATGTCGTACTCGTGTAATTAGTTTGTTTATAATTGATTAAGTCGATTAATTGATGCAATTAGTTTGTAATTGTTTAAGTCGATTTATATCTCGTAATTGATTAAAAAATCCAAAAATCTCGGAAATAATATGCGTGAACCGTCGGCAAAACGTGGCATTTTCACGTTTTACCGATCGGTAAAACGTGAAAAACTCATGTTTTACCGATCGGCAAAACGTGAAAATGCCACGTTTTACCGATCGGTAAAACGTGAAAAACTCACGTTTTACCGATCGGTAAAACGTAGCATTTTCACGTTTTACCGATCGGTAAAACGTGGCATTTTCACGTTTTGGCATTTTTTAAATGTGCTCGTAATATTTCCTATTTTAGAGAATACGTTTGATTTAAGTATAAAACACGTTATTAATTTTTATAATGTCACGTTAATAATTTTTATAATGTCACGTTAATAATTATTATATTAAAGAAAACACGTAATTAATTTTTATAATGCCAATGAAGTAAGGTTTTTGTGATTAATTGATTAGGTGGATAAACAAAAAACCGTCACATTATCGAGTAATTAGTAATGTTAGTATAATTAGTAAAATAATTCTAAATGTAATTATTAATGTTAATGAGTTAAGTTAAAGAAGGGGCAAATGCGTCAATTCACGTTATAAAGCGCCGACGATCCAGCTGAAACGCCGACGACAAGGAATAGCTCTTTGGTTGTTGTTGTTGTTGTTGTTGTTGTTGTTGTAATCCAGCAATAATGACTGAAGCCGGCGAGGTTCCAACTTCAATGGTGAAACAGAAGGTGGCTAGTCAGATAAACCGTGGTAGAGGTCGTATGAGCCGTCGTCGTTCACACCGCCCCCCATACTTATACAACCTCAGAGCTCGCTCACACAAACTCCGAGGTATATATATTCCTCACTAAACTACCTAAAAAAGATTCATAATTTCCCCCCATTCTTCCTAATATGTGAATCTTGGTAGTTGGAGCTGTAATTGTCAACAACAACAACAACAACAACAACCACAGCAGCAGCAGCAGCAGCAACAACAACAACAATGTAACTAAACGAGGCAGAGGCCGGCCACCAGGGACCGGTAAACGGCAATTATTACTCAGAGCAGGTACTTTCTTTAATCTAAGCTTAAAACATTTTGTACTAAGCTCGTGCTCTTCCCCTTTTATGCTGCTTTTAATTAGTATTTTTTATTTTAAAGAATTTTATCGATGAATCAAAACAATTTTTTACGAGAAATTGTTGGACAGCCGAGACGTGCCTCCGCATCTCTTCCTGAGACACAAAAAAATTTCTGGATCCGCTCAACAAGGACAAGATCCACACGTACATATCACGGCCCTTGTCCGAAAAACGGAAGTTGTTTTATACTGTAATAATTATTAATATTATTATGATGATTATGTTGCAGCTCAATTGGAAAAACAGTTTGAAGCAAGTAAATCAGGTAGCGGATGTTTGAGCGGAGACAATGGAGTCACAGGTAAACTTAAAGAGTAAAGGTTATTGTTTCAAAGAGATGATTAATTGAATATACTTAATTTGCTGATTATGATGGTCGACCGAGTTGCTTTAATTAGTAATTGTTGGAATACTAATTTACATTGCATTTGAACGGGCGAATCTAGAATAAAATTTTTGGGATAACGAGTTCATCATATTTGCTTATTCTATTTGAAAATGTGTCATTTTTACAAACTTTGGTAGCAAAAATTGATAACCTTAGCCAATGTTTTGAAGTTTTTGGGTCTACCAGCTAGATTTCCCATGATTTGAATAATAGAATATAAACGAGTTTCGGCCATCATCCTAAGGTTTTGATATCAGAGCCAGAGATCACAAGTTCGAACCCTGACCGGCTCCAATATCTCGAACTCAAGTGGAATCTCAGCACATGGTACGGGGAGCCTGTGCGCACTAACCACTCTTCAAGCCCTATGGGCATTCGAGTGAGGGACATAATATAATATAAACGGGCCTCAATCATCACCTTAAGGTTTTGGTTGAGATGATTCGTTAACATTGAAGTTTGCCATAACTAACCCTATTATTTGCTTAGTAAATAATACTGCCTGTTTGTTTCTTTTGCAGCTCAAATGAAGCCGACTGTTCAAAGCGGGATACAATCTTTTCATCGACCTCTTACAAGATGTGAGGACCTGGACCTACTTGCATCGCTTGTGTTTTGTATGATGATTTCTTGAACGAACTGTATGTCTGTATCTAGGTGTTGCTAAATGTAGTCAGTAGTCAGCATATACAGTAACAAGTTTTGCGTGCTACTGTCTATCCAGCTCAATCTAACCGGTTCACCAACACTTTGATATTCTTTAAAGAAGCTGCTCAACAGAAGTCAGCAGTCTTCCAGGAAGATAATTATGTCCTGCAGAATGGCAGTGAGTCGATCCCAAATATAGAAATGAGTACATTTGTTGAGAGCGTGCAGGTCGAGGTATCACCAGCTGAAAATCCTGCTCTTAGCGAATTTGAAGGGAATGATTATGATAGAATGAGTATGTCTCAAGTACAAGGCGCCGACATAGGTACATACATACATATATATACTCATCTGATTAAGAGCCTCGGATTTCAAAAAAAAAGATTAAGATTTTCTTAGTGCTTGTGATGGAATTTGAGTAAGGAAAGATTAGGGTTTGATATATACAATCGATGCTAAATGTAGGATTTGAGGAACATAGGAAAAGGGCAAAAAATGCAGTATTTAGTCAGACGAGTGGGTCGAATTGAATAGGCCTTCGCTCAACTGAACTGAATTGAATAAGATTGAAGTGACTGTGACGAGCTGAACTGAACTTAGTGCGAAATGACATGAATGGGATGGAACTTTACTAAGCTTTAGCTACAATACTCTTATTAATTTGCAGATAAAGTAACTACTGGTGCATGTGTAGAAGCTGTCCCCAATACAGGCGAAAACTCAGAAGTTCACCCTACATATGTGTTTCCAATAACTGGTATGAAGTCCGACGACACTTTTCTGCTGCAAGCCATATACAACAAGTATGGTGACATAACCCGAGGTTGTGACCTTGAGTCCGAAATATTCAAGAGGAGTTGTCTGCTTGGCATATGTTGGGTTGTTCAGAAGCTTCAAGCAACCTCTATTGACGACATTTCTTCTGATTATCTGGCCGAGTTGTACTCCTCCATAAAAGATGCTGAGAATTTGAAATTTGATGTCAAGTGGTTGCATCAGCGGGTTATGGAGATCCAGGAGTGTCTGAGATCGAGGGATAAGCTGAAAACAATGGAAGAAGCTCAACGAATGATCAATGTGCGAGAGGAAAGTCTGAAGAAACGGTTGGAGATGAACAAACTTGAAATCGCTAAACTTGAGCAAGAGATCGAGACACTTAAAGCGGAGCAGACAGTAAAAAAGTCGAGGGAGGAAGAGGTAAAAGCCTTGACAGAAGATATTAAATCCTCCTACCATTCATGTCCCAAATATCTAATTGATTGGCTATTGTAAATTCGTCTTTTTTTTTTTTCTGAAGTAGATCCGACAAAACTGACCCAAAGATTGACTCTAAAACAACAACTTACTATGATTTGATTCGATCCATTAGATTTGAATCTTTGTCAACTTACCTGACTTGTAAGTTGTACTCGACATGACCAGTCGTCCCATTTAGCAGGTCAAGTGGAAGGTCTGCCAGAAGTATGATGTACTATGTTACTTCATACTCCGTAGTAAGTAGTACGAAGTACCAGTGAAAAATGGAGAACGTTGTCTTGATAATTAAACCGCATTTTATGATAGATATGTAGGGCAAAACTGATCCGATCCGAAAGAGTTAACCCGACATCTGAACTGAAGATCCGAGTATGACATGTAACCCGAATTAACTTGAGCTAATCCAGAACAAACTATTATTATAGAAAACGAGTCGATATAACTAAAAGAGATGAAAATAACAAACCAAAAATGATCCGACCCAACACAAAAGCAATACAATTTCTATAATCCGAAAGGGTTCCAAGACTTCTCCAACCCAAAACCGACCCATTGACCCAACCAAACTTCACGAGTAGTTAAAAGAAAAAAACATTTTGTAATTGCTTACATGGTTTTACATTCATGATTCACCCATCCCTTTGGATTTGGAATTACACCATCAACGACTGAACATTTGATTCAAATCCTAATGTTGCGACATTATATCGACTAAGCAGGATAAATAAGTTTAGATCAAATGGGGGATCAAAATCAAGGAGGAAACTTGGATAAATTCGAAGTATTTTTTAAGAGCGCAGATTTGGATCATGATGGTCGGATTACTGGACATGAAGCCGTTTCTTTCTTCCAAGGATCCGGTTTATCCAAACAAGTTCTTGCCCAGGTTTTCAAATTCTCTCTTCTGCGTTTTTTTTATATTGGGTTAAAGCTGCAATCTTTTTGTTCAAGTGAAGTGGGTTTTGATTCAAAACATCAAATTATTCAATGATTTGTAGTATTTGTAATTATGATCTATGGTTGTAGCTTGGGATATTGCCATGTGAGATCTCAATTGGGAGCTTAGTTGCTTAGGGATATGAAAATGTATGTAGCATTCATGGGTTTGTATGGTAACGATGCAATGTTTTTGTTCAATTGAGGCGTTTTTTAGTTTAGAGATCAAAATTTTGGCTTTTGCCGTGTAATTTAGAGTTAGTATGGAGTATGTGTTACGGAACCAACTCGTGACCTCTGGCTCTGACACCATGTTACGGAACAAACTCAACCAAAACCTTAAGGTGATGGTTGAGGTCCGTTTATATTCTATTAGTATGATGCAGCTGTAGCCTGTGCTTGTATGTGTGTGCTTGTGTGTGAGCGCGCGCGCGTGTGTGGGTGCGTTTTCAGTTTGGATCTTAGTTGCATAGGAATTGTATTAATATGTGGGTACTATTGATGTGCTTTTGGGTTACATGTTTCTGTTGAATTGAATCGGGTTTAGCTCAAAAGAACATTTTACTCAAGGATGTTTTTGGTGATATTGGTAATGTTAGGCCTTGTTCTTTCTGGAAATGGCCAAAAGAGGTTTAAGTGAATCTAAATGAAAAGGGTTTGAATGTTTGATGTAACTTAATTTAATGGGGTTGAGAAAAATGTACTCCGTAATTGACTAACTGATTTGAGGTGATAACGATAAACTAAACTTATGAGGCTAGACTTTACTTAACTATATTGAACAAGCTAAATTAAGTTGGATAGAACAGGTCCTTACTATGGTAAGTTTCTTTTGAATCTAGGACGATGATCTTGTCTTATGATAGAAAGCTGTAGCATGGGATTTTCGTGTGTGCATTTTCAATTGGGAGATTAGTTGCTTAGGAATATATACAAAAATACGGAGTATTAGTTACCTCTAATGTGATTTGGGTATTAGATGACTTTCCATCTCCTTGGGGTTTTGGATTGCTGAAATCACTATGTAATATAGTTATATTAAGACACCAAAGTTCTGAAGAGTGAGCCATTGCATCGCAAGCTTCACTTGTCATGATCGAGGTTCAAGCAGTGTGGAGGCTGGCATTTCTACAATTGTGTATTGAATTATTTGGAGGAGCCCTCTAATGGTTTTCGGTTTCACTTACTACCCAAATGTCAACACTACTTAGTTTTTACGGAATAGAGTATATGATAAAGAAGGCTAGTTTCAAGAGCAATGAAAGATTGATGTGGAAAAAATAATCCGAATTGTAGAGGGCGCAAAAGAAGGCTGCAATAAGAAGAAGAAGAAGAATGTTTATGCTTACGATGAGTGGGTTTCGTTGACATTTTGAGTGGTGTTCGTTAACATTTCGATTGCATGATGTGCCCTTTGTCTTATGTTTTGCAGTGTTGTGTTTGTGTTGCATTTGTTTCACTTTGGCCGGTGTTATAACTATCTTTTAGGTGTCTAAGAGGTTCTTATTTTATTTGTATTTTGTTATGACTTGGTTGATGTTTGATTATACGAGTAGCTCTTTATGAGCTTAATTATAGGATGGCTTCCGTCAATTTCCTTTGCGGCCTTTGCAATTAGTAATTAAAACTGTCGAAATAAAAGCATTTTAATCGCAGTCAGTTTTTAGGATATTTCTATGACAACAACTGGCGATTGAGTTGTTTTTGTACCCTGACAACGTTTCCTTGATCACATATTCACATCTACATTGTCCCGGTTTCGCTTTGATGGTTAACCAAAGTCGACTTAAACCCATATTCTCTCAGGCTATTCAATGGTTGTAACTTATAAAATACTCCGTATTTGTTTTGGTAAACAAACATGGCAAGCTTTACATTAAATTTGTACTTTTACTCAGGGAGTCAGGGAACCTTAATGGTCAAATCGACTTCAGTTAACCACCAAAGTCAAATGGTCAAAATAAATTACGGATGGAGGTAGTATAGTGTATTGCGACAGCTCACTAACTACTATGGAGTACTAAAGTATTTTCCTGATCCCTATTACAGATATGGATGCATGCAGATCAAAATCGTGCTGGTTTTCTTGGTCGGCAGGAGTTTTATAACGCACTTAAGCTCGTAACAGTAGCACAAAGTAAGCGAGACCTTTCTCCCGAAATTGTGAAGGCAGCTTTATATGGACCAGCTTCAGCTAAAATCCCTCCTCCTCAAATAAGCCTTCCTCCCTCTCCGGCACCTCAGGCTCCTTCTGTGCCCAATTCCTCTCCAATGCAAATGAGGCCAATGGGACCTACAGGCTCACAGAGTCAAGGCTACAGGGGACCCGTACCCCCTAGCCCAAACATGAACCAACATTACTATCCGTCTCAGGCTAATCAGCTTGTCAGACCTTCTCAAGGCCCCTCTCTTGTTGCAACTCCACGCCCAATGCAAAGTGTCTCCGGACTCCCATATTCAGGTGTCGGCGTCTCTCCTACTGAGTTGACTAAATCAGGCATGCGTCCTGGCTTTAGTGGGCTGACTCCCAACCTTTCTAGCTCTGGCTCATCAACTCCTGGTTTTCCTAGCTCAGGTATTCCCTTTCTTGATCATCCTATCCTGAAACATGTATTTTTTTGTTAAAATAATCAGAGTCACAACTCACAAGGGCAGTTTTAACATGTTGAAACCTTGTATTCCTAGCTCAGGCATGTCAAACCCTGGGCTTAAAAACGCGGGTATCTCAACTGGCTGGTTAGATGGAAAGACTAGTGGAGCTCCTTCTGGACCCACATTCCAAATTCCGAGTGGAGGGACCAGTCCACCTATGTCTCTAGATGTACTTATGGCATCCCATGGTGCAAGTCAAGACTCTAAAGGAACTCCAATTTCTAGAGATGGGTTTTCTTCCAACTCAATTGGTGACGGAGATCCATTTGCTGCATTTCAGTTGACTAAGTCGGGTTCTTCACCTGCAATATCTTCCATGAGCAATAATCCTAATTCTTCGGTCATTGTTCCATTATCCTCAGCTCCAACTCAGCCTCTATCAGCGTCAAGGTCACTTGACTCATTACAGAATGCTTTTGCGAAGCAACCTTCGGGTGGTCAGCAGGCGCAAACACAAAATCACTCGAAACTGTCTCCCCCTATTACTGAAACTACTTCCTCTGGTGCTTCACCTGGAGTTTCAGCAGGAGCCGGGTTTGCTACATCAGACCCATTGCAACCACCATGGCCAAAGATGAGTACTCCCGGTGTACAAAAATACACCAAAGTATTCATGGAGGTTGACACTGACCGTGATGGGAAAATCACTGGTGAGCAGGCACGGAATTTGTTTCTCAGCTGGAGGCTTCCTAGAGGTAGGGTCTTATTCTAATTGTTGTCGTTGTAAAGGTACTGGTCATGCTGATTAGCCATCATTGCCTCTTCTTTGCATGTATTCAGATATGTGACTTAATTTTTCTGGGAGACAGCTACTTCTAACATCACTCCATTGATAAAAATGTTCACAAGATAACCTCCATCATATTAGTAGAGTTTAGCATTTCCTGCCATTATGTTACCTAACAGTGAATTCTTAGGCTCATGAAAATTCAGGAGTTAGAATTTATTCTTTAAGCTTACCCATGAAAAGTATGCGCGTGATGTTTAGTACTCCGTATAAAATTTCAAATCAGGCTTTCTTTCCTCTTTGAGTTATTGGTGCAAGGACACATAATTTTATTTGATTAATCTGTGTGTTTGCTGTTCCATATTTTTGTTTTACTCAGTGTTGTGTTAAACTGCTTTCTTAGAGGTATTGAAGCAAGTATGGGATCTAGCCGACCAGGATAATGACAGCATGTTGTCATTGAGAGAGTTCTGCATAGCCCTCTACTTCATGGAGCGGTATAGAGAAGGGCGTTCACTTCCGCCTTTACTTCCTGATAGCATCAAGTTTGATGAAACTCTCATGCGGATGGCGGGTTTACCTCCCTCATCTCATGCAGGATGGGGACCTACATCTAATGCAGGTGTGTTTCAAATATATTTCCCTTATAAGACTTTTGCATCATAGATGTCTTGTATCCGCTGGCTTATTGGGATAATCAGGGAGGCCTTGAGTTCAACTACTTGGTTAAGTTTTGGATTGGGTACATCATACATTGTAAAAACTATAAATATGCCTGTGATATAACAGTGTTCCAGGCCACCATCGTGCTATTCCCGGTTGTATAACTCCCCATAGAAATCCTCTGAAATTTGTGTTCCTGAACAGTTACGAGTTCTGTCGTATCAATTTTGTAATTCAGCTTTTGTTTGTTTATTTGTTTCCCACAAATAGGGTTTAGGCCGCCAGTACAGGGGATGTCTGGTTCTCAACCTACGGCTCCTACAGTTGGTTTGAACCCAGTTACACAGTCCCCTGAGACTGAGCATAGTCTCTTGCAGCCAAGTCATCCAGAAACAAACGAAGCTGAAAAGAAGGTATTGATTTTTTTGGTTCTATGTTGGCATTCAAATCTCAAGTGTTAAGTACTGACGTGTATTATCGCAAGCTATGGCTCACTCACGTCCACAGTTACCCTTTCATTTCCACTCTATCAACTCCATTGTCCTTTTGGTCTGTTTCGAATGTATTGTCCTCTTGGTACAATAGCAACAATAAAGCATTAGTCCCAAAATGATCCGGGTTGGCTAACATGAAAATTCATACCAAACCGAATAATATGAGGTGTGAAACAACAACAGGAGGCTACATTTACTGATTTACGTTGCGTACATCTGTAATATATGTTACGGTCTACCTTTTTTTAACTACTATCCCTTTTGTTTGAGGAGAAGGGCAAATGATCTGAAATTGATTTGGCTTTTGACTCTCTTGTTTCCTCATGCAATTATGTTATTACTCACATCTCGAGTATTCCACTTCACATGCAAGTTGCTTTAGTTTTGTTAACTTCATTGCAGTGATTTTTATGTTATGATCTACTGCTGCTTTCGTTCTTGCTTTCTGTGAATGTTGTATGCAAGTTTAAGTGGGTGCTCATAGGTGGACCGTCTGAAGTGCTTACAAGTTGTTTAATTTATTCATTTGTATCATTTTTCAAGGCTGACAAGATCGAAAAGGTGTATCTAGATTCCAGGGAGAAGCTTGAGTACTACCGCAGTAAGATGCAAGAACTTGTAAGTAGCGTCTCTGAATTGTTTCCTTTTATAGTTTCAACTGCTTTAGCTACCAGGATACCCATTTACTATACTTTGTGTTTCTGAATGTTACTATTTTCTGAGACATTGCAAGTAGTAAATTGTACTCAAAAGCACAGTAATGCTCTATGCAGAGTGGACACGTCGAACACAACTTTTACTGGTATTGGTATTTACCTAGGTTCAGAAAAGTTGATTACATGTTCCGAATGCTATTTCATTATGGGTCATGTGAATAACCTTTCTATATGCGTACACCATCAGTCCCCCTTTACCATTTGCTATCCATAGGTGGAACCGTGAAAGCCGTTAAGACATCTGGGTAACTTTGTTGTATATAAGTGGAATTGCATGTCCTGACATGTACTTTTTGTGTCTGCATGACTAGAATTTCTCTCTTCCACGCGCTTTTATTTTTTTTACTCCCTCATTTTGGTTGTATCATTCTTGTTATTGTATTCTAGGTTTTGTACAAAAGCAGGTGTGATAATCGACTTAATGAAATCATTGAGCGGGCATCTGCTGACAAGAGTGAGGTATGTCCTCTTCAAGGGGCCCCATCTCACAATCTTCATGGTATAATTCACTTCTAAGCTCTAAAGAGTGAGTTTTCAGGCCGGGTTGCTGGGAAAGAAATATGAAGATAAATACAAGCAGGTTGCTGAAATAGCTTCAATGCTGACAATTGAAGAAGCAAAATTTCGAGAGTATCAGGTAATGCAACGCTGCCTTCCAAACAATTACACAGTACATTTTAGTAGTACGGCTTATGGAAACTGTTGTTTTTCTCGTAGTATTTTGGTTTCAATGACTGAAGCATTTGCTTTCCTTTCAAATCTGTGGAAGATGTTTGATAGTTACTACGTACAAGCTTTAATTTCACCTTCTGTTTTAGTGTTTTGTACTTATCATGCTGTTAAACAAAAAAAATGGCAGGAGCGAAAAATGGAGTTGCAAAAAGCAATTACTAATATGGAACAAGGTGGAAGCGCTGATGGTATTCTTCAGGTCGATTTTGATCTAGAACTTGGTGACTAATGTCAATATGTCATCTTCGTTTTGAGTACTAACTACTAAGTTCTATTAATGATTTCCAGGTACGTGCTGATAGAATACAATCAGATTTTGAGGAGCTATTGAAGTCTTTGTCTGGACACTGTAAGAAACATGGTTTCGAAATCAAGTCTGCAGCATTAATTGAGCTTCCAAAAGGTTGGCAACCAGGAATTCAAGAGGGAGCTTCAGTTTGGGATGAAGAGTGGGACAAATTTGAAGATGAAGGTAGGCACTTCAAGATTTGAATACTTTTCTCCATCACTGTAAATGTTAGTTTACGGTCTTGTTCTTGTTGTCCATCCTCGTGGCTTGATATCAATCGCTTCACTATAAATGTGGCAAGTTTTGTTTCAACCTGTGATCGAGGTTAATGAAAATCTTGGACTACCGAATCACATCATGCTGCCAATTAACGCTCTGAACCTCACGTATATTCATTCCATTTTCTTGTAGGATTACTATTCGACAAGGAAGTTGGCGTTGGAACTCAAAATGCAAATACCTCTCCAAAATCAACATTATTCGAAAATGGAACATTTCCTGATGATGATTTATTTGACCCTGATTCACCAACCAACGGCGAAGCTGCTCTTGATGGTGAATATGGATACACCCACAGCGAAGATGGTTCGCCAAGAAGCCCACACCATCGAACTCCATTAGAGAGCCCATCTCAAGATTTTTCTGATGTCTTTGTGAGGAGCTCCGAGGGTGACACTGATTTCCACCGGTATGCCTTTGCCAATTCTCTTTTTATCCATTCTTTCATGAACGGCATCATTCAAAGTTCACACGATTTCTCACTTTCTCCTGCAGAAGCTTCGACGATCAAGGTTGGGGTAATTTTGATGGCACAGATGACGTGGATTCAGTCTGGGGAGGCTCTAAGGTACGCCAAGTTCGCCAACTCTCTCAGTCACACACACAAACAAGTAATTCATCTTGTTTCAGTGAGACCGTCTAATTTATCATTCTTGTTTTTTTTTTTTTTTAAATCCATGAAGGACCAGCAAGTAGATCGGCTATTCGACTCCAGTGGTTTTGGTTCAAGTCCGAGAAACGACTCTCCACGAGGAGGCAACTCATACAACACAAGAAGCCCCTTCCAATTTGAGGACTCTGTGCCGGCAACTCCATCATTCTCAAACTCGGTTAACTCTCCAAGATACAGTGAGGCTGGAGACGGCTTCTTCAATAATTATTCGACATTTGATTCCTTCAATATGAATGAAAGTAGCCGATTTGAGTCCATTAGTAGCAGTCGAGATGGGTTTGGTGAACATAGTCGAGGATTCACATCTTTTGACGATCAAGATCCATTCGGATCCACCGGGCCCTTTAAGGAATCCTCTGAAGCACCCAAGAAAAGTTCGGATAACTGGAGTTCATTCTAACTCACCCACCATTTGCTACCTACACTTCTACAAAACTGACATTTGTGTTTACTCTTTTCGCGTTCTTTCTTTTGCGCCGAGTGTATATTGAAAATTTTGTTGTAAATTTATCGTGTGTCCCCAATGTATATCACTATATCTTGTATTGCCAGCAATTTTTCACAAAAATCCTTGAAAAAAACCTATAGAAGTAATGCAACAAATTCCGACTTTAATACTTTGTTATGTACTTCTGTACATGATCGATCTCTATTTCTCTCAACACTTTTGACAAAACTGTTAAACCCGTTACACTTTCTTCGTTATATATATACTTTTGAGGAGAATCATCTTCAAGTGCTTCCTTGGGGTGCCATTCTCACTTTCAATAGTTCAATGTTCATATTAAATGTCGCCCCGGGCTGTAACAAACAACGAAATTATAAGCACATAATCAGATTACATTAAAACCGTCATTTAAGAAACCGCCTAGAAACTGATTTCAGATTGATTGGTTACATAACCGTTCCAATAAATTAGGTCATCACATTCTTTCAAGTAAAGAAGAAAAATCAAGAAAAAGATAGAAATAATTCGAGCCATGTTTGCTAAACCCCCTCTATGGCCTAGAACACTTGTCTCCCCGTTTTGAAGGACCGACGTTGTCAAATGAAAACTCAAGACTAGGTGTTGTTCCAATAGTGAACCTAACACGAGCTCTTTGGCAGGATATCATACGGGGGCCAAATGCATGTCAAATGATTGGGAAAAGCCGAACTTGTTTTTGTGAAAGCTTGATACATATTTCGTAGAGGGAGTTGGGTAATGCAAACTTCAAAACCGTCACTAACATACTAACCTATACAAAGATAATCTATTTGCTAGCGATGATGTTATTTTCGATGACTGGGAGATATTATCTTACCATCTCCTTTGAAAGTAACAGCTCACCATTAGAATATCACTTCGATGATGTTACTTTCGATCCCATTCCTAAAATAGGTCCTTAGGAATCAACACCATTTCAGGTAACATTGTTTACATACGATCCCCTTTTTTCCCAAAAGAAGGCAAGAAATCACTTTCATTTCCGCTGAAACTACAAACTCACTCTATTCATATTTCTCTTAGAGTAAATTAAAAATTACTCCCTTTTAAAATACCAATTTTAAAATTTACTCCCTTTTGAAATTTTTGTTAAAAATAACTCCCAAAATCTATCAAAAGTTCAAAAATTGCTCCCAAATTTATTTTTAGGACGAAAATGCCCTTGGCTAGAGGGTGAGGTGAAGTAATATGGCATAAAAAAGTTAAGGGCATTTTCGTACAAAAATTATATTTTGGAGCAATTTTTGAACTTTTGATAGATTTTGGGAGTTATTTTTAACAAAAATTTCAAAAGCGAGTAAATTTTAAAATTGGTATCTTAAAGGGGAGTAATTTTTAATTTACTCTTTCTCTTACTCCATCTTTAAGCTCTCTAATGGAGTAGCTAAGCAAATTAAGGATCTTTCACAGACATTGTCCTTAATTGCTTAAAACATATTAAACCACTCACTGAGATGACAACGCACGCAATGTACGAAATCAAATGTTGAGCAAGATCGATTAACTAACCAACAAAACATTATTAACCAATGAAGTGCACAAAGTTTACCGGGATTTCATTTGAGCCTTTCTTGCCGTAGCCAAGTTCTGGAGTGACAATGACAGTTCTCTATAACCAAAAAAACAAAAGAAACACGTTCAACATAAGATATTTGTAAGCCGATTAGAAGATTTAGAACATGCAGGGAACAAAGTGTTGACCTTGCCTCCGACTTTCATTCCTTCAACAATAGAATATAAAGCCGGTGGGGGTTTAGGCGCAGCTTGTGCAGAAAATAACCCATTTGCTTTATCGGCATACTCACGCTTCCTTTCTCTGCCAGGAGTAGCCCCCACTTGGAACTGATATGGCTGGTTACATGGTGACACGACACACTTGAGTAATACGTAAGTATATGAGTTGGTCTCACACGAGACTCAATTTTAGATCTAGAAGCGTAACCTGAGCAATGATCCGATTTCCAGCTAGAAGCTTAGACTCTCGACTTGATACTGCAGTTATACCACGATACACACAATCAAAATGAACCTGAGAACAAATTATCCAGCGAATTAGTCAGCAATTAGCCAGTTCGTTAAACTTTTACAAGAAGAATGCAAAATCAAACCTCAACTGTCGATCCCTTTACTGCAACAGGACCTCTCCCCTCAGCAAGATCGAAATACTTCAATCCATCCGCTGCTTCCACAAACATAATGTCAATGTACAAGAAACAAGATGGGAAAAATGTATTGAACTTCAACTTTAAATTAACAAGGATGTCAAAGTTAGGCGAATTCCTCGTAATAAGAACATCCGTGTATAAGAATCAAATTCCATGCTTTTATGGCTAGAAGGTTAGGCGAATTCCCTGGTTCTGGAGTAGACAAGTATAGAGAAGGTGGGTGCCTAGTTGCCTATCCTATGCTGCATAAGCAAGTCTTGTGTGGCCATTGCTTGGCATAAATCAAGCTAAAAGGATGTCGGAATTGATCAATAACGCAAATCACGCAGTCTACAGATATCAGTACAATAACCTACAATGCTGTTGTAAGGGCAAATCTAGAACTAAAATTTTGGGTAGACAGTTCATCATATTTGCTTACCGTATATGTAAAGCTGTCATTTTTACGAACTTTGAGTAGCAAAATTCGATAATCTTAACCAATTTTTTAAAACTTTGGGGCAGCGAGTGCTACCTTTGGTACTAGCTAGATTCCCCTGGTGGTAAGAGGCGTAATTGCGTAAAGACAACCATTTTCAGCCCTCTTTCGGACAGATTTCGATTTATCAATCCCCAAATAAGCAAGGGCGACTGTGATGCTAACGGAATTTGAAACCCCGAGTACCATTTCTCGTGACTTTACCAACTAACCTACTAAATGCGGCAAACCCAGTAATTACCAGAAAAAACCCAATAATATCCAGATAAGGCATGAATGCATGATTAACATAACAACCCACATAGAATCAAGTAGGAATTACAAAGGGAAGATAGAGGAAGAGCAAACCAGTAGTATGATACTCTTCAAGAGGAATATTAGTTCTGGCACGTTTCTCCCGCGCAAATGAAGGAAGAGGCAAACAAATGACGATGGCATTCGTCAAAACTGGGGTTAAAAGCAGACATCTTCTTGAAATTTGGGGGTTAGGAAGATGAACAACAATGGCGGATTGTTGCTGCTTAGGGACTAAATGGCGTTCACTGTAAGTGTTAGTGAATGTGGATTTGCCCAACAATGAGGAGGAAGCCATTGTAGTAAAATACCGTTGGTGTTGGATTGTTTAGATTGGAGCCAACCATTGTCAATTTCATGTCTATCTCGAAATTACAACCAGGAGCCGGCGGGCAAAGGTCTGACCCGACCCAACTAACCGGATCCCAAATCGAGCAAATTGTTGGGCCTCATTTACCCTTGAATTGTAAGGTTGACCTGACAAACGGGTCAATCAGGTTGGGTTCAGCTTGGGTCAGTTCTAATAATTATTACTCCGTATTAGGTATTAGGTTTCTATCGACAAGTTTTAGTAAAAAATTATTCTCGTTTGAAATAATTTTAAATCCTTTCAAAAACAGTCGAAATAGACCGATTTTGAAGGTTATTATCCACGTTTTTTCGGTCTTTTGGGCCCCGAAATAAAATGGAATCATTTTGGCGCGGAACATACCTCTCGCCAAATAAAATACTCCAATGAATTATGAGAGTCATTTGATACTCTATAGAGTCTTTTTTAAGCCATAAAATTATTTATCGAGACATGTAGTAATCAGTCGAAACTTGTTCAATACTCCATTTTATATCGTGTCAGAGAGTTCTAATAATCATTATTAGGCATTATGTCCATATCGACAAGTTTTAGTAAAAGATTATTCGCGTTTAAGAACAATTTAAAATACTTTCAAAAACAGCCGAAAAAGTCTGATTTTGAAGATTATTATCCACGTTTTTTTGGCCTTTTAGGCCCCGAAATAAAATGGGATCATATTCGCGCTAGACATTCCTCTCGTCAAATAAAATACCCGGTGAATCATGAGAGTCATTTGTTACTTAATAGAGTCTTTTTTAAGCCATAAAATTGTTTATCGAGACATGTCGGAATCAACCGAAACATGTTCAATACTCCATTTTATATCGTGTTAGAGAGTTCTAATAATCATTATTAGGCATTATGTCCCTATCGACAAGTCTTAGTAAATAATTATTCGCGTTTGAAAACAATTTTAAATCCTGTCAAAAACAGCCGAAAAAGACCGATTTTGTAGGTTATTATCCACGTTTTTCGGCCTTTTGAGTCCCGAAATAAAATGGGACCATATTAGCGCTGAACATACCTCTCGACAAATAAAATACCCATGTGAATTATAAGAGTCATTTGGTACTCAATAGAATCTTTTTTAAGCCATAAAACGGTTTAACGAGACATGTCGGAATCAGCCGAAACATGTTCAATACTTCATTTTATATTGTGTCAGAAGGTTCTAATAATCATTATTAGGTATTACATTTCTATCGTCAAGTTTTAGTAAAAAAATATTCGCGTTTGAGAACAATTTTAAATCCTTTCAAAAACACTACTTAAAAAGACCGATTTTAAAGGTTATTATCTACGTTTTTTCGGCCTTTTGGACCCCGGAATAAAATGGGACTATATTCGCGCTGAACATACCTCTCGCCAAATAAAATACCAAGGTGAATTATGAAAGTCATTTAGTACTCAATAGAGTCTTCGTTAAGCCATAGAATTGTTTATCGAGAAATGTCATAATCAACCGAAACATGTTCAATACTCCATTTTATATCGTGTTAGAGAGTTCTAATAATCATTATTAGGCATTATATCCCTATCGACAAGTCTTAGTAAAAAAATATTCGCGTTTGAAAACAATTTTAAATCCTGTCAAAAACAGCTGAAAAAGACCGATTTTGTAGGTTATTATCCACGTTTTTCGGCCTTTTGAGTCCCGAAATAAAATGGGACCATATTTCGGTTAAACGAACCTCTCGCCAAATCAAATACCCCGGTGAAATATGATAGTCATTTGGTACTCAATAGGGTCTTTTTTAAGCCATAATTGTTTAACGAGACATGTCGGAATCAGCCGAAACATGTTCAATACTTCATTTTATATTGTGTCAGAGGGTTCTATATTAGGCATTACATTTCTATCGTCAAGTTTTAGTAAAAAAATATTCGCGTTTGAGAACAATTTTAAATCCTTTCAAAAACACTACTTAAAAAGACCGATTTTAAAGGTTTTTTTTTTGGTAAAGGGTAAGTATGTATTAAAAAATATGGATCAATGTACAAATGGATGGCTACATCAAATTATGCAGCCATCTAGCATCTCTAGGCCATAATGGGTATTTAATCTTAGACATAATTCTATCTCATACATTGCTTTTGATCAACTTAACTATATGATGAGGTCGCTGGACCGATCCTTCAATTCGACACAAGTTTCGTTGCCTCCAAACATAATAAATCATGGCGTTAAACAAGACACGAATGACATTGCATTGCAACTTTGATCCCCGCATCTTGCTCGCCCAAAGTAAGGTATCGTTACTCGGTATTTGTTTCTTCACCCACACGCTCAAACTGTCAACAATCTGAGAGCTCCACTCACATCCAAAGAACAGGTGCTCCAAGCTCTCTTCCTAAGCTTCACATAAAAACCAACGGTCTGATTCAGCAACACCGAACCTCACCAGTTTAATCCTAGTGTTTAAAGCTCTCCTAAACACAAGCCAAGAAATAAAGCTATGTTTAGGAGTACTCCAACCACTCCAAACGAGGCGGGCCCAAGATACCTTCGGTTTGTGAGGCCGAATGCCCTCGTAACCTTCCGAGATCCTGTAATGGTAATAGGAACCATGCCAGAGATCATTCACAAACATATGTTTAATTTTCTCCTTAGCCTGACATATCTTTCGCCATGCCCAGGCCGGTGACATCCGAGTTGGGTTGATATCCACTCCAATCACACCCCTTCAGATAAATGCTATTCACCCACCGAACCCATAACCGATCCGGTTGATCAAAAACCCATGACGCCAGTTTTGCCACAGCAACCTGATTCCACGCAGTCAGGTCCCTCAGGCCCAAACCCCCTTCCATCTTAGGGTAGCAGATTTTCTCCCAACTCACAAGAGCCCGATTATTTCCCTCCACCCCACCATTCCATAAAAATTTGTGGCATAAAGTAATAATTCTAGTCATAACATAAGTCAGAATAATAAAGACCATTGCCCAATAATTATGCAGCTGAGACAACACAGCCTGAACCAAGGTCAGTCTACCCGCATAGGACAGCTTACGAGCACCAATACTAGAAATTCTCGAGATGATACGGGCTATCAGACTTTCACAATCAATTTTCCCAATGTGAGTATATTGGATCGGAAGACCAAGATAACGAAAGGGCAACGTACCTTCCACACAGCCTGAAAATTGCAGTATAGCAGCTTTCTTACCCTCATCAACTCCAACAAAATAAGCATGAGATTTACCAATGCTTATATTCAGCCCCGAGGCCCGGCTAAAAGTAGCAAATGTTCTCCACAAGAACTCCATCGAATCAGTATCTCCTTTACAAAATAGAAGCAAATTGTCAGCGAACATCAAATGTGTAAGCTTCATCGGGCCACACTTTGGGTGATATTTAAAATTCCTGTCCATCTTACCATAGGTCAGAATACGAGAAAAATATTCCATACAGATAGTAAAAAGCAACGGCGATATAGGATCACCCTGCCTCAAACCTCTCTTCCCACGGAAGAACCCGAAATTATCTCCATTGGCACTAAGGGAATACGAGACTGAGGTGACACATTCCATGATCAGGCGGCGGAAATGTTCCGGGAAATCTAAAGCTCTTAACATTTGATCGACAAAACTCCACTCCACGCTATCATAGGCCTTGTGAATATCAACCTTAAATAAGCATCTAGGAGAAACGCGCCCTCTCCTATACAACTTAACAAGGTCCTGACATATCAGCACTACATTCTCCACAATACTCCGATCCTCAATAAATCCACCCTGAGTAGGCGAAATTATCTGGGGAAGGATTTTGGCCAGTCTCGAACATATTATCTTAGCGATACATTTGTAAACAACATTACAACACGCAATCGGCCTAAATTCTTTCACGGTCTGAGGCCTGCTCACTTTTGGAATCAAAGAAATAATAGCGCAGTTCAGCTGTTTCAGTAACTTACCAGAGTGGAAGAAGTCCTGAATAGCGCTGACCACATCACCTCCAATAATATCCCACGAGTCAATAAAAATTTGACTAGTGAACCCGTCTGGACCCGGAGCTTTGTCTCGAGGAATATCATGCATCGCCTTCTTAATCTCCGTCACAGTCACATCCGATAGGAGCAACTGTTTGTGCTCGTCCGAGCATAAATTCCCCATACGAACAATGTCGAAGCTAATAGACTCCACATTCCTCGACTCCCCCAACAAGGTGTGATAATACCGCTAAAACGCATCTTCGATATCTTGTTTGTTCGAGCACTCACGACCTTCAGCATCAATAATTTTAGCAATTGCATTATGTGCACGGCGCGCTCTCAATAAGCCATGAAAGAATGCAGAGTTCACATCGCCATCCTTAATCCACTTTTGTTTCGATTTTTGGGCCCAAAACTCTGCTCGCGCAACCTGCAACTCTCGAACCTTAGCATTAACGGTCGACTCCTTCTGCAGCAGATCAGCAGTCCGTAAAGACCGCAGCCTGGTTTGCAGGTCTGCCAGGTTCAGTTCTGCCATACTGCATCTCGTTTCAATATCAGCGAACGAGCTAGAGTTCAGTTGTTTCAAAGGCAACTTCAAGCTCCGCAGTTTCGTAACCAGTTGGAACATCTTTGTTCTTGTAACTTGCACTCCGAAGAGCGACTCAACATATTCAAGTATTTGAAAGATCGGTTCTTCCTACTCGGAGGGCTTCCTAATTGAACTACACACGGGCAATGATCAAAAGTTCCCTCCGGCAAGAAATTCGCAAACCCATTCGGATACAGCCTCGTCATCTCATCATTCACCAAACACCGATCAATACGACTAAAGACTCTAGTATCCACATTTCTATGTTTATTATTCCACGTAAACCAAGAACCACTTGCCCGAAAATCACCTATATCGCAATTCGAAGACAATCACGAAACTGATTCATTTCCTCGTCCGACGTATTACCACCAAGACTTTCCCGAGCATCAATAACACTATTAAAATCACCCAATATCATCCAAGGGCCCGAATGAGCATAGGATTCCATCTTTCGCCATAGGTCAACCCTCTCCGCCACGGAATTAAATGCGTACACGAATGTAAGTAAATAACTTTTCCCCGAGGCCGTAGTAACCTTAACGTGAATACTCTGAGCAATGTACTCCAAGATCATCAAATTAATCTTATCGTGCTTCCATAAAAGCCAAACTCGACCTCCCTCACCGCAGTGGCTATTGGTCGTAATACTCCAATCCGAAAAAACATTTTGATGAACTTTCGCATATGCCTTATTCTTTATTTTAGTCTCAAGCAAACCAAACACGTCTACTTGTTGCTTCCTAATAAACTCGCTTATTGCACGCTGCTTATTTATGTTACACATACCGCGCACATTCCAACATCCTATATTATGTATTTCCATGGATCACTAACTCCAACCCAACCCCTTCATTCCTCTCGACCGCCTCTTTTCTCGGAGATCCTATGATCATATCAGCATAGGACACCCCATTTTCCACCTCTTTAATAGGTATCGATCCTTTAGCCAAGGACCCAGCCGATACAGGGGGCCTCGTTCTGACAGTAACCACACCCGAAGGCGCGGCAAGCGGTTTGGAGGCACTCACAGGCCTCGGCAAAATCTGTTTCACAACATTCCCCCCCTCAGGCTTCTTCTGTTTCACTTCCTGTCTCGCCTTCCTTAGCTCATCTCTCCGACATTCACGGACCTCATGCCCATATCCCTTACATTTGGTACACCATATAGGTTTCCATTCATATTTGACAAAAACATCTACCACATTGTCCTTCTCATCCATAAATTTAATCTCATTCCTAAATTTTTGACCCACTTTAGCCATGACCATGACTCTCGCATATCCTAACCTAGTTCGTTCCTCCGTAGCCAAGTCAGACTTGACGTACGGGCCAACAAGGGAGGCTATCCTAGGCAAACATCTACCCCTAAATTTCAAGGGTAGGTCATGCAGCTTAATCCAGACAGGCACCTCATGAACATCATTTTTATCCAATTTAGCATTAGGAGTCCATTCTTTAACAATCAGAGGCTTATTGTCAAACATATACAGACCATGATCGAGAATTTTGTCGATGCCATGTTCCCTCCAAATCCTCTTAACAAACCCTTCTACCACTTCCCAGGGTGGATTAGCGCCCATAATGAAGCAGTATACATCGGAACTCCAATAATCAATTTCGTCATCGACATCCTCATCTGAAAAACGGAGTAATTCCTCTTCATCGTCCATGTCGACAATTTTCTTCCCTTCTCTCTGTTTCCAGCCCCCCGATTCCACCATCATCTCAGTACCGGTTACGGGAACGACCTCCGTATCATCGTCGTCCTCAGGCTCAGATATGTAATTCAAGCCCGGAATGTCATTCACTCTAGTATTCATCTTGTTCGTTGCACTTTCATCCAAATTGGAGTTCTTCACTGCTTTGCGAAGTAATTCCTCTTTTGCTTTACGCGTAACAGGCTTCATAGCCTTGGTCCCCCTCGAAACTGCCTTGGATTTCTGCCTCATCGATTCGCATAACCCGGGCGTTGGCCAGCCAAGTCGCCGATAGGGCTAGAAACGCCTCAAAACTGCACGCCGGAATTGTTCGTGTTCTCGCCGGAAATCTCCAGAGGGATTCGCCGGAAATCTCCAGAGGGATTTTGAAAGTTGATTTTGATTTTAAAGGTTATTATCTATGTATTTTCGGCCTTTTGGGCCCTGAAATAAAATGGGACCATATTCGCACTGGACATACCTCTCGCCAAATAAAATACCACGTGAATTATGAGAGTCATTTGGTACTCAATAGAGTCTTCGTTAAGCCATAGAATTGTTCATCGAGAAATGTCATAATCAACCGAAACAGGTTCAATACTTCATTTTATATCGTGTTAGAGAGTTCTAATAATTATTACTAGGCATTATGTCTCTATGGACAAGTTTTAGTAAAAAATTATTCGCGTTTGAAAACAATTTTAAATCCTGTCAAAATCAGCCGAAAAAGACCGATTTTGTAGGTTATTATCCACGTTTTTCGGCCTTTTGAGTCCCGAAATAAAATGGGACCATATTCGCGCTGAACGTTCCTCTCACCAAATAAAATACCCCGGTGAAATATGAGAGTCATTTGGTACTCAATAGGGTCTTTTTTAAGCCATAAAATTGTTTAACGAGACATGTCGGAATCAGCCGAAACATGTTCAATACTTCATTTTATATTGTGTTAGAGGGTTCTAATAATCATTATTAGGCATTACATTTCTATCGTCAAGTTTTAGTAAAAAAATATTCGCGTTTGAAAACAATTTTAAATCCTTTCAAAAACACTACTTAAAAAGACCGATTTTAAAGGTTATTATCTATGTTTTTTCGGTCTTTTGGGCCCTGGAATAAAATGGGACCATATTCGCACTGGACATACCTCTCGCCAAATAAAATACCACGGTGAATTATGAGAGTCATTTGGTACTCAATAGAGTCTTCGTTAAGCCATAGAATTGTTTATCGAGAAATGTCATAATCAACCGAAACAGGTTCAATACTCCATTTTATATCGTGTTAGTGAGTTCTAATAATCATTATTAGGCATTATGTTCCTATCGACACGTCTTAGTAAAAAATTATTCACGTTTTAAAACAATTTTAAATCCTGTCAAAAACAGCCGAAAAAGACTGATTTTGAAGGTTATTATCCACGTTTTTTCGGTCTTTTGAGTCCCGAAATAAAATGGAACCATATTCGCGATGAACACACCTCTCCCGAAATGAAATGCCCCTGTGAATTAAAAGAGTCATTTGGTAATCAATAGAGTCTTTTTTAAGACATGAAATTGTTTATCGAGACATGCGGAATCAACCGAAACATATCCAATACTCCATTTTATATAAATTGGTTTTGATGCGAGTCGTGGCCTGTCGCTAGCTAAGCTCAATCAAAGATAAAGTCTATGAAGAATGAGGGTTCTCAATAATCTTATTACAAATAATATAAAAGGTAAACAAGAGACGAAAAAAGCAACCTAAAACGAAAATTATAATATCTTTGTAAGCGACTTATTATACTATGGAAGGGATATTATGAAGTAGATATTTGCGTTAGAGAAAGCATTAGACATGATGAAAGGATAATTGATAAAAGATGATGGTTACTTATGCTCCCTAGGGCTTTATAATATGCACTTTTTGTCATTTGATTGGAGGACTACACGCCCATTTAGAGCTAACCAAAATCCCTTCACTTTTGGACCCTCACTTTGTTCACAAAATCCTCTCAAGATTAGTTGATAGAGACCAAATGACCCATCTTTCAAGATAATACTAATGATAATGATACCAATACTAGTGGATCACTCAAAAATTAATCAATGTTTTTAGTTACTTAAAAGTTCTACATGAGGTACGGAAACTTTATTTTCGATTCACTTCTCCTTGATTAAGTCTTATGAGACGGTCTTATTGTACTCACGTAGAGTAACTCTGAAGTCTAGAAGACATAGACTCAAACCAGACCATGCAACTCGCTCTTGTAGGAGCTTGAACCTAGGCACCACCCTTGCGGTTGAAGTAACTATATTTGCGTGAAAAGTTTTTTTTTTTTTTTTTTTTTGATGAACGAGGGAACCCGGTGTACACATAGCCTGCAAACCACGCACACCAAGGTAAACCGTCCGTGGGCGACAAGCTCGAAGTCTAGAAGGCATAGTCTCAAGCCATACAACTCCCACAAGTTCACGCTTGCAGGGGCTTGAACCTGAGACCATTAGGCCAATGATCACAAGTTAACCATTAGGAAACACCCTTATGAGCCATAAATTAGTTTATATTGGGAGAAATTCTTGGGTTTTAAGGTGGAAATATACCAAACTATTTGTGAACTAAAAATAAATAAATAAATTATTAATTGAAGCACTAACGTGTAAAGAGGGTGGGTTGATCGATCCATAAGGGCATTAGGGCCACTTATCGTGTCATGTTAGGTCACAGTTGAACTTGAAGTGAAGATAAATTCTCATGCAACGCAACAAAGATGAAAGTTGTTTTAGAAATGACCGTTTAATTTGTCACAAGCGATTATCACTAACAAGAATATTAAATCATATCTTCAACCACATTTCAATCTAATTAATTACACTTCTATATTCATTAACATCATTGTCTTAGCAACTTGAAAAATGTTCACAAAGTAATTTTAACAACTAATGACTCCGGCAGCCCTTTTTTTGTCTCAATCAATTTTATTAAAAAAAATGGTTGGTCTTTTTGGATATTTTGGAAGAGGTTTCGAGTTAATCACTAAGATAAAACTTAAGTTGTTGAGAGACGGTTTATCTGAACAATTATTTATTCCGGTTTACATCTTTACTGTTACTAACTTTTTGTTTAAAAATAAACAGTTGGCATAAATTGATTTTATAGTCTTTGTAACGTTTCTGATGAGAATCATGATTAAGTGTATTGTCAATCGCATAACGAGAGTCTTGGGTAAACTTGTGGATCAATTTCAAAATGCCTTTATTCTGGGACGAACAGTAACGGATAAGTGATAACATTCTTCTTGCGCACGAGTCGATGATGCATGACAAAAAAATGTGCGAGTCGTCGAAAAAGTAAGACTACTGCTCTTAAAATCAACTTCAGCAAAGCTTTTGATCGAATGAACTGGAATTTTGTAAGGCTAACTTTGGATCGGAATCGATGGGTTTCCCAACTCCTCTGATTAGAGTTATTATGCAAAATATCACTACGGTTAAGTATGAGCTCCTTATTAATGGCTCCCTAAAGGTCCATATTAATCCTGCCCGAGGTCTACGACAGGGTGACCCTCTCTCACCCTTCTTGATTGGTCTAGACGCGAAAGTTCTCTCTTCAAAAAAAGAATGCTCTACAAGGTATCAAAGTCTCAAAAATTTCTCTTCCCATTTCACTTCTCTTTTTTGCGGATGATGCTATCTTTTTCCCTGAAGGCATGGAAAGAAGCATTCACAACCTTAAGGGGCCGTTTGGTTCACTCAATTTAGGTATGAGGTATGGGTTTAAAATGAACCAAACCCATACCTCGTGTTCGGATGACAAGTTTTTCATTTCGATACCCATACCTCAAACCCTCATGGTATGGGGTTCTCATACCCAAGGGAGGGGGTGGGTATGAGATTCATACCCTTGGAATCAAACTTTGTTTGATTTTCCGAAATATTTTGTTCCAATTTTTTTGTTGAAATATATAACTGAAATATTTTATTGAAAAACACTAATTTAAAATACTAAAAAAAAATATTTTAAAATTTTATTAATGTAACTTAGTGTTTTATATCGCTAAAAAGAGTTGTTTTTAATGAAATTTATTTAATTTTTCTTTCATGCTAATTTTTCAGATTTTATATAGTCACTGATATAAATTTTTATATATTTAAAATATAATTATTAAATATAATTTTTAAAAAAATACTAGAATTTCGGATTTGAATCTCAATCATCTAAAAAATGAACCAAACACCAAGTATCAGGAATCAAGTTCCAACCCCATACCACCCTGGTTTGATTCCTGATTCCATTCCCATACCTTTTTGCGAACCAAATGGCGCCTAAATCCTCAATAATGGAATTCTGTGAAGCATCTGGGCAGGTGATTAACAAAGATAGATCACCGCTCATTTTTAGCACAAATACCACATTGGCCTTGGCCACGTGGATAATAACCTTCAAAATCGGTCGTTTTTTTTTTGCTATTTTCGAAAGAAGAGAAAGTTGTTCTACAACGCAAATGTTTTTTGACGAAAACTTGTCGATAGAAATAGGTGTCTAATAATGATTATTAGAACTCACTTACCTGAAATTTAATGGAGTATATAAAAATTGTTTCGACTGATTCCGACAAGTCTTAAGACAATCTTATGGGTTCTAAAATTCTTCTTTGAAATCCAAATAACCTTCACAATACACCGGGGCATTGAATTTGTTGTACACTTTGTTTTGCGCGAATATGGATCCAATTAATTCCGGGATCCAAAGGGCTAAAAAAATGTGAATAATAACCTTCAAAATTGGTCGTTTTTTGGTATTTTCAAAAGTGGTAAAAGTTGTTCTAAAGCGCGAATGTTCATCAACGAAAACTTGTGGACAAGAACAGAATGCCTAACAATGATTATTAGAACTCCTCTACACGATATTAAATATAGTATAGAACTTATTTCGACAGATTTCGACACGTCTCAAAAGACAACCTTACCCCTTTTAAAACTCTCGTTTGAAATCCAAATGACCGTACCCTCATATCACAATGGGGCATTTTATTTGCTATTCATCTTGTTCAGCGCGAATATGAATATATTAATTTCGTGCGAGTCCCAAAAGGCCGAAAAAACGTGGATAATAACCTTCAAAATTGGCCACTTTTTTGCTATTATCGAAAGCGGTGGAAGTTGTTCTAAAGTGCGAATGATTTTTGACAAAAACTTGTATAGAATGCCTGATAGTGATCATTAAAACCCTCCTAGACGATATTAAATGGAGTATATAATTTCTTTCGACTGGTTCCGACACGTCTCAAAAGACAATCTTAGGGCTTTTAAAACTCTCTTTTGAAATTGAAATGACCCTCGTATTGCACTAGGACTTTGTATTTGCTGTAGACTTTGTTCGGCGCGAATATGAAACAATTTTTTTCTGAACACAAAAAGCCGAAAAACGTGGAAACCTTCAAATCGGTCATTTTTTTTGCTATTTCTTAAAGCAGTAAAAGTTATTCTAAAGCGCGAATGTTTCTTGACAAAAAATTGTCGATAGGAATAGCATGTCTGATAATGATTATTAAAACTCTTCTACACGATATTAAATGGAGTAAAGAACTTCTTTCGACTAATTTCGACACGCCTCAAACGACAATCTTACGGATTTTAATACTCTCATTTGAAATCCAAATAAATCTCATATTACACTAGGGCATTATATTTACTGTGCAGCTTGTTCAGCGCGAATATGAATCCATTTAATTTCGTGTCCCAAAAGGTTGAAAAAACGTGGATAATAATTTTCAAAATCGGTCATTTTTTGCTATTTTTGAAAGTGATGATTTTTTTTTCTAAAGCGCGAATGTTTTTTTGACAAAAACTTGTCAATAAGAATTGAATGCCTTAATAATGATTATTAAAACTCTCCTACACGATATATAATGGAGTATAAAACTACTTTCGAGTGATTTTGACACGTCATAAAAGACAATCTTATGGTGTTTAAAAACTCTCTTTCGAAATTCAAATGACCATCATACTACACCAGGGCTTAGTATTTGTTGTTCAGCGTGAATATGGATGCATTTAATTTCGGATCCAAAATGGCCGAAAAACGTGGATAATAACCTTTAAAATCGGTCGTTTTTTTTTTTGCTATATTTGAAAGGATGAAATTTGTTCTAATAAAACGCGAATGTTTTTGACGAAAACTTGTCAATTGGAATAGAATGCTAATAATCATTAATAGAACTCACTTAAACGATATTAAATAGAGTATAGAACTTGTTTAAACTTATTCTGACCCGTCTCTAATAAAGACAATCTTACTACGGCTTTTAAAACTCTCATTTGAAATCCAAGTGAACCTCATATTACACCAGGGCATTATAGTTGTTGTGCAACTTGTTCAGCGCGGATATAGATCCATTTAATTCCGGGTCCCAAAAGACTGAAAAAACGTTGATAATAGGACGAGACTGGCGGGAGTATCAACCTAACACCGATGTCACCTGGGCCTGGAGAAAGATCTGTCAGGCTAAGGAAAAAATTAAACATATGTATGTGAATGGCCTGTGGCATGGGACGCGAGCTTACTACTCGATCTCGGAGGGTTATGAAGGTATTCGGATACACAAGCCGATGATGCCTTGGGCCCGTCTTGTTTGGAGTGGTTGGAGCACTCCTAAACATAGCTTCATTTCGTGGCTAGTGTTTAGGAGGGCTTTAAACACTAGGATTAACCTGGTTAGATATGGGGTTGCTGAATCTGACCGTTGTGTTTTGTGTGAAGCGCATGAGGAAAGTTTGGAGCATCTATTTTTTGATTGTGTGTGGAGTGCCAAGATCGTGGAGAGTATGCGGGTTTGGACGAAGAAACAAATCCCATACTCGGGTGCGTTACTGTGGGCGTATAAGGTGCGCGGGTCGAAGTTGCAATGCAATATTATCCGGGCTCTAATCAACGCCATGATTTATCATGTGTGGAGACAACGCAACTTGTGTCGAATTGATGGAGCGGTTTGCCGTCCCACGCATGTCGTTACGATGATTAAGATGGATGTTAGAGATAGAATAATGGCTAAGATAAAATACCCACTAAGAACTAGAGATGCGAGATGGTTGCATAATTTGATGTAGCCATTTATTTGTACATTGAACATCATTTTTTAATACATACTTACCATTTACCAAAAAAAAAAAAAAACCTTCAAAATGCCCATAAGGGTGTTGCCTAGTGGTTAAAACTTGTGGTCATCGGCCCAAGGGTCTCAGGTTCAAGCCCCTGCAAGCGCGAACTTGTGGGAGTTGTATGGCTTGAGACTATGCCTCTAGACTTCGAGCCTGTCGCCCACGGGCGGTTTACCTTGGTGTGCGTGGAATCGGTCGCTTTTTTTGCTATTTTTAAAAGCGCTGAAAGTTGTTCTACAGCGCGAAAACTTTTGATGAAAACTTGTTGATAGGAAAAGAATGACTTAATAATGATATTAAGACCCTTCTACACATTATAAAATAGAGTATAAAACTACTTTCGACTGATTTTGACACGTCATAAAAGACATTCATATGGCGTTTAAAAACTCTCTTTCGAAATTCAAATGACCCTCATATTACACCAGAGCTTAGTATTTGTTGTCCATCTTATCCAACGCGAATATGGATGCATTTAATTCCGGATCCAAAATGGCCGAAAAACGTGGATATATAATAACCTTTAAAATCGATCATTTTTTTGCTATATTTGAAAGCGATGAAATTTGTTCTAAAACGCGAATGGTTTTTGACGAAAACTTGTCAATTGGATTAGAATGCTAAATAATCATTAATAGAACCCTCTTAAACGATATCAAATAGAGTATAGAACTTGTTTCAACTTATTCTGACACGTCTCTAAAGACAATCTTACGGCTTTTGAAATCTAAGGGAACCACATATTACAACAGGGCATTATAGTTGTTGTGCAACTTGTTCGGCGTGAATATAGATCCATTTAATTTCAGGTCCCAAATAATGGCCGAAAAACGTGGATAATAACCTTTAAAATCGGTTATGTTTCTCTATTTTTGAAAGTGATAAATTTGTTATAAAACACGAATATTTTTCGACGAGAACTTGTCAATAGAAGTAGAATGCCTCATGCATATTGATTAATAGAACCTCTTACACCATATAAAGTGGAGTATAAAATTTCTTTCGAGTTTCGACTGATTTTGACCCGTCATAAAAGACAATCTTACGACTTTTAAAACTTTCTTTTGAAATCCAAATGAACTCATATTTCACCAGGGCATTGTAATTTTTGTGCAACTTATTCAGCGCGAATATGGATTTATTTAATTCCGGTTCCCAAAAGGCTTAAATAACGTAGATAATTATCTACAAAATCGATCGTTTTTTGCTATTTTTTAAGGCGATGAAATTTATTCTAAAGCACGTATGTTTTTTGACGAAAACTTGTCAATAAGAATAAAATGTCTAATAATGATTAATAGAACCCTCCTACACAATATTAAATGGGGTATAGAACTTGTTTCGACTTATTCTGACACGTTTCCAAAGACAATCGTACGACTTTTAAAACTCTCTTTTGAAATCCAAATGAAACTCATATTACCTCAGACATTGTATCTACTATGCAACTTGTTCGGCACAAAATGGATCCATTTAATTCTGGGTCCCACAAGATAGAGAAAATGTGGACAATAACCTTGAAAGTCGATCTTTTTTTCTATTTTTGAAAGCGATGAAATTTGTTCTAAAACACAAATGGTTTTCGACGAAAACTTGTCGTTAGAAATAGAATGTCTAATAATGATTATTAGAACTTTCCTCCACTATATTAAATGAAGTATAAAACTTCTTACAGGCTTACAACTTTTAAAACTCTCTTTTGAAATTAGAGGCAAGCTATATGCTTTGCAATCTATTCAGCGCGAATTTGGATACATTTAAATACGGTTAAAAGGTCTAATAAACGTGGATAATAACCTTCAAAATCGATCGATTTTTACATTTTCGAAAGCGATGAAAGTCGTTACAAAGCGTAATTTTTTTTTTGATAAAGTAAATATTAAATTACTCGTAATATCAAAAGACAATGACGGGGACGGAAAGAGTAAACATTACTGTGTAGAAGAAGATAACATCGTCAAATCGTACAATCAATGTTCTTAGTTAGAACTTGTGTTGAATTTCAGTACCAGAGAGATTGTCATTCGTTAATCTGTCTTCTTCCCCAAGTCTACACCACCTAATTCTCGCCCCCCAAACTTATCTGGATTCCAAACTCAATTCTAATCAACTACTCTAAATTCAAACAATTCACCCAAAATTCGTACCCAAAAAAAAATTCGATGAAAGATCAAATAACAGCTTCGAAATTCTAGAGAATTTTGATAAAATAATTCTATATCCACATATTTAACATACAATTAATTTGCTTGGTTTTCATCTTCTAAAACTCTACAACCGACCGACCCACCGACCGACGCTAATCTCTGAGCTGACGAGAGCTAATCAGCTAACTAACTACCCATCACAGTAACAGTAACAGTAACACACTCGCTTTTTTTTAATTTTAAATTAAATAACACTTTCTTTTTTTTAATTATAGAAGGAAAAAGAAGAGCTACGGCAAGAAAGAGCTATCCGCCACCGCCTGAGGCGCCGTCGCCGTCGCCGGCGGCGGAGTGGATGAACATGCGGAGGTTGAATTAGCCGAATTAGGAATTCCGCCGCCGCATTTATGACAGCGAACGGCGAGGATCTGACGGCAAGAAGGACAGGAAGAGTGCGATCCAAGCCAGGTGTCGATACAACCGACATGGAAGCCATGGCCGCACTGAGGGAGAACACGGATTTCGTCTCCGGCGACGAAATCGGAGAGGCAAATAGCGCAGTCGTCGGAGAGTTTACCGGCGTGGTGTTCGGCGGAGTAGGAGGTCTTCGGTAGGGCGCGGAGGACTTTCTTCTTGAGGCCTTTGTTGGCGGGAGCAGCTGTGGCGGCGCCGGAGAAACGGCGGAGCCAGGCGCACCTGGCGACGGCGACGAGGCCGAGGACGCAGATGAGAGCGCAGAGGAGGGCGGCGAGGATGACGACGAAGTCGGAGTCGACGTTGCCGACTGCGGATTCGGTGGCGGTGGAGCTGTCGGAGGACGGCGTGGTGGCGGCGGAGCTGAGGAGTCGTCTGCTGGAAATCATGTTGAAATATAGAGTTAGTTTTGTAGGGGGAGATAGGTGAGAAGAGAGGAGGGGAGGGAAATGGGAAGGAGGAAGAGGAGTTTATATAAACAATGGTGGGTGTGGGTGTGGGTGTGGGTGTGGGTGTGGGTGAGGGTGAAGGAGGGTGAAGAGGTGTGTTTGGTGTGAAAACTGAAAAAAGGTGTGGTTGTCTAATCTCAATCACTATCTAAAGTGTTACGGACAAATTCTTTTGTGAGACCGTCTAATAATAATTTATCGTGAGATATTACTAATAGAATTAAAATAATAAAATAATTAATTTATATGTGAGAAGTCTCATAATAAACTTGTCATTAGACTGTATTATACAAGGTGAAGATTGAAGAAGATAAAAAATGATTTTTTTATTATTTACTTTTTTTTTTTCTTTGAAAAAAGTGGACTATATATCTAATCTAATGTAACTAATCATTTGAGGGATGAAACTTTGGATTTCCAATTTCCTAGTACTTGCTATGGATAAGAAGTAATTCCTCCGAGTTTCTATTATTGTCCCACTTTCCTTTTTGGGTTGAGTTTGATTTTTGTCTCACTTTCCTTTTTAGGCTATTAATGTGTGGTTCACAATTACTCTCTCTTCTTTTTTCTTTTTTCAACCACTCATTTCCCCTTCCTTATTTTTCAGCCCAAAACCTTATGGGACAATAATAGGAACTCGGAGGGAGTACATTAACTAAATGGGTATATTGTGATAAATTTTATTTGGTTGATTGGTTAAGTATTACGAGTACTTATCAATATGGATAAATGAAATCACTATATCTCGAGGATCATAAATGATTTGTCTTTATCTATACACATGAGTCTTTATTTGAGCTATTACAAATTTATGATAGATAATTAGACATATCAAAAATAAGATTTTGGGAAGAATAAGATTGTTATTATTCAGACAATTTTTTTTAAAATAAAGTAAAATAAAATAAAATTACGATTATTTTACATGTCTTAATCAAATATACTCCAATAGTCCAATACTTATCTTAAGGAGTATTATTTTGAGGATGAGTTATGACGTAAACCGACCAACTACTCCTACAAATTACTCACTTAGCTTGTTAACAAAAAAAATAATTCGTTATATCTCTCTAAATACGTTTGTTTTTGTTACACGAAACCTTCTTATTTACAAGTAATAGAATAAGCATTTTGCATATATATTTTTGTCTTTAATAATCAATACAAAAAATATTGAATGGCTTATTAATTAGCTACCAAAATTTAAAATCCATTAATTATAACCGATTATATATAGGTGGTTGTGAATAAAGCCCGAAAAATTAAACTATGTTCTATTGGTTTCTATTGGTTCTACACTTGTACAAATAAGGGTTGGGGTGGTGGGGGCAAAATGCAAATAAATTCATGTTAGGAGGAAATTAAAATGGACCACAATTAATTAATTAATTAATTAAATGTAGTTTCTTCCAATTTGTTAATTTCGTGTTATGGAGGAAGAAGGTTATGGACAGTTTTGGAGGAATCTACAACTGTGCCTACCTACTCCATATGTTTATTTGATGTGCTATCCTTGATTCACAACTTATATGGGAATATCGGTTGAAAACGTCTTAGTCTAGTGATTAACACTAAGTATCCTGGATAATAGGTCTCATGTTCGAATTCCCTCCCCGTTATATTGTAATGCGACTAAGTGCGCGCTTTGTTGAACAAAAAAAACTTATGTAGGGGTATTTTGATTCCAAACTGACATATTCGTCTTCAATTTAAAAACGATTTGATGATAAAATACTTTAAATAGTTTCTTGAAAAGCAAATGTGTAAATTTTCCTAGGTAAAATTTTGAATTTTGCAAGCATGTGATAAATTTGAAAAATAAGGTTTTTTTCGAAGTGTATAATAAGTTAACTATCCACGAGAGGTTAGGGGGTTCAAACCAAGTAGATAGACTGGGAAAGTGATACAAAAAATACTTCATCGCAAGAATTTAAGGAATACGCTGTTCCCCGCCTTGAAAACCGGAAAAAAGATAATATCATGATAGAAGGATAGCGACGACCGTAATCTGAGTAATAATCTTGAATTTGACCATAAAATAGGTCGGTAATCACTTTCGAATACCTAAAGATGGCAACGTGAAATACGCTCTTCAGGGGTCAATAACGTTTCAGGCATAAACCCATAATCCAGTTCATATGTTTCACAAAGGGGTTTAGACCACCACCTCGAGAGCCTCAGAAAGTGAGTACGTAATTGCAATAAATTCAGGAATACTGTCTCCGACAAACCGGAAAAGTATAATCTCAACCGATCACGCGTGATCCGAGTAATCCAGAATTCAATTCTAAAATTTGACCATAAAAGTAGTGCACTAATCATCTTGCTTTCGAGTACCTAAAGATGGCAACGAGATATAGTTTCTCGGAGAGTCAACGTCTCACCACAAAACCATAAACTAGTTTATATGCGTCTTCCATTACCGTTTATATGATGTCAGATGAATCATATCAACCAAAGCCTTTAGGTGATGGTTATGACTCATCATACCCTCTCACTCGAATGCATGTCGAAAATCTTAAGGTGATAGTTGATGTTCATCTAATACGTTTGAATATTATTATATGATTTTTTTTCATATTAATGTAACCTTTAATGTTGACAAAATTACTGCTACAATTTTTTTCCACTCATCGAAATTGTATTTAACATGTGTAAATGAATTTCTTCAAATTTAAATATATGCTCCTCTCAACATTACCGTTATACATACTCGTTTGAAATTGCATCACATCCTTAACTATAGAGTATTTTGTATTTTTGCGATCTCCAAAACGTAATAAACCAAAACTGGATCGAGCTAAACTTAATTGTCTGAATAAAGACTAATCTATACCTTTATTTTTATTTTATTTCTATATATGAAAGCTATTCTTTACCACTTTGAAGTATATTTTTCATAAACATGGATTATAATAACTCAAAATGAAAGTGTCACACATAAAATAACCAATAGCTTTTTGCCCTAAAAAAGCATCAAAATCCAAATCCAAGGGCTAACAAATTAACAAGATTAAAGAAATAGATTATTCACATAGTCCCTAGTATGTATAGGTATACCCTCCTAAACCACGAGGCAATACGAAACTGATACCTACAACCCAATTTGGGATTGTTTATAGGCTTTATAATAATACTTTAATCTCTCATATGATCGAGGTATCCATCATATTGTCATAACGAGTCAAATATTACCTACAGAGTACTGTATTAGATAAATAAACACAACACATTGTCAATTACTTTTGTTTTTTATGTCGAAGTTGGTAATATTTAATCTGTTATAACAATACGACTGACATGTTTATCACAAACAACTGATGAACGATAAGTCGATAAGATCAGAAGAGGTAATTAAACAAGTGTCAAGTTGGTAAGAGAGATATTTGTATCTAGGAAAAGAAGATATAGAGGAATCAAGTGGCAGAAAGTAAGGACAACGAAATAAGCATTGAGTGAAGGAAGTTACATGAAGTTTAGAATACATGAAAGATGTGATCAAAGTATGAAATGAGGGAGTGATTTAAGGATTAAAAAAATGTAGTCCCTCCGCTCCGTCTTTCAGTCAATAGTTCATGCTTTTCTTTTTTTGAGTATATCCGTCTGTCTATGTTTTATCCTTTACTTTTTGTCGGTAAATTCTTCTTCCCTTTATCGTAAATTTTGTCTGTAAAACAAATGTAATCTATCTGTTGAGACGAAGGAAGTAATAAAGTAAGGGCAAACATGTCCGGTGTCCCCCCAAAACACCCCCATGAAAGTCAAAAGAGACTCCTCTCCAATTTTGCTTTTTCCATCTCTCACGGATCTCAACGACTACTTTCAGTTACTCTATTCCATCTTCGACCCGTCTCTCGTGTGATAGAGTTATCCATCTTACGATAAGATTAAGATGTAGATCAAAAGCCGAATACCATATACGAGTATGATATACCATATGCGGATGGAGACATGGAGTAGTATTTTACTAATTCGTACACCCACTACTTTTATCTTTTCTACAACGTTTGAGTCGTTAAAAGATTATGACGGTATAGTGATATTAAACAATAATTTGTAGTCGGATTTCCTTTCCCACCACTTTCACCCTTCCTTCTTAGGCGCAATTGCCCACCAAACTTTTATTGACCAAATAACGAATAGTGTACCATATACGGACTACCTAACAAACAGTCACTCCAAGGTGCATGTCTTGAATTATGGGTTTGACATCCTTGTTAGTGATCCGAACTTGCTAAGTGATGTTACAGTCGTCGCTGAATAATTATGGAGTGTTCAAAAATCGTTCAAATCAACTCCGATCCTTAGCGAAAGAGCCAAGTTGAATGACATGGGTACCCAAAGATAAAAACATGTACCCTTAAACATTCCATGTGTAGAATGACTCTTGTTTCAAAGATCAAGTCATCCAATATCCAAAGATTCGAGTAAATGATGAGAGTAATCAATCAATAGGTCGGTTTAGATTGTTTTTAATGGGAAAAAGAAAAACAATCAACTAGAAACCTAATTTTCTCGGGGGCTACTTTTTACCGTCGGCGTTAATTACGTAAAATGACGAGTTTGCCCTTGATATTTATTCTCGAAATAATATTACTTTTACATTTTATAGATTATCGATTTATTAAAACTCGATAATAAAACCGTCTTTTTCGATTATCGTAATAAACCAAAACCGACTTACTATATACGGAGTAATTAATATATGGAATTACGCAAAATGACAAGTTCTCCTTTGCAATTAATTCTCGAAATATTATCATATTTACATTTTATAAAGTATCGGTTTATTAGAACAAGATAATAAAACCATTTTTTTGATTATTGTTACGCCTCTGATTTTAAACAGTTAATTAGATTAATTAACGACTTAATACAATTTAATAAACGTAATTAACAAATAAGAGTAATACGCAAATTAAATCCTAATTAATCTACGACAATCAAGATTTATTATACAAATCGATGCAAATTAAAAGAAAAAAAATCCGGAAAGGGGTCGGGACGAGTGGGTTTTTCGACCCACCCAAGGGTCGGAGTATTATTTTCTCTATAATACTTGAAAGTTTAATATGAAACATTAAGTATAAGGTGGTGAAATTGGTTACAGCGACAACCTTTCATACATGTGACCCGGGTTCGAATCCTCTTGTTTACGCTTTACTGATATTTTAAATGGTTGAAAACTACTTGTTTCGAAAAAAAAAACCCGGAAAATGAACCAAAAAAAACCCGGAAAATGAACCAAAAAAAACCCGGAAAATGAACCTAGTCGAAGAACTTCGTCGACCCGAGGATGGGGGAATCGACTAATTTTCTCGACAAGCGGATCACATGTATGAAAGATTGTCGCTGTAACCAATTTCACCACCTTATACTTAATACGACCCTTGGGTGGGTCGAAAAACCCACTCGACCCGACCCATTTCCGGATTTTTTTTCTTTTAATTTGCATCGATTTGTATAATAAATCTTGATTGTCGTAGATTAATTAGGATTTAATTTGCGTATTACTCTTATTTGTTAATTACGTTTATTAAATTGTATTAAGTCGTTAATTAATCTAATTAACTGTTTAAAATCAGAGGCGTAACAATAATCGAAAAAACGTTTTTATTATCTTGTTCTAATAAAGCGATACTTTATAAAATGTAAATATGATAATATTTCGAGAATTAATTGCAAAGGAGAACTTGTCATTTTTGCGTAATTCCATATATTAATTATATAGTAACTCGGTTTTGATTTATTACGATAATCGAAAAAGACGGTTTTATTATCGAGTTTTAATAAATCGATAATCTATAAAATGTTAAAGTAATATTATTCCGAGAATAAATATCAAGGGCAAACTCGTCATTTTACGTAATTAACGCCGACGGTAAGAAGTAAAGCGCCGATGGTAAAAAGTAGCTGCGATTTTCTCTGGTAAACTAAACATCTCAAATAATGATTTGACAATTCCGCTCGACTTGGTATCGATATCTTTTTTGCAACTTTTAAGTGGGTCCATGACTAATACTTCTTCTCTTCTAATCATCTTTAGATTAACTACAAAGAAAAAAAAATTATATTCTTTTTAAACTATAACTCTCGAAGAATGCAACCTTTCTAACAAAACGCGTACTTAATCGCATTACATTATAGGGGAGAGGAGATTCGAACTTATGACCATCGTCACAGGGTACGTAGTCTTAACCGCTTGGTCAAAATATCTTCGATACTCACGAGTAAACGTTGATATAGAATTAACCACTTTATTACCACCCGGAGAATCACAACCTTTTTGGTAACTCATGAGTAAATGTTGGTCTTGAATTGTTTAAGACGATATGAAGAATCGTCTTCGAGAATGCACACAAGTTTCTAGAAAAGAGAGATTAAGAAAGTATAAACAAAGAAATGGGGAGCTACGAGAGAATCGAGTTTGAGCTCCAAATTTTACCCTTTTATTCCCAACACTTGAAGTACACTACGGATTGGCATATATCGAGCAAAGTAGACAATAATTGGCACATACTCACTCACACGCCTAGTTTCAATATTTGCCTCATTCCATGTACCCGCATCGCACAAACTATGTACTAGTACTACCCATAGTACTTGCAAGTATTTGACCCTTGAATAAAGTATTTACGATATGAAATCGTTGGTGTATAAATTTACTGTGAAACCGTCTCATACAAAGAATTTATGAAAATATTACCTACCATGTATTACTCACTCCGTCCCATCATTTGTTTACCTTTTTCATTTTGATATTGTAACTTGATTACTTGTCTATGTTTTTCTCCACATTTCATCGGCTAGTAAGGCCGGTAAATGGGACGGAGGGGAAGGATGGTGCAGAGCCCACTTCCGACTCCAACCACCATACCATGTGATGCCCATTATCAAGACTTCAAGCTAAGAGAATCGTTTTTTCTTCAGTAGGCATAATCATTTAACATTTTGAGTGTGAAAGTGAACTTTGTAAGTTAAATGGTTCATAATTCTGTCTGTCTAACACGTACGTGTATGTTGCGGCGAAGATGTTTGAATCAACTGAGCAAAGATTGTCATTGATGTTTTAGCTTCTCTTCGAGCCCAATTTCGAAATCAACAGATGAAGCTTAGGTCAAGACCTAGGGTTACGATTCAGCTTCACTAAGTATTTACATCACGTTTTACTTTAATGTCGTCTCTTTCAACAGAAACCAACGAATTACGCAAATATGATTTCCATAAATTGAACAAGCAACAATCTAAGGCGAAACTGGCCAAGCTCAAGTTCATTTCGATTCAAAAAAGTGTTAGTCCACGCTTAGCTCTATTCTTTCCGACTGAAGTGGACATGAAGTGACTTTAAATGAGCTGAACTAAAGTTGATTGAACTTAACTGAATCGGAGTAAGTCATAAAGAATAGGGTCTTGCTAGCTATGTTATGAAAGACACTAATTTGAGAGATCACCTAACCAGCTAAAATCATTTACTCGTACTGTGGTAGGACATGAGTAAATGTGTTGGAGTTGCTAATTGACAAATGTGTGTATGTTTCATAATAATGCAAGAGTACAATGATAGTAAAAGCATTCACATGGGAAGTTCCAATCTTCCATTATTGTATACGGCAGCCCTACGGATTGCACAAACCAGTTAATGAAGTACTACTATTTATATACTCCCTCCGATTTTAAATGATTATCCCGTTAGTGCAATATATGTGATGAATTTTATATTTGAAACGGGACAATCATTTAAAATCGGAATGAGTAATTTATTTACTTTTGCCAACAGAATCATATTACTCCGTAGAATTTAGAAGCATAACAATGTAGGTACTAATTCTAGAATAATACTGTAGTTAGCGACTTAGTGTGAGACTATCTCACGCCGTGAAACGATCATTAAATAATCACTAATCTATGAGAAATAGGATTATACACTGGTTGTACAATAGCAAAAGGCAAAGTTGTTGAGTTTTTGTATATATTTACTGAATTTATACAAGCTTCTGAGGTGAGTTCTAAGTTTTTGAGCTTAAACATTTATGTGAGCTTTACATTAAAGTTAGCAACACTCGAAACCTTTGTGATAAAGCTCAAAATCATAAAACTAGTTGTACATAGAGCCTGGTTGTATAATCTTCTCATTGCTAATCTACCAATAGTATGAAATCTATCGCTATGGAATTAAACCGTTTCACGCTTGGGAGTTGGGACCAACTTAAACTATAAATTGTTACTCTAGAAAACATACATACCAACTCAACTCAACTAAACTCAACTACTAGTACGGACTGGTAGTGTTTTGGCAGCATTTATAGCTAACTGATCACCAACATGGGAAGTTCCAGTGTTCCATTATTGTATAGTATAACTTTGGTTCAGATCAGACCTAATCCTATAGCAATATAACTCCCACGGCAACACAATAAGCACAATGTCGTTGCATATGAAGACCCAAATCTACAAATTCTTGTTTGTGACGAACATATCAGCCATAACTCGTAAATTTATGAATAGAATAGAAGCACAATAATGCAGCTGAGATGTTGTTCGACCCGTCATTATCTTAAAGAGAAACGAGCGAGGCCCGAGTAGCCAACCACCATGTGTCAATAATCATATGAACCACGTGAGCTGTTAACTGGGTAACCTCTTTTTTTAACTGCTTTGGAGAAAAAGAATCAAATAGCAATAATAGCTTTATGCCTTTATGCTACTTTAGCAAGCTTCCCTTTTTCCTGTGCAAAAGTTGAAGAGATCTTATCCTCTAAATATCCAAATCTTAACCCAACACGCCATCCCCATAAATAAGGTTCGGTTCAGGTCAAGCTCATGCTCATATCCGTACTACTCTCATGGACGAGGATTCAACTGACTTAAAATTGACTTGCACCCATAACAAAATCACTCACTAATTAGTTGCTCCTCTCTTTTTTTAATTGTCAAGTAGTTGTCATTTAATCCAACGAAGATTCATGTCGGAAACCCATTAAGATATGAAGTAGTTAATACACGAGTAGGACCGCATTCATCGGACCCGTTTTACCTCCCCTCACATGGACACCAATGAGAAGATTATACAACCAGCTATAAATAGCTCCATGTACAACTAGTTTTATGATTTTGAGTTTTATCACAAAGATTTTGAGTATTGCTGTAAATTTTATGAGTTTTAGTGTAAAGTTGTCAAGTTAAATCACATAAATGTTTTAACTCAAAAACTAAGCTCAACAACTTTGCCTTGATTGTACAATTGTACAACCAGGTGTATAATCCTATTTTTTCATGGACACTACTGAGAGGGGAAATGTATTGTTGCACTGAACAAGATCTTAGCCTACTGGTTAAGATTAAGAACCCTAGATCAAAAAAGCTAAACAAGATCTTCCTATTCTTTGCGGCTCAAGTGGGGATTAAGTGAAGTGGGATGGGATCTACTAGGGTAGGGTTGTATAATATATGGTATCCAAACGGAACTTGTGGGCGGATGTGCGACACACACCTTAATATCACAAGGAAGTCGAGAAGATGACAGGACGGCGAATCAAGGATACCCATGGCCAAGCTGTGTGTGTAACGTAACATCCCTTTTCACTCAAATGAATGGGAGGGGCACTTACATGTTCCAGTTATTGAAACAGTGGCGCAGAGAAAGGTCCACTATTCTTTGGCATCAAGTCAACTTTAGTGCACCAAAGTGTTAAATCTACAGAGTGGGGTGTACGCAGGTTCAACTTTCTTATTAATAAAGACACGACGCCGGAATGATAGGTCAAATACATTCACTCACATGGGTGTCACCCAGGCATAAACTATCCCAGAAAAGCAGACCCCCAATTATAAGGCATACTTCATATACGGAGTATAAAATATCAATGAATAAGGTCACCAAAATTGACTGATAAAAGAGTCTGTAGTTGTACTCGACGATTTAACTGTCTATGCTCGTGAAAAACTAACCTCTCGGTGTGGAGAACAAATAACAGTAGAAATAATCAGAGATCGTATCTTACAGTCCACCCACCCCTCGCATTGACGTTAAGTTTCCAATTATTTTCTCTGATCTGCAGGTACGGAACCTGCAAGATACATACCAGATACAAGTAGAGATCATTAGCGATTTCAACGCAGGTGAACAAACAACAACAACAACAACAACAACAACAAAGTAGATACGGTCCGAGAATCGCTAGTGTTTTGAAAGACAATCAGCAACCTAAACTACATTTGGATGCCAAGTATACATGTCTGCTTCTCCGATGATCGATTTATAATTATAGCATTAATCAAAGTGAATTGTACTTCATGTCAGAAAATAATGTAAAACTAATAACAAGCCTGAAATGAGTGCATTTCATCTGACGAGGAAACCAGCAAGAGTTTCTATAGTTTAAACTCGGTGAGATAATCAATACTACCTATCATTAAAGTGATGCAGATATTCAGTAAACAAATAATGTCAACCTATTATTAAGCCTAAAAAAGGCGAAAAAGTGACACCTAACAACGGCATGATTCCCAAATCAGTGCACTTCATCTGACGAGGAACCCAGCAAAGAGTTCCAATTGTTTATTCACATCCTTCAGAAAATGTTGGGGATATTGCTTCCTCCAACAATTGGAGGGCAACCAATCGTGCATGTGCTAGAAATGGTATTAAAAAACTACCCGTTATTACTTCCTCTGTCTCAATCACTTATTTACTACCCGTTATTCTTTCTTTGTGACGGATTCTCCAACGTATTGTTACAATTGGTCATTATAACATTCTTCCAAGGGAAAGTGTTGTTTTTTGTCTTTTCTCTCCAAATGGGTAAATATTTGACCCGTTATAACAATATGACGGATATCTCCGTCACAACTCACAAACAAAAATTTGTGTTTATTTATCTTCGCTTTGGATGACATATGGGTCAAAATGTAAGTCGCCGATCAAATTATACATAAAAAACATTTCCAAAATAGAAAGGTAAACAAATGACTCAAACACCTTCAAACGGAATAGGTAAACAAATGGTCGGGACTCCGGATATGGAGGTAATATTTAATGTAGGTGAATAGAAATACCTAAAACATGATAGCAGACTGCTGAGATGTGACTAATAATAATTAGTTGGAGGCTCAGTGGGGTAGTGATGAAAGTCTACACTACTAAAGAAAGAAGCATGTTCCATTATCTTTTCTTGGCATTTATCATGACCTAGGAAAAAAAATACCCAATAACACTAGATGTTCAGTCGGTCTATATTAAATACACCAGTTTATCTACAACCAAAAGAACTTAGGGGTTCTCCAAAAAATGACCCTTGGTTATGGCTATTCCTAGCAGTCACCAGTAGAATGCTTGTAATCATGTCAAAATACCCATTAACACTAAGGAGTATACATTATACACGTCAAAGTTTCAAAGCAAAGCTCACCTAAGGATAATTTTAGCTAAAAACAAACAAACCTGATAACCGTTATTCGGTTAAGACTACATAAGTTTCCTAATATAAATAAGATTCTAATTCCTTATGCAATTAGGATGGTTTTTTCTTCTTTTCAGAGTCGGTTTCCTAAATACTTCCTCTCATCCATTAAATCCTTTACATAAGGTTTTTCACAACTTTTAAGAAATGTGGTAAAAGTAATGGTATTATTGGTAAATCAAGTGGTGTTATGGGTCCACCAAACTTTAAAGTAAGAAAAAATGAGTGACATTTTGTGTAAATAGAGGAAAGATATGAGAATTATAAGGTAAAGTCTTTTGCCAAAAGGGGAATGTAAAGAATTGAATGGATTATAGTAAGTATAAATAACTGTTTGGATGGGAGGGAGTATTGTATAGTCTGGTTTTAGTCTTTTAGGCATTCCTGATTTCCGAAAGGCGACAAGACAACTGACAAGTATTGGCTTATGTGTGTAACGAAGATACAATACATGAATACTTTAAAGGAAGCTCCTCTGGAACGAACTCGAAGAAAACCTAGAAGTCAGACCCTGAGTCAAGTTCTCATGATCGAGTTTTACGTTCTGGCGTCCAGTAGTGAGATCTTTCTCCCGGGCCCAGGGTTTCCATGGGTGGTTGCCTTCCCAATCTCTGTCCTCTGGCTGCTGCTTGCCCTTCTTCGACTTCTTTACCAAATGACTTTTGTGAGTTTCTTCTTTGTGTTTTTGCACAAGGGACTTCGATCTCTTGGCTTTGTTAATATTCGTCAACAAAAGCAGCATTGGACGCAAGAGCTGTTGCTTGATTATAGGCTTCCAAGTAGTTCATTTTTGCCTTCTGAGCTCTGTCTGAAGGGGTATTTGTCCAAGCGCTCGTATCACCACGACCTTCTTTGGCATTTCTACTAAAGGTTGTGGAATGCATCGGCATACCACCAGGCTTTCTTTCGGGAGATAGGGATGTCATCCATTCATCTCGTTGTGGCGGTAGTTTTACCTCTAACTCTGCCAACAGCACATCATCCTCTTCCATAGACAAACTTTGTGCCCGGCTCCATTGTGCAGCTTCCCGCATTGCTCGTAGTTTCACTTTCATTTCTTCTTTTCTTCTTTCTTTTATATGACATCATCCAACGCTTTCCTTTTATCGGGATCTTGAAGTTCTTTGAAAGCCTTGTTTAGTTTAATAAATGCTTGGTGGGCTCGAGGATGAGAACACTCGTCGGGATGCACCATGAGAGACATTTTCCAGTACCTTTTCTTTAAATTTTCAGCAGCCACCCTCTGGTTCAGTCCCACGATATCATAAGGACTGTTGGGATCTGCTCCCATAATCCTCGTTACCCCTTCAAACCGCTCTGCTTCATTAGTTGATGCAGCCTCTGTGACAAGAGGAGGTGGCGGCCCAACAAACACTTCATCATCTAGATCCAACTCAGCATCCCTAAGTGCAGCCTCAGCTTCTGTTAATTTGGCTGCTACAGCAAGTAATTCAGCAGATGGCATCTCAGGTCCAATCACCTTTCTTCTGGGAGGAGCAGTGTCATCGTACGGACCTATGGTAACTCAAGGCACATCTTCTTCTTCTGTAGCTTCTTTAACGTCCCTATCATCCCCTATTTTCTCCACAACTGCTCCAGTTTGTGCAGCTATCAAAGGTCCAATAACCTCCAACGTTGGACGTGCTCTAGATCGTAGCAAGAATACTACATAGCCTTTTTCCTTGAGGTTTAAAGAAAAGAACAACTTTTTAAGATGTTTCCTCAACGCCTTTTCAGATATTCCCTTGATATCGACAGCTTGGCCATCATCAATCATTTGTAAAAGCTGTTTAAGATCATCAGCAACCCCAGGAAACTCCTGAAGCAAAAATCGAGCAGCATTTTCCGCCTCAGAAGCATCGTCATAAGAATACTTGCTTCGCTTTCTCTCTCTCTCTCTTCTATCCCTATCCCTACTTTGCTTGCTTCTTTTCCCCATTATTGGGGAGATTTTAAGGAATTAGGGTTTGAAATTGGGGATTTTTATTAGGGATTTATGGCTTGCCAGAATACAGGTTTGGTTTCGATGTCAGTTTACGGCTATGGCGGGCCAATGACGAGATTCAGAGAGATGAATTGCTTGCGATTTTAGTTTGTGACAGGTGTCTAACAGACCGGAAACACGAACACGAACACGAATCCGACAAGAAGCGAGCGGGATTTGATGCGTGTACGGAAGCGAAATGAGTAGAATGGATAAGTGATATCAATGAGACACCCATCTCACATTCTCACGTATATATCAGTGAGTAAGCACGAACTTATCTAATACAAACCTAATAGGAAAAGAGATACAATTACCTAAAAGAAAACTATTCCTAATTGCATAAGGAAATAACATCTAATCTTATTTATATTAGGAAACTTATTTAGTCTTAACAATAACTAGAGCACACAGGTATAAGTTCACATGATGCCTCAGCTACTAAACAATCAAGCTATGAGCTATCCCAAAAAGATGAGACGTATACGAGGCTCAAAATAACCCCTTAAAAAAGGTCATGTAGTCTGAGATTTTTCAGATTAAGTTATTACGTCATGTAGTCATAGAGAAAAGGTCATCAGTTCAGGTCAATGAGTAAATGTCACATAAGTGACACATTTGAAGGGGAAGTAAGGCGGAAATTAAAAACTACCAAGTACAAAGAAATATGCAGCCAACACGAAGCACTGACATTTGGAGATACAGCCGTCTCCGACTAAGTTACTGCACTTCTATCCTCATTTTGAGAAAGATTCCCGGTGTCTAAAGTAAAGGCATAGTGAGAGTCTGAGGGTCTATTTGGATAGAGGGAAATGGAGGGAAAATGAGGGATGCATTTTCCTTTGTTTGGATACAATTTAGGGAGGAAGGGAAATGGAGGAGAAAGGAAATGGAGGGAATGAGTTTCTTCATTTTAGACCAAAATGAAATCTTGCCAAAGTTGACAAGATTTAGAGGGAAATGATACTCCCTCCATATCACATTGGTCCTCCCCTTTCATTTTGACACAATAACTAAGAAAACTCAATTACACTTGTTTCATTTCCTTGTTTTTTCTTTTAAAAAAAAATTCCTATTACGCGTGAGTCGGATTAAGACAAGAAAACGGATAAAAAAAATATGCCCTAGAAACTTATTCTGACAAGCCCTAGAAAAGAAAACTTCTTTTGAGCAGAATTTATATGAAGGGAACATTTGCAGTATGTTACTCCGACTCTTCTAATTACCAGTACCCGTGTCCGACACTTCACACTTGAACATGGGTATGACACTTGGACTCTTCATTTTAAGCCAAAATATGCCAAATTTTCATAAAAATAGCCGAGTCCGACACATGGATATGAACCCGTGTCACAGAGAGAAACAAATGAGACCCATTTCACAAAATTGCCCAGCATAGCTGCAATGACCAGCTGGAGGCCAGCACATCATAAGCAAGCATATCAAACTTTACAGCATAGTAAGAAGAATAACCACAAGCAGTTTACCTGATCAACAATGTCGTAGCCAATTTTGAACCTTACATCTTGATCCTTTTGGAAGTTTAAAACATACCAAGAAAATTCAGCGGATCCTTTGGATTTCCTCTACAAAATCATGTCATCCAAGATACAAAAGCACAAGACTTGGTTAGTAAAGATCAATAGATCATACTTATAAACCACCTATAAAAAAAAGAAAACCTTACCCACCATTACCAATTAAGTTTCAACGAAGACAGTTTCCAGTAATGACCATAAACAAGAGTCAAGGCCAAACTCTTTCACACGTTGGTTTGTATCTTCCACGACCGGTTTTTAGTCATGGTCAACTATATGTTGCCTTATCTAGGGTCACTAGCAAAAAGGGATTAAAAATTCTAATATGTGACCAAGACCGTCGTATCCACCATGAAACAGACAATGTGGTCTACAAAGAAGTCTTTCGTAATGTATAGATATAACAAACATTGTCCTACGGACAATTGTTATATTGATTGGACAACAATATTTATTACTCCGTACTATCTTTAATAATAAATGCGCAATAAGTCATGACATTGTATATGTTTCCATTGTTTTTCAACTTCTACGTATCGTTATATAGATAATATCGTAAGAGCGATTAATCGTAAACTAACATGTCACCTTAACAACTTAACCATTTAACTATGCATCAACAAAAATTATAGGTAAACTTAAGATACGTAGTTATTAATTTAAAACTAACAATCAATACTTAATTTTCTAATTAAACAAGTTATTATAATGAAAATCAATAGTTAAGCATGTTATTACGTACACAACGACTATATCCCCCATACATACCAATGGTCAAGATATGGTGGTTAATATAAGTCACTTAAATATACCCGTGCATCGGCACGGGTTTTAAACTAGTAGATCATATCTTATAAACCACCTATAAAAAAAAGCTTTACCTCATACACCTGAGAGATCGTGCAAGTATCCAAAAGTTACAAGTATGCCCAATAAAAAACTACCACTGAATTCAATCGTTCACCCAAACAAATGCGTGAGAGGTGTTTACTTAGGAAATTATATAAACACCCCACCCACTAATAATGTTTAGAAAATCTTCAAATGAGTCATTCTAACCTTCCCAGCTAAATGGGATTCTCAGGTTACACAAAAAGAAAAAAAATGTCTATGACATAAGAAGGTACATATTCTTACTCATCTAGTTATAGTTTATCTTTTTTTTGGTCTCCATAGAGCCGAAGACTCATTAATTCATTGATTATGCATTATGACGCAACAAAGCAAAATGGCTGACTAAACTAAACTGGTTGCACTTCGTTTCATTGTGGAAGCGCAGTGATACGACATATACTTACAGCATGCTTCTAAAACATTCTTTTTTAGGTTATACCTAAATCTCAACAAGAAGATTGAACCAAAATCAAACAGTTGTGAAACTTATACATACCTGCTTCAAATCTTTATCAACGTCACAACGGCCCTTGACAATGAACCTCACTGATTCATCAGATAACACAGGGAATCCCAATTTACCACGTACAATATATCCCAGCTTCTCATGCTTGTCAAATTGCACCCCTACACCAAGGCTAGCTGCCAGTTTTGGTGGCTATTGAACAAGTTCGACATAGGCAATGAGTAAGAAGTGACTAAGAATAATGACAGTCTTATAAACTTGAATCCAGAAAAATAATCAGTATCTTGCATAAAACAGAGCACGTACATCGTAGAAACGCCTCAGCATAGCGCTACAGTAATTTGGTCCTCCATTTTTCGTGTCAAGCTCTCCATGAACCTATAATGAAGCCCGGATCATATATCATCAAAATTAACAGACAGTTGTTGTATGCAACAACCTTAGACCAGTAAAAACCTCTCCATAATTACACATCAATCTCCTAGAAGAAAACTTCTACAATACTATAAGAGCATCTATAATGGTAAGATATACACATTAACACCCTATGACTTGACTTCCCACGTCAGCGTTTCAGGCAAAATTTTCTGCTAGCTACATACTCTCCACGTCTTATATGAGACGGGCATTCTATGTCTTAAACTTAAAACGAGTCAAATTGGGGTTACTCTGAAAGGCATAAAGCCTAAGAACTAGTAAAAAGCTAATCCCATCTATTTAATTCTCCAATATTTGTCTTGTTTTAAGTTTGATATGATGAATATATCCGTCTTAAGAGAGAGTAGTTGCTCTCTAAATGGTAAGCAATAACACCTTGTATCTTGCATGGTCCCAGAACACGGCTTAACCAAATAACCAAATATGCTTTTTTCTCTTTTAACCAAGTAACTTTGCTTGGTAGACCAAGTATGCTTACAAGTCATATTTATTTAAACTCAGAGTAATAATTTTACTTGATATTTTAAAAATTATTGTAACATAGAGATGCTCTACTTTGAGCAATAAACTTGCTTTAAAGATCGTTTTTAAGGGAACACTACGACCCATGGACCCATTGATGAGACCACATTTGTATAGGAACAATATTTGCATATAATTCCATATCAATGAAGAGGCTCTATTTGATTTAAGCAACATCATGTCAACATGAGCCATAGGAAAATTTGATTGCCTTGCAACTTTGCAAGTATAGGTAAACGAAAAAAAATATAAAATCCAATTAGACATAGAAAACCCCAATTGGTAAAAATCCAGTGTATTTTTTTGAAAAATGCACTGCACCAAGTCAAACCAAACTAATCTCACCCTATGTTCCTTAAAGGCTTAAAAATTGACAATGGTAGCATGTCGCATATCCGACAGTTGGACATACCAATCCGACATGACACATTGACACTTTATTTTAAACCATAAACACAAACCATTACTAAGAAAAAGTCGTGTCTAACACTTGACACCATATCCCATAATTGTCCTATTTTAATTATATCATTGTAGTTTACGAGTACTTGAGCACCAGAGTTGTGATATACGTAGTATATTTCAGGTTTGGAATTTCCGTCAGTGATGATGCCGAAATAACACAGGAACGGAGTGCACTGCAGCAGCATTTCTCAGGCTCTCAATGCCGAAATAACTCAACAATCGTCTATTAACATCAATACCCTAACATACATCGCCTAAACGCGATAAACAAACAAACCGAAAACCTAACCTTACGTAATTCCAGTAAACACAATTACTTAGCAGACAACAAAATTCCTCAATTGACCTCGAAACCCTAGCATACATTGCCTAAACAATTACTCGCAATTGAGCTACACACCAAACAACCCTGCGTAATTCTAATAACGACGATTGAAATTGAAGAAAAATCCCTAAGGCGTTCAAAAAAGAATGAAAGGAAATCAAAATTGGGAGCACATTTTCAGAGCATTGCATTACGATTTGGAGAAGAGGAAAAGGAAGGAGAAAAAGAAGACCTGAAGAAAAGTATCGGAATCAATGAGAAGCTTCTGTTTGGCGTGGAGTTTGAGAGATTTGGCGTCGCCATTGAAGCGAAATGAAGTCTCCATTGTTAAAATAGAGGGATGGATATCAACTCAGGAAGGAGAAGTTGTGCTAATGCAATGCGTGTAAACAAATTTCAAACGAAGTCGCGGATTTAGTTGGATTGGTATCCAAATCCTAACTTTGTTTCTATGGTTGAGGCCGATTTACATAATCAACTCCGATTTTTGGATCCTTAAACAAAACATATTACTCCTTTCGTTTCGTTTGATTGTTTGCGTTTACTTTTTCACACTTGGAGATGCACGTTTTCTTTAATCTACTCTATATCTTTAGTTGCGTATTTCAAAAAATTATAAAAATTTGATAGGTATAACGTACTCGATTAGACAATTTAAACAAGATCTCACGTGACTATATTTTATCTTATATATTGCAAGTTACATTGACGATTTCATCCACCTATAAATAGTGCCCAAAAAGCAAACATAAACAACAAAATTTAACGGAGGGAGTACAATACTCTTCAAAATGTCATAGTCCACATTTAAGGTGCAGTCCACCTCCAAATTCGAATCTCCTCTTCCCTTTCATCTTAATTCAATTATGGAAACCAACGAAAATTATTAGAGATTTTCTGATTAGTAAAATTTCTTTTTTTTTCACATGTACTCTTTTTTTTTTATTTTGATTGGACATAAGTCATGTAATTCTAAACTATGACTTCTCGAACAAAAAAAAACGATCGTTTTTACGAGATTTTCTGTGTGGAAAAAGAAATCAATACTTTTGGAACTCACATTCGGGAGTTCTAGTTAGTTAAAATTTTTATACAGAGTAAACTTTCAACGGCTCATAATTTTCGATTAAAAGTTCTGAAAGTTAAGATTTTTTTCCAAATCCATGTCTTTGCGAGCAACTTAGTTTGGATTTTATTTCATTTTCGGACGTAGGCAAGAGTCCACAATTCAAACTCGAACCTGTGTCCTTTAACGACCCAGACCCGACCCAATTCGTTGAATACAAAAATATAAAACCTAGACCCGCCTCATTAGAGTCTTGGACCCACTGTCAACAAAAAATACTCGTACTCCCAAGAGTTAGAGGAGAATGCCAACGGTATTATTTCAAAAAAAAAACACAAATGCCGCTCGTAGCTTTACGTTTTCTTTCCTAAAATACCCCCCTCATCTCCATCTCCATCTCCATCTCCATCTCCATCTCCATTCTCCACCTTCCCACAGCTCTCAAACCTCAGCTTTTTCCCTTTCTCCCAAACTCCCAAGATCCCATTTCCGACCGCCATCACGTAATTCGTTCTTCCCTTCTCTGCTTTCGTCTTTTTCTCTTCCTGCTAATTGTTGCTGTTACGAGTGTTTACATTGCCCATTCTGTTTTTTTTATCATGTGGCTGGATTTATTAGGAATACAAGCTATGTTACTCCGATTCTTCTAAAATGGGTGTCTGTCATGTATCTGTGTTTTCATTCTAAAATGAAATGTCCTGCGTGTCGTGTCGTGCTCTTCTGTCTTGTACACTACATAGCATTGAACTGAGAAATGTCCAAGTAACATAGAAAGCTATAGTAGCTAGGAGTTCGGCTGGACCGGGTTTTTAACTGATTTTGCATATGGTGCCTTGATATACAATACACCCTGATCTGATGGAAATTGGCCTTGGTTTTTCAGATTTCGATGTTTTGATGCTGTCAATATACACCGTCGTCTCCGTGGACTCAAATTATCGCTGATTGTTTAATTCTTTCTTATTAATCGCCATCAGTATCTGACATTTATTCTATATCGCCAAAGGTTATACTCAACTATTTAGATTAATTGTTGAAAGATGTTTAGAATATAGAGGGTCAAGTCAAAGTCTGAGTAGTTTGAGCTCCGGTGTGTTGATTTATATAAATGGTAATGTACCCACCAAGACGACATGGCTGGCAGCTTCCGCTTCACCGGTTACAGGTATTGGATTCAACCTCAATTGGTGTTCTTTTGACAGTTGATCTGGGTTAGTTTCTGCAAGTATAAAAACCCGTTTTCTTCTTCTTCTTGGCAGATTGTAGGAATGGTGGTGTACGGCTTGCTAGTCGCGGCTTTCTACTCCTTTCTAGGCCCGTTTCTTGGCAATCGAATTGCTACCATCGTTGTTCTCACCACCTTTTCCTCAATCGTAAGAAACCATTGTTCCTACTATTTCATACAGAATCGCGACATTTCATTAAAACAATGTTCATGTATTATGCAGGCACTCTCAGTAGCAGTTCTATTTATCAGATGCACAGCGACTGATCCATCCGATAAAGCTAGATACCATCGCAAGACAAGGAAGATGAAGAAAACATCCTCGTCTTTCAAACTCAATTACGGTTCCCTACTAGGGCAGATTGTGGTCAGGGCTTTCCGGAGGATGGAGCGCAAGATCCTTAAGACGTGTATACGAAGAAAATACTTAGTCCATCATCGACTTGCCCCCCATGTTCACCTTCAGCCCCTCCTCCCTTTCCCCCTTCTAATCAAAGATGACTACGACCACCAGGAGGAGGAGCCCGAGGATCTTTCCTTCTGCTCTTTATGTAACTTCCAGGTTCACAAACACAGCAAGCATTGCCGGACTTGCAATCGTTGTGTTGAGGGATTCGATCACCATTGTCGTGTCAGTAACACCATCTATTCCTGCAACAACTCCTCTTATGTTACTTTTTTGCATCGCAAATAATGCTATTGTGAGACTAACATTCATTTATCGCTGTCAGTGGTTGAACAACTGTGTGGGGAAAAAGAATTACACAACATTCATTCTTCTTATGATATCAGTCTTGTTAATGGTATGTATTACGAGTACAGCTCTTTGTTTTCCTCCGTTTCTCTATTCAATGTAGCGCCTTTCACATATTTCGCTTCGCGTTGATTGCAGCTTCTTTCGGAAGCAGGAACAGCAATTGCTGTATTCGTTCGCTGCTTTGCTGACAGGAAAAGGATTGAGCAAGAATTAGTCACAGAACTTCATGTCAAGTTTCCTAGAGGACTCCTCATAGCATTTTCCGTATGTATTTTTCCTGCGCTCACCTCGCCCTCTGTGTTCACATCATATTATCAGTCACTAAGGTATTCATGTCATAAAACTTTGTAGGTAATATTGTTCGTGATAACAACATACGGTTGTGCAGCCCTTGGTCAGCTCTTTTTCTTTCATATACTCCTCATTCGGAAGGTACTCTCTCGTAACTGTCCTTTTTGCCCTATGAACTCGCGTACTTAACCTGACCCAACACAAATATGGCTTGAACCTGAATTGACACCTGACCCTAACTTTGATACCCTTAAACAAACTCTCATAACCGAGCTCAAAATGCTTGGACTTAAGTAAAAACATGCCCAAAGATCGACACTGATGTGACCTGTTCCAAGATTGCATAGAATGACAGACGGACGACATGTAATGTTTTGCAGGGAATGAGAACATATGATTACATAGTGGCCATGAAAGAGGCCAATCAGTTCAACCCGTTTAGCGATTCTGATTTCTCATCAGATGATGATACCAGCGAATCTGCTTCTTCACCTACAAGTTCGATTGTCATGGTAAGCCTAACTCTATATTTTGCATTTTTGAGTAATGTATTTGTCTTTCTTCTTTAGCGACCAGAATGGCTAAGTGGCTAAAAACACTACATTCAAATCATCAATTTTCAGAGTCCTGAGCGAATTGCTGTAAGGATCGATACAGAATCAGGTGCGATGTCACACCAAACCTTTCGTCCGAGCATTGATCCCTGGAAGCTAATACAAATGAGTAAAGAAAAAGCTTTGATGGCGAAAGAGAAAGCTAAAGAAAAGGTGGCGAAAGAGAAGCAAATAGTGGAACATGACTTACTAATAAATCCACTTCCATTGGAGGTGAAAAGAGGGCCATTAGTGCTGCCTGAAAGAGATCTTAACATTACACCTCTTCTTATGAAACCAAGTTTTCCAGGAAGATTGTCAAGCCCTAAACGGCGGTTTTCAGGTTCTCCGAATCAAAAGTTTAGAAATAAGTTCGACCTGAATATAACTGAGGTATCAGCCGATTTGGAGTCGTACATATCCAGGCAAGTTCTGTGTACTGTTTTACAAGATGAATCTCAAGCATCTCCCAGTCCCAGATAGTGACTGACATTGTGATCAATGTATCTTCTGACCATTGTGTGAAATTTCTATATTACAGTTAGTTGTGAAGTTTTTGTGTGGATCAGGAAGTATGTCTTACTCCATTTGTTGTTTTTCGTGAGACTTTGGAGTCCTTTTTGTTTTGGGAAGTCGCCTTCTTTCCGTTTTTGGGTTAGTCGATTTTGGTTACTTTCTTGGCTGGTAGGTTATCGGGATGGTGTTCCCTGCCCCCTTCCCCTACTCGGTAGGCTGCCTCTCGTTTTTGGGTTGTCAGTTGACCTGTCTTCTTGAAACTTTTGGTTTGGCCAATGCGCTGGGTCTGGTTGGAGTGTTGGACCGTCGGGCCTGAGTCGTTTGATAAGCTCTATCTCAAACAACGAAAACCTAGAATCCTATGAATTCGGTGATGGATTCACGCAAAATTTTGAAAATCGGATTGAAACAATGGACTTTACAACAGAGTACAGCTTTCACAAATTGAGACAGCCTTTTGCGGGCCTGTACATCTCTGCTCTAACCAAATCTCACACAGCCAAGCAAAAACAAGCACATACATTGCATTGGAGGGAAGGGAAGGAGTCGCAAATCGGTCATAAGCTCTGTGTAGACGAGTTTGTTTTACATAATGATGGTGTAAAACGGCCCTACGGAAGACTAATTGTTGGAGAATATACCGGAGAAGTTGGGGATTCGGTCGACATGCTTCAATGCACGCTCAGCAATTTGCCGCGTGTGAGGATCTCCATGCTGGAAGGCATCAACCAAAGCGGTTCCGACATTCTGATCGCTGGCAATATCCATAGCTATCTGATCCATCCTCAAGAACCTCTCGACAACCCAAACCGCCCTCGTCCTAAGATTTTCTGTGCGTTTCTCTACCAAAATATCGAAAATGGGTTTGGTTCCATCGGCCTCGTGTAATGTTATAACCCCTTCTTCAATGTTGACTCCATCGTCCACTAATGTGGATAACGCGGCAAGAGACGCCTCCACGACCTTTTCATTTTGGTGATCCAAAAGAGCTACTAACTTTTCAATGGCCCTCCCGTCAACTAAACAAAACGTCTCTTTCATAGAGCATATACCGCCATGAACCTGACACAATCCAATAGTGTCGGGCGGCCGGCTAAAACAAGCAAATATCGATACACACATGCCAGATGGTGGCAGCTCAGGCCTTCTTGTCAGTTTTCTGGTTTCTGATAGTAGGTTTTGCAAAGCCCAACACGAAGCTATTTGTACATTATCAAGCCCATTGGCTTGAAGTAAATCAACAAAATGTCCCGCAATATTTTGATCCTGGCAGAAAGCCAATACGTCAGGTTCTTCGGCTAGAACATAGGTCACCCTTGCAAGGGAACGCACAAGCCCTTCCAAGTAAGGCGTCATAAACCGACCACCCCTTGTTTGACCAAGCCTTATTTGCTTAACTCTACACATTATGTCCCAGAAAGTGCCTTCTTTAAGCATTTGCCGAGTCAGAGCCACCTCTTTTTCAGGTAGTTGGGCCAAGAGCCCAACAGCCGCAGCTTGCTCCTCCGTGATCCCACTATTTTCCAATATAATATTAATGAGGCATGCCAGCTGGCCAGCTGCGATTAGGGCATCAGCTAATTCTTGAGCCATAAAAGGGGAGAGATTGTGAAGTAGTTTTACAGCAGCTAAACGCAAATCCCGCTCCTCAATAAATTGAACCAAACTTATGGTAGCGCCCGAGCTTTTAATGGCGGCTACCACATGTTTAACGGTTGTGGGGTAGCTAGTCAGTCCAACAAGAACCTGGAGGAGTTTTGACTCAATGGATGGACCCGTGTTGCTAATAAGATGCAGCAAATTGTGTATTATTTCTTCAGAAACTAAGGTCTCACTTTCAGGTCCTATAATGACTGAACCAATGTCATACCCGGAATTAACAACATTTGAGAGAATAGTGGCGGAAACCTCTTTCAATCGCATAGGAAGCTGTTTGCCGCCAACACTAAAGAGATCCTTGACTAAGGGAGGAAGAATTTGAGCTTGTATCAAAACCTTTGCACTTGCATCGTAGGATGAAATTTGGTTAAGGGCTTTCAATGAGGCTTCTCTAGAGTTTATATCACCACTTCTCATGAGACTCACAAGTGAGGGCCCTACTGTTTCAGCTACACGAACCTTGACGTCATTGTTCAAGACTAGCTCTCCGAGCAATGCAGCCATGGATAGTTTTGTTTCAGGAGTTCCTGCAGGGATACGGATGAAGCCACAACAGGTTCAGCAATTCAGTCAAACTACTACTGTTGTAAATCATATAAGACCATCTATTAAATTATTAATCTAGCATTCAAACAAAGATTCTATCATAGGCAATATATTTGTCAAACTAAAAAATCCGAAAGCACATTCTGTCCTAATTTAGAAGATTGATAAGCTTATCTATTACCTCGTCTACTTCAGCAAGATGTATTCTTGCATATATTTCTTTTCTCAGTGTATTTTTCATTCATAATGACCAGAATGATCCCGACTCCCATATGCCCTCATATCCCCCCATCCAAATCCGCCCCTGTTGGGACTCTACGTCCCTGGTGTATGCATAAATATCCTATTTATAAGACTACAAGTCGCTTTACATGGAAGAGATACTCTTGACAGATTCTTCTGGAGGGCTACTATTACTGTTTTCTTACATATGATTATCCAGAAGATTATAGTTTAACCCTTGATACTGTTAGATGAACCGACTCAACCAAAACCTTATAGATACTACCCTTGACTTTCTATCTAGAATTTTGTAGTATCTTAACTAGATGTTTCACGAAGCACAAGCACTTAAGTTGGCCGACTATACATCTTACCCACAGATCTATGGATACGGGATACCGCTTTGATTATTATGAAGTGGGAAGAGCCACCTTTGGAAAAAGAAACTCGCATAAATATACATGCAAGTGGGGCCTAGATTAATGTACAAGGTGGCTAAACAACATGAGAGCGTTAATTTCGAGCTAATTCAAGGTGAGTTAACATGGAACATCATTTGAAACCATCACACTCAAGTAAACTACTGCAAGAAAAAAGATACGGAGTATAACCAGATAGTTGCAGATTTTAAAGAAAAATTATACACGCACCATTTAGTATCAGATTGAGAAGAGGCTCTAGTCGACCATTTTCAGCCATCAGTCGCACATTATCTTCGCTCTTTGCAAGATTATCCAGTGTTTTACTAGCTTTATCAACAATCCCAATGTTTTCTGACTCACTGCTACTTGTGCCCATTAGAATAAGAATAGCTCCTTGCATTGAACCAATTTTTTCACAAAGAGAGGGAGATTTAGACAGCTCATAAAGCAAAGAAATAGCTTCTTCCTTTTCCCATTCTGTTGAACTCTCGGGAATCAGAAACTTCATTATAGTGCGTACAGTGCCGCCTTCAGCCATCGTTTCCTGCATGGTGATGAAACTTCAATTAGATTAATCTAAGAGAGGCGTATACCAAACAATATTTTAGGAGACGCATGCACAAGACACTCACCAAACTCCTTATGTATTTTTCATTCATCTGTTGAAATAAATGACGCTTGCACAATTCAGAGGTTTTACTAAAAATCATGAAATTGAGAAAATAACCTTCATATCTGAGTCCTGTTCTGCTATGATGCGTAGAGTTCTTAAAGCTTTAAACCGTACTTTCCGGCTGCTATTCCTGAGCATCTCAACAACCAATCGTACTACCTCGGAATTATGAACAGCCTGCCTGTTTGATCTGCCATCTTTAAATATTCCCCCAATATATTTCAAAGCTTGTAGAATGTCAACTTCAGAGGAAGCAGTAGATAATACCCGGCGTGACATATCTAATTGTGCAGCTGCATTCCTGGCGGCCCATTCTTCAATGGTATTTCTTAGAGCAATGCTAGGGTTCAAATGGGTGGTTTTCAGTTCTTTAGAAGTCAGTGGGCATACGGGTTTACGCCCCTTTGCATGACATTCGTTAAACCAATTTTGAATAGCGTGGCGCTCGAATGTGGAGCCATTCTCAATGGTTACAGGATCGCGCATGACCTTGTTGGTCAAAGGGCAGAGGAAGGAGCTAAAGATGGGCTCTACATGTAGTCTTTCTAGCTGGGAACTTTCATCTGACTCGCTGTCGATGTCAAAGCTGCCACCTGAACTCCCGGCCATCTGACGTGCTGAACCAATATCATAACAAAAAAAAAGACTTCAATTTATAAACAAATCAAAATGTTCGGTTGGAGCTTTTGGAATGAATCAAATTTGAATTGAATCCATTCCAATGTCTGATTATAGCATTTTGGAATAGAGTTCAATTCTAGCTCCATTCCCGAACCCCATGAAATCTCATATCCATCTCCACTCCTATGGCCTGTTAATGTTCATCCTCATTAATTTTAGTTTGTCTTATTCAATTCAACGCACTTCGTTCAATTCAATTTTGTCCAACCCTATCAGATTAAGTTAAAGTTACAATAAACCCCCTTTCATTTAAATCCACTTCAGCCGAAAAGAACTGTGCCTAAGTTTCTAAATCCATTACAGTCAATTACGACAACTACCATCCATTCCATCATAGAACCTATTAGATTGAATACTAATTATACGGATAACAATACGAACTATACAATGAACATAAACATGGGCTATGTACACCCAATCAAATACTCCCTCCGTTCACTATCTTTTACCCCCGTTTCATTAAAATACGCTCACAAATAATGATGAAATGGGGCAAAAATTTATGAACGGAGGAAGTAGAACCAAACAAAACCCTGAACAATTATGGAGTTCTACTCTATTTCAATCAAACAACCCTAAATAATATGTATAGGTATCCGAATTGCTAAATTGGGCAATAATCGACCGAGTTGACTCGGGTATTTGATTTCCTAACAGATTCTCCCACATTCAACAAAACAGTGAATTCATTAAATTGGGCAAATTGACATTTCATCTATATATAGAAACATTAAATTAAATAAATGAAAAGGAGATAAGTGAAGTAAACTGACTTGAGAAAGTAGAGATCTTGATTGTTGAATTGGAGGAGTATACAGGTTGGGAGGTGGTGCACTCCACTGGAGGTGAACACCAACCTCTTTCGAGTCTCTATTCGTCAATTTTCTTGGGTTCTATAAGAAGCTGATGGAGCTTCGAATTTGCATCAATGGAGATGGAGATGGAGATGAAGCTATCTTCTTCTTCTTCTTATTGTTCTAATGAAATGATATCGTATGGTTACTAACTTGCAATCATGCGTAGTGACTTACTATTGCCAGGTCCTAATGTGAAATGCCGCCACACAGAGTAATAATCGTCGTCAATTCAGTGAAATGTCTTCGGGTGAGGGTGTCGGCTATTGGGTTCGATCCCCCCAACTGCAACGGGTCGAGTCGGGTCAATGCTAGTCTTCAAGAAATGATTATACTCCGGTTTGTCTTTCTATTTTAGGAATGTTTTTTATATGTAATTTGAACCTTGATTCCACATGTCACCTCCTAATTAGATCTCTTGTTATCGGGATCTTAAATTCACGTGAATTTGTATTTCATGAGAATTACAAAAATATTGTTGGGTTGTCAGGTGGAAAATGACTTCATGCGGAAAGTTCTACCCACTAAGGGGACTTGGTGATAACTTTCCCTATTATGGAGAGGAAATGGCAATTCCTAGGAAGTGACAATTCCGTTCTACACAGGGTTTGGTGAGTAATTTCCTCTATTATGGAGAAAGTGACAATTCCTGAGAAGTGACAATTCCCATGAAATGGGCAACCAACCAACCCCCTGAAAATGCACTCTCCGGGATCTTACACTTCACGCGGTAATTAGATGAGTAACCAAACGAGCCCAAAGTAGTTTTCGTTTTAAGGAGGTAGTACTTTGACTTTCAATTATTTAAAATAATGCTTTGAAAAAAAGTATGTATCTCGAAAAGTGAGAACTATTTATATTTAATAATTGATGAAGAAGTATTTTAGAGGTGACAAAACATGAGCACTGCCGAAGTGTCAAAACCTTGAGTCAAAATAACTGAAAGTTTATCGATCCAGCACGACTGGCTTGTGACCTTATTTATACCCAATGTGGCCCGATTAACAATGACCTGACCTGATCTTGACCATTTTGAACCCAATGTGATAAGATTGTTGAGTGAACAATCACTAAGCTTAAGATTGACTAAATGAAAGTGATTTTTTGTGTTTAATTTGACATCTTTTGACTTAATAACAAACTAGTTAGACAAAATAATGGTCACAACTAAATTTATCGTGAAAATATTGAAGTAATGCGATGAAGTAACTATAATCGATAAGGACCATATCCAAATCCAATTGAACATGACCCGATAACAACCCAGCTTGAACCTGACTCAACTTGAAAAGCTATGCTAACCCAACAAGATCAAATTTGAAATGAGCCAATTTGAGTCGACCATTAAAAACCTCAGACAATTAATTCGAAACGAGCCAATTTTGATTGGCATTAATCTTTATCGCCTACGAAGAATCTTTGGACTCCCTCAGTCGGATTCCCCAGGTAATGGCGGAGCTTGATCCAGTCCTCCCCATCTGAATCTCGGAATCTTTCAGGTTCAGCTACGAGTGGACAATTCATGGCCTCTACTGAAATCCCTGTGCACAGAATATATGAATATGCTCAGAATTCAGAAATCATTGTAGTTTCGATGGAATTGGGTTGATCAATGTATTTCCATGTTTCCATCAAAGCTTAAATCATGTTAAACATCCTAACTCAGAAAAATTAATGCACGGAAAACTTAAAGACTACGGCTAACAATTTACCTCTTGCCTCTCGAACGCCTTCAGTATCATGGATCGTCATCTTCTTCATCCGCACCTCAAACTCCAGCGACATCATAATAAAGAGTAAATCTTTTTTCCTGGAGGATAATCCAACTTTAAGCAAAGTCATTAAAAACATAAGATAGATACTCCCTAGTCCCTACTTCAAGGCCCTGCAGGACGGTAGCGAAGTACAGGAAAATGAAGATAAAACATTCAGTTGTATAATCATTCCAAAGTACTGTTCTGCCATTAACAGGGTCTAGTTTGTGCATCATTTCTGATGCATACATTTCATGGCATGTTGCCCATTCCACTTCCTAGGCCTACTAACTACTACCACGAGAACAACAACGAAGCCTTAGTCCCAGAAATAATTTGGGTTCGACTATCATATATTGGAGTAATTTTCATATCTAGGTTTAGTCCGTCTATGTGTAGACCGACATCCTACATGCAACTATCACACACTATATTATGGGGCCGTTTGGTTCGCTTCAGAAACTTGCAATGCCTAGGAAGTATATCTTCCCGTGAACTTCTAGTTCCCATGATTTCTGGCAACCAAACGACACATTAGATTTCTACTTTCCCTAAATATAATTTCATGGGTTTTTCGGTGGGTAACCAAATGAACCCTATGCACCCCCACCAAAAGAGGATGAAGTTGCTTTAACTTTTCTTCGTTTCCAAACATCACCATAAGTTTTCTCCCCAACTCTTCAACCAGGTGTATCACTACCATTGACCGCCGACACTGACTTCAGGAATCGTTTCCTCTTCAACCGTCTCTGTGACAGATTTTTCTTCTTATCAACAAACGATAAAAAAGTTTTCAGACGGATAGAAGAATGAGCGCTGCTACTCATTGAAGGCTCCGTTTGTTGAGGCAAATGCTTCTGGAATTGGTTGAGCATCAGGGAAAAGTATATGATAAGAACAAGGATGCAAGCAATCCCAGAGATGAGAAATAAACCGATGAAGTTGTGTAACTTAAGCTGGTCTGCATTGTTTGTATCGATCCTTGAGCTACAAGACTTCTTACTACCGAGCCAATAATCGCTGATATTTTCTAGCTTGCCATCATCTGATAACTCCAATATGGCAGTAGACATGTCTATAGCTAAAGGCGAGTCTCTCTTAAACGCCTGTGAAACAAGTGAAGCCCATGTCATAATCACAGTCTCTTCGCATCGTATACATAAAAAGAAAGGAAAACAGTAAACATCTAAAAACCACGACATGCAATGGTTTGACAGAAATCCGACCAACCAAACCCAGAACCATTCCGGCCAGAAGGGCATAACATTTCCGAACTAATTCAAATGGAGTAATATATTAGAGAGGTACTCACAAAGCCCCAGCCGCTCTTGGTGAACTCCCGACCTGCAACAGCAAACTCGCAGTGGTGCGAAAGAAACATATCCACATAAGGTTGTTCATCAACAACAGCACCGACTCTTCGGCTCTGAAGAGCATCAGCATACTCTTCTGGTGATTTTAGAGGTCTAAGCCGTGATCTTGGGATATTTAGTTCATCATGCAAATAGCTTTCAGCATAAGAGCCTACTTGGTATCCTATAGGCACATTAGTGGTAAGCAACGAGTCGATTCCTTGTATTGAGTAGGACAGCTGCTGAACCGTGAGGAACGAAGTCAGGCCAGCTTTGTAGCTTGACTGAATGATCAATACTACAAATAGCCACATGACGAGTACCACCCGACCCAATGTGCTCATAGTATTTTCTCCTATAGTTTGAAGGAAGAAATCAACATAAATGAAATTATAAATACATGTAGGCCATTATATAAACAAACACAAGTGCTTTGTCTCTTTACATTGTTAGCTGGTAGAGTTCGTTAATTCGAACCCCCTTACCCCGCCATGTGCGAGGAACTGAGACAGTGTTGTTGTAGTTGTATAACCACAAGTATTTTCTTAGTTTTTCCCGCTACTGTAATTTTAGACAGATTTATGCAATATGATTGACTCACGGGAGAGTTGTAGTTTACTAAATTACCATATCAAGGAGGGTCAAAGAAACTTACTCTGAGCAAAAAACATGGTTGAGAAGCTGAACCTGAAAAAATATGAAGGAAAATATATCAGAGCTGTAGCAAAGAAGCAGATGTCATGCACAACTTAGAAATTCATTGATGATCATCAGACTAAAAAAACATACCAAATAATGGTGATAAATTGGTTTCTAGGAGGGCCACGGAATTCATCGTTTCTCTTGTGTTCTAATATCCAAATTACAGAACCAACAATGAGAAAAAACACAGCTGTGACCACCCACATGAGTGGCGTAAACGGTTTCAAGAAAGCCCAGATACTAGGGGTGATCTTTTTAACTGTAGCTACTACAACAAGCCCTGAATCTGCAAATGGCTGCGTGAAGTCCGCAATCCTTGTCCGCTCAGTTACAATTGCGATGTCACCAACAGCAGCATCAAATTCCTACCGACATAACCTATATAATCAGTAATCAATAGAAACTTGATGTAGTTTCAAACTAGACATTTTGGATTCGGTCATCTTTGTATCATATGGTTTCAGATCAAGTCAAGATGACCTCTACTGTCACCTACAACAACGTCGAATTCCTACAAACATCACCTATATAATCAATAATCAAAACCATTTATACTTTATCCCTAGACCTGAAATACAGGTTAACCAGAATAGGTACAGGGCAGATCATTTTGGGGTATCGTATGCACTTCAGGACGGGTGGGTCAACGGTTCAGATGGTTCAGGTCGAGCCATTTGGGATTTGGGTTCAGGTCATCTCAAGTCATTCTTACTGGATTTGTATCATATTCAATGTGGACAAACTTGATGTAATTTGGTCATATATTGTATCATCTGGTTTTGGAACAGGTCAAACTGGGTCAAGTCAGGTTTATAGTCATTTTTCTAGGATTATTTTCAAGTCCCACATTAGTATGGGGTTGAGCCATGCAATCTTTATATCAGAAAAATACAAAATACGCCGTAGATGTTTCCACTTACACCCGTTGAGACTCTGCGCACGAGGTCAGAGTAGTTGGGATTTTGATGTCCATCTCCGAATAATATGAACTCATAAGGAACTCCATAAGGAAGCAGTTTTACAGCAGCTTTGAAAACATCGATGCAATATCCAACGACAGCATGCGTACGATTGTCTTGATACACAAAAAAGGGAAAGCTGACCCTTCGAGGAACTCCAATCTTTAATTTCCTCCCATTACGTGGGAAAACCCATCCACGAGGGTGCTCATTTGATCCTCCGGGCCAAACCACACTGTTAAGGTTCTGACTAGCACCTGAACCGTCCTGTGGTCTACTATATATAGTCCCCGGGGCCACGACAGATAAGCCAGAATAGTTTGACCAGTACCCTATTTGCTTCAATTGTCTACCAACTATGTTCAAGATTTCATATGATGGATCAACTATGTATCTCTCTGGAGTAAACCATAACGGGCCGGTTAGACCTGTCATATTTGTCTGCAGTATATCTTTAAGAAACTGGTCTCCTCCGTTGAATACGCTTAGAGCACTCATATTCATATCCCCTCCTCCAATCTCATTTAAAGTTGGATTGTTGGAAAAGGAAATTTTGTTGCCACGATTTAGAAACGATGCAATTGCGCGGGCAATGATCCAAACATTATCATAGGCATACAAACCATATACATTCAATCCAATTGAATTATTGCTCAAGTTCTTCCACCTAGCAACAAATGCCCTTTTTCTTACCGAATCATGAGTATGGAGCCGAAGTGTGAGTAACCCTTGAGTCATTTTGAAAATTTCCGGGGTTGGTTGGGAATCCAAGATGGAGGTTAGCCATGAAGCAGCTATCCAAACATACCCATCTCCAAGCATACCGAGTTTTTGAGCTGCTTTGAGAACAACTGGCCCATACAAAGCATATGTTTGAACAACATAAACTCTAGATTCCATCATCTTCACCTTTTTTAGTTCTTCTACAACATTATCGTACTCAGATATAATAGGGGGCAGTATAGCCTTGTAAGATATCTTACAGCGCTTTTCCGCAAGCTTATCACCCAAAACAGTGATCCCATTTCGGCTTTGTTCTTCGTCAGTATAGATAGCGATGACCTGAGACCACTGAAAGTGGCTAATCATTTCAGCAATGGCAGTCATCTGAAATAGATCATTGGGTGCTGTTTGAAAGAAGTACGGGTATTGGATAGGAGAAAGTGTAGGATCAAGTGCGGTGAATGACAAAAACGGAACATGGAGTTCAGTAGCCAAGTCTGAAAGAATGTTCGCCATTGTAGAAGTCTGAGGACCAATGATAGCAACTGTATTCGTCTGCATGAACTGCAACACTGTGATCAACACGGATAAACCACATTACAACATCTATAAACAAAAAAGGTTCAATTCTGATTCGATAAAATACAAGCACGACTCTCAAAACTCCCCAAAGAAATACATTAAGACGAAGAAATTCTAGGAAGTTACCTTCCATGACGCCGATGAACCCACCATACGTGGAATCATGAATAACGAGAGACAGGTTATAGCCAGCAAGTATGCTGGCATCGGAATTGATATCATTCACAGCAGCCCTCATAGCAATATCGGCAACCTTGCCGAGGGTTGTATTCAGGGAGAATATAGCACCAATGTTCACATTCTCCAATTCCGAAGCTTCTCCCACATAGAACACGATATAAACAAGTCCGATCCACAGCACAATATGAACAAGTTTCATAGTCGCAGCGGGTTTATGAAACTTGCCACAGTGCTAGAAATGAATCACAGTCGGCATGCTACACTTCAAGGAAGCAGCACATATATTCTTAAATCCTCACACAAGAGTATATTAGCTTTCTTCTTCCATAGTAACTTGAAATCTATAAATCATAGAGTAGCAAAAAAGAAAGTAACTACATTGATCTGGAAAAAGCTAGGCTCCAAAAGTACCAGAATCTAGTGCAAGGTCAAAATTAAGACAAACCAAAAAAGCACACCAACAAATCACTAAGGCCTTGGTCGGCAAATAGCAGTAGTAGATTTATAATAATGGTTAACAATAGCAGAATACGGTTAGCTGATTGTATTAGCAGGTTTGACTATCAAATTAAATTAGTAGAGTTAAGAAATAGTGTTCGGTAATTAGCAGATTATGGGAGAATCGAGTTGTTTTCAGGATGCTGTTTCAATATGCTCCTGTTGATCGCATATTCAAAAACAGTAGATTCCGGCCAATATACTATCGCAATATGCCGTTTACCAAATTGATGAAATTAGTAGTTTGATGGTCAATCTACTATTTAGGCCAGAATCTGCTAATTTCTCACCAATATGTCGTCTACCAAGCGGGACCTAATCGAAAATATAGAAGCAACAACTCAACAAGTTTCTACCTTAAAGTAAGGCAACATTTAAAATGCATTTCCCATGGAACATTAAAGAAGCTTAATCTTGGGCACCAAGATATGACCATAGTATCCATAGCAGCCCTCCTTGTGAGTACATAAAATAAAGAATAACGAGAGTTTGTGACGGATATGACCGTTATAAACAAGAATTTGCGTTAAATATAAGGTCTCATGAAATTGGCACACAACCTCACATAATTAACCCAGAAAGGGCCTTTGAAGAACTGTAATACATGAACCAATAAATAATACTCGCTTTGATTCAGTCAATAGTTACCGATTTCTTTTTCGGGGTCCATCATTCAATATTTATCTATTTTCGTTTTTGGTAAGTTTTTATCACGTGTACGTGGCGTAATTGAGTTTTGTATGGTCCACAATCACCTTTAAATATTGTTTGGTTGCCATGTGGGAAATGACCTTTATGCGGGAAATTCTATCCACAAGGGGACTTGGTGAGTAACTTCCTCGTTATGGAGAAAGCGACAATTCCTGGGGTTGACAATTCCCATGAAATGAGCAACCAAACAAATAGATATCAATTGAGAAAGACGGAAGGAGTAAAAGAACTGGAGGGGGTATACCAATGATTAAAAATTTGGCATGAAAGCTTCATTTTTCCTACTATCTTTGCAACATTAAAGCATTAATCCCGCAAATATTTTGGGGTCGGCTAACAAAAATCATCCCATAAAACCGTCAACGACCCGATACATAATTGTAGTAAGTGGGTTGCAAAAGAGGGCAAAATCACATGATTAAACAATTAAAAAGAAACAACAGTAAGTGTTTGAAATCAAAAAAATGAAACCCAAAATTGCAAAAAAAAAAACAAGAAAAAAGGTAGATATTGGAAGACTCACACAAGAGAGAGAAGCTCAAAACTTGACAAGGGAAGCAAGAACACACCGTTCTAGATCAAAAAAAGTAAACTTTTTTGATGGCCATGAATCATTAGGAACCTGCTCCACTGAGAAAAGTGGAAAGTTCATATGATTGATAGATAAAAGATAATTCCTTCCTCCAATAAGTTCTTTACGTTTGTTTTTTGGATACTATTCATGAGATTGTCGATATAACTTCTAATATATAAGCTAGCGGTTTTTCTAACATGTGTCCACTGGGCATGTTAATAACCTAATTAAGGCAAGATTAGCATGATACATATCACGAGAAGTTTTTATATTAAGCTTTATTTACCATATTTATACAATACTTATTTTAATCCTGCCTTAATTAACTTATTAACGTGTGCACACGTTAGAAAAATCGATAAGCTAAATATAATTACGTGAGATCTTGTTTAAATTGTTTAATCGAGTACGTTATAAATATTAAATTTTTAATATTTTTTTTAGAAATATGTAATTAAATATATGGATAAAAGAAAATATACATTGACAAATGTGAAAAAATAAACGTGAAAAATTAAATAGAACGGAGGAAGTAAATTTTGTGGAAAATTGTGTAAATGGGAAGTTTAGAAATTAGAAAGTGTACAACTAAGTGGGGATTGGAGTTGTCTATCATAAAAATGTGTTAATGAACTTTGACATCAACACTGAAAAGGAAAGGGCGGCGTAACACTGTGACAGTGTCCTTGTGTTTGGTGTGCATGGAATCAACAAATAACAACCGGCGTCATATTGACATCATCTCGAGTATTTATTTACAGATTAAGGAAGGGTGAGATCGATATTTCCCTATGTCCAAACAGTTTAAAAGTATGACGAAATTTCATGATGGCCGAGACGGCGAGATCTAACAAATGCACCAACATCATCTCAACTAAAAGTTCAAGCTGATGTCCAACACGTTGCGGTCGGATGATCTAATACAGTACTAATACCTTAGTAGAGGGATTTTTGGTGATCATACACTGCAATCTTAGAGTAGGATTAATGGAGGTGGGGAACGAGGTGGAGGTCAAGGACTGGAGGGTGAAGGGTGAATTAATAATAAAATATTTGGATCTAAATCTATTTTATTCAACATTTGGCCCAAATAGAACCTCTTCCACCTTTTCTCCACCTCCTTATGTGGCATGTTTTTATTGGTTAAATGGACAATAAATGATTTTGTTTAATTAATGTGGAAAATCAATAAAGAGTAATATATATGTGTTGGACCATGGTAAAAGAAAGGTGTTTAGGTAACTTCTCTATTATCTTCCACTTTCTTTTTAAGTATATTTTTTGTGGTTCTTATTGTTTGTGATACCACCCCACTTTCTTTTTCCCCTTTCATTTTCATCCATATATTTCACCTTTCTTAAATATCTCCCCAAATCCAATGTGGAAGATATAAAAGAAGTGGAGGGAGTATAAATTTGATAAAATGGATTATAAATAAAGAATTGTATTTATAATATTAGACCTTGGTGAATAAGACTCATGGATAAAGGACTATTGTTGTGCTCCATTTTAAACTGAAAAGAGCTAGTGGGCTTGTGGTCCTCACTTCTAACAGGCTAACACAAACTCTAACGTACCCTTTTATTACTATCACCAATTCCCTCGACATAGGTCACAATATATGTACTCCCTACGAGTTGAATTTTACTGTTATTCTCTCTTTCTTTGTTGAGTTGAGTTTGATCTTTTTTCTTATTTTTATTTAAGGAATTTTTTTCACCTAATATTACCCTTTTACCTCCACTACTCTCATTACACCAATTATCTATCATTAATTAATATAATATTCATCTTTCCAACTTTTAACATTTATTTTTTCTCATTCAATTAATATAAGAGATTGATAAATACAATCCTTAGTATTTGTATTTAAGAGGCTAAAAGTGACAATAAAATGTTAATATATGTATTAATTGCATCGATAGATGTATAATCTAGTCTTCAATTTGTAAGCTTATACCACAATTAAAAGGTTTTTTCACCTTACCCTTAATATAATACTCCCTCCTTATTTTTCCTCCAAAAAAGTTAACCTTCAAAAATAAAACCAATACTCCAATAAATTCGTATGTCATTTCAACATAAATTTCAATACGGAGTATTTTACACTACTAAAGTAAATTAAATTAAACTAAACTAGACTATAGAGAAGTTTGCATATACGAGTCCTTTCATTTCAGGAACTCAATCAACAGGTTCCATAGATTGCTTGCAAAACTCAATCGCTTCTTTCACTTTGTCTTCCCTAATCCCAGCACTCGCGTTCCTCTGATGAGCATGAGCATGAACACGACCATTTCTGTTACTATTCTTATCACTATTTCGTCTTTTGGACCTAAAACAGGGCAAGCACCCGAACGGTATACCATCACACATTACAAAATTCATCGTATATACCCCTTCTGTCGCTGAAGCATAAGCATTATTACTATTACTATTACTATTACTATTATTATTATTTGGAGACGATTTAGTCTCCTTGCTCCTTGTACTCGAGTCCTGTGGCAAAGACGGCGAGGGTGATGATGATGATTCTAACGACATTGAATATTTATTTTAATCAAAAGAAGCGTACACTTAGTCGAAATGTGACGTGCACTTAGCAATGCGTTTAGTAGGGTTATAAGTAGTTTATGAAGGAGATGATTTTGGATTGATAATTTTCTTGTTAAATCATTAGAGGAGATTTATATGGTGTAGATGTTTTCATTAATTTCATTCCTTGGATAAATTGGAATATGTATAATGGTAGTATGGTAGCAATTGTGTTTATTTAGGGGTCTTAGTTGTATAAATATTTGATTGCCAAGATTAGGTGTGAATATCCCTTATGTAGTTATGTGTGAACTCTTTATATGTGTGGGGTGAGATCTTTTTAGTGTTCTTGGAAATTTTAAAAATTTCACAAGATTATTTTCATTCAACGAATCTCGCACTAGTCACATTATAATAGGATAGAGTGATTCGAATCTGTGACCTATTTTCACTGGTTAACTAGTCTTAACCGTAGACTGAAACATCTTTGGTAGAACTCCAGTTGTTTTACGTTTATTGTTTCAAAGATTTGTACGGAGTAATACTCAAAATATCTAGGTTAGGTCACTGATATGATTAGTTTTAAATCTTGTGTCATTAAAGCAGGTACATTACCAGATTAAAGTAGAGTTAGTCCTCCCAAACATCTGAGCATCTACTTAAAGAAACACAAGAAATATCCTTAGCAAAAATTCTTGTTTAAGATGGAGTTATTCGTCATAAATATAAAACGTGTCAAATATCGTACCATATCTATGAATAATACAGAATGTGTTGCTACTATTAAGACCATGTGTTTTTGTCCTTTCCATTCTACTTGCCCCGTTATAACCTTGTGACGAATATATCTACCACAAGGAGACTCATTGCTAACAAAGTAGTAACAAATGTAGTTAGTAGAGGTGTTCAAAAATCGATCCAAGCTAATCATTTGGATCAGATTGAACATCAATCACCCCGATTTTCGATTTATCACTTACATTCTGTCTAGTCGAAAACCCAAAAACTCATATCAGATCAAAAGATTGGAATTCATGTCTTGCAATGATTTCATACAAAATCCGTGTTGTTAGCACGGGATGTAAGAGGGTCGGGGCTCGGTTGGCTGTGGAAATAACGGAGGCAAAAGCGCTTCTTTTCGGCTTGCAGCAAGTTCGCCAGGCAGGTTTGGATCACGTGATTGCGGAGAGTGATGCCTTGACAATTACGAGTGCCATTTCTATGGAGTCGGTTTTCAGAAGTCCGCTCGGCCTATGTTTGGAGAGCATCTCAGCTAGTTTACGAGGTTTTTCTGTTAGTAAGTGTATGCATGTTAGACGAGAGGGAATTACAGTTATTCATTTTATGGCTAGATTCTGCCCCTCTACGGGAAAGGAAGTTGTATTTGGCTCGAACTTTCCGCAAGCAATTCTTGACTTAGCGGACATTGATCATATGGTGCGGTCGAAATCGAGCCCAAGAATTGAGGACCCCCGATGATTCCCGACACCTCACCTTATCCATTCCAATTTCTCCCCCAATTTCACTAACCCTAGAATCACTCCTCGATTCGATTTCTCTACATCTCAACATCCCTACCCTCGCCGATGCCTCCTTCAATCATTTGCTTATTGATTCAAGGTACAAGCTTTTATCGCATTTTTCGGTATATATAAAATTCAGTTCTATTATCAATTGCGTGTTTTCTGGTTAATCAATTGCATCTCCGACCTACTGAAGTGTCCATTTTCCGAATTTCATGCTGGTACGGTAATCGTGTCATAGGATGATGACTAGTAGTATCACCCAAGCTCAGGGTTGCTTCTTCAGGGTTCAATTAAAGTTCAATTTTGACACAGAAATTCACTTTACCCGAATTCCTCTGCATTCTGGGATACCTAGATTTAAGAAACCTGGGATTGAGGTCAAGTGTCAGCCAGTAGTTAGAGTTGCTTCCATTGATAAGGTAGACGAGGAAGCGAATGACGGAAATGATGTTTGGGAAAGTGAAGAGATTGAAGCAATAAAGTCTCTATTTCGAGGGAGGATACCTCAAAAACCCGGTAAATTGAATCGGGAAAGGCCACTTCCTCTTCCCCTGCCGCATAAAGTCCGACCAATGGGATTTCCGGTGGTGAAGAAGCACACCAGGGTGACTTCTTTGCCAACCGTTTTCTCCAGACTGTCTCGGTCCAAGCAAATTTACAAGGACCCTGCTTTCTTAGTCAGTTTAGCTAGAAAAATTAGAAGCCTCCCTGTGGAGCAAAATGCTTCTTCTGTTCTTGTCAGATGGGGTAAGTTTTTGCGCAAAGGGTCGTTGTCGTTGACAATCCGGGAATTGGGTCATATGGGTCTTCCTGAACGAGCCTTACAGACGTTTTGTTGGGCTCAAAAACAGACTCACCTTTTTCCAGATGACCGGATTTTGGCTGCTACTGTTGAAACATTAGCGAGGAGTCATGAACTGAAACTACCGTGTGACCTGAATAAATTTGTTAGTTTGGCCAGTCGCAGTGTTTTGGAATCAATAGCCAAGGGTTTTATCAGAGGGAAAAGCTTTAATCTTGCATGGAAGCTCTTATCCGCCGCCAGAAAGGGTAAAAGAATGCTGGGCTCCAGCGTATATGCAAAGTTAATATTAGAACTTGGGAAATTTCCGGACAAAGATGACTTCACTATTACCCTACTAGAAGAACTTGCTGAAAGGGACAGTCTGGATTTAAGTCCGCAAGATTGCTCTGCCATCATGAAAGTTTGTGTTAGGTTCGAGAAATTTGAGTGTGTGGAGTGTCTTTTTGATTGGTTTCAAAAGTCTGGGAACCAGCCAAGTGTGGTCATGTATACCACTGTGATCCATAGTCGTCTGTGTGCAAAGAAATTCAGGGAGTCGTTGCCTTTGGTTTGGGAAATGGAGAGGCTGGACTGTCTCTTTGATCTGCCAGCTTATCGTGTGGCTATTAAGTTATTTGTTACTCTGAATGACCTCCCCAGGGCAGGCAGATATTTTTCAAAGATGAAAGTTGCAGGGTTTTCTCCAGCATATGATATATACAGAGATATGATCATTATCTATATGCGTTCTGGGAGGTTTGCTAAGTGCAAGGAGGTCTACAAGGAGGTAGAGTTGGCAGGGTACAATCTGGATGCTGAGCTGAGGTCGGAATTGTTGCAGCTTGAGAAAACTACCCGTCAAGGGTTTAAGTGAGTAAATTTCTCATTGTAAACGGATTACTTTCTTCCCGACCCATGATACACGATGTAGTAGGTAAATTTCTTGCTCTGCTGATGTTCATTATTGAGTTACTGAAGTGTATATTATTTTTTTATGAGGTAATTCTAGAACATCCGAGCTTTTGCTATATTTAAATGACCAAGGAACTTCATTTCAATATTCTTGATTTTTTGAGGTTTTAAGCAATTCTAATGATTCTATGTCTTGATACACGCAACTGTGTTTTGTTCTCTTGTGATGTGTATGCATTTATATGTTACTCCTGTTCGCCTTCTACGTAAGGCATGCGTGGAATGTGACTACTTGGCCCCCACACTTTTACCGGATATTTTACATTGGAAGGTTTTGATAGCTTTGTCTTATCATCTGAAATTCAGCTGTAATGGATGCCCTCTCAGCTTATAGGAACTTATTATACTAAACTGTGCTCGAGTCTTTCCTAGTATTTTGGTGGCTCAGACTTTCTTTACGTAATTTAAATTGAGCATTTTTGTACTGAGGCATAGAAAACTTTTAGAGGGGAAAACTTAACAGATGTTTGCGGTAACAATTCACTGAATACCCAACAAGTTGGTGAGTTTCTACTATAGATAAGCCTTATTATGCATACAATTCCGGACGTCTCTAATAGTGACATACTCTTGGGGTCTCTACAGCCTCCAGTTAGCTATATCGCAGTCTTCTTGTCAATATGGTAATTGATTGTTTTCTCTTGCCACAGTTCATTCTCCAGATACGTCTCATAGAAGCTTACCTCACCATTTGTTGACACCGTTATTGCTGCCGTGCTTCTTGTACCATAATATCCCTGTCATATAAAATGGAGATAACTAAGATGATGAATATACTCGCTTAGGTTTTCGTTAAGGAGAGGACATCTGTCTTCCAATAGTGATAGTTATATACCAGGGGAGTATCCACTTTGACAAAAATGGGGCTTAAACTGAATTCCCATTCAACGGAACATATACGAGGTAGCTTGCTTTCATCAGCTTTCTTTCTGTCCCTCATCAGCCTATTGATCATGTCTTTTAATGTTATTTCACCTTCACCAAATCTTAGCAGTGTTTTCTTAAACTTCATCCTCAAGCGCTCTACCTGTGTAGTCACAGCAGAATATACCATAGGAATTCATTTTACTGTTATACAAAAACTACATCAACTAAACTCTAGTCAGCAAAATGAGATCAATAACTGTTAATTCTGATTTTGTTAAACTGTATAACGTGTGTGTTGTTAACAAACCCGCCATTTGCGTAAGCCCCTGAAACTGCAGGTTACTATATATAGATATGCATACATCCATCTATCCCAATTTTATGCGGTTGGATTCACTCTGGGTGTAAATGTTATCCATGAACAGGACATGTATTTGTGTCATATTTTAACTCAGATATGTCATCTTCTCGTGTTACTGTTACTGAACTTTGTTACTTGAGCCTAAATTAAGGGAACTTGTATCATGAATTCTGTATTTCTGAACATCTGAAAACTTGAAAACAAAAGTCGCGTTTCTACTAACCTTGGGCCATGGAGAATCCAGGTTTGCATTCGAGAGCACATGGAGACCGGGTTGCACCTCTTGAATCCTGATGGAGGTGTCCCCATTCTGCCTGTTGGTTACATAAACCATGGTTTTGGAAGGAAGATCAGCCAGAATGAGGTTGAAGCCATTGTATTCATGTACCTCATTAAGTAGCATCTCTGCAAATTCCTTTGGACTTTTTGTGCTCTGCATCCACAGTACATTCAGGTGATTTTTCTGGCTTTAAATTGACACTTATGTTCTCCACAAGTTATTGTCTGGGCCTCTGGAGGATACACTTCGCTTTCCTTGCATGTTCACCACATGGTGTATATCATCTAAAACGGTAAAATTTCTACCGTGGTACTACGATGGAACTGTTAATTTCACCTTGATTTTTTTTGATGTTTTACTCTTTTACTGATTTCATTTAAATGACCTCTTTTACCCCCAATTTGGTGACCTTAAGTGCAATTTAACCGAGCATCTTAACACAACCTTTGTAACATTTTGATAAATTATCTTATTGTTTACTTTCATGTCAGAATTTTCACACTTCACGATGCTTAAGCAGTTAAACACGGTAGTAATTAGGCAGTATCATAACATGCTACATCTCTTAGATAAGTTATTGACAGACCATTTCTCAACTCTCTGGTGACTAGAGTGAAACTAATTCAATTCTCAAGTCACCATGATGAAATAAGGGTTCAGTGCTCGAAAATGGAATTATTCTTTTCTTAGATCACCAAAGTGAAAGTTTTCGTGCACGTTTAAAATGTCATGGTATCCAAATGAACTTCGTGTAAATAACTATTAATTGTAAATCTACTTTTATCTTTTTCATTCTGTTTTTAGCAATTTACCTTGAGGAAGCGAACAGGGAGCTCTCCTCGAGACTTGGCTTGAGAAAGAGTGTGAAGCTCCAGAACATTGGTGACAAATGCTACTTTTCCCTTCCGAGAACACGCCAACCAGGTTCCCCCTCCTACCTCATCTCTCCCTCCCAATATCTCTCCTCCTTCCCACCATCCTAGTGGCGTTGTTGCCCTATCCACATACATTGCCATCATAATTCATAAACATGAAAATGAGAAAACACCACGACTGCTCATGTGATAATTTTCTGGTGTACTGAGTCTACTGACTACTGATAATCACATTAACTTATATTGGCTCGCGTATATTCTACAGTAGTAATGACGTTGAAACAATTTTTTCATTGTTACTTGTTAGGAATCTCTATGCAAATTATTTACTCCGTGATTACTAAATGTAGGTTTTCAACTTATCTTGACAAGCTGCTCCAAAATATTTACATTTGCAAATTTTAGGTTGGTGTCTATTAAATGTATGCTATGTTACACATATTCGCTACCAGCTATTTTAAAAAATGCCAATTTTAGCCTGAAAATTTGTACTAACATAAATTTTAAAAAAAAAACTGAAATTTGTATTACAAATGCTTGTGAGAAAAGTTTAATCTTGCTTAGTTTGAATAGTAGAAACATAATGTTATTGTAAACGTGAAAAACTCGTTAGATGCTACGACATTACTAACAGAGCCTGAGTCATAAACTTGCCTGTCGTGATATTCATCTCTGTTTAGAAGCAGAAGGAAAGGATGAAGAGGGTGAAGCTGCCAAACAAATGCTGCTATGCACATAGTATTTCTTTCCTTCTTCCTTTCTCTTTTCCAATATCTTTTCAGTTGTTTTGAATGCTGCAGCTGCATATGAGTCCTTTTTATATGACGCATGCTATTTATTTTCTACTATCTCACTTCCAACCAGTGGGCCGTCTATTCTCGTACTCTCTCCATGGTCTCAATCTACAGGTATTATTATTTTTATTTTTGTAAAATTAGACGATTTTATAGTGCAACAGTTTCTGTTAAGTTAATTAATTATACTCCGTATTAGTATAAATCTTATTTGTTTTAATTATACATTTCGGGATTACACTTGGTATATGTTATGCCGTGTGCTACTGATTTTCGTATTAGTCCCGAGAATATTTGTGCTAGGAGTAATTAAGCATACGAATGATTGCTACATCGTCATGTTTTTGTATATAGGAGTTTATAACGTGTAAATTGAGTACTCATGAAACTTGTGAAGTTAATCAAGTAGTAGTGTTTGTCTACTCGTAACGTCGATTATGCACTTAACTATGGATGTCACATTCATTACATTATACTCCATATTCTCAGCAAATTTGAGTTTTTGATGTTGACATTGTTGAGGTTATACTATCATGGAATTCCAATCTATTCTGACTGGTTCGACTAATTTATCGTACAATAGCTATTAAACCAGGTTAGATGGGTCAGTTGTTGAGTCGGGTCATAAATGAGTTATAGTGCAGGGGGTCAATAAAATCCTAGAAAAGTTTTAGGCGTTTTGTGTTTGGGTTAAACGGGTTTGGTGGAGTCAGTCGTGTTTACGGGTTGGACCAAATGGTAAGGTAGTTTGTACTTGGTATAATGAAGGTGTAATTGAAGTTTCTGCATTTGGTGATAGAAGGTGAAGACAACAACAATCTTTGGCATTCACTATTTACATGCAACTTATTCTTATTTTCCAATCCGAATCCAAAGTACAAGTACTCGTACCCATACCCGTGTTAAGGACATCCCGTTAATAGTTGTTACAATACAATTAATTGCGCATTAGATAGCCACCCCCACTCCCCTCTTTGCTTCTCTTAGCTAACTATTCCTGTCATACCTAATTTTTATTAAATATACTTCGTACTCGTGTAGTTACCGTGTGAAATGTGCTCACGACTCCATTTTTTTGTTAGGGCTTAGCAATATTGGGTTCGGAATGGAAAAATGGACCGTCGGTCTTGATCAAGATCAAACATGACACAATTCGGTCCGGTCGTTGATCTTTGAAATTTTGAAAAATCGGTCTTCCGGTCCGGTCCATACCGAATGACCGATTCGCATGTTGTTTAGCCTTGTAGGAGGGTTTTTTCCATTAGGGTTGTCACCTAAAAACAATATTGAAAATTGATCGAGGGAGGGAGTAACTCTTAGGTCCCGTTCTTTTGGACTGAAGTAGGCTGAACTTGACCGAGCTGCAGGGAAGTAGGTTGAACTGAATGAGCTGAAAATAAGTTGAAAATAACGGGAACTTACTCATTAAGTAGTCAGCATATATAACATGTAGGGAGTACGATTAATGATGTTATAGGATTCCACAGGGTACAGTAGTAGTTCGTTTAGTATCAACGTCGTTAGTTGGGAAGGTGTGGGTGGAGATGTCGTAGTCTTGACAGCTTCAAACTTCTAACCTCGTTACTCTTCGTTGGTGCAAGAAAGAAGCAAATGAATGACTTCCCTTTCCTCATATTAAACCAATGTGGACTACTTCACTTCCTATAAACGTTCTCTAATACATGTGCAAATCATGTTAATCTGTTATATCCTGTTTCATTACTTTCTTCGTATTCAAATAATTCTCGTTTTATTACAGTTTTATAATACGACTATTAAGAAAAGTTATGACACGACTATATTTTGTCTTATGGGTATGACATGACATACCGTGGTTGTGGGCCGTGCCTAGATTGAGGCACGACATGACGTAATTGGACAGGTTATGCTTGTGCATGCCCAAAATAAAAGGAAATAAAACAGTAACAGAGAAATCGCTTAGGCAGCACACAAGCTATGGAATGTGTTCGAGCCATGATTTTCGTTTCACTGATGTGACACGACACGAGTCCATCAATTTGTGTATGGGCTGCCCTTTTGTATCAACATGGTGGACCGGACACAGGGCATGATACATGATCCTCTTCCATCTCTAGGTCCGAGAAAGAGCAAAATAAAAAAAAATTAGATGGATACAATTTTCGAAAAATATAAAACTGAAAATTAAAATAGTTGAGTGAACCACAAAATAATACTCCATCTGGTTCTTTGGAATTGCAATATTTGATTAAAATACTCCTCACAAATCATAAAAAGTGTTGCAATTCCGAAGAACCGGAGGGAGTACTCCGTAGTAAGTAAGTAAATACGGAGTATAAAATAACTCCGTATGAAAGAGTAATTGTATAAATAAAATAATTGAATATATTTACATATATGAAAAATCAAATAATTAAGTAGAAGAAATCATGCAACGCTAGTAAGTTAATTACACAAATTCTCTTTATGACGTGATTTCATAATAATTGTATCGTGTGACCTCTTGCATTAGAGGTTGTTACAATTAGTTACAAATATATTTTTAGTGTGTACGTCTCACACCAACTTTATAGAGACGGTGTCACTATTGGCTAAGGCTATATATGTTGTTGTTGTTGTTGTTGTTGTAGACTAGTGGAGTATCTATGAACCATGAAAAATGATGCAGTGAAGTAATGGCCAAAAAGTCATTACAAAAGAAATCAAGAAATACGTGTGAAACTTAACATATCCCGGTATTTCAAAATCGTACTCCGTAAACCTAACCTGTCTCAGAATTCCAACTTCAATTCGAGTAGAATGTAATTTCAAATATATACAATATCGACTCATCCAAAGAGCGAAGTTTGATTAGGATTAGGATTAAGATTAGTCTTTCTACCTCCACATGACTATATATATATACACACAGAGTACTCTGTATATATTAAACATATCTACCTCACAATATATATACTCCGTACTCCGTATTATTATACATATAATAATAATTTGATGAATTCATTTTACGACATAAAAATTACGCCTACAATAGACTTTATAACTAGGGCATGTAACAATAATAACTACGTATACGTCCCACCTCAATTTTATTTGTCGATCATGCTTAGCGACATGGTCCAAGTGATGGACGACGACGACGACCATAGTGTGCGATGGGATCCATTACATGTATATCACGATACTCCGTTACTCGTGATTAGTCACGACGATATCATCAATAATACTTACGACACAATTATCCGATCTGCTCTCTCTTCGTACTACGGCCTTGAAGACGTCCACGTTCAAGACCACGTCATACAAAATATACAAGACGAGACTCACAAGAAACTTCCTGGTTTTTTCCAAAACCCTAACGGGTTTATTATTAGTAATAACATGGGGTTGGTGGTGAAGGCTTCGGTAGTCATTACAAGATATTACCGTTATGAAGAAGAATGGTCAGAGACAGAGTCAGGATTATCAGACGAAGACGAGGAAGAAGAAGAAGAAGTCGTGGAGGTGCCGGTACTAGAGAGAGTAGTGAGAGCAAAAAGAGATGATGATGATGATGATTGTTGTGCAATATGTCTTGATGGATTGTTTAGGAATGATGAAGGTGAAGGTGATGATGATGCAGTGAAGTTGCCATTGTGTGACCATCTTTTTCATCAAGGTTGTGTTGTGAAGTGGCTTTCCAAGAATCCAGTGTGTCCCCTTTGTCGCTCCAATTGCCTGCCTACAAGATTTGATGTTGACGAGATTTGAAACTAAGATCATGGCATGAACAACTACATAGATACTTTGTATAAACTATATAAGTATATAATATTATTACATTGATCTTTTTTGTCCTTTATATGCACGATTCTTTTGCAAGAAAATGGTGAAATCTTGCTATTTGTAATCTTGATAACGAGTTGAGCTGAGTCTAGCACGAGCTTGACTTTGCTCGACTTGTGCTGGTTAAGTAAAATTTAAACTCGAGTGAATCTTGATTCTCGAGCTTATCCGTACTTGATAAAATTGAGCTCACAAATAAGTTCACGTGCTCAAATGCGAATTCGAGGGGAGTTCGATTAGCCTAACTCGAGTCTTAAGTATCAAATTTTAATTAGCTAAGAATATTAATTAGCCACATAAGCATGCATTGCACTTAACGTCTAAACTCTAAAGTGAAGGATTATTTATAAGCTAGTTGTCCATTATTACGTGAGAGGTCTCTTATTAATGTTCCGTATTAATTAATGAGAGATACTCCGTATTAACGAGAGATCGCCTCTTTCTAGCTAGTTTTTATGTATAAGCTATGGACATGTTTAGAGGTTTCTAATACATCTAAGAGTTTTTTGTCAAAAGGCACCTAACATTTAGGCCTTTTGCAAAAAAGGCACCTATAATTTTTTTTTTTGCCCAAAAGCACCTTAAATTTACATTTCTTTGTTAAAAGGCACCAAACACCAAATTCCGTCAAAAAACCGTCAATATTGACGGTTCTTATCCTTTAATCTTTTTTTCTCAACTCTTACTCAACATTCATCCCTTAATCAAACTCAATTAACATCTTCTTACCCTCTTTCTTTACATTACCTTTATTATCTCACTTTCTCATCCCCTTTATTTATCACAAGGCCAAAATATTTCATTTTTCCTTCCCAAAAAACTTAATTCCATGCAAAACCCCTTTTATTTTCCCCTTAATTGAACCTCATATTTTTCTTCACTTTTGCATATTCTCAATTAAAATGGCATCTTTAAGTAATATACACATAAAGAATGAAATACAAATAGTTATTAAAACCAAAAATGAATTGACAAAAAAAAATAACAAATGATTACTCATAAATCACAAATTTGAACACAAACTAGTGTTCCTAGTTTCTTACAACAGAAATTTCAATTCAATAATAGCTCAAAAATTCGTCTAATAACCTCTAATACACATACTCCAAAATTATACCCGAAATTAAGAGTAAATAACATAAAAATAAAAATTGAATTAAAAAATTTAATTTGTTATTGATAACTTAATGATTACTTAAATGAAAAGTTATGATCGAAAACTAATCGATTGAGCAAAAACTTGGTGGTTATGACTTAAATAATGGAGATTGATTGAGATGTATGCAAATGAAGAGTAACTAGGAACGAGGGTTTGATTAAAAAATGAGTGTTGAATTAAGGAAAATGGTTGATTGGGTTTGATTAAGGAAAGATTGAATTTGATTAAGAAAGAAGGGTTGATTAAGAGAGAATGGTTGATTAAGAGATGAAGGAAGATGATTAAAAGAGGAGGATCGTCAATATTAACGGTTTTTTTTACGGAAATTGAGGTTTGGTGCCTTTCAACAAAAAAATGTAAATTTAAGGTGCTTTTGGACAAAAAATAAAACTATAGGTGCTTTTTTACAGAATGCCTAAATGTTAGGTGCCTTTTGACAAAAAACCCTACATCTAACACAAATTCTTGTTTGTGACGAAGATATCCGTCACAAACGTATGACGGGTCAAGTAGATATCATTTGAGGTGAAAAGACAAAAGTGAGGTTGGTGGAACCTTTGTCCTTTTCCCCTCAAATGGTACTCCCTCTGATTCTTTAGATTCGCAACGTTTAATATTTGCACAAATAATAAGGTTGTGAGTGAAGATGGTGGGTCTCACCAATAAAGTAAAAAGTTAACCCAAACAAAAACCTACCTATTATAGAAATGTTGCAAACCTAATGAATTTGCCAAATATGGAATACGTTGCGAATCTAAAGAATCGGAGGGAGTATCTACTTGACCCGTCTTAAGCTTGCGACGGATATATCCGTCGCAAGAGAGACCAACTATACATTTAATTGTACTGATAATGGTAATGTGAAACGGTGAGGGTACACCATAGAAAAAGTCAATATTAGAGTAATAGCAAGGGAAAAAAATCAAAAATAAAATAAAATATGGGTGCCTTATTTAAAGAAGTATAAATGTTAGGTATTTTCTGACAAAAAATTGGGTAAAGTTTGCACGTAAAATAAATACTCATAGTTCATTTTAGGGTAAGTCTTCATTGTAACGGATATATCTGTCACAAATCGATGACGGATTAAATAACACCAATTGATTAGAAAAGTCAAGACTAGGAAGAAGCACATGAGTTTGTCTTATCTATCCAAATGAGTATTATTTGACCCGTCACACGTTTATGACGGATATTCCCGTCACAAACAAGAATTTGTCTTCATTTTAATTACCGTGATCATTCCCACATCCTATCTTTCGAATAATTTTTGGTTGTTCGAGTAGGATTTGGGGTGATTATTTTTCATGTCGGGGTTGATTGACTCATACCCTCATACGTTACCAAATTCTAATTATACTGAGATTACGTCAAGTCGAACCAGGTCAATGTGGGCCATTAAGATATTTCAAATTTTCAATATTGTCTCTGATCTCAGACGAATCAGATCGATTTTGTCAAGTCGGGTGAGATTTTTTCTCCCGGTCTAGACTCGTCCCTTATCCGTTACTATCACCCAACTTCAGAAATACATTAAAAAATTGTCCAATCATATATAGTGTCAAAAATTAAACGTAAAGACGGAAAAGAATGGTTAGATTGTCATCGTAATCCGCTTCAAATTAAAACCCTCTGAACTGGAATACCAGAATTTCCTAACAATTTCACCGGTAATAACACCAATTCCAATTTCCTAAAAGTTTCAACAACACACTAATTAATTAATTAATTAACGCCTAAAAATTTGGCAACCAATTTTGGTACAACTACTGTATGAATCAACTTACCCAATCTTCATCACAATTTATAGGAGTAATTTTTTCCCGTGAAGGAAGAAGGGTTTTTCATGAAATTAATAATAATACAGTAATTAATTAATTATTTTTAGGCTATTTAAAACACCTGTTAAATTAATTTTATGGAATTACTCTAAAAATAGTTTTGTATATTGTCTTCGTCCAATTAATTTGTTTTTTTTCTCACCCTATTATTTTGCTGTTCTTCCCCCTAAGAAGCTCTGTTTTTTTCCCCTTTGAAGGGGGAAAGGGAAACGCATCCATTATTTTTTTTTAAAAAGAAAAAAAAAATCACCCCCATTTTTTTCTTTGATTAATTTCCTGTATTTTTTTTGGGGTTTTAGAAATCTCCCAGATCTTTAATTTCGAAATTAATTTGAAGAAATTATGAGGTGTTTTTCTTGCATTACTACAAGAAAACGGTTTCCTTTTGAAAACGATCGGCTTTTTAACCCTTCTTCCCCCACTGAATCTTCATCTTCATCTTCAGGTATTTCTTTCTTTCTTCAAATCTTCATCTTACCCTTCTTTGAAGACGATTTTTCTAACGTGCGTCGTGATCTTTTGGCCATTAAATGAGGATTATATCGTGATATCATGACTTGTTACGAGTTCACCTTCATTAAAGTGGATAAAACGTCGAGTAGTAATGATTTTTTGGGTACATAAATGAAGAATATATGGTAAAATCTTTTAATAAATTATATTCCGTCCGTTCAAATCAATTCTATACGTTTGTTTTTTTTACACTTGTGAATGCAGGTTTTCTTTTGTTATCTTTAGTTATATAGTATTTCTAAAAATTTAGAAAAATCTGATATTCATAATGCATTCGATTAGATAATTTAAACAAGATGTTACGTGATTATATTTTTTTTCCGTATATATTAAAAATTATATTAATGATTCTTCTCACCTATGATGAGTGCACAATAATCAAATGTATGAAATTGATTGGAACAAAGGAAATATAAATTACCCCGTATATGGTAAAATCTTTTAATACTCGTAAATAATATTGAAAATTTTGGTTGGATATCCTACTAAAGCTTTATTTGGATGAGAAGGAGTATTAGAAACAAAAATTATGAGACGGTCGATATCTCACATGAGTGTAAGTGTGAAACCATTGTCTATATGAAAGGTTTCACAAAAACCGAATACCTAGACAAAAGGTTTTCTCCCCTCTTGTAATGCGATTAAGTGTACGCTTCGTTGGAAAGAAAAGACGTTTTAGAATATAATTATTTTGAGACTGTGTCACGAGATCTATTTATGAGAAAAATCATTTTATAGGGTGGTTATTATTTATGTCTAAATTTGTGTATTTATGGGTAATAATTTGGGATTATAAATAAATTTGTGATTACATTTAGAGAATAAAGTAAATAAATTAGTTGATTAAAACTTGTTTATTAAGATAATCAAATGGTTTTTGTTTTTTTGTTTTTTTCGTTCAAAGGGAGCCACACGGACAAATATGTTGAAATACGTTTGTATAAAACCGCGTCTGAGTACTCTACTCGTTAAGCTAGGTTGTTTACTTGCTGGGATAAACTGTGCTTAATGCTTAATTATGGAAAGTTTTGACATTTACTTTGGACACTTGTGTTATACATATAAGGAAAAACGAGGAACAAAAAGGGTTATTATCATTAATTTTTTTATATAATTGACAAGATTTCAATCCTTTGATATTATAAATTAAATATTTTGATTTTATTGCTTTTGTTAAAAGTTTCTCTACATACATACAACCCCAAATGCATACTTGTTTTACCAGAATTTTTGTTTCGTGTTTTAAAAGTCGCCGGGTGATCAAGGATGGTGTAATCGGTAAGAATTTCGTGAATCACAAAGTAATTTCATCGGATTTTTTTTACAAAACTTTGTCATTCGCAGTCGTGAAATATTTGATGCTGTCTTTATTTTAGCCTTGGATGGATGGTGTAGGGAAGCCCTCTAATTTAGTTAGTGTTGTGTTTTTCATTGCAGATGAGTCGAAGCATTCGACTTTTGATCCTGCAGGTATTGTTCTCATCAAATTTCGGGCAATTTGATTCAAGTTTTGATTTTTCTTAAGGGTCTGAGATTGATTTGTTACTATAAAAATTAGGATTTTTTTTCTTTGTGCAGAAGAATCTCAGAGGAAACCTGTGTATTCGAGTGAAAAACAGAAAGTCATCGATAAAATTGCAGCCAGTTCTGCTCGTTGCTTCACTTATCGAGAAATTGCAGTGACAACAAAGAATTTTTTGGATTCTCATTTGATTGGGGAGGGCGGCTTCGGAAAAGTTTACAAGGGTCATCTTGATAATGGACAGGTCAATTTTTCTTCTTGTTCACATTTTTGCAGTTGAATGTGTTTTCGATGAATGGATATGAAAGTATGTGGATTTTCTCGACACGTGGATCATCAATTGGTATGTGTTCTTGATTAAGCAGGTTATCGCTGCTAAAAAACTTAATTTGGAAAGCCTTCAAGGGAATCAAGAATTCATTGTAGAAGTGCTGATGTTAAGCTTGCTGCATCACCCCAACCTCGTCACCCTGATCGGTTATTGTGCTGAAGGAGATCAAAGAATCTTGGTTTACGAGTACATGCCCAAGGGCAGCTTGTCGGATCATCTATTTGGTAATCCTCGTGTACTGTCTGGCTGTGATTTATTCTGATCAGTGGGCGCACAGGAAAAATGAATGATCTTTGATCTTGTGCAGGAGTTGAACACGGAAATGATGTCCTGGCTTGGTGCACACGACTGAAGATTGCAGCGGGTGCTGCACGAGGCATGTTATATCTACATTGTGTGGCGAAGCCAGCAGTGATTTACCGGGATGTGAAATCAGCCAACATTTTATTGGACGAGGAGTTCAATCCTAAGCTGTCGGATTTTGGGCTGGCAAAGCTGGGTCCTATGGACGACAGATCTCATGTTTCGACCAGGGTGATGGGAACGTATGGATACTGTGCACCAGAGTATGCTGCCAGTGGGAAATTGAGCGTCAAATCCGACATCTTTAGCTTTGGTGTCGTTCTCATGGAACTCATTTCAGGGAGGAAGGCACTCGACATTACTAAGAGCAGCGAAGAGCAGTCTCTCGTCATGTGGGTAAGTTTTCAAACCGTTTCTTCTGAATGCCAACTCCTCATACTGTTAGAATGAGTCGCAACTCAACCCGTACGTCTTGTGTGCAGTCTTCTAGGATTATGAAAGATAAAAGAAGACACATGGAACTTTTGGACCCTAAACTAAAAGGTCGAGTACCTAAACGCTCCTTCCGACACTTTCTTGCTCTGGCTCAAATGTGCTTGAGAGAGGACGCAGCATTGCGGCCTCCTATAGACCAGATTTCGGGAGCACTTGACTACTTAGCATCCGAAGCAAAGTCTTCATCAGGTTCGTCAACTGCCCCTCAAACTCCCAAAGTCGCTACTCCTACAGGTGCTACTCCTTCAAGTTCCGGCCCATTGAAGTCACAAATGGCTGGTTTCGACGACTCCAAAGAGGAGTAACGGGTAGAGGGTATTGGCGCATTATTGGTTACAATTAGTGAGAAAAAGGCGGTAGAAAGAAGAAAGGAATGCAAGAAGAAAGGGAGAGAACGGCCGATCTTGATTTATGAGGTATACAAAGACGTTCCTTATTTTTTTGGAGAGGGTATATATATATACTCGTACTATATGTATCTTTCATTCGTTACCTTGTTTTGATCGAAATGGTGAAAATTTGATGGTACCCTTTTTCTGTGTCCTCTTTTCGCGGTGTAAATTTGAAAAGAACAAGAATAGTTCGATTCATACATATTATGGAATAAAGAACTATTTTGTATATCTTTGTATGGATTATTTTGATCTTTCAATTCGAACGGCTGAACCTTATTAGTTTTGAGATGCAACATAATGTAAGTTGAAGCTATAATCTTTGTTTTCGGATCTCTTTAAATCTAGCGGTAAGTGAGTTGGGTTCACAACATTGTGAGACAGTTCGGTCCATACCCGGTTTGGGCTTCAGAGCATTGAGAGGACATTTCCCTAGTACGAGACGAGATGAGAACCAGGAAGGACGCACCTCTGATGTACCAAAACTGCATTATGTTTGCCAGCTTGGGACAAAACACCTCAAGAACAAAATTAGTTCATAGAATCACTAGAGTGAATGTGATAATCATATAATATGGAGATAAAAATAAGGAGAAAAATCATACGAAGTACTCCGTATAAAATACTACGAGTGCTTATCAGTACATAAGATCGATGTTTAAAGCACGATCGAGACGCAAATTTAGTTTAAAGCATGCATGCATGCATAACCTTCGGGACAAATGATAGATTGAAGAGAAGCTATACTAAGCTAATATACTCTTTTCCCTTGGATGATTTTTTCTTAATTAACAAGGTTTTTAATGAGGTAACTCGTCGTAAAACATAGAAGACACATGACATGGCCCGTCGTCAACACACAATATAAGAATCAAGGTGAACCTTCATGGGAGAGTACAATGTTGTAGGTATGTAGGAGTAATATGTAAGAAATAATTATAATCTATAGGTGAATGATTCATCTATGTAATGAGATTGTAATTACTACTCAATATACAATCAAGTAAAAAAAAAAAGAGATGAAAGTAGTATCTTGAAGATCGTGAAAAGTCAAACGTTATCTTTGACCTGATGGGATGTAGGAATAAAGAATACTCCATTCATCCCATCAAGATGTTCCCACTTATATTCCAATGTGAGGAATATAATAATCCAATGGGAACATCAATTTGAGATGGAGGAAGTAATATCGATGTGTAGTAATCAATTTAAATTATACAAGACGATGAGGATGGATAAAATTAGGGATACTCCCTCCGTCCCAATGAATTCTTTATGTTTGGTTTTCACACTTGTCGATGCACATTTCATTTCGTTCATATCTTTATTTACGTGTTATTAAAAATTCTAAAAATTTGATGATCTTAAAGTACTTATTAAGATCATTCGAAAAAGATTTCACATGACTATTTTTTACGTTATATATTAGAAATTATGTTCGAGATCATTCCAGCTCATGAATAGTACCAAAAAGCAAACGTAACGAATTTACTTGGACGGAGGTACTCCGTAAGCAGTGAGTATGATGATCCCACCAAATAAACAATACTACGAGTACTCCGTATGATTTACTTAGACGAATACAATACCATTTCCATCCTTGTTTTATTAGCACTACTACTACTACTCCTTCTCCGTCCAATAATAATAAGTGTAGATGCGTGCTTCATAAAGTCGAACCAAAACGAGAGACTGACTTTCTCAAAGGAGGAAAAATCAAGCTGGCCTGGTTAAAGTAGCTAATGCCACACATATTTTCCGCGCATTGATCTCTTCTTCAATTCCACCTCTCTTCTCCTCTTCTCTACTTCCTTCTCTCTCGAGATCAAATATATATAGTCCTCATATATATATCATTCTAAACTACTCCCGTCAACACTATTACTCCTACTACTACTACTGCTGCTGCTTGCATTTTTATAATTATAAACAAACATGGGGAATTGTTGGGGATCTGAAGAAGTTCCCATTGTCCCAACTTCCAAGAGTACTCCTTCATGTATCTCATTTCCTTCTTCTTTTATTTACTTATTCCCCCTTTTTTCATTCAATTCTTTTCTTCGTTTTCGTTCTATGTTTAAAGCAAGACGGTTGGTTATTATGATATTCACAAGGTTCAAATCCTAAATCATGATCGACTACCACATCTCATCAATAAACTAGTTGACATCTGCTACTTTACTTTCGATTTTCAAATGGGTTAATTTGATCTTATGTCTTAATGCTGCTTAGTTAGTTAGTTAGTTTCCATGATTATTGTCGATGATAGATAGATGATCAAACATTTTTTTGACACAATTCGTTGACTTTTATTTACTTGTTTACTTTACTTGTCAATCTATATATGTGACTAGTTTGTACTTGGTACGATGGCGTCTTATCATTAAAAAAAGTCTTCGAGATTCGAGAATTTGAGATTGAGGTTTGAGAGAATTATTGTGACATCGTCGTCTCCAATTTAGTTTTTACAACCACTAACATATTTCAAACATTAGTTACTGTATCAATGAAGTTTTAACTGCTAAAAACTAGCTAACATCTACAATTCTGCATGTTTCAATTAGATGCTATCGATTTTTCCTTTTTTACTCATAGTTTTCACTTGTCATCTGCTTCCACCTGATATATATTTAGTTTGACCGACTGTGAGAACGTAGATAGCTAGCAAACATCTTCTATGTATATATAGTTGTCAATGTTGTATTTCGTACCCTTTTTGGATCATGAAATATAAAAGGCTGGATTGTCTAGGTCGGTCCAGGAGAAACAAAAAAACCATAATAATATTGCGAAAATAAGATAATTGTTGAATGTAAGTCATCGGCTTTGCTCTTGATTAACGTGGCGCCATTAATGTATAGTGGGGACAAGTCCCATGGCACCACCGAACGGAGGAAGGAGAGTATCATCGTCAGCAGGAGGAGGAGGAGGGGGCGGCGTAGGAAAAATAATAAAACCGGAGCTAAAAGTATATACATATCTAGAGTTGAAGAGCGCGACAAAGAATTTCAGGCCAGATTCGGTGTTGGGGGAGGGAGGGTTCGGGAGGGTGTACAAAGGGTGGATAGATGAGACTACATTGGCACCCTCTAAGGCCGGTATCGGCGTTCCTGTCGCCGTTAAGAGATGCAGTGCCGATAGTGCCCAAGGCGTTAAAGAATGGAAAGTACGTATGTTCTTTCTTTCTTTCACAACTCTTCTTATTTATTTCGTCTTGTATGTTTGTTTTTTTGGACATTATTCACAGCGAAAGAAAATCTTCAATATTCTCGACAATATATAAGATAAAATATGATTATATGGATCTTGTTTTATTTGTTTTTATGAACAGATTAAAAATATAAGATTTTAATAATTTTTTGAGGAAAAACACATGTGATAAATGTGCGCTTTCACTACAAGAGAATTATGATTTAGCACACTCGTTTAGCAATTGACGAAAATTCAGTCCCTAAATATATTATTTAGCTACTAATTTTGAGACATAAATATATTTAGTCTCTATTTTAGAGACCAAAGTGAAGCGGTGACTAATCATGTCTCTATTTTAGAGACTAAATAAAGTCGATAGCAAATAAAGTTAATATCTAATTTATGTTTTTAGATACAGAAAAATGTTAGTAACTAATTATGTCTCCATTATAGAGACTAAATAAGGTGGATAGCAAGAGTAGTATCTAATTTAAGTTTTTAGATACAGAAAAAAAAACATTAATAGCTAAAATTGTCCCTATATATAACGATATAATATTACGAACAATGAACTAATGATATCTAGGAGACCAAAATAAATTAGTGGATAACTAAGTACTCCCTCCGTCCTTTATGTTTCTTCCCGCTTTTTAAGATTTGTGAGGAGTATTTTATTGAAACAGGAAGAAACATAAAGGACAGAGGGAGTAGTTATTATGGAGACGAAATCAATTGAGTAATAATTTTAATATCTGATTTATTTTTTTAGCTACTAAAATACGTTTAGTTTTTTTTATATATTTCATATAAATGTATGCGATTGTGAAATATACTTTTAAATTAATATTTTTTTTTATAGGAGTAGTTATTACTCCCTCCGGTTTTTAATTTTCGCCCCATTCCCTTTTGCACAGAAATTAAGAAAATTGATAAAGTATGAATAAAGAAAGAATTGATGATGAATTTTGGTGACTAGGCACAATGACTCATCAAACATAAAGGTATAAGTGTGTAAATACAATGGCAAATTGTGTAAATAAAGAAAAGCATAAGGACAATATGGTAATATATATAGGACAAAAAAGGAAAGTTAAGAAATGGGGCAAAAAATAAAAACTTGCCAAATAAGGAATACGGGGCAAAAATAAAAAACCGGAGGGAGTATTAAAAAGTATGTACCTTACAATCCACGTGTGTAATAATTGCTTTTACATTAAAGTTGACAATTATGTTCAAGGTAAGCATTAACCTTCATGTGGCCTAATGGTTAGAGTGTCTGCTATGTAGTTGGAGGTCATGAGTTCGATTGTAAGTGATATGTACCTTCATGCTTGGTAGTCATTTTAGATACCAAAACATTAGTCGCTAATTTTGCGACACCAAAATTGATCTCAAAGTTTGTCACTACCTTAGCTACCATCAATAAAGTCTGTCACTACCTTAGCTACCATCAATTTGTGGTCGCTAATGTAGTTACTTAAAAGTTCGTCTTTATTATTGTAGCAAAATTAGCCACCACGTTTTCCGTCACTAGGTGGTAGCTAATTTTGGTCGCTAATAATTCTGTAGCTAAATTAGCGACAAGGCCTTTAGCTACCAATGAAATTTACTCGTAAATTTCATCTCTAAACTAATTAGCTACAAAAAAATTAAAGAATTATTACTAAAATTTCACTCTCTTCACCTTGTAGTGTTTAGACTCGAATAGAAGGGGTGTGAGTATGGAGTAGTGCACTAGTGCCCAAGGTGTTAAAGAATGGAAAGTATAGCTATAATTGGTTGGGAAAGACCTTTGTTTTATTCCTACTTCTTCAACTCAATTACCAACTCTTCTTTATTTCGTCTCTTTGCTATCTGGATATAAGTGCCCAAGGTATTAATTATAGAATAGCAACTAGCAAGTACATCTATAAATGGTTTGGAAAGATTTTTTTTCTAATTACACGTATGTTTGATCGTATTATAATAGATGATGACTGATTGAGCCTGATTATATAGAGTATCTCCCTCTTAAGACTGTTAACTACTCCGTAGTTTATTAGACTAAGACATTTAGAAATTAAAAGCTAGTATAGTTATTACGGAGTATTATCACAATGCGGTGAATATTAAGAAATTAAAGGGATTTGTGGATGCTAGACCTAGCAAATAGATTAGGTCGTGTCAGGTTTGAATTGGGTTGTCCCGTGTTATCATTCGTGTCGATCTGTCATCTCTATTTAGGAGTCGTCTGGAGACTGAACTGGGACTGGAAGAGGGGAAATGATGAGCAAATTAAACTACCGGAGTATAATCTAGGGAATGAGGTGCTGGATTTAGCTATGCAGTTAGTTCTTGAAAATGAGGACCATCATATAACCTCGTGATAATAAACCCGTCACAAAAGAGACAAACTATTTGAAATCCAGCCAAGTGATTAAAGATTGATCTGACTCTTTGCTAAAATTTTATTTGTAAGACTAGAGTCTAGACTCAGTCTTTGACAACTTACTATTAGAGTCATAAGGCTCAAATATACTTATATCAATATCATGCATGCATACAAGAAGACTTGTCTCAAATATGAGTGTGAAGATTCAATATAATAAATGCATTCACATACTTATTCTAATAAAATCTTATTAGTATTCCTTCACCCTTAATGGCCGTTGGATCTTGAGAAAAAAAATTAAGGAGATCAAATAATTTTTTCATAAACTACAACTCCGTGACCAAGTGTGACACACCAACCAGTAGTTAGGCCAAATTTAATACAAAATTCGTGATTGCGCGGGGGGTTGAGCCCCTGTCCAGCCTAGCCAAGATCCGCCCATATTGACCCATTATTGGTCCATTTTCAAGAAATAACAATGCAATATTATATCATCTGATTATTTAAACCGTCGTTGTTTTAATTAAACTGATTCAGTGTATTTGATGGGTTAAGAAAGAAGGGTGATTGTGAAATTGTAATCTGGTATATATCGTGAGTTGAACATTCAACGACGATGATACATGCATATGCACGCACGTCACGTCACGTCGGCATCATTAACAATCCAGTAGTATCATCGCCCTTTAATTAATTAATTAATTAATTAATTAATTAATATTCTGCTAAAATAATTATACGACATGTTTTAGTCTCATCCTTTCTTTATTCAATCAATCATATTCATATACAATGCCTCCACTAAAATAAATTAATAAATATAATAAATAAAGTCGTCTTTCTTTTCAATTAGTTGAACATTAAGTCATTAATGACAGCTTCAATTCCCATTAGACAACATAACGTACAGTATTTTAAATTATTTACCATTTCTAGCTCTTTTCGTGCAGTTAAATTCTTGTTTATGACGGAAATATTCATTTTAAATTCATGACAAGTCAAATATGTGAGATAACACAAACCCTACGTAGGGTGCAGATTTTTGACATTTTCTTCCTAGTTGGTATATTTTACCCGTTTAACATTATGATCGATATGTCCGAACTGGATCACGAGGTTAGACTGTCAGAGGGGATTCGAACCTGAGACCTATTGTTTTATTGTCCCGGGTATCTAGTCTTAACCACTAGGCTAAGACATCTTCGATAATTGGCTGCATTATTATTATGATTATGTAATATATGGAGAAAGTAGCGATGTTAATATAGAGTAGGATACTTAATTTGGTGCAGACGGAGATTGAGTTTCTGGGGAAGTTTTCGCACCCGAATCTGGTAAAGCTAATCGGGTACTGCTGGGAAGAAAAGGAGCTGCTTTTGGTGTACGAGTACATGCAGAAAGGCAGTCTCGAATCCCATCTTTTCCAAAGTACGTAACTACTTCACACCATATATATTCCATTTCGATACATAAATCCTCTCATTTCCGTCTTATTTAATAGTTATCTATGTTGTTTTTTTGGTAATACTGAAGAGAACAGAGATCCGCCGTTGTGGAATGCGAGGATTAGAATAGCAATGGATGCGGCTCGTGGACTTGACTTCTTGCATACTACTGAAAACACTGTCATTTATCGAGATTTCAAGGCTGCCAACATTTTGTTAGATCAGGTTGGTCTGCCTTTTATATTCACTGTGAGAAGTATTTTAATCAAACGTAAACAAATGAACGAGACAGAGGAGTAGTTATGTCTTATTATATCATCTTATTTTGAAACAGAATTTCAACGCGAAGCTCTCGGATTTTGGGCTTGCTAGATTAGGCCCACCGGTAGATAAATCACACGTCACCACGGCCGCTGTGGGCACATACGGTTACGCCGCACCTGAATACATCAACACCGGTAATACTAATATTTCATACACATCGTGCATACATTGCATGAGATCTATACTCATCTGAGGTATCGAATGGTATGTACATATGCAGGTCATCTATACGTAAAAAGCGACGTATATGGATTCGGGGTGGTACTACTAGAGATGATAACGGGCCTCCGGGCCTACGACTTAAACCGGCCGACGGGGCAAACAAGTCTAGTAGAATGGTACAAGCCCATGTTAAGTGAGAAGCCCAAATTGAAGAAGATAGTTGACCTAAGAATGCAGGAATACCCACCTGAAGGAATGAACAAACTTGCCCAACTCATATTGAGATGCCTTCAAAATGACCCAAAAAGTAGGCCTGATATGTCTGAAGTCCTACTGTTACTGGAGAGGATTAGTACCATTAGGATGGACCCTAAAGGCACTAGTCGTAGTAGTAGGAGTGGTGGTGGTGGTAGCTCTAGCTCTTCGCAGTCGTCGCTCCCTGCTAGACCACATAGTTACCATCCCTCGTCTAATCGTGGTGGTGGTGGTGTGGGCGGCGCGACTCAACCTAGACGTTACACGAATGGATAGTCGAATGAGCACCGATTGTAAATCATGACATTTTTGTTGTAATTTAGGAAAGTGACCGTGATTTTCACCCAAATTCTAACACTAAGGGTCGCACTTTATTAATTCATTTTCGATGATACTTTGAAGTTGGAATGTTGGGTTTTTGAGAAGGTTACGAGATGTATAATGTCGATTTGTTTAGTTTGAATTCTTTCGAAAATCATACGACAACCAAATGGTTCTATTTACCGGGGTTGTTTAGACATTATTATGGCTAACCCGAACCCAAAAATGAAGCTAAGTTTAGTCCGCTCGGACAAAAAAAAGTGTCATTTTTGCACTTACGGCCAAAAAATACTTGTTATTGCACAAACATTTAAGACATTTTTTTCTGGTGATGTGAATAGAGAGAAATATGATGAAAACAAACAAATTTCTTCATGGGCATGAATAAAAAAAAGGTTTCGATTTAACAGCAAAACATTCGTACCATTTCCCGCCTTTTACACCAAAAAGTTACACGACTTTTACACGATCAAGCAAAAACCTACACTTGACTATATCATTACATCTAGCAATCAATGTCTAGCAGATGATTAACAAGATAGAACAGAATCGACAAAAAGAAAAGGAACATCCGAAACACTATGTGGGTACGACTGTAGTTGACTTAGATGACGACAACCACGACAGAAGTGGACCTGCTCCTATGGCGAAGAAGAGCACCAACAACTGTATAACAATGTAGTAGCTACGTTTTCTAATCCGCCTTTGCATATTCTCAAGTTGTTCATCGTCTGTGGATGACTTAACCAACTTAGCTTGATCCCGTAGAATGGAATCCATCTTTTCATCGTATGCAACCAGTTTCCGGGAAGCATCTAAATTTTGGTCCCTCAGAAACTTGATTTGATTGTCAAGTACAACGCCTAGATCATTACTAGAACCTTTCATCACCACACACAGAACCTCGGCTTCGATTTTTAGTTTAAAGACGCTTTCTAGCTCAGCTTCCATCGCTTTCCACAGGTTGTGCTGAAACTCGGTGGGCGTGGGGGCCGTTTCACCAGCTTGGAATGATGACTCGCTAATAATCTTTTTCATCATCTTTTTTAGTTCAAGTACCTCCGCATCTTTCTCTTTGATCCTAACTTGTGCTTCTTCTAGCTGGTTTTCAAGCATTTGGACACGGTTAGGCTCTTTATTTGAACTATAGCTGTGGTCCACACAAGCTTCGGGGCCCATAAACATAGTTTGCGTGGATACGCCGGTCGCCTTGCTTGAGTCATCATACAAAGAATAGACACCCTTACCAATCTCCTTGAACAAGTGAACTTCTGCAAGAGTAACACAGTAACACACACAATGACACGAGGCTTTCATAATTGTTTCTAGATGATTTGCAAATTTTTACACGGTGCAGCAAAAGAATATACAACAATTTGGTCTCACACAATTAGGCAAGTACGAACCAAATAAAATAGTTCTCATGGAGAAAACAATGACAAGAAACAAAACGAGAAAAACTCTAGAACAAACTGTATATCTTCTTATAGAAAGCTAATTCTCTCTTCAGATATAACCTGAGCAGTATCAATCAAAATGATACTCGCCCAAGTTAGGACCATTTCGTATTTCCTAAATCGGCTTAGTCACCATTTGTTCCTTGTTTCCTTATTTGGTATGTTTTTATGTACTCCCCTCCACTCATTTCAGTCATTTTAGTTTGCTACATCCAAAATTTCAGTCATTTTAGCTTGCTACATTCATAAATGGCACTATGTTAAGGAGCAGCCAAATAAGAAAGGTATAAGTGGCAACTTCTCTTGTTTGTGATACGTTGCAATGACGTTTTTCGTCTTTTTGTAGGCGAACTACAGCCATGAAACGAAATGTAGTGAACCCAAATGAATGGACTAATTGACCTCTACCCCCTCGTGATACCACATAGTCCCATCATTATCTCCTCAACACCTCCCTCCACCAACCACAATTTCAGCCCGGCCACCATCTCAGCAAACCACTAAGGAGTGCAGAGAGTTAGAGACACACCACTCCTCATATTATCTTGTACACCCATATCCGACACTCTCCACTCTCTGACGTGGGTATGGCAACATTCAATTTAAATAAAAAGCATGATTTTTTTTCATGAACTACCAGAGTCCCACCCTAGGATACGCACCCATTTTGCATACTTATGTCAATAAAGTAAACAGTGAAACCACAAGTAGTCTGTCTAAGCATGAAAAGCATACCTCTCTCAAGTGCTTCCTGAGCAGATTGTAAAAGCATGATGGAGTTCATTAGTGGCTCGCAGTCTCTTGATACATGAGGATCCGTACTTTGGCCCATATTAGCACTACATGACAGTTCAGCTGAACAGTCCGGTGAAATATTCCCAATTTTGCTATGACCAGTTAGATGTGTTTTGAAAGACTGCACTTCACTAGCTTGTTGATCATTATCATCTTCTTCATTGTAGTTACCACTTTGAACTTGATCGCTATTTACAGAAGAAGAGCCCCTTCGAAACACGGAGCCATAACTTCTTGAATCAGATTCCATGCTAGAAAGAGAATTTTCTTTCTCTACTTTATTGCTTTCACCTCGGGGTTTCTTACTACTGTCAACCTGAGCATGACCTTTGGCGAATTGAGACCGTTGAGCCGAGCTATTCAAATGCTTACCACTCACATTCTTTAACCTATGCTTCTCACGCTGATGCTCATGCTTAAACTTGGGAGCACTAGCAGCTGTTGATGACTTGCTACTCCTATCATCACTATCGTCAGCCCCCGCACTAAATGTAGTACCAAGGGCAACTGTGTAACTTGAGCTTGGGGCAGGGTTGGAAAACAAGTTCACTTGTCCTGGATTATTAACAAATGCATTCGTAGATGAGACAGAGTCATCATTTGGATTCTTCAAGTCTGAAATGTATGAGTTTGAGGCAGGGTTGGAAAGCAAGTCCACAGGTCCTGGACTAGTAACAATTGCAATAGTGGATGAGACTGAGCTATCATTTGTTTTCTTCACGTCTGAAATGTTTGAAGACCCTCTTTTCAGTCCTGCAGTATGATCCACATTGGAGGTTGGATCCTTGACAATGTCTCTTCTAATTCTTCTCCACTTCTTCAGTCCATGTCCCTTGGTAGTCGTTGGAGGAGAATTTGGGGAGAAAGGCCGTTGCTCGGAACTTATAGCATCTGTCCCTTCGGAATAGTTAGCCGACATGTTATCTACATGTTCATGGGAAGCAAAAAAGTTGGAATCATTGTGATCACTAGGGCCCAACTTTTGAATGGATGCGGGCGATGATTTCTCATCATTCGAATTGAGTACGCGATGATCGTGGTGATGATCATTCTCTTCTGCATGAGTAAAGTCACCATTTATTTGTATCTTGGCGTCCTCGTTCTCTTTGCCAGTCCCGTCAACAGGTTCTTGCTTTGAGCTATCCTCTTCATTGAGAAAATGAGATGATGCCTCCTTTTCTGATGAAAATCAAAACAAAAGCACGATATAATTAACACATGTACGAAACTAGGAAACATAAATAAAATACAAGAAAGTAAGATGAGAAATCTTACCCGACAAAGACGAGACTTCTCCTTCAGCATTTCTTGGTACATCCTCAAAATTATTGATACCCTGCCAATAAAAGAAAAGGACACAAAAGAGCGAGTAAGAGAGAGAAGGGCATCAGTCTGCACTCAGCCGCCATACTAAGCCATTAGATAAGAGAAGAAAAACCAGGACATAACTTGGTTTCAGTATTTGACATAAATCTCATTCCTATGAATGTTACCTAGGGAGCAACTTAGATGTTGACAACGAATACCTAAACAATAGAACTCCCAAGCGCTAACGAAAAGCCCTGCGCTTTGTTTAGAAAACAAACACGACACCGTCTCACAGTACAAGAAACCAATCCACTCTTGTGCTCAATTAGTCAATGCTCGCCTCTCCTAAGGCTTTTATTCGATCAATGGGACTACAACAGCGATCATATTTCTAACTTAGAAAATCAAGGTATCGGGTTAGTACCTAGCCTCTAAATTATGGAATTCTCATATACCCAGTTGAATTATGATGTCTAGGTTGAAAACCTAGATGCAGCAGCATCTCACAAAACTAGAATCACGACCCATCACAAACTTATAACGAGTCAACTCAATTAGAATTCGGACGAAAATAAGTGATCAAGCCCACAACATAGTCAAAGATTGATTGAATACACTCCCACCGTCTAGGTCATTTGTTTAAATTCGATTAAAATACTTCTCACAAATAATATTAAAGGTAAACGGAGACGGAAAGAGTACTAATTACGATCCCATGGATGGAAATATGCAGTGTATGAGCACAATTGGGGTTTCAGATCAAAGGGTCAACACGAATTGCTTCAAGTCTAACCTACTCCGATACGTCCACTCACCGCGGAATCGCACCAATTGCAGAACATTGTAATACGAACACTTGGATAAATTCAAAATTGATGAATCAAATAGAAATCGATTGAAAAAAAAGGGGAAATTACATGCTGGTAATTCGCGGAAGTAGGGCGTTCACCGGAGTTGGAAGTCGCAGACATCAGTTCCGACGAAGGAGAAGATCAGGGTACAGAATTGAAGGAAGGAAGGAAGGAAGGAAGGAAGAAGATGAAGAATTTAGGGTGATGGTGATGGAAGGTGGGAAGATGATGGTGATGATGATGAAGGGGTAAACTGGTAATGCGAACATGTGGAAGGGGACATCGTGGTGGGGTACTTTATTTTTAATAGTAAGGGTAGATGTGTCTCTTCAATTACTATGTCGACTAATATGGAAATGGAGCGATTTAGATAAATACGTTGAATAAGTTGAACGATGAACAAAATTTAAGAATATGAGGAAGTGTTGTTATTAATCGGTTGAAATAGGATTGTTTTTTATATATCGTTCTGTGTATGTAGATCGTTAGATTTAGTCTAGAAATCGTATAAAATCTTTTCTTTTTTCGGACTCTCGTTCTGACTCTTTACACATATAAAACTTGCATAGTAGTGTCTAACATTGATCTCCAAAAGATTGGAAATATCAATTGGATCGTCATAGCCCCACCAAGAAAATTGGGTGAACAATTAAGACACCAAGCGAACTCTGCAATGTATATGCAATATGTAACATGATTGTAATGAACATGCTTAGAACCGAGGATGCAGTGCTTGCCAATGCACCAATTCCATCATCATATCCACACTGATACCAATATCGCGTTACTCTACAACATAAACAACCATGCTCAACATTCAACGTCATCATTGTCTCAACTCTTCTGGTACCCTTTCATATATTCTGAATACAGTGTGCACACCTCTTTAAGCTCATCTTAGAGGGAGAAATCAAGGAGGAGATAGTGATCAATATAATTGATCCCGGTTAGGTTTAAAGCTAGCCACACTATATAATTTCACGGATTATACTAAACAATAGGCCTCAAGTCCACTATCAATTCCACTACCAACTAATAATCTCAATCGAGCCAATAATGATAGTGATGCGCAACACAAATGCACCTCTGATGCATAACCACCACAATGATACTCAAATGAATGCAATGCAAATAATATGCAATGTATACACAAAGAATACCGAGTAGACCTTACCTCACAAACGCATCACACGCAAAGCAATCACGATCAATCATATCATGTTCCCCTACCCATACACACCTTAAACAGAGCATATAACTACATTAAAATCATTATAAAAATCCGTGCACAAACAACCACAACCAATACCTAACAAACTACTCCTACTAACCAATGAGAAGATTATACAACCAGTTGTACAGAAGTCCATATACAACTGGTTTTATGATTTTGAGCTTCATCACATAAGTTTCGTGTTTTGCTGTAAACTTTCTGAGTTTTAGTTTAAAGTTGTTGAGTTAAATCACATAAATATTTAAGCTCAAAAACTTACAACTCAGCTCAGAAACTTGCATAAGCTCAGTTAATATATACAAAAATCTCAACAACTTTATTTTGGTTGTACAATGTTATTGTACTGTATAATCCTATTTTCCCCTAGCAAATAATTGAGGGAGAATGCATAAATAAGCAATTGACCAACTCATGATCAACACCCCATTTACTCAGAATATTACAAGTCAAAGCTAATGTGACGATATCTTTTATCGTGACACACATACAATGGATGTTATTATGCAGATTTTTTTTTATTTGATTCGGAAATACTATGTGGATTTTTAGGGACCATTCCCAAGTAGTACCTCTTGTCCTTGATCAACAATGACATACATGAGTGGTGAAAACTATTCAAAGCCCACTGGAGTATTTTTTTTATCATCCCCATCTTTTTTAAGCGTACGTTCTATTTTTTTTTTTGTCCTTTTATATTATTTGTGATAAATATTTCAATTAAAGGACAATAAATGATCGAGACGGAAAGAGTAACACGTAATATTAGGCTAATAAGATATTATCAACTTGAATCCACTTTATTAACAAAGGTGGAAGTGCTTAATTGCTTTGTTAGGGCACGAAAGTAAACCCCGATTGGATAAAAAGGTGTGCCAATGAAATGTCTTTGCTTCTACTTCTAGTACAGTCCCTCCAAAAAACTGCAGCTAGCAATTGTGCTTGAATAATCATCTATTCATGTGTTCATTTTTTTAGAAATAATGTTCAATATAATGGTTAAAAAATTATTAAAATAATGGAGCTTAAGTAATTATTATTAGATCTGTTTATTAAAAAAGGTAGGGTTATGTACGTAGGTTTGATTTTTCTTTAGTTCTAAAGTTTCAAAAAATCGTTTTACAATGTAATTTTGATACGGAGTATAAGTCTTTGAATAAGATAACGAGTTTCGAAGGTATGTGACCCAACTTTATACAACAATATTTTTCATCCGAACCCATTTCGATAGTTCTTAAAACTTTAAGCATTTTTCAAATGATAGATTATACGTTTTGTATATATATGATAAAAGATTTATTTTATTTTGTGAACATTTTAGCGATACTTATTACGAAGTACGAAGTATATAACTCTCTAGTCTTTGATACATTCAAGAGGTACTTCCCAATGAAATTCGAACTGCTCGTAATTATATTATCACATAACTGTTTGAGTTAATCTCTGCAAATTCTATATAAAAAAATTTACATGCACCGCAGGTTTTTTTTACACATTATCGACCATTTTAATTATTTTCTTGAATTTGACAGAGTACCTCTCGTTTTTAACAAATACGAAGTAGCATTAGTGGCTTAGTGCCTCTAACCTTAATGAATACGAAATACTGTGTTAAACACCCTTAAATCATTCACGCTCTAAAAAGTCTCTTTTAAATGCTTAGATCATCTTATACTAAAATAATATAAAATTTAATTTATCATATATCAAAGTAACTATTGAGATAATGTCACAATAAATTTATCATAAGACGGTATAGTTAAAGAGTTGATGCAATTATTAGACGGCCTCTCATTAACTTTACTGAGAGACTAAGTACAAATGGAAGTAACAGTGGTACCAAACCTAATAGCAGTAGGTACGATTAACATAAAAGAGTATATAAATATAAAGAGGGTACGTTTGTTATAAAAACAGGTACAAAACAAAGTTGTCATTTAAGAGTACAAATAGGACATAAAGTGATACTGAAGAGTGATCTCTCAACAAAGTGGTCTCTCAATAAATTATTGAGAAACCGACTCTCCAAAAAATTTGTGCAATTATTATTAGCATCATTCACGGACTTCTTTAATTAAAGTATGTAGTTGATACACACTACAGTAGTCTTGACTAAAAGGTGTTAAACTAGAAGACAAGAGCATCAAATTCTAAACCAAGGGGAAATGACAGTAACTCTCATGTAAGACCGTCTCACGATAATTTTATCGTGAGACCTCTCACATGGGCACATAGGGGTGGTTACAAATAACCACCTCTTATATGAGCCGTCTAACAATAAATTATTGTGAGACAATTTCATATAAGTTTTTGTGGGGAAAGGAAAGTGGTAGTAGTAATAACCACACACACAAAGCCAACTTTTCGTGCTTTCTTTACTGAAATTTGTAAGCACCATTAACACTAAACCTATGATTAATGTTAAATTATTGTATTAATATAACAAGTTGTAATTAAAAGAAGTTAAACTTGGAGACAGCGCATCTAAATCAGGGGCTAAAGTGAAAGGGAAAGTGGTCACAATGCAACCCCCACTCCCATCCTCATGTGCAATTTGAATGCACCCAATTTCATACCAGCCTTATAATTAAGATCTAAACCCGACAATTTTTTATTTTTTATCCTACGAGAGTATGAGACTGACGTTCCACGTAGATTATAGTGTAAGACGGTTTCATGCGTGAAATGATTCATTTTTGTGAAAAGAGAACTTCATTTATCATTGATAAATGAGTAAACTTTTTATACAAATGAATCGTTCTACAGTGTGCGAATGTGAGACTGTCTTACACAAATATAACTATGAAAAATTCTAATTTGTTCGTTCTGATTCAGACTCAACCTAAGCTTTGATACCATCAAATGGAGAAGAAGAAAATTACTAGTGTATGTTTTCATGACAGTACGTACACTAGCCAATTGCATGTAGATTAACGATGCACCTAAAAAATTGTAAACTCCTCGTACTATTATTAGCTTTGTGAAAAGAAAATAATTGAAATTAAAAAAAAAAAAAAGAAAAAGAAAAAAAAGAGCAAATTTACAATGTGATGAAAGACATCTCTATACCAGCTTTTGCATTACATCGAACGGTTATATTGCAAACTAACAATGGGTCTGAGTCATAATATACAAATGGATGAAAGAAAGTCCATAATACAAGTCCAAAGAGAGTTCTCTCTTCCGAATCAATTGACAATAAAGAGAATAACCTCTTAAATCTTATGGAACGGTAAACACTCTTATCCAAAGTATTTTACACGCAAGAAGATATGAATTCCTTGGGGATTAAGTCTTGTGAGAGATCGTCTTTCACTAAGTTAGTGCGAAACGTAGGCAAAAAAAATATTAAAACAAGATTAATAGGATCCACCATTATGTGAGAGATCTCTCGTTAATGTTAATTAATGAACAATCATGTTTTATAGGGGGTAGCTTTTGTGTTTGCTTGGAAGGCAGGGCTTGTATGCTTAAGACGGGTCAAGTAAGTATCACTTGAGGAGAAAAAACAATTATTTATCTAGGTCTCACCAACCTCATTTTTGTCTTGTCCTATCTATTTGGTACCTATTTGACCCGTCATATATTTGTGATGGATATCTCCATCACAAATAAGAACTTGTGTATTTCTGGTTGATAATCCAAGTTTGAAGCTCCGTCCTACTCAAAGAGTGCTGTTTTTCGTCGTCGGCGCTTTTTAAAGTAAAAGACGATCTTGCCCTTGCCCTTGCCCTTGCCCTTGCCTTAATTAGATTAGTTAACTAATGTTATGTAATTTTAGAAGTTAGATTAGTTATTGAAACTCGTTAATGAAGCGGTTTTTTAATTTTTCAAACCGTTCCGTTATTATCTTGTCCTTATTATATATCCACTCAAACTCCACTCACCATATTTAATTTAATTTTCTCTCACTTAAAAAAAGCGTCTTTTCTTTAGAGAAACCCGACTTTTCTAGAAACCCGACTTTTCTAGAAATTAGGTTGTCGGCGATTTTTAATGTGAAAAGACAACAACGTCCTTCCCTAATTACATTCACTAACTTTGTTAATGAAATTAAAAAGTTTAATCATGTTAATGAAACTCGATAATAAAACGTTTTTTTTTTTTTTTTTTTGAAAACCGTCATTTTATTATGTTACGGATTATGTTATATTATATATCCTCCCCCATCCACAACAACACTAATATTATTAATAATATTAAAATTGTATTAATAGGCGATTTTAGGAAGTTTTAGAATCAAATATAGATAATAGTTTAGTAAGGTTTATCAACAATGTTCAGTAGGTTTAGTGGTGAAGAGGTTCATTTGTATTCAAGAGGTTGTGGGTTCGAGCCTTACTAGACGTCTGAGGGGCCTCTTAGATGCGAAATTCATGCGTCTAGGGGACCCCCCAGACGCGGTTTTCCGGCGTCGAGGTCTGTTTCCAGACCCAGTTCGCGAAAAATCGAGCCCCGGTTCCCCATAGCTAATTTGTGTGTGATATACACCCTAATTGAGTAGCTATTGTTTTCTATATTCGATTTTGGTGGGATCGATTTCTGCGAAATATAAATTTCCTAAACATATTCCCGGGATACATTGAGACACGTGTCTCGGAGACCGTTCAATAGTCCAAAAACCGACATTTCAAATTAGTCGGGAATATATTTGTTACGTTAGTTAAGAAACTTAATTAAATTCATTAGAATATATTACATAAGGGTAAAATAGTTACGTTGAGACACGTGCCTCAAAAACCGTTCAAGAGTACAAAAACCGTAATTTTAATTTACTCGAAAATATTAATTACATTAATTAACAAACTTAATTAATATCAATAATCATAATTAGAGGAAGGGTAAAAGAATAAATTCACGTATAAAGCGCCGACGACGTGGCTGAAATGTCGACGACGAAATGTAGTAGTGATAATTAAAAACCACATCATCCATTTCCTCACACACACACATGCCCAATAATAAAGCTACAAAACCACTAAATAAACCCCATTATTTATTTATATACTCCCTCCGATTATTTGGATTCGCAACCTATTTTATATTTGGCAAATTTATTAGGTTTGCAACATTTTTATAATAGGTAGATTTTTATTTGGATACGCTTTTTACTTTATTGGTGAGACTCACCATCTCCACTCGCAACCTTATTATTTATGCAAATAGTAAATATTGCGAATCTAAAGAATCGAAGGGAAGTAGTATTTAGTAAAATAAAATATTGCGAATCTAAAGAATAGTACGGAAGTAGTATTTAGTAAAATAAAAAGGTGCAGCAGTAGTGTTGGACCAAACAAACAACACAAACAGACGTCATTAAATTAGCTTTCTGCCTTCCAAATCATTCATTCATTCAACAATGCAATACCACCACCAGTCACCACGATCAGCATTCAGGAACATCGTATCATCATTCATACGCATACCCCATCATTCATTCATGCTCCCTTTCTACCTCCTTCCTTCACATTTTCACATATATACCTCAAAACCAATTTTTATCTGTGGAACCGTTACATCAAATTTTTTTTTTCCTGATTATGGATTACTTTCCATTATCAAAATTTATATCAAAAATGTCTTAACCTAATGGTTAATACTATGTATCCTGAATGATAAGTCTAGGTTCAAATCCAAGTGTATCATAAAAGATGATAAATTCAAAAATAAAGAAAAGTGGGAAGTAATGTGAAACACTTAAAAAAAAAAGTCATTATTATTAAATATTAAATAATTCTTTAAAAGTAATGCGACTAAGTGCGCTCTTCGATGAACCAAAAAAAAAAAAATTCTTTAAAACGACACTTTTTTTTTACCATAATTGGATCACTTATTTCACTTATACGGAGTACTTTATTAGAGTTAATTTAAATTTATACTCCCTCCTTTTCACTACCATCCTCTTCCTTTTATTTTTGGGTAGTTTCTCTGAGATCTTCCTCTTTCCATTTTAATACAAAATATATGGCTAATATTCCACTCAATCACAATCACAATCACATATTCTCCTTCCTTAAAATGTTGTGCCCAAAATACCAAGAAGAAGATATTTCATTTTTGGGTAGTTTCTCTAAGATCTTTCTCTTTCCATTTTAATACAAAATACTCCCTTCGCGTATCTATACGTTCGTCCACAAAGTTTAATATATGGGTGGAGTATTATATTAAAAGTGAACGAATATATAGATACGGAGGGAGTACATGGCTAATATTCCACTCAATCACAATCACATATTTAATGTTGTGCCCAAAAGTACCAAGAAGAAGATAGTGAAAAGAAGGGAGTAATATTTAAGACGGAGGTACTCTAAACAATAGGTATCAGGTTCGATCCGATATCTGATCCGAGAGCCGGGGAGACCCGAAACAAGGGTTGAGTTGGTTGGTTGACTTTACAGCGTGAATCCCAAGAACACAAGTAGGCTGAGTAGGACCCACTCAGCATCCTTGAGAATCTTCAACCCCTCCTCTCAAACACCAACCCCAACCCCAACCATCCTCCCTTCCCTTGGAATCATTTCCATCTCATCCTTCCTTCCCTCTCCCCTACACACATTCATATTCACACTAACAAACTGTAATAACTGCACAATAATAATATTACTTCCTTTTTTTTAATTAATAATAATTATATACAATATATATACTCCATCAAGTAAAAAAAAAATAACCCATCAATTTTTTTTTAATTTGGGGGAAAAAAATAATTGGTGGGTTTGAGGTAAAAGAGTTTTGCCTCTACATTTCTGACAAATTTTGGTACATTTTGCCTCATTCAATTCAGACAAAAAAACAAAAGGTACTGTACTACTAAAAAAACATACAATGTGCTATTTTTGGGCTTCTTGCTTTTACTTAAATTTGTGTAAAAATTCTTACTTTTTTTTTTTGGTAAAAATTGTTGATTGTTTGTTCTCTTGATTTTTCTTTAAATGTCAATAAAAAGGGTTTCTTGTTTGTCCACCCATTTTCAGGAATCTTATGATTTGTGTTAAGATTCCTGTGGTTGTCCACTTTCTAGTTTGGTCCATTTTTTCTGGGATTCTCTTCATTTATTCTTTTCTTTCAATTTGATTGGTTCCGCTACTAGTTTGTTTACCTTTTATATTCTTTGTGAGACGAGGTATAGTGGGACAATAGGTCAAAGTTCGAATCAACTGCGCTGTATTGCAACGTGACTAAGTGCGTGTTTTGTTGAAGCAGAAAAAAATAAAAATAAAGAAATCTAGAAAGCAAAGATTTGAGTGCATCTAGTTCCATGATGATGCTGTTATTATGATGTCATTGTTGATTATATATTGATTCTGTTGAACATAGTGGTGGGGTTGAGTTGAATAGTAGTATCTGATAAAGTTGATTGATTGATTGATTCTTGAAGGGGGGAGAGTAGAGGAGAGGAGAAGGGGGATTGGTATTAAATGGATGATGCTGTTTTTCACTCTAATGTCGCGCTTGGAGCTCCGTCCGATTCTGCAATGGAACTTGATTATATGGATGAACTCTTGTTGGAAGGATGTTGGTTGGAAACAATTGATGGCTCCTCTTCAAGCTTCTTCAATCAAAATCCTTCGTCTTCCAACGTCTTCTTCGACTCTCCTTATTCATGGCCTATGTTAGAAGCCTCCTCCAATGTCGTTGAAGATTCTCCCATGATTCAGGAATCTCCGCCTCCCCAAGCGGGCGCAGGTGCAGGTGCACTAGTGGTCAACAACTCCAGTGACCATAGTTTGGTGTCGGTTCTAAGCGACTCACATCAATGTGACAGGTTGTTTTCGGAAGGTGTAGAGCTTAATAAGCTGCTGTGGATCAAACCTAGGCTAAATCAAGCGACGTCTTCTGTAATGGATAGGTTATTTAGGGCTATCACTTACATAAAGGATACCGAAAGAGGTAGGGATACCCTAATACAAATATGGGTTCCTGTTGAAAAAGGTGGTACTCGAGTTCTTACAACCATTGATCAACCTTTCTCGCTAAACTCTACGAGTGCCCAACTTGCTAATTATAGAAGCATATCTTTGAATTACCAGTTTGCTGCTGAGCAAGACTCGGGTATGTCCGTGGGATTACCAGGACGTGTTTTCTTAGGGAAAGTCCCTGAATGGTCTCCTGATGTTCGGTTCTTTAGGGTTGATGAGTACCCACGAGTTTCTTATGCCCAGCAATGTGATGTGCGCGGCACATTTGCCCTTCCGGTCTTTGAGCAAGGTAGTAGACACTGCTTGGGTGTTCTTGAGGTTGTCATGACTACTCAGAAGGTTAACTATCGAGCTGAGCTTGCAAGTGTCTGTAAAGCTCTTGAGGTTTGTTCTCTTTACCTGTCTATTATAAATCGTATATTGACATGCAACTGAGACAACTGTGGTGTAGTAACTATATATTCAGATTTTTGGTTTTTGATTTGGAGTTTTGGCAATTAATCAATAGTTTTGTTGAATTCTCCTTATAGTTGGAGTTTTGAGTATCAGTCGTGTCTGTACACTCACATGTGTAGCATCACTGAACATCGAAAATCAGAGCATTTTGATCTTCTATTTTGGTCTTTTCCATCACTCATGTCGTTTTTTTTTTCTTTTCAGGCTGTTGAGCTTCGTAGTTCTGAACACCTGAGCCCTCAGAAAGCAAAGGTAAGTAGAGCGACTTCTTGACATATTCTCGTAACTGGTGTAACTTTTGTCTGTCTTAAATTTTTTTGGGCATCCCTGTACAAAATTAGTTAATATTGCGCCCTCCAATTAGTTTAAGAATAGTTAATGCAAAGTAATGCGGTTAGGACGGTCCTGTTGTATAAAGCTTCCTATTAGACAGCCCTGCGTCTAAGCTCCTTGATTGTTACGAGTTAGATTCACTTTTATGCAGGAACATACCAGTTCATACCAATCAGCACTTCCAGAAATCCTGGACGTCCTTAAATCTGCTTGTGGAAGTCACGGGCTACCTCTAGCTCAAACGTGGGTCCCATGCATCCAGCAAGGGAAAGAGGGATGCCGCCACTCTGACGAGAACATAACCCTATGTGTCTCAACCATTGATTCAGCTTGCTTTATAGCTGATCCTGCTATGCAAGGCTTCCACGAGGCTTGCTCTGAGCATCACCTATTCAAAGGAGAAGGTGTTGCTGGAAAGGCATTCATGACAAATCAACCATGCTTTTCTTCGGACATAACAAGTTTCAGCAAGACGGAATATCCTCTTTCCCACCACGCTCGAATGTTTGGGCTTTGTGCCTCGGTTGCCATACGCCTTAGAAGTGTTTACACGGGTAATGCTGACTTTGTATTGGAGTTCTTCCTGCCTGTAGGGTGCAGGGATCCTGAAGTACAGAAAAATATGCTTTCTTCTCTTTCTATTATTATACAGAGAGTTTGTAGAAGTCTTAGGGTTGTCACGGATAAGGAGCTAAAAGAGGAGTCTTTGATGTTGGGTAGTTCGATTCGAGGGAAACAGAAGTTAACCTTTGAAGATCCACAAGAAGTTAATAAAGGAAAGGAGGTGTTAGTCGAGAAACCGTCGACAGAACACTCCAAAGATGTGAGTATGAAGGGAAGTCATGATGGTAGTGTAGATTATTCTACAGTTGAAGGAAGTTTATCACATTCTGGAAAGTCCGGGGATAAAAAACGAGCCAAGGCTGAGAAAACTATCACTTTGGAGATTCTTCGTCAGCATTTTGCTGGAAGCTTGAAAGATGCTGCTAAGAACATTGGTGGTAAGTGCCAATCTTGCTCTGTTTAATTAGCTGCGCGCCTGCGCATGCATGATGATGCATTCGTCTTCAGACTTCTTATTGTTTTATCATCATGATATGGTTCTACTACTTTATCTTTAATTTTATGTTTATAGAAGTAATTGAAATTCATGGACTTGAAGTGATCATGAACTTTTTTGCAGTTTGCCCAACAACGTTGAAACGGATATGCAGGCAGCATGGCATTAAACGATGGCCCTCACGAAAAATAAAGAAGGTGGGCCATTCCCTTCAGAAGCTTCAAGTTGTGATTGACTCAGTTCACGGTGCGTCAGGTGCATTCCAAATCGGTTCATTTTATTCAAACTTCCCGGACCTGGCGTCCCCTAATACCTCAGGAACAGGCCCATTTCCGTCTTGTAAGCAACTCAATCCTCCGCTCCCAACAGGCATGGATTCCGAGGGTGGGCCTGTTAGCCCCCCAAGTGCTACATCAAAATCCCCCTCGTCATCCTGCAGTCAGTCATCTAGCTCTAGCCAATTCTGCTCTTCTGGGGCCCAGCAGCAGCCTTCTACCTGGAATGTTTCGGGTAATGAAGATCTTCATGGAGGTGCAAGTGTAACCTCAAATGAAGAGGCTTTAAAACGGGTTATAAGTGAAACCGAGCTTCAAACCCAAACCCAAACCCCATGTCAAGCACCCACAAACCTTATTTCAAGGTCACTCAGCCAGAAATCTTATCTCGAACAGTATCATTTTGACACACGTCCACCATTGCCGAAAAACACAGGACAGTTGAGCCAAGAAGGTGATTTTTTGAGGGTTAAGGTGACATATGGCGAGGAAAAGATCCGGTTTAGGATGCTTAAGAATTGGGGGTTCAAAGAGTTGGTGCAGGAAGTAGTGAGGAGATTTAACATAGGTGACATGGGCGGGTTTCATATAAAGTACTTAGACGATGACTCAGAATGGGTGCTGCTGACATGTGATGCTGACTTGGAGGAATGCATCGACATATGTCGCTCATCTCAAAGGCAAACAATCAAGCTCTCCCTCCACGTTTCCCATAGCCATTCAAGAAGTTCTGTCGGGAGCAACAGTCAATTGTGACGTTGAAACCCCACGAGCAAAGAAGGACGTGTAAATAATAAATCTTGCAAATGGGTTGGTTATGTGGGGGTGGGGGTCAGGTTCTTTGGGTCGGTTTTAGGTTTGCCAGGAGAATCTTGGTTGGAACGGAACATTGAGAGTAGCTCGAGTAGTTGCGCCATTGGTAACTATAACTAGGTTGTGGTGCTCACTAACCTTTGTTTGTGTCGTACTCTTTGTCGATTGATGGGACGGGATGCTGTGTTGTTTATAGGAATTGTATCTTTGCCTGTGTGTTTTTTATGTAAGGCAAACTGCAACTGCAACTGTACAATTACAGTTCCCTTTCTTTAGTTATTATTCCTCAGGTTTAGAACATTACATTGAACTGTACAATGTCATTCTAGTTTCATACTTCCTGTATCAATTTATTTGTATGAACTGTACAATTTCGAATGATTGTCTTGCCTCTCTTTGAGGTCGTAATCAAGTCGGATCAATGCAGAACAATAGTACTTATCCTTTTACTATCGTCTTATTTCCACTGCTTTTTTGCTTTTGCTACGTTTCTAGGATTTTTAGTAAGTGCGCACATGATCTAGCTTGCTGAGCACTGGTATGTTGTACTCCGATACCTCACTGGATTGGAGTAGTATTATTATTTGTCCTATTTCATTAAAAAATTTCCTCGTAAATATTCATAAAATTAGACGAAAAATAATAAACGGAGATACTCGTACTATGTATGATTGGTTGAGATGAAAGTCAATGAAAAAGTTGTCCTTGAATATTCATTCTCCTGATTCCCCTGTATGGCTAAATTATACGAGTAGAGAATAAAGAAGATAACCAATGGGCTAAGTTGTAAGTGTTGCGTTGCAACTCCAGCTAATACTACGGTCTACGAAGTACGGTCTACTCATTTTTTATAAACCAAACCAACCATGACTAGCTACCAGCATCATCATGTATAGTATGTGAACCAACCACGACATTTAAACCTCTGGAATACTTATCATTATTATTATTGATAAAGTCTCGATGATCCGCGTTAGAATCTAGTTACTCAGTTCATACACTTTCAGTTCGATCACTTTCAGCCGAAAGTAATTTTTAAATGCAAGAAGTTATAAGAGACGATCTCATAATAAACAATAAACAATAGACTTTGTATATATATAGACGACGGATAAACAACGTTAGTGGCATTAAGTGACATTATAAACAACAAACAAACACACAACATTTGAGAGAGTAGTAGCTAATTAATTCAAAAAAATGGAGGGAAGCCTTGGCAGCAACAACGTTAACGATGATGATAACGGAAGTAATGGTAGTAGTAGGACGTCGATTATCACTCACAAAAACAAAGGAGGATGGATTACGCTTCCGTTCATCCTAGGTATATGTATATGATCAATATCCATTCAACTCGACTTATACTCGATTCGTTTACTGAATCTATTTTAATTCTAATCATCCAAATTCACTGCAGGGTCGGTATCAGGATTGACAATAGTAGCCGGTGGATGGTACGCAAATATAATCGTCTATGCCATCCAACAATATAACATCGATCCAATCACTTCCGCCCAAATCCATAATGTCGCTGCTGCCGCTTTCAACTTCCTCCCCCTCGTCGCAGCCATCATTGCTGACAGCTTCTCCGGCTCTTATTCCGTCATTCTTGTCTCCTCCTTCATCTCCCTGCTCGTAAGTGGTAACCCACCCTTCTGAAATTTTATTTATTTTTATATTATCTGTGAGCAGTATTTTAATAAAAAATAAACGAATGATACAGGGGACAATAATGTTAACACTTTCAGCAGCGCTTCCGCAACTAAGGCCTCCATTATGCAACCACCAAAGCACCCAACTGTGCGAACCACCTTCGTCTCCCCAATCCGCGTTCCTATACCTTACTCTCTCGCTAGCAGTGATCGGGTTTGGTGGAACCCGTTACTTACTTGGGACATTAGGAGTAGAACAATACGATAAAAGGAAGCATCAAAGAATCTTTTTCAATTGGTTCATTTTCTCCATTGAAATCGGCTCTGTTATCGCGTTTACAGTTATAGTTTATGTTCAAAACAATGTGAGTTGGGGCATTGGTTATGGTATAGTTGTTGTCGTCAACATCATTGCTATAGCTATTTTCTTGTCTGGATCGCGGTTTTACAGATGTCTGATGCCTCAAGGAAGCCCGTTTGTTAGCATTGCTCGTGTTTTCGTTGCTTCGTTTTGTAAAGCACGCTTGTCGTCTACTCGTGATAATCACGGATATTTCTGTGACAGCATCACACCCGTCGCTCCTACCTCAAGCTTAAGGTATATACACACTACACGCTCCTACCTCTGTCTCTGTAGAAGAGTCACCTTTTCTTTAGGTTAATTAGTGACCTGACCACTTTTCGGTATAAAAGTGAATATTATACTTGGCAAACGGGTCAACCGGGTCAGGTTTGGGTCAGAAAAATCAAGTTGACTTCATCAAGTCGGACCTAGTCATTTCTGGTTCGGGTCATTTTCAGTTTTTTTTAGGGATATCAACGTGTTTGCTATAATACCATCCGGGTTGATTCCGGGTTAGGCCGGGTCAATCATAGGTTTGTTGGGTCCGGGTTGAGTTATTCGGGCCGAATCGGTACTGTCATGTCTAAAAATGACGACTATTTAACCTAACGTGATTACTGGTATCTATTTTGAAGTGGTCACTTTTTACCATAAATTACTACTGTAATTTTTACTCGACTGGCTGCATCATTGGATTCGGGTGTGATTATTGTGTAGATTTTTCAACAAAGCTGCATTAGTAAAAGCTAACGGAACTCCTCAATCAAGTATCGAGCCTAAAAAATCATGGAGTTTATGTAGTGTGGAAGAAGTAGAAGATCTGAAGAAGATGATGAAACCCTTGACGATTTGGGTTGCAGGATTACTTGAAAGCGCTATTTACGCAGTCGGTTCCACCTTCACCATTCTTCAAGCTTTGGTCATGGATCGACACATTGGACCGAATTTCCAAATACCAGCCGGAACTGTCTACGTCTTCACACTCATTTGGGCGTCGTTCATGCTCGTTATACTCGACCGCTTCCTATACCCATTATGGGATAAAATCTTCGGGTTCAAATCCCTTACCTCTCTCAAACGGGTTGGAATCGGTTATTTCTTTAATATGGCCGGTATGGTTGGTTTTGCTATTATAGAACGACAACGACTACGTTCAATTCAGACTCACGATTTAATGGAACAACGTAATGCTGTGGCGCCCATGTCGGTAACATGGTTATTTTTGCCGTTGGCCTTGTTGGGTACGGGCACAACGTTTTATTTTCCAAGTGAGGTCGAGTTTTACTATCGAGAATTTCCTAAATCGTTGAGGACTACTTCGACAGCGATGACTTCTCTTCGTCTTGCTGTGGGTTATTATCTAAGTATTGTGATAGTTGGCGTGGTTCGACATAAAACGTCTTGGTTACCTAAGGATATTAACCATGGACGATTGGATAAACTTTATTGGTTGGTATCGATCTTAGGTTTGGTTAACTTTTTCGTCTATCTTATTGCGTCTACATTGTACAAGAGCAATCGCAGCGACAATGATGTGGATGCAGATGACGATTAGCTAGTTTAGCTTAATCGGAAAAGTGTCGTTTATATTTGTATGTTTTTCATGTATGAAGCCCTCATAGTCAAGAACATGAAAATTTTACTAAGGCATTTGTTTGTGAATCTCGGCAATTCAACAGTTTTAGTTAAGACGTGCAAAGAGCGAAGATGCATACATGTTCATATAACATTAAACGCTTCTTGGTCACCGAAAGTAACCGTAGAGTTCAAGGAAACAGATGCAAAATTTCCAGGGTGAAGTGAGATCGGTGGTTGGGCCAGTCAGAATAACTCGGAAGTATCTGCAGGGGAGTAAAGCTTGCGGCCGAGCCACTGGCCAGGATGCAAACTGCCCTGGTTTGCTGACGGAATGGTCATTTTCGTGCACCCGTAAGTTTGTCCAATTCTTTCCATCAGACGAACCCTGAAGATTCCAATGTCTCATGAACGCCCTCGATCCATCTTGCCTTAATGTGTAGTAGTTGCACATAAGCTGAACCATCAAAAACAGAAATCATACAGAGTATGAGATTAGATGTCCTTGGACAAAGTGAAAACAAAGAAACGGAGATAAACCTGATGATCTTCACCAACATCAACGATCCACCAAGAACAAATCTGCCCGTCTTCAAACCGAGGACCCGAAAAGGATGTTCCCTATTGTAACAGAAACCCGAGATTTAAAAAATGCAGGTGTACTAATCTATCTCTACCGCAGTAATCAACAAAACAAAGTTGTTAGTCTATTACGATGGCGAACCTGGTATGTCCTCGATGCAAGGACCTTTGGGTCTGTAAATCTTGATACAGGGCTGCTGGCCGAGATACTGATTCTCTGTAAAGGCAGATTGAGTCCTCGTAATGTGCCTAGTTATAATAAATCACTCCAATACTCGTCGCATTGTAAAAACAGAAAAAACCTTACCTTTGAGAGCACAGGGTTGACCCATGTATGTTCTCCATAGGTTGTTCCGGCATAGTAGAGAGCCCCATTACTGTCACCATCACTAATATATTGAAGCTCTTTGTAACTGGATTTGCGGTGGTGAAATCGTGGGCTGCAAGAGTTAGGTTTGCATTAGCACAATGTTCCACATGATCATGCATACCAAGCTACGCTACCTATGCAGCCACAAGGTTCATCATGCACATTCACAGCTAGATGTATCGAGTAGACACAAATTCGACTAAATAGTGACTTACTTTGGTTCCATCTCGGCCCAAGTGACCCCAAATTCTGCATAATTTATGGCCTCCTTCACCTAATTTAGTAAAACAAGACAAGTAAATTTTTTGCCAGGAGAATCAATGTAGTAATCACTAATTCACATCATCAGTCATAAATCGCTCCGATGTGTTAATTCATCTCATGTCTTTAGGGAATGAATAAAAGAAGCACCACTCACGAGATTTCGAAAAGCAGGTAGCAACGCAAAGAGGTTGGACTTCTCCAACTGCAAAATCAAAATAATGCCGCTTAGAATTACACATTTATTCATACACTAGCAGCACTGTTGCTCCAAAGCCCTTGTACTTGAAAGGGTCCCACAAATGGCGGGGTAGGGGCCGGATCTAACAACCTATCCGTGTGTTAGTAAAAGTTTTAATCTGACAGCGTAATGATTCTTACCTTTTTCAGCAAGTCAGACGGCATAAGAGGGAACCTAACTAATGGCAGTAAGTGGTTAACAGAATCAAGTCTGTCGCCGAATACAACTTCTGGGGCTGAATGCTTCAAACTCTCATCAATAAACTCCCAGCCATGACATTCCCTTGCTTGCAGACTCCACAATAGGACTGCATTGAGGACCCACTCCTCAGAAGTTACTGTCAAATCTGGATGCTGCAAAAACCCATTGCCGTATTACCACAAACGGCTCTAGTTGTGTTGACATTCTAGCGGACAAAACTTTCATTTCTCCAGTTATTCCATTTTAAACGTATCCACTCATGTCCATTCAGCTCTAGGAGTCTAGTTCATCACCCTGAACCCTAATCGAGTGATTTGACCAAATATAACACTTCAATACATGGTTTGTACTACGTATATTTTATCAGATGACCAACTTATATCTTGAGGAAGAAATGAACCCACCTGAAGAATGTTTCTAAAAGTGGCCTTATCAAACAAGGAAAAATCCATGCTTGCAGTCGTACAATAGTCGAACTGCATTGATAATTTTCTCTTGCAATACTCCTCAATAATTTTAAAAGACGGAACTGATGAAATGACTTGAAGCACTTGGCACACAGAATCCTGCAATAAATATTTAGGGTTAGCTTGTAAGCACCCTAGCTACACTGTCTATAATTCTGGTTTCTTGCCAATTAACTTGTCATATTAGAAAAACGCTTCTTGTTTGACCCGCTTCCGTTAGAACACTCCATCCCTGCATGTAATGTATAGGTACAAGTATTAATATACTATAATTCAATCGTAAGTTCTCTTTTGTTTTCAGAACCCCTGGGTTGCATGTCACTTATCCGCTCATTTTGTCCGAGTAATGCAATGCAAGTAGATTTTTTTTTTGTAGTTATAACTATTAGGGTACAAGGAACTACCTCGGAGAGGCATTCAAGCAATATTTTGCAGCATTCATGTAGAAGATGTGGGACGTGAAACTGATCCGCCAACAAGAGAAGTTGGAGTAACGAGGATTGATTCTCCTTGAGATCTTCCATACCAAGCAGCTCCCCACTGTACATGTAATCGATCATCATTTTGAATGCTTCTGGAGATACCTCTCTCAAATAAACCTTTGAAGAAATGCTCTCACTCATTCCGTTGGTGAGCATCTGCCAGCCAAATTTAGTGGAAAGCAGATCTTAGAGAAATCGTCACCAAAACACAGGCAGTTCAGTCCCGATGATGCTAACAGAGATACGAGTGCACATTCTACACTAATTGTACGCTGTCGTAATAAAAGATGCTTCTAAACAAGTTTCACCTATGTAGAAAAGCCTATGTTCCGGAATCATAATTCAATCAGAATTTTAAGCAAGAACAATGAGCAAATAGTTTGAGGGATCTGACAAGGGCTTTCAGTTTACTAAACCATATTCTAGTCTTCTACAACACATGACAAAAGCATCATAAAAGGGCAAAAAGGGTGAAACTTTACTAACCTTCATAAAAGGAAAACTCCACAAACTGATTATAATCTTATGGGAGTAAACAACAAAACCACTGTCCTCAACGCGAATCTCCACATCACAGTAGTCGCCCGTTGAAAAGAACTGTTTAATGCGACTCCTGCTGATGGGAAGTCCACAGGGAAACATTGTTGAATTAAAAGATTGAGAATTGGGGTAGCATATCTCCACATTTTGGCCCGAGTCAAACAATCTCTTATTCAGTTTGAAACGTTCTATACACTCCTCGCATTGCTTTGCTAATGGCATGACCTCGAAGTGTAAGCTCAGCTCTTTCAGATGAATAAGCAGTGAAACTGAAGCCTACACCAGCAAAAAAACTATTACTAAATCTAATCAAACAAGCAAAAAAAAAACATACAGAGTACGAAGCTCTGCGTTAGCAAATAAATCTTCTCTGATCTAAGTATAGGACCATATGAATATAAGACTCGTTCACACAATTCATGTTCTGATACCGAAAATGTCTTAGCCTAGTGGTTAAGACTAGGTACCCTGGACAATAGGTGTCACCATCTCACGGATCCCTCTCCCTTATATTGTAATGTGACTAAGTGCGTTTTCGTTGAACCAACAAAAAAATCATGTTCTGATTCAAACAACATGCAGTTTCAAGTAACTATATAGCATCAACAACAGGGTCTTAGTCCTGATTCAAGCTGCAGTCGACTAACATTCAACCATCACATAGAAGATACGGAGTACAACATAAAATGAGTCAAAAAAGGTTGAGCTTACCATTGTTTGGCCAGTATAGATATACCGGAGAAATGCGTGAAAAGTAGGATAAGAAATTTCTGGAAGCAGGACGGCACCACTGGAACCGAACTGAAAATTACCAGCAGCTGCTAAGATGATCTTGTGGGCAGGAACGGGCCTTTCTTCCATACCAACAACAAACACCACATCGGAAAGCTCCCAATTTTCTAGAAAATGTGCCAAACCCCATTTTTCATCATCACCCACAGCCTCCCCACCCTCTTCATTTTCCTCCTCGTCGCTGTAAGCTCTCAAATCAAGCTGCTTCCAAAGGGATATATGGTTTTGTGTCAAGGGCAACACATTCACATTCCTATACCCTACATGTTTATCCCAACTACTTAACCCGACATACTGAACATTGTGAATTGGATTAGAATCAAGCCATTGAAACACCACATTTTGAAAAGGGTACCTTCCCTTCCCGACACATATAAGACCGTCATAGATACTAATCCAATAGCTTTGGAAAGCCCCTAAAGAACAAAGACCCACCCCTTCCTCATCAACAACGGTCTTTCCATTCACCTCGATTTTCAACCTCCTATTCCTATGGCTACCCAATATGACAGTGTAATGTGGACTACTATCAGTCTTATAATGGTAGTGCTGGCTCCCTACATGCTCCCGAAACACCACAGTCACGTCATTTATAGCGAAAGCCTCAAAGGCGACACAACCACGACCCGCCTCCTTAAATTTGAACTCCTCTTGCCAAGCACACTCAAAAGGGGCCACTGTCAAGAACTTCTGTTCCTTCATATCAACCATTTTTAACACTCTACACTCACTTGATCCACTTTTTAAGCTCAAAACTACATGAAACAAAGAAAGAAAGAAACCAATCACAAACCCTGTCTCACTCACTCACTACTTACATAACATAAAGGTCATGAATCAATGTTATATGATGCCAAAACAATGGAATTGAAGGTGTAATTTGATATATAGAGAGAACAAAAAGACAAGTAAAAAGGGATGGAATTTATGAAAGAGATGCAGGATATAGTATGCTTTCAGAAAGCTAGCTATTTATAGTACATTTTCTTGAATAAATTGGCAAATTGGAGATAATCTCTATCAAACCCACCCCACTACCAGACAACTAACCACTACTATAAGCACAACCCCACATAATACAGCTTTGAAAACTATCATGCCATGCCCCCATATGTATCACAAAATTACGCGGTAATTGTATCGTGAGACCTCTTATGTGACGGTAACGTAATTACCCATATGTAATTATGTATAATAATAAAATCAAATAAAAAGTAACAATATTTATGATTTATCCAATTATATCAGCAATTTACTGTAAAAATGGGGGGAAAAAACAGTAACCCAATAATAATTACACAAAAAAAAACATACCCTTTAATCATAAAATCCAGAAAATCATCAAGTTGATCTACAATTTGAAGAACACAATTGGGTACCCGGGGAAAAAAAGGAGAAAAAGACAAAAATGACAGCTAAATGAGGAAACTTTATTTGAGATATGTATCATGTATGTATGATCAGAAAAAAAAAAAAAAAAAAAAAAAAAAAAAAAAAAAAAACATAAAATATAAGATTATTATGAAGAAGATAATTAATTGTGGCCAAAAATAAAAAGAAAAAAGGAAAAAAGAGGAGATTTTTGTGTTAGAGAAAACGTGGCAAGTTGGAAAAAAAAATGGATTGAAATGTAAGAAGAAGTTGCTATCAAATCTGGCGTGTATCCACATATGATGATATGAATGATGACAAACCTACAAATCTAGATTTTTATTATTTGTTGGATGTCCTTTAATGTAAATTTGAATGTTTTTGTATTTATGTTCAAGGACATGGAACAAAGCCGCCAGTCCCTTCTTTGTAATTGTCAATCTTTGGTAGCCTCTTGCAATTTTGCATCATTTGCGATACGAGAATATCCGTTCATAAATCTGTGACGGACTAAATATTAGTCACATGGGGTTGATAAAGACAAAATATTTATTATTTTCGAGATATTTTGATTTTGATACGGTACTTGATAGGTTATGTATAACTTTGTAACGTATATACCTGTTGCAAGGAAGTACTCCCTCCGTTCCAATCAATTCCATGCATTTGGAAATGATGCACTATTCATAGGTGATAAGAATTACCGATATAACTTTTAATATATACCACCATAATATAATCATGTGAGATCTCGTTTAAATTGTCTAATCGAGTGCATCATAAATATTAAATTTTTATAATTTTTAGAAATACGTAACTAAAGATATAAATAAAAGAAAATGTACATTGATGTACGTGATAAATCAAACGTATGAAATTCTAATAATTCAGGGATGTGGATTGTCGACATGGAGTGTCACTATCATTAATAATATCTCAATACTTTGAGGTTATCACTTTATCCCATTCTACATACATACCTAACCCACAATTTTATCTTAATTTTATAAATCCGAAATAAGTAGATGATCTCGTTTAGTTTCTAGTTTAGTTGATAAAACTATTAGAAGTAGTCCAGTTGGTTTGATATACATTCGTGACGTACTCATTATCGAGTTGTCAAGTACTATAACCTATAGGTGGCAACCCAAACTAGCTTTCACAAACCATCTTCGAGGGAAATATCGAGCCCTCGAAACCCGGGCGACGAGACAATCACTCTTTGTCATCATTCGTCAAGCTTGTTTGTTTAGAAGTGTCGTAGAAACTGTGATAGTCTCGAAAAACAAGATCTCTAAGATGTTTTGACTTACACAACTTCTGTCATGTGACCGAAGAATTTTTCGTTTTCTATTATCAGATTGATCGGCTTTGTCACGAGTCTAAATGAAAGATAAATTTTCTAAATACGATTAATTAGGTATCGGTAAGAAGGGTAGAACTTTAGGGAATGGGATATTGTGTGGTTAAGTTGGTTAGAATCCTTTCAAATTTTGAGATCAGTTGATTAATAACAAAAATGAATACTCCCTCCCCGCTTCTCTATAATGTTTCACTTTTCTTTTGGAAGAAAATAAAAGAACGAAGATATCTGGAGGAAAATGAAATTAGAGAAAAAAAATGTGGAGTCATAAAAAATTAGAATCACAAATTATATACCAAAATCAGTTGAAACAAGCTTCAAACTCCATTTTACATCGTGTCAAGAGGTTTTAATAATCATTATTCGCGGTTCCTATCGACAAGTTATCGTCGTAAAACATTCGTACTTTAGAATAACTTTAACCCCTTTTGAAAACAGTCGAAAACGAGCGATTTTGAAGGTTATTATATATCCACGTTTTTTCGGTCTTTGGATCCCGGAATAAAATTGGTCTATATTCGCGCAGAACAAACCCAAACCAAATAAAGTGCCCTGGTGTATTAAGAGGGTCAGTCGGTCTTCAATGAAGACTTTTAAAAGTCATAATATTATTTTATTAGACTTGTCGAAATGAGTCAAAACAAGCTCCAAACTCCATTTTATGTCGTGGTAGAGGGTTCTAACTTCTAATAATCGTTATTAAGCATTATGTTCTAGTGGCAAGTTTTTTGTCAAAAAACATTCGCACTTTAGAATAACTTTCACCCTATCGACAAGTTTTTTTTTTTCATAAAACATTTGCTCTTTAGAATAACTTTCAACCATTTCAAAAATAGCTGAAAAAGACTGATTTTGAGGGTTTTTTTTTTTTTTTTTGGTAAAGGGTAAGTATGTATTAAAAAATGTGGATCAATGTACAGTTAATTTTAAAGGTTATTATCAATGTTTTTTCGGCCTTTAGGTTCCGGAATAAAATTGGTCCATATTCTCATTGTACAAACTACACACTAAATAAAATACTTCGATGTTTTATGAGGATCATTCGGTCTTTCGATGGAGGGTTCAAATAATCATTATTCAACCTTTTGGGCGTAGTTTGTACAATGAGAATTCAAAATACTTCGGTGTTTTATGAGTGTTTTATTGGTGTAGTTTGTACAATGAGTGTTTTTATGAGTGTAGTTCAATGGAGACTTCAAAATACTTTGATGTTTGATGAGTGTTTTTACTAAAACTTGTCGATAGGAACGTAATGTCAAATAATGATTATTAGAACTCTGTGACGCGATATAAAATGGAGTATTGAACATGTTTCAGCTGATTCCGACATATCTCGATAAACATTTTTATGGCTTAAAAAAGACTCTATTGAGTACCAAATGACTCTCATAATTCACCCGGGTATTTTATTTGGCGAGAGGTATGTTCAGCGCGAATATGGTCCCATTTTATTCCGGGGCTCAAATGGCCGAAAAAACGTGGATAATAACCTTCAAAATCGTTCTTTTTCGGCAGTTTTTGAAAGGATTTAAAATTATTCTCAAACGCGAATATTTTTTTTACTAAAACATGTCGATAGGAACGTAATGTCTAATAATGATTATTGGAACTCTCTGACGCGATATAAAATGGAGTGTTGAACATGTTTCGGCCGATTCCGACATGTCTCGATAAACAATTTTATGGCTTAAAAAAGACTCTACTGAGTACCAAATGATTCTCATATTTCACTTGGGTATTTTACTTGGCTAGAGGTTTGTTCAACGCGAATATGGTACCATTTTATTTCGGGGCCTAAATGACCGAAAAAACGTGGATAATAACCTTTGAAATCGGTCTTTTTCGGCTGTTTTTTTTAAAGGATTTAAAATTGTTCTCAAACGCCAATAATTTTTTACTAAAAATTGTCGATAGGAACGTAATGCCTAATAATGATTATTAATTAGAACTCTCTGACGCGATATAAAATGGAGTATTGAACATGTTTCGGCTGATTCTGACACTGACATGTCTCGATAAACTATTTTATGGCTTAATAAAAGACTATTGAGTATCAAATGACTCTCATAATTCACCGGGGTACTTTATTCGGCGAGAGGTATGTTCGGTGCAAATATGGTCCAATATTATTTCGGGGCCCAAATGACCGAAAAAATGTGGATAATAACCTTCAAAATCGGTCTTTTTCGACTGTTTTTGAAAGGATTTAAAATTGTTCTCAAACGCAAATATTTTTTTTACTAAAACCTGTCGATATGACATAATGCCTAATAATGATTATTAGAACTCTCTGACGCGATATAAAAAGGTGCATTGAACATGTTTCGACTGATTTCGACATGTCTCGATAAACAATTTTATGGCTTAAAAAAAGACTTTATAGTACCAAATGACTCTTATAATTCACTGGGGGTATTTTATTTGGCGAGGGTTATGTCCGGCATGAATATGGTTCCTTTTTATTTTGGGCACAAATGGCCGAAAAAACGTGGATAATAACCTTCAAAATCGGTCTTTTTTGATTTTTTTTAAAGGATTTAAAATTGTTCTCAAACGTGAATATTTTTTTACTAAAACCTACCGATAGGAACATAATGCCTAACATTGATTATTAGAACTCTCTGACGCGATATAAAATAGAGTACTGATGAACATGTTTCGGTTGATTCCGACATGTCTCGATAAATAATTTTATGGCTTAAAAAAGATTCTATTGAGCACCAAATGACTCTCATAATTCACCCAGGTATTTTAATTGGCAAGAGGTATGTTCGGCGCGAATATGGTCCCAGATTATTTCGCCTACGCAGGGCGGGTTTATTGAGGGCCGGAGTATTGTAGAGAACGTTTTGATCTATCAGGACCTTGTTAAGATGTACAGAAGAGGGCGTGTATCCCCGAGATGCCTTTTCAAGGTGGATTTGCACAAGGCCTATGATAGTGTGGAATGGGAATTTGTTGATCAAATGCTTAGAGCCTTGGAATTCCCGGACCATTTCCGTCTTCTGATCATGGAATGTGTTACTTCGATGTCATATTCACTTTGTGTTAATGGAGATTCTTTCGATTTTTTTCGGGGGAAGAGAGGTTTAAGGCAGGGTGATGAAACATAAGACGGAGGGAGTTCATTTTATCGTATATATTATCTCTGATTCCTTGAAACACATTTAGGTATATGGATAATATTTTTTACTATTAGGCATACTCTTAACCTCGAGACTCTCTACTGTTGTACAGTTTCACAAATTTATGCAATCATCCAACTTGGTGTCCCTTATCAACGTCAATAAAAAGCGGCCTGTGCATCGCACGAGCTTTTTATCTAGTAAAGAATTGAAGGAAGAATAAAAAATTGATTAGAATACAACCAAAAAATAGAAAGAGTGAAATAATCCAACTAGTTTAAAAAGGAGGAGGGAAGATAAAAAAATTAGGAGGGAGTAATATTATCTACGATTAAACACAATCCAGAATGAAAGACAGAGAATTATAGCGAAGAGATCGCATTATCAGGTTCATCTTCGATCTATTCTAATTCAAATTCAATTAGTTTATCAATCAAATTCATGCTTTATTAATTTGAATTGAACAATCTAATCCAATTGATCAAATTTCTGTCAATCAATTCGAACAATCTAATTTAATTGATCGTAGTATTTCCCCTTAATTACTGTAATTTTCTACTGATTTTATAGCTCAATTGTGGTAATTCGATTACTTGAAGCAAATTCATGTTTATTAATTTGAACAATCTGATCCAATTGATTGAATTCCCGTCAATGAATTCGAACAATCTATTTGATCGTATTCCCCTTTATTACTGTAATTTTCTACTGATTGTAAAGTTCAATTCGGTTACTTCAATCAATTTTAGTGATTTGATCGCAAATTTGTGTGTATGTGTGTGTTTTGAAGGTTGAATTGTGGCAGCAGCTATGGCGCTTTCCCTCCATCGTTATACCGATAGATACCCAAACCCTAATTCCTCTTTACTCGAGCTCTTGAAATTAAGGTCACTTTTCTGCTCTTTGATTTATGATATCCATTCCCCCATTTTCTATGTATCAACAATTTTCGGCTTTAAATCTCTAGTTACTTTTAGTGTTTTCGAGGTTATTGAGACCGAATCCCGGTGGAATACTTGTGAATATATAATTTCGTTTGACCGAAGGCTTCCAAACACTGGTTTTGGAGTGGTTTCGTTTGGGCAAGGGCTTCCAAAATCCAAACACATTATAAGCTATAAGCTTGCCAATCTGCAATGAATACGGAGTATGAATGACTCAATATCGAATACTGGCAAATATTGAATGTACTTGACAATAAACAAGTTAGGGGAAAACTCAATGTTAATCCGTATTGTGTGGCCATTTTCTATATATCAACACAAACACGGGTTTTGAATCTAGTTACTTAGGTTTTCAAGGTTATTGAGACCAAACCCACGAAGGTAGATTTGTTATCTTATCTTATGTTGGGTTTCGTTATTATGTAGAGCAGAGAAGGAACGGGAAAATGCAAGATCAATTAGCATTGCACCTGAGAATGGAAATCGTTTGCCCGAAAATGTGTTGATTGAGATTCTGTCGTGGTTGCCTGCGAAAGAGGTGTTGCAGTACAAAAGCGTTTGTAAAACATGGTACGCCATTCTTTCAAGCCCTCGGTTTATATCCAAGCATGTCCAAAATAATCGTGGTAAATGCAACGACAACTGCCTCCTTGCTGTATATCAAGTGACATTTGGTGAGCGACAGTTATTTGAATTGTTTGTTGATGAAACTCCTCGCATTTTGGATGATGAGGTGCTCTATCATATACCCTCTTACAATACTTATCTCTATGGTCCTTGTGATGGCTTGTATTATTTATGTTCTAAATCTTTCCGTGCGTTGTGGAATCCGACAATCAATGAGGTTAGAACCTTACCTCCTATAACTCTCGAGCATAATCCTACGACGGCTCCCATTTATCCTTTAGAGGATTACTTTAATTTCGGCTTGGATCCCGTAAGTGGAGACTATAAGGTGGTCGTTATTTATGATTACCGGGATGCGGACACTGCTGTCAGTTATCCTCTCTCCGTTTTCGTTTACTCCCTAAGGACAAAGTCTTGGAAATATTGTGGGGATTTGGCTCGACGATACGAATTGGAAAACAACAAATCTTACATTCTTGTGAAAGGATGTTGCTTCTGGTTGGGATCAAATGAGTATGAAGACGAAAACTTATGTGAGTTGATCATTTCTTTCAACATGACTTCCGATTCCTTTCAAGAGCTATCTGTTCCTAACTATGAGCACCCGGCTAGTAACAGCCTTGGAATGTACGAGGATTCTCTTGCTTTCTTTAGTGTCCGTAAAGATCCCCAAATTTTTGATATATGGACCTTAAATGATGGGATATGGAGCAAGACATTTACCCTAGGACCAATCCCAGAATGTTGCGTTCCTATTGGTTTCTGGAAATTCAACAAAGTTTTAGCACGGGTCGTACTAGGGAAACTGGTCTTGTGTGATTTAGATACGCAGGAAATAGAGGATCTTGCGTTTAAAGGACCTTCTCTGTGTCACGGAATATTTTCTTACATGGAAAGCCTCCTTTCTATAAAGGATAGTGAGACCCAATCCAGGGACGATGAGTAACTTGAAGCAAACATTACCCAAGTTTAGCCTTCTAGCTCAATATTCATGTGTTTGCTTATGGGTATGGACACTACTCTCGTGATCGCTGAAGTATTTCTTCTTCCCTTTTTTTCAATGATATTTTCATAGATATAGTTTAAATGCTGATGAACTCTGGCACTTGGCTATGAACCATTTTTTAATTACAGTCTAAATGTGATTAAGATGGAATCGTCTTTCTTACCGTTATCTCTTATGTTTGTAGCCTATGGGGAAATAGGGAAGGCTGCTTTCCTTTTTTTTATAGAAGAGAAACTTGATATCTCCATTTCCATCTATTATTTTGCATTTTGAGAAGTATTTTAGTCAAAGACAAATAAATGAATGAGACGGAGGGAGTTCATTTTTATATGAATTAAGATGAGTGTAAGTTAGAAAACGTGAACATTACTAAAATACATTCAAATGTATTCGTGTTTTGGCTTTTAAAGCAAAACACTTTATAAAAGAGAGAAACTATTATCGCTATCTAATAGTTTATGTATTTGTTGTACATTACTATATACTCTGTACTTGTATTTATTATTCCTGTCATTATATAAGGTGTATGATGTAAAAGAGATAAACTTTTATTGCTATCTAATAGATCATGCATTCATGCACCTACTATGTTATGAAGCTTGAATTATATCTTACTTACCCGTTAATCTCTTAGAATAATACCACGTAGTTTATTGCAGTTTTATAAAAAAGTATTGACTTCATATACTGAAAACCAATCAAAAATCACATCATAGATGATTACTTTTTGTAGTACGTGACAAGATTCTATATGTGATTTTTTTTAATTAAGATTATAGTATATTTTTAATCAAGATACCTTGATACATCAATTTATTATTATTATAATAAGTACTTATTAGCTAAGCTATGATATTTTTTGTAATCGTCATCCAATTTTGTTCTAGGATGATGACCTTATCATCCGGACTGAACCCAGTCGAAAAATGTTCGACAACCTTGTCTTCTATATAACTGAAGCGGGAGGCTTCGGAAATCATTTGGACAGCGACGAGTAGGAGCGTCGCCTCGGCCTTTACCTCACGTTGTTGCCCTATTACGGCCTTAATATAGGTAAGAAATTTGTTTATTCCTAACCCCGCTTCCTTCGTGTTTCTTTTAGCATGTTGTAATGAAGCATGCTCAGTGTACCCCAGGTTTTGTTGATTTTGAGCTCCCTTAGCTTCAGGGAACAATTTTTCTAGTTGGGCAGATGATATCTCCGCATTTTTGAAATGGTATGCCTTGTATTGTTGTTGGTTATTCTTGGCTAGATAGGATACGATGTACAGATCATTGTTGTTTAAACCAAATGAGACATTTGCATCGCCTCCTATTATATCAACCCTAAAATACCCGGTGGTTGGAGCAGCTATCACCGGAATTTTGGTTCCCCATAAGATAGTTTGGGGTCTTTAACCTTGGTTCTTATCTCATTCAGGAGAGTAGAATAACTTTTTTTCTGTTGGGGTTCTTAGATCGAGTTTGATGTCATCACTTAAAGACAATTGGAGGATTAGGAATATGGTTATCACCGTGATCAAACTTGATATATGAATAAATTTCATTTTTAGAGATTTTGCAAGGAAAAGGAGAGGGTTTTAGAGATTAAAGTGTGTAGACAATTTGGCGCACCTTTGCTTCGTATATATATTACTATAGGTGCAGGTTTGGAAGTTCAGGAATTCTTCACGTAGTAATGCATTGTGGCGGTGGGCAGGTGTATGACATTATACGATGCTATAAGGGTTCTTACTTGAATCACACTAATCCATTAATAGCCGATTTACTTAAATGGTGTTTGTGCAGTAGGTAGGCTTTCTGATGTTGGTAAATGGATGACTTCTACGATCCTATAAGTTACATTCATGAATCATTAATAGCCGATTTGCTATAATAAGCGTCTTTCTTGCACTAATCAAATTAAGTCGTAGTGCTTTCAGCGTTGGTAGATGGATGATAGTGCTTTATGGTTAGTAGATGCACCATTAACGGTGTTCATGCATTACAAACTAATCGATTAATAGCCTGATTTCTATACGCAACTTTCGTGCACTAATCAAATTGCGTTCTTGTGCAGGTCGTAGTGCTTTCAGCGTGCGCAGATGGATGACAATATGACATATACACATTGTCTTTGCAAAAGTATGTGTCTGATGTCAATGTGTTAGTATATCTACTTCTTCTTTGCTAATGGGAACGCAAGATGGGTTGAAACTCTCTGACGCGATATAAAATGGAGTATTGAACATGTTTCGGTTGATTCTAACATGTCTCGATAAACAATTTTATGGCTTAAAAAAGTCTCTACTGATTACCAAATGACTCTCATAATTCACCGGGGTATTTTATTTGGCGAGAGGTATGTTCGGCGCAAATATGGTCCCATTTTATTTAGGGGCCCAAATGACCAAAAAAATGTGGATAATAACCTTCAAAATCGATCTTTTTCGGCTGTTTTTGAAAGAATTTAAAATTGTTCTCAAACCCGAATATTTTTTTACTAAAACTTTTCGATAGGAACTTAATGCCAAATAATGATTATTGAAACTCTCTGACGCGATATAAAATGGGGTATTGAACATGTTTCGGCTGATACCGGCATGTCTCGATAAACAATTGTATGGCTTAAAAAAGACTATTGAGTACCGAATGACTCTCATAATTCACGGTATTTTTTTTGGCGAGAGGTAGGTTCGATGCGAATATGGTCCCATTTTTTTCCTGGGCCCAAATGAATGAAAAAACGTGGATAATAACCTTCAAAATCGGTCTTTTTCGACATCTTTTTAAAGGATTTAAAGTTGTTCTCAAACGCGAATATTTTTTTACTAAAACTTGTCGATAGGAACGTAATGCCTAATAATGATTATTGGAACTCTCTGACACGATATAGAGTGGAGTATTGAACAAGTTTCGGTTGATACCGACGTGTCTCGATAAACAATTTTATGGCTGAAAAAGACTCTATTGAGTACCCAATGACTCTTAATTCACCGGGGTATTTTTTTTAGCGAGAGGTATGTTCGACGTGAATATGGTCCCATTTTTTTCTGTGCCCAAATGACCGAAAAAACATGGATAATAACCTTCAAAATTGGTCGGTTGCTTTTTAAAGGATTTAAAATCATTCTCAAACGTGAATATTTTTTTACTAAAACTTGTCGACTGGAACGTAATGCCTAACAATGATTATAAGAACTCTCTGACGCGATATAAATTGAATTATTGAACATGTTTCGGCTGATTTCGATATGCCTCGATAAACAATTTTATGGCTTAAAAAGACTTTATTGAGTACCAAATGACTCTCATAATTCACCGGGGTATTTTATTTGGCGAGACGTATATTCGGCGCAAATAAGGTCCCATTTTATTTCGGGTCCTAAATGACCAAAAAAACGTGGATAGTAACTTTCAAATCTGTCTTTTTCGGCTGTTTTTGAAAGAATTTAAAATTGTTCTCAAACGCGAATATTTTTTTACTAAAACTTTTCAATGGGAACGTAATGCCTAATAATGATTATTGGAACTCTCTGACACGATATAGAATGGAGTATTGAACAAGTTTCGGTTGATACCGACATGTCTCAATAAATAATTTTATGGCTGAAAAAGACTCTATTGAGTACCCAATGACTCTCTTAATTCACCGGGGTATTTTTTTTAATAAGAGGTGTGTTCGACGCGAATATGGTCCCATTTTATTTCGGGATCCAAATGGCCGAAAAAACGTGGATAATAACCTTCAAAACTGGTCTTTTTCGGCTGTTTTCGGATGGCTGGTGGGTGGTAGGTGGTGAGGGTTTGGGGAAGGGAAGGGAATAAGGAAATCAGTGAGGGTTTGGGGTTTTTTTTGTTTTTATTATTATTATTATTATTTTTTTTTTTTTTTTAATGTTTTTTAGTTTCTTTTATTTCTTTTTCTTTCAAAATATTTTTTCTAAGTAATTTTTTTGTTTTACATTATGAATTTTTTTTCAAATTTATAAATAAGCCGTAAATATATTTAAGCATAAATAATTAATCAAATAATAATAATGCAATAAAAAAAATAAGAATTACGTGATCGATAATAGAATTAGAATTTATAATCGAATTTGGAAGTGTTGAATGATTAGGTAAATTGATCAAACGATGAGAAATTTGATTGAATCTTAGTATAAAAGCTAAAACTTTATAGAAGGGTAGAATTGGAAAATTTGAGAAAAATTCGTTGGGATTGAGTAAACGCTCGTTAGGAAACAAAAAGTAATTTCGTATTTTTTTACTAAAACTTATCGTTAGGAACATAATGTCAAATACTGATTATTGGAACTCTCTGACGCGATATAAAATGAGAGTATTGAACATTTTTCGACTGATTCCAACATGTCTCGATAAACAATTTTATGGCTTAAACAAGACTCTATTGAGTATCAAATGACTCTCATAATGCACCGGGATATTTTTTTTGGTGAGAGGTATGTTCGACGCGAATATGGTCTCATTTTATTTCGGGGCCTAAATGGCCGAAAAAACGTGGATAATAACCTTCAAAATTAGTCTTTTTCGGTTGTTTTTGAAAGGATTTAATTTTTTTTTCAAACGCGAATATTTTTTTTACTAAAACTTGTCGAAAGAAACGTAATGCCTAATAACGATTATTTGAACTCTCTGACGCGATATAAAATATAGTATTTTCAGCTGATTCCGACATGTCTCAATAAACAATTGTATGGCTTAAAAAAGACTCTATTGAGTACCAAATGACTCTCATAATTTATCGGGGTATTTTATTTGGCGAGAGGTATGTTCATCGCAAATATGGTTCCATTTTATTTTGGAGTCCAAATGGCCGAAAAAACGTGGATAATAACCTTCAAAACCGGCTTTTTTCGGTTGTTTTTGGAAGAATTTAAAATTGTTCTCAAACGCGAATATTTTTTTACTAAAACTTGTCGATAGGAACATAATGCCAAATAATGATTATTCGAACTCTCTGGCGTGATATAAAATGGAGTATTGAACATGTTTCGGCTGATACCGACATGTCCCGATAAACAATTTTATGGCTTAAAAAAGACTCTATTGAGTACGAAATGACTCTCATAATTCACCGGGTATTTTATTTGGCGAGATGTATGTTCAGCGCGAATATGGTCCCATTTTATTTCGAGGCCTAAATGACCTAAAAAACATGGATAATAACCTTCAAAATTGATCTTTTCGGCAGTTTTTGAAGGGATTTAAATTTGTTCTCAAACGCGATTTTTTTTTACTAAAACTTGATGATAGGAACGTAATGCCTAAAAAAGATTATTAGAACTCTCTGACGCGATATAAAATGGAATATTGAACATGTTCCGACTGGTTCTGACATGCCTCAATAAACGATTTATTAAAAAACACTCTATTGGGACCAAATGGCTCTCATAATTCACCGGGGAATTTTATTTGGCGAGAGGTATGTTCGGCGAAAACATGGTCCCATTTTATTTCGGGGCCCAAATGGCCTAAAAAACGTGGATAATAACCTTCAAAATCGGTCTTTTTCGGCAGTTTTTAAAAGGATTTAAAATTTTTCTTAAACGCAATTTTTTTTTTACTAAAACTTATCGATAGGAACGTAATGCCTAATAATGATTATTAGAACTCTCTGACGCGATATAAAATGGAGTATCGAACATATTTCGGCTGATTCCGACATGTCACGATCGGCTGATTCCGTTGTACCTCGGTTAACAATTTTATGGCTTAAAAAGACTCTATTGAGTACCAAATGACTCTCGTAATTCACCGGGGTATTTTATTTGGGGAGAGGTATGTTCGGCGCGAATATGGTCCCACTTTATTTCGGGGCCCAAATGGCCGAAAAAACGTGGATAATAACCTTTAAATGGCTACATAACCTGATGTAGTCATTTTCGGTTTTGTTTTTCCTTCCTTTTAATATACTTACCCTTTACCAAAAAAAAAAACCCTTCAAAATCAATCTTTTTCGATTGTTTTTTAAGGAGTTTAAAATTGTTCTCAAACGCGAATATTTTTTTTACTAAAACTTGTCGATAGGAACGTAATGGCTAATATAATTATAAGAACTCTCTTTCGCGATATAAATTGAAGTATTGAACATGTTTCTGCTGATTCCGATATGTCTAGATAAACAATTTTATGGCTTAAAAAGACTCTATGAGTACCAAATGATTCTCATAATTCACCGTGGTATTTTATTTGGCGAGACGTATGTTTGGCGCAAATATGATCCCATTTTATTTCGGGTCCTAAATGACCAAAAAAACGTGGATAATAACCTTCAAAATCGGTCTTTTTCGGCAGTTTTTTAAAGGATTTTAAATTGTTCTCAAACGCAAATATTTTTTTACTAAAACTTGTCGATAGGAACGAAATGCCTAACCATGATTATAAGAACTCTCTGACGCGATATAAGATGGAGTATTGAACATGTTTCGGCTGATTCCGACATGTCTCGATAAACAATTTTATGGCTTAAAAAGACTCTATTGAGTATCAAATGACTCTCATAATTCACCTGGGTGTTTTATTTGGCGAGACGTATGTTCGGCGCAAATATGGTCCCATTTTATTTCGGGTCCTAAATGACCAAAAAAACGTGGATAATATAACCTTCAAAATCGGTCTTTTTCGGCTGTTTTTGAAAGAATTTAAAATTGTTCTCAAACGCGAATATTTTTTTACTAAAACTTTTCGATAAGAACGTAATGCCTAATAATGATTATTAGAACTCTCTGACGCGATATAAAAAGGAGTATCGAACATATTTCGGCTGATTTCGACATGTCTCGTTAAACAATTTTATGATTTAAAAAGACTCTATTGAGTACCAAACGACTCTCGTAGTTCACCGGGGTATTTTATTTGGCGAGAGGTATGTTCGGCGCGAATATGGTCCCATTTTATTTTGGGGCCCAAATGGCCGAAAAAATGTGGATAATAACCTTCAAAATCATCGAAATTTTTCTCTCGACTAGGGTGATTAGGGCGAACTACGACTTTCCGTTTTGCCCTGCTTTTGATCTCCGGCGCAATCAGTTTTGACGTCGACAAAACTGGATTGCGTGGCACGATGAGGAAGAAGACTAAGGCGGTTGTAAGTGGACCGAAACCGTTGACCCGGGCTGCGAAGGAGGAATTGGTTAAACTGAATGCTTCGAGTTCGAAATTGAATTTGAATAATGATGAAGAGGATGATCAGTCCTCGAGCACTAACACGTTGAATGAGATTCCAGGCCTTAATTTGGACTCCGATTCTGAGGCGGATGAGGTTTCGGAGGATGTCTCTGACTCTATGAGTATGTTCCTGAGACAAAACTGAATGAGGAGAACAGTGGATGGAAACAAAGAGAAGGAAAGAAAATCGTTGATGTTGAAGAGGAGGAAGAATTGTTGAGACTGTCTGAGGATGATATGGAAGATGAGATAGAATATTGGAGCAATGCAGTGTACTGTTTCATCTTGGGAGCCAACCCTCCGTGGGAAGTCATAGAGGGGTACGTCAAAAGAATTTTGAAGGAGCATGGGATCGACAAGATCTCATTCATTCCGAATGGTATTTTCGTGGTTCGATTCAAAGAAAAAGACGCGAAGGTAAAAATTCTGAACCAAGGTGTGTTTATGTTTGATAATAAACCTCTAGTAGTGAAAGAATGGACTCCTGACGCGAAATTAGATAAGGAGGATGTTCATGAGGTTCCAATATGGATTCAGCTTCATGAATTACCTCTGAAATGTTGGGGAAGATGCCTTCCTAAAATTGCCTCGTTGGTTGGACCGTACGTTAAGTCTGATTTAGCTACGGAAGAACGTACCAGGTTGGGGTATGCTAGGGTCATGGTTATGGCCAAGATGGGTCAAAAATTTAAGAATTCTGTTAAATTTTTGGATGAGAATGGATGTGTTGTTGAAATCCTTGTCAAATATGAATGGAAACCCATATTATGTTCCAAATGTAATGGGTATGGTCATGATGCGTCGGAATGCAAGAAGAAGGAGTTAAGAAAGGCTCGTGTGGAGGCTAAATAGAAGAAAGTGCCGGTTATGAAACCTGCTGCTGTTGGACCTGTTGTGCGCAAGGCTGCTGGAGGAACTGCGGTTCCTGTGTTGAAGCAGCCTGTTGTGAAACAGCTGCCATTATTGAAACAGGTTTCGACGGGAGAAAATAAAGGGGTATCCTTTGCCGGGGTAGTTAAAGGTGATTCTCCTAGGAAGAAAGGGGGTGAGGAAAAGGAAGGGGTCGGTCTTGAAATAGTTATTCATGGAGGTACATAATATTGGGTGTTGGAATGTACGCGGCATGTGTAATATAAATAAGCAGCGTGCTATTTGTGATTTTGTTAGAAAGCAACAGGTTGATGTTTTTGGTTTATTGGAAACTAAAATAAAGAATAAAGCTTATGCTAGAGTTCATAGAAATATTTTTCATGAATGGAGCATTACTACTAATAGTCATTGTCATAATGGAGGTCGAGTTTGGCTTTTGTGGAAGCATGAAAGGGTGAATTTGACGATTGTGGAGTATAGTAGTCAGAGTATTCATGTCAAAGTATCTACTAACTCGGGTAAGGAGTATTGGCTTACTTTCGTTTATGCCTTTAATTCTACCATTGAAAGAGTCGATCTTTGGAGGAGACTGGAAACCTATGCTCGAAATGGGCCGTGGATGATCATGGGTGACTTCAACTGTGTTGTGGATGCTCGTGAACGTCTTGGTGGGGCATCTTCGGAAGAGGCGATGAGCCAATTTCGAGATTGTCTAGCGAATTGTGAAGTAAATGATTATAAGGCTTGTGGGTCTTGGTTTACTTGGAACAATAAGCATAAAGTGGTTGAAACGAGGGTTTTTAGCCGGATCGATCGATGTTTGGTTAACGATGAGTGGGCGGACCTATTTCCGAATGGGTTTGCTAATTTCCTTCCTGAAGGGACGTTTGATCATTGCCCTTGTATTGTGCAATTGGAGCAAACTCCATCGAGGAGGAATAGGAGTTTCAAATATATGAACATGTGGAGTAAGGACCTGAGTTTCAAAAATTGCATGGCTGCTGAGTGGGGAGGTGTAATAAGAGGAACGCCCATGTTTCAGGTGGTGTCGAAACTACGTGGGCTGAAGAGACCTTTGAAGATGCTAAATGCAGCTGGTTTTTCGGACATTGAAAACCGATGTTTGCAGGCAGAAACCAAGCTCGATAAGCTGCAGACTGTCATCCGTTCGGACAGATCTGCTGCAACGTTACGTGAGGAGGCTGACATGAATGATCTGGTGCGCCGTTTGCAGGAGGCGAGAGGGGATTTCTGGAGCCAAAAGGCTAAACAAAGATGGGTAAAAGACGGGGATATGAATTCCGCATATTTTCATGATCTTTTACGAGCTAGAAGGGCTCAGAACGCCATTGTGAAGATCCCTGATGAGGAGGGTCGTGAATGCAATAACAAGGAGGAGATTGAAGCCGCTTTCCTTCGTTTTTACAGAAGGTTGCTAGGTGAATCTCGGGATGTGGAGTCGGTTAATGTGAGCTTGGTCAGAAGGGGTAAAATTTGTACTTTGGAACATAAATTGTTATTGGAGGCAAACGTTACTCAGGAGGAAATCAAGCTTGCTTTACAGAGTATTCCTCGTGATAAAGCGCCGGGTCCGGATGGTTTCTCGAGTCAGTTCTTTCTTGACGCGTGGGACATTGTTGGTCCGGATATTGTTCAGGCTATTCAAGACTTTTTTAAATCAGGTAAATTACTCAAACAGCTGAATTGTGCTAATATTGTGTTGATTCCGAAGATGAGTAGGCCTCAGACTGTGAAGGAGTTTAGGCCGATTGCGTGCTGCAATGTATTGTATAAATGTATTGCTAAGATTATGTGTTCTAGACTGGCTAAAGTCTTGTCTGATATAATTTCTCCTACTCAAGGAGGATTTATTGAAGGAAGAAGTATAGTTGAGAATGTGCTGATTTGTCAGGACCTTGTTCGGCTGTATAAGAGGGGGAGGATTTCACCTCGATGCCTGTTCAAGGTGGATATTCATAAGGCGTATGACTCGGTGGAATGATGTTTTGTGGAACAGATGCTGAGGGCTCTTGACTTTCCTGATCATTTTCGGAGGTTGATTATGGAATGTATTGAGACCGTCTCATATTCGCTGTGTGCAAATGGTGATAATTTTGGCTTTTTTCGAGGGAAAAGGGGCCTGAGGCAAGGAGATCCTATATCTCCGTTGTTGTTTACGATTTGTATGGAATACTTCTCTCGAATCATGACACACGGAGGTTTGGATAGGAGTTTTAAATATCATCCGAAATGCAGGGTGTTGAAGCTGACACATTTACTTTTTGCTGACGATCTACTCCTTTTCTGTAAAGGGGAGAAAGATTCGATGGAGTTCTTGTGGCAGGCTTTTGCAATGTTCAGTAGGGCCTCGGGGCTTAGTATAAGTGTGGGTAAATCTCACGCGTACTTTGCTGGGGTTGATGAGGACAGGAAGGCCGAGATACTTCAGTATTCAGGCTGTGTTGAAGGTACTTTCCCTTTTCGTTATCTTGGATTGCCTATTCAGAGTAATCGATTAGGGAAGGCTGATTGTGTTAGGCTGATTGTTCGCATTATTGCGAGAATTTTCAGCATTGGTGACGGGCTAAAGTCGGATGCCTCAAATTACAATTTATAATCACTTATAACCAACTAACTAAAGCAGTAGTATAATGGAAATAAGGGTCGAACCCAAGGGAATCAGATTAACCTAATTATGCTAACTAAAGTGTAGATGAAATCGATCTCTAACGTAATTAAAGACCGTAGTAACTAAAGGGGGGGTTTTGGATGATTTTCTAACAACTAAAATTAATAAAGATTAAAACTTTAAGTAAATCAAAGGATGAGAAATAACTTAGACACAAGCACAAATCCACACTCAATAGCGATTGATCATCGTAAGACGGTTTCAATTAATAACCTTGACTACTCTATCGTGAACATGAAATTCCAATTCTCTTAAGAATAGTTAACTAAAACGAATCCCGTTCTTAATTAACCCTAACCGTAAAACAACCTAAACAATCCAGTTCTAGGTTCAATTAGACGGAAGCAATATAGATCTGAGAATTCGATAGAGAATAAATAGCACGTACAATCCAGTCGTGCCTTAGATATTTATATGAATCGCTTCTAAGTACTAATATCAACGTATCCCGTTCAATATTAATTCCTAGTTGTTACTAATGTAAAGTTAATCAGTAAATCCTACTCAATTAACGATACTAACGATAGAACGATGCAATTAAATACTAGTTGTACACCTAGCAATCAACAACAACATTCATAAAATTAATAACAAAGCAATTCATAATAATCAAGGTTAATAATCAAAACATTCAAACTCACAAACGTTTCTCGAGTATTTCAAAGGCTTGAATCTAAGTAGAGAAATTAGTTACACATACTTGCGGTGGAAAATTAGGGTTCTTCAAAGTTCTCCCTTTTCTTCCTTGATGGATTGTAAAAAACTAGATGTGAATGATTATGATCTCCCTCTAAAACTAAAGCTAAACTTAACCTAATAAAAGTTTACTAATAATAAAATAATAATAAAAATATCCTAAGGTAATAATAAAGTTTCCTAATTAAAATCCAAGTCTTAGAACGTAATAATTAAAGCAAAATAAGCCGGAATATGTAGTCCATCACAGGCCGCCGTGCGAGTCGCATAAGGTCCGCGCGACTCGCCTGATCAGCTGGGCGACTCGCGTGGCAAGCTGTTACTGCTTCGTTTCATTCTTCGATTCTTATCGTTCCGGGTCTTCAAGCGGGCTTCCTTTTCCTTCGTTCTTAGCCCAAATCAACGGTCCAGTGGTTAACATCTTCAAATTAGCCTGTATTACATTCATACCAAACTGACACAAATGCAATACAAGACAACCGATTTAGCTCACAAAATACCCCAAAATCGTCGTAATAAATACGACTAAATACGGCCCATCAAATATCCCCACGCTTGAACCTTTACTCGTCCTCGAGTAAAACTCAAAGAACACAATAAACACAACCGTCACCGGTCCAAAATGCGTGAGAATAACATTACACACCGGCCCTCACTCGTCTTCCACCAAACTCCCTCATTCTGAGATAATGCACAAGTTAATCCACCATTTGAATGAAACTCAACTCCAATGTTCAAGTGAATCAACACACCCAATATCAAACTACTATCATCGACTCAAATTATCAAAACAAGGGACATTAGCAAATAAGGATAAGCTAATGTCGATATCTAACGCCCCTTATTTCTCCAATCCTAGAACGGATCGCATGTGCTACAAATGTCACCGGTGGTACAAAACATATACCACAATATTCCACAACCCACACATGCAATCAATCCTAAACGCCTCTAATAGTTCAATATACCAAACAAAATATCACCAATCGCATAGAATTTAGTGCTACGACTACACCGCACCGCGATTCTTCTCACCTTAGCCAACTAATCCTACCCTTCCGACCTTCTATGTCACCCTTCTTATGACGCCAACACCAAAAACGGAGAAAATAGTAGTGATTTTTTTTTTTAATTCCCTCATTTTGCCTAGAGCGTCTGCCCTTGCGGATTTTCACTCTAGCTTTCATTTTTTTCTCACACTACTCTCGTGGCACGCAACTCGATTTTTCTTTTTACCCGGAGCGCCCTTTCGGGTTTTCACTCCGTCCTCGGCCACATTCCCCATTCTTGCCTAGGCGCCCTTTCCGGGTTTTCACCTAGCCGGGTTTATTTATTTATTTTTTTTTTCTTTTTTTCGTTTTTTTTTTTTTTTTTTTTTTAAAATTAAAAGACGTAAACAAGCTAACTACTATATACAACGAGATAATTCCCCTCCCCACGCTTGAATAACACATCGTCCTCGAATGTGTGAACTAAGGACAAATAAAAGAAACGGGGAGAGAAATACCTCGGGCTCAAGAGTGAGAAGAGGAGCCGACGTCACGTGACTTAGCCTCACGTGCCGCCCTCCTAGATGATCTTGCTTGCTCACGGGCTGCAAGCTCTTCATAAAACTCGGGAGATGGTTCCGAGTAGTCATTAGGGTGCAACTTCAACTGCAACCGATTCATACACCGACCGAACTCAGCGGCCAACCTACTGTTATCAATCGATTCTTCGACTCGATCTTCTATTGATTCGCGCCAATCTCTCCAACGATCGAAATCAGGCGTACCCTCGGGCTCCTCCACAACCGGAGCACTAGACTCGGTAGTCGGCGTAGGAAATTGCTTATCATGTTCAATGTAAAAATCAGCCGCAGTAGGCCCCAATGGTAACGATTTCCCATCCGGACGAGGCAAAATCAAGAAATGCTGGTGGGACGTGCCGAGCGTCCAGATTAGGTGGTGTTTAGCAATCGGTCGCGAAATCATAGAACAACTCTCCATAAACTTAATGTTGATAGTAGTATCACCTACGACAGGAGAATCCGCCATCTGGGGTAATCCAAGATACCGAGCTAAAAGAGTAATCATACCTCCCATCGGAATGTTCCCCGATACCGCCTTTTGGTGCTTCTCACAGCGAGTCAAGAATATATCGACCCAATCCGGGGTTTCTAAACATTCGGGCATCATAGCCCACAAATACATCAAATCCGCCCTAGGTAGATGTGTCGGTTCACCTTTACAAAGAAATGTGGAGTTCAAAAGTCGGTGAACATAACGAAGGGCGGGGTGACGAATATCAGCATTCTTAGCTCCTACGTTACCATATGCATGACCGGCAATTTTCAACCAAAACGCATCCATCATTCGAGACGTAGGGGTCAAAAACTCCGCTCCCCCTTTCGGTGCTATACCCAACGCCTCCCTCAATTCTGTGAAATCTACATTTCGTTCCGCATCTCCGAGATGAAAAGTAATGTGAGGGGGGTCGTCATCACGATGTACTTCTAAGGTGGACAAGAATTCAAGTGTGTAGCGCTTATACGTGTCCGCGTGCTTATCATAAAAGTTCGCTAGCCCAATACGAGTCAATAGCGTGAACACCTCATCACCAATCCCGAGCCTCTCCAATGCCGAATTATCGACAAACTTAGTCGCCATAACAACTCGATCGACTAGTTGGCGCCATACCGCTTTCTGTTTCGCACTCAAATTCTTACATCCCATATAGTCAACCGGGGTCGTCTTTTGCTTTTTCGGGGCCATAACTACACAGATTTAGACAACCAAATCTAACCCTAGACAGAACCACTACCCAAAATTGACCACTAGACAAAGAATGGAGGTTGACTAAGACTTGAATCAACTACCAACAACTCACAGCACACAACTTGATGACTTACAAACAACAACTCACCACTGCGTACCAAACCGACGAATCACCCTCCGACAGTGATATAGCAGCCTATGCTACAGCATTTCAATAGGTAATCACACAAAAACTACATAAAAGAGTGAGAGGGGGGGTTTTGTGAACTTACTAACCGACTACGATCAGGCTGACTACAGCTGAAAAACCGAACTGAAGACCGACGACGGCGCACACCGACAACAGAACACGAACCGACCCACGACGCGAGTCGCCTGACACCTGCGCGATTCGCCTGAACACGGACTACGAAAACCGGCGACGAATAACGGCGACCGACGACAACGACACACGCCCAACAACTACGACGACCCACGAATTTACGCAGAAACCGACAACTTGAATTGAAATTTGAAGTGAAGAGGAAGGATTGATGGTAATGGTGAAGGGTTTGGAATTTGGGGATAATTATGAAAGATGAAGTGAAGAGAGGGGGTCGGCTGAGTTGTTTCAAATTTTTGATTTTTTTCGATTTTTTTTTTTTTTTTTAATAATAAAATAATACCTGTGAGAGGGGAGTCCCGCGAGTCGCATAGGGTCCGCGCGACTCGCGCGGCTGCCTGGAAATCCGTCCTCTTTTTCTTCATTTTTCGCTCAGATTTCGAGGGATCTCCATGCTAGTCGCCCAAGACCCATGCTAGTCGCCCAACCTCCTGGAAAATCGACGCTTTTCTCCTAATAAAACATCAAAAGTTAGTAATAAAAACTAAGTTTAAGAAAAACAACGATTAAAAAAAAACAACGAAATTAATAAAACGACCTATGACCCGTAAAATAAAATTTTACAATAAAAGTCTACAAAACGGGTTGCCTCCCGGAAGCGCTTTTGTTTAAAGTCGTTCGCTCGACTGAGACGGAGGTTAGGTAGAAATCGTCATGTCCGAGAGCTTGCTTCTCCCGACACCCGATCCGTCACTCCTTTCACTAGTCGGCTTAAGCCTTATGCCGACTAAATCTTTCACTTTTCCCTTTTGAAATTTCAAGACCGTTGGACGCTTGCTTGAGCTCTTCCGAACCATCCATTGATCGAACCATGACCTCGTTTTACCTTTGTTTACCTCCGCGTCCTTACGCGACTCCCAAAGAATGACACACTTGGGTCCCTTAGAAGGAGGTTCCTGCACATGCTCACAAAACAAAAATTCCTTGCTAGAAGGGGTAGACGAAATCGGTTTAGGAACCGATTTCACCACTTCTTCTTGTGAGTTAGGAGATAAATGATCAAAAATATCAACACGACACAAGGTATTGTCTTTCGGGGAGTGGGAACTAGGCTTATTTATATCGAATTTAACGACTCTACCCTCAAATTGCATGCTAAGTGAGCCATTAGGGACATCGATTTTTGTTCCCGCGGTCTTTAGGAACGGTCGTCCTAGAATGATAGGAGTTGCACTATAGTCATGTTCCATGTCTAACACATAAAAATCGGCCGGAAAGACCAACTTATCAACTTTAACTAGAACATTCTCTACAACTCCCTTAGGATAGACACTCGATCGATCCGCTAGTTGCACTACTTTCCCGGTTTCCCTCATAGGACCAAGTCTAAGAGATTCGTAGATAGAAAGAGGGATCACATTAATCGAGGCTCCCAAATCTAACATAGACTTGTCAAACAAGGTATCTCCTATGGTGCAAGGTATAGTAAACATGCCCGGGTCGCCACACTTAGGGGGTAATTTCTTTTGAAAAATAGCGGACACATACTCACTACCCTTCCCTTTCTTAGCTCCCTTCAACTTGTTATTCCTTTTAATAGTACATAATTCTTTCAAGAATTTAGCATATTTAGGAATACTCTTTAAAAGATTAAGAAGGGGAATGTTTACCTCACACTTTTCAAATACCTCGTAGATATCCTTGTCGTGCTCATAAGGACGGGTTCGCTTGAGTGCCTCGGGAAAAGGAACATCCGGTTCTGCCACCGGTGTAGTAGTAATGAGTTCCTTTGCTTTGACAATAGGGGTTTGCTCCTCCTTCTCGATCACTATCTCTTCTTCTTCCTCTCCTATGACCGGTTGCTTTGCTACCTTCTTCACCTTCTCGACCTCCTCTAATTGCCTTCCGTTCCTCAATGAAACGGCACTCACATTCTTAGAAGGCACCACCGTTTGAGACGGGAGTCCCGTAGAATCTCGAGCTTCCAAACGACTAATAGAGGTCGCCATTTGTCCCAATTGAGTTTCCATGTTTTGGATACTAGCTTTGTTCTCCGTTTGATGTTGAAGAACCGTAGCTTGAAGATTGGACATTTGGGTGGTTACCGTAGCTTGACTAGCAACCAAAGCGCGGATCATGTCCTCGGTGGACATTTGTCCATTAGGTGGGGGTGGAGTAGGAACCGTGTTAGGAACTTGTTGTTTAGCAAAGAATTGTTGCTTCGCTTGACCGACTTGATTTCCTTGATTAAATTGTTGGTCCCCTTGACGAGTTCTCCACCTCATGTTGGGATGATCTCTCCATCCGGGACTAAAGGTATTGGAAAAAGGGTCCCATTTCTTCTTCTCTCCGGTTTCCCATACTCCATTCACCTCCTCTTGATTCTCTTCATACATGTGAGGACAATGCTCACTCGGATGTCCTTCGGTAGAACAAATACCGCACATCATAACTTGATTTGTTTTTCCCGACATCATATTTTGTACAAGAGCCGTTAAGCTATCGACTTTATGTTCAAGGCTTGAGGATGATGAATTACCTAAGGCATGCACTCCCCGTTTGTATTTTCGGGAAAAATCTCGAGAGCTTTCAGCTAGCTCCTGAATCACCTCTATAGCGGCATCTGGACTCTTGTTCACGATCGATCCCCCACATGCCGCATTCACAGTACGGGCATCCTCCACACAAAGACCTCCACAAAAGTACATCACAAGGTCTTGAGGATTGTAGCCATGATATGGGCATGTAGCACACAGCTTCTTAAAACGTTCCCAATACTCATACATCGTCTCACCGTCTCGTTGCTCCGCATTACTAATCTGCTTCTTCAACTGGGAGGCTCGAGATGCCGGAAAGTACTTCTCAAGGAACGCCTTCTTCATCTTTACCCATGTATCAATACTTGCCGGTGGCAAGTAATACAACCAATCCCTAGCAGAATCCTTCAATGAGAAGGGAAAGGCCCTTAGCTTCAGCTGCTCATCAGTGACAGATGCCGGTTTCATACTCAAGCATACAATATGAAAATCCGACAAGTGCTTGTTAGGGTCCTCATCGCTTAAACCATGGAATGTGGGTAGTTGATGGATCAAACCCGACTTCAATTCGAAAGTGGCATTCGCACCCAACGGTGGGTACGTAATGCACAAAGGTTGTTGTGCGAGATCGGGTGCCGTCAGCTGCTTGATTGTGTTGGCCATGTTATTCGATTCGTCTTCGGATTCGGAAGAAACTTCGTTCACCTCTGGAATAACAAGAATATCGTTATTAAACTCTAGATCCTCGAATTCCTGTGTTCCGATGACTATTGCTCCCTCTCCGATTCTCCGTGACCTGTGAAGAGTGCGTTCAATCTCTGAGTCGAATGCCTCGAGGTTCAAGTTAGAAGAACGAGTATTATACATAAACTACACAAAATAAAATAAAATAAAATAAAATTAGCTATAATATATAAAATAAAAATAAAAACTACACTAGAAAACACAAAAAAAAATTAATACCGACTCCCCGGCAACGGCGCCAAAATTTGACGGGCTAAAGTCGGATGCCTCAAATTACAATTTATAATCACTTATAACCAACTAACTAAAACAGTAGTATAATGGAAATAAGGGTCGAACCCAAGGGAATCAGATTAACCTAATTATGCTAACTAAAGTGTAGATGAAATCGATCTCTAACGTAATTAAAGACCGTAGTAACTAAAGGGGGGGTTTTGGATGATTTTCTAACAACTAAAATTAATAAAGATTAAAACTTTAAGTAAATCAAAGGATGAGAAATAACTTAGACACAAGCACAAATCCACACTCAATAGCGATTGATCATCGTAAGACGGTTTCAATTAATAACCTTGACTACTCTATCGTGAACATGAAATTCCAATTCTCTTAAGAATAGTTAACTAAAACGAATCCCGTTCTTAATTAACCCTAACCGTAAAACAACCTAAACAATCCAGTTCTAGGTTCAATTAGACGGAAGCAATATAGATCTGAGAATTCGATAGAGAATAAATAGCACGTACAATCCAGTCGTGCCTTAGATATTTATATGAATCGCTTCTAAGTACTAATATCAACGTATCCCGTTCAATATTAATTCCTAGTTGTTACTAATGTAAAGTTAATCAGTAAATCCTACTCAATTAACGATACTAACGATAGAACGATGCAATTAAATACTAGTTGTACACCTAGCAATCAACAACAACATTCATAAAATTAATAACAAAGCAATTCATAATAATCAAGGTTAATAATCAAAACATTCAAACTCACAAACGTTTCTCGAGTATTTCAAAGGCTTGAATCTAAGTAAAGAAATTAGTTACACATACTTGCGGTGAAAAATTAGGGTTCTTCAAAGTTCTCCCTTTTCTTCCTTGATGGATTGTAAAAAACTAGATGTGAATGATTATGATCTCCCTCTAAAACTAAAGCTAAACTTAACCTAATAAAAGTTTACTAATAATAAAATAATAATAAAAATATCCTAAGGTAATAATAAAGTTTCCTAATTAAAATCCAAGTCTTAGAACGTAATAATTAAAGCAAAATAAGCCGGAATACGTAGTCCATCACAGGCCGCCGTGCGAGTCGCATAAGGTCCGCGCGACTCGCACAGCCGCGCGACTCGCCTGATCAGCTGGGCGACTCGCGTGGCAAGCTGTTACTGCTTCGTTTCATTCTTCGATTCTTATCGTTCCGGGTCTTCAAGCGGGCTTCCTTTTCCTTCGTTCTTAGCCCAAATCAACGATCCAGTGGTTAACATCTTCAAATTAGCCTGTATTACATTCATACCAAACTAACACAAATGCAATACAAGACAACCGATTTAGCTCACAAAATACCCCAAAACCGTCGTAATAAATACGACTAAATACGGCCCATCAATTGGCGCGCGCAAATTGTCCTATACGAGTAGACTGACTCTGGTTCATTCTGTGCTTTCTCAGCTGCACAATTATTGAGCCATGGTTTTTATTATTCCGAAGTTTGTTATGGCTCAGATTGGTTCTATTTGCCGTAATTTCTTATGGGAAGGAGGGGTGGAAGGAACTAATCGAGCACTAGTAAGTTGGGAGAAATTATGTTGCCCGAAGGATGAAGGTGGATTGGGTATTAGAGATTTGCACATTTGGAATGAGGCCGCAGTGGCTAAGTTAGCCTCTTGGGTGTTTGATCGACCGGATCGTCTTTGGGTCCGGTGGGTTAACAGCATCTACCTTAAGGGAGGAGAATGGCGTGATTATCAGCCAAACACTGATGCTACCTGGGCGTGGAGGAAAATTTGTCAGGTAAAGGAGAAAATTAAGGATATGTTTGTGAATGGTCTTTGGCATGGGACGAGTAATCGTTACTCTATTTCTAGTGCCTATCATGAGATAAGGATTTCTAGACCGAAAACTTCATGGGCTAGAATCGTTTGGAGTGGTTGGAGTGTCCCGAGACATAGCTTCATTTCTTGGCTAGTGTTTAGGGGGGCTTTAAACACGAGGAAAAAATTGGCACGGGTTGGGGTAGCGATTTCTGACCGATGTTACTTTTGCGAGGCGGGAGGAGGAGAATCTGGAGCACTTGTTTTTCGGTTGTAATTGGAGTTCTCGGGTGATGGGGCTGCTTAGTGAGTGGGTCGGGAAATCGATCCCGCGATGTAGTGGCCTTGTTTGGGCAACTAAGATTCGGGGTTCCAAGCTCCAATGCAACATTATGAGAGCAATGGTTAACGTCGCGATCTATCACATATGGAAGAGTCGAAACTTATGCAGAATTGAAGGAAAATTGCAGCGTCCACAAAGTATTGCTAAAGTGATAAAATCGGATGTTAAGAATAGGATAATGTGTAAGATCAAATACCCGATACAGACTAAAGATGCTAGATGGCTACATAAGTTGATGTAGTCTCTGATTTGTACATTGATCACACAGATATATATATATATATATATATATATATATATATATATATATATATATATATATATATATATATATATATATATATATATATATATATATATATATATATATATACTTACCTCTTACCAAAAAAAAAACCTTCAAAATCGGTCTTTTCAGCTGTTTTTGAAAGAATTTAAAATTGTTCTTAAACGCGAATATTTTTCTACTAAAACTTGTTGATTGGAATATAATGCCTAATAATGATTATTAGAACTCTTTGACGCGATATAAAATGGAGTATTGAACATGTTTCGGCTGATTCCGACATTGCTCGATAAACGCTTTTTATGGCATAAAAAAGACTATTGAGACCAAATGACTCTCATAATTCACCGTGAAATTTTATTTGGCGGGAGGTGTGTTTTGCGCGAATATGGTCCCATTTTATTTCGGGGCCTAAATGGCCGAAAAAACGTGGATAATAACCTTCAAAATCGGTCTTTTTCGGCAGTTTTTTAAAGGATTTTAAATTGTTCTCAAACACAAATATTTTTTTACTAAAACTTGCCGATAGGAACGAAATGTCTAACAATGATTATAAGAACTCTCTGACGCGATATAAAATAGAGTATTGAACATGTTTTGGCCGATTCCGACATGTCTCGATAAACAATTTTATGGCTTAAAAAGACTCTATTGAGTACCAAATGACTCTCATAATTCACCTGGGTATTTTATTTGGTGAGACGTATGTTCGGCGCAAATATGGTCCCATTTTATTTCGGGTCCTAAATGACCAAAAAAACGTGGATAATAACCTTCAAAATCGGTCTTTTTCGGCTGTTTTTGAAAGAATTTAAAAATGTTCTCAAACGCAAATATTTTTTTACTAAAACTTTTCGATAAGAACGTAATGCCTAATAATGATTATTAGAACTCTCTGACGCGATATAAAATGGAGTATCGAACATATTTCGGCTGATTCCGACATGTCTTGATAAACATTTTTATGGCTTAAAAAGACTCTATTGAGTACCAAACGACTCTCGTAGTTCACCGGGTATTTTATTTGGCGAGAGGTATGTTCGGCGCGAATATGGTCCCATTTTATTTCGGGGCCTAAATGGCCAAAAAAATGTGGATAATAACCTTCAAAATCGGTCTTTTCAGCTGTTTTTGAAAGAATTTAAAATTGTTCTTAAACGCGAATATTTTTTTACTAAAACTTGTTGATTGGAATGTAATGCCTAATAATGATTATTAGAACTCTTTGACGCTATATAAAATGGAATATTGAACATGTTTCGGCTGATTCCGACATTGCTCGATAAACGCTTTTTATGGCATAAAAAAGACTCTATTGAGACCAAATGGCTCTCATAATACACTGGGAAATTTTATTTGGCGAGAGTTGTGTTTTGCGCAAATATGGTCCCATTTTATTTCGGGGCCTAAATGGCCGAAAAAACGTGGATAATAACCTTCAAAATCGGTCTTTTTCGGCAGTTTTTTAAAGGATTTTAAATTGTTCTCAAACGCAAATATTTTTTTAATAAACCTTGTCGATAGGAACGAAATGTCTAACAATGATTATAAGAACTCTCTGACGCGATATAAATTGAATTATTGAACATGTTTCGGTTGATTTCGATATGCCTCGATAAACAATTTTATGGCTTAAAAAGACTCAATTGAGTACCAAATGACTCTCGTAATTCACCGGGGTATTTTATTTGGCGATAGGTATGTTTGGCACAAATATGGTCCCATTTTATTTCGGGGCCTAAATGGCCGAAAAAACGTGGATAATAACCTTCAAATCGGTCTTTTTCGGCAGTTTTTTAAAGGATTTTAAATTGTTCTCAAACGCAAATATTTTTTTACTAAAACTTGTCGATAGGAACGTAATGCCTAACAATGATTATAAGAACTCTCTGACGCGATATAAATTGAATTATTGAACATGTTTCTGCTGATTCCGATATGCCTCGATAAACAATTTTATGGTTTAAAAAGACTCTATTGAGTATCAAATTACTCTCATAATTCACCGGGGTATTTTATTAGGCGAGACGTATGTTCGGCGCAAATATGGTCCCATTTTATTTCGGGTCCTAAATGACCAAAAAAAACGTGGATAATAACCTTCAAAATCGTTCGTTATCGGCTGTTTTTGAAAGAATTCAAAATTGTTCTCAAACGGGAATATTTTTTTACTAAAACTTTTAGAAAAGAACATAATGCCTAATAATGATTATTAGAACTCTCTGACGCGATATAAAATGAAGTATCGAACATATTTCGGCTGATTTCGACATGTCTCGTTAAACAATTTTATGGCTTAAAAAGACTCTATTGAGTACCAAACGATTCTCGTAGCTCACCGGGGTATTTTATTTGGCGAGAGGTATGTTCGGCGTGAATATGGTCCCACTTTATTTCGGGGCCTAAATGGCCGAAAAAACGTGGATAATAACCTTCAAAATCGGTCTTTTTCAGCTGTTTTTGAAAGAATTTAAAATAGTTCTCAAACGCGAATATTTTGTTGCTAAAACCTGTCGATAGGAACGTAATGCAAAATACTGATTATTAGAACTCTCTGACGCGATATAAAATGGAGTATTGAACATGTTTCGGCTGATTTCGACATGTCTCGATAAACGCTTTTTATGGCATAAAAAAGACTCTATTGAGACCAAATGGCTCTCATAATTCACCGGGGAATTTTATTTGGCGAGAGGTATGTTTGGCGCAAATATGGTCCCATTTTATTTCGGGTCCTAATTGACCAAAAAAACGTGAATAATAACCTTTAAAATCGGTCTTTTTCGGTTGTTTTTAAAAGAATTTAAAATTGTTCTCAAACGCTGATATTTTATTACTAAAACTTTTCGATAAGAGCGTAATGCCTAATAATGATTATTAGAACTCTCTGACGCGATATAAAATGGAGTATTGAACATATTTTGGCTGATTTCGACATGTCTCGATAAACAATTTTATGGCTTAAAAAGACTCTATTGAGTACCAAACGACTCTCGTAGTTCACCGGGGTATTTTATTTGGCGAGAGGTATGTTCGGCGCGAATATGGTCCCACTTTATTTCGGGGCCCAAATGGCCGAAAAAACGTGGATAATAACCTTCAAAATTGGTCTTTTTTCGGCTGTTTCTGAAAGGATTTAAATGTGTTCTTAAACGTGAACGTTTTTTTACTAAAAATTGTCGATAGAAACGTAATACCTAATAATGATTATTGGAACTCTCTGACACGATATAAAATGGATTATTGAACATGTTTCGGTTGATTCCGGAATGTCTCGATAAACAATTGTATGACTTTAAAAAGAGTCTATTGAGTACCAAATCACTCTCATAATTCACCGGGAAATTTTATTGGCGAGAGTTATGTTCAGCGCTAATATGTTCCCATTTTAATTTGCGCCATTTTATATTGCGCCATTTCACACTTTTCGAAAATTGCCGAAAACGGCCGATTTTGAAGGTTATTATCCACGTTTTTCCGACATTTTGGGTCCCGAAATAAAATATGCCCATATTTGTGCTGAACAAACTTCATACCAAATAAAGTGTCTTGGTGTATTATGAAGGTCGTTTGGCCTTCGCTGGGGACATTTTAAAGTCATAAAGTTTGTCTTTTGAGAGGTTTCAGATACAGTCGAAACAAGTTCCACACTCCATTTATATCGTGTCTGAAGGTTATAACAATTATTATTAAATATTATGTTTCTATCAACAAGTTTTCGTCAAAAAATATTCGCATTTTAAAACAACTTTCAAACTTTTCGAAAATAGCCAAAAACGGTTGATTTTGAAGGTTATTATCCACGTTTTTTTTCACCATTTTAGGTCCAGAAATAAAATTTGCTCATATTTACGCTGAACAAACTTCACACCAAATAATGTGTCGGTGTATTATGAATATCATTTGGTCTTCGTTAGAAATATTTTAAAGCCATAAAGATTGTCTTTTGAGAGGTTTTAGATACAGTCGAAACAAGTTCCACACTCCATTTATATCGTGTCTGAAGGTTATAACAATTATTATTAAATATTATGTTTCTATCGACAAGTTTTCGTCAAAAAATATTCGCATTTAAAACAACTTTCAAACTTTTCGAAAATAGCCAAAAACGGCTGATTTTGAAGGTTATTATCCACGTTTTTTTTCACCATTTTAAGTCCAGAAATAAAATTTGCCCATATTTGCGCTGAACAAACTTCACACCAAATAATGTGTCGGTGTATTATGAATATCATTTGGTCTTCGCTAGAAATATTTTAAAGCCATAAAGATTGTCTTTTGAGAGGTTTTAGATACAGTCGAAACAAGTTCCACACTCCATTTATATCGTGTCTGAAGGTTATAACAATTATTATTAAATATTATGTTTCTATCGACAAGTTTTCGTCAAAAAATATTCGCATTTTAAAACAACTTTCAAACTTTTCGAAAATAGCCAAAAACGGCTGATTTTGAAGGTTATTATCCACTTTTTTTTCACCATTTTAGGTCCAGAAATAAAATTTGTTCATATTTGCTCTGAACAAACTTCACACCAAATAATGTGTCGGTGTATTATGAATATCATTTGGTCTTCGCTAGAAATATTTTAAAGCCTTAAGATTGTCTTTTGATACATTTCGCATCCAGTCAAACGAGTTTTATACTCCATTTTATATTGCGTGAGATGGTTCAAACAATTATTTATTAAGCCTATGTTCCTATCCACAAGTTTTCGTCAAAAAAAATCGCGTTTTAAAACAACTTACAAATTTTTCAAAAATAACCAAAAACGATTGATTTTGAAAGTTATTATCCACGTTTTTTCGATCTTTTGGGTCCCGAAATAAAATATGCTCATATTACGTTTCTATAGACAAGTTTTCATCGAAAAACATTTGCCCTTTAGAATAACTTTCACCATTTCCGAAAACAACCAAAAACAAGTTATATTTTGACGGTTATACACCACGTCAGAGGTTATTTTGAAGGTTATTTGTAACTTTCGCCTGTTTCAAAAATAGTCGAAAATAATTACGAAGGTTATTTGTAACCTTATCCTACGTGTGAGGTCTCGCGTGAGTATTTGGGTTTTCCATGTATCGAAATAAATTTGTGATAGTATGATGCATACCTGAGTCTTCCAGTTCAATTTGCCTCATATTTTTCTCAAAACCTTACAATGAAGCTGTGATTATAGATTTCAGACTTCCAGGGCTCCAAGTATTGGTGTAACACGAGTACACGACTGGTGTCCGTTCCAGCATCGCACAATCTCAAAGTTATGAAATCAAATAGTGTGCAACAACAAGTTTTGGATGATCAAGATCGATCTATTCAACGATCGTTTCATTCACAATGAACCAATATGTGACAATGCTTACAAAGTGCAGGTGCACTTCTGAGTTCTGATAATTGCTTTCAGAAGAAAGCTTCTTTTTTTTTATCTAAATGTTAAAAACAAGGAACAAAAAAAAAATACAAATAGATTCAGTCAAGTAGAGAAAGATCAACTTAAGTTGCTCAAACAGTAACGCGGTGTGACTAGCGGATGGATGATTATTACCACGAGCCCAAGCCAGTATTGTCTAAGAGAAAGAGAGCCGGTTCACGCTTAGCCGTGTATCCATACTTGGATGTACTGTACTTTCTGTGAACACCGGTAAGTTTTCCAGTCGCCGCCTTCTGATGGAAATTCACCATCTGCCTCGAACAATTTCTAAACCAAAGTCGTAGACAGAGTTAGTTTTATTAATTTAACAGGAGGAAATTCGTAAGTAAGATGATAAGATTCGTAAAAGAGGCTCACATCAGGAGGTCTTGAGAGTAGCCGGAATGCCACTCACAGGTCTTGTTCCAATGATTAGACCCTGTTAGAGTGCACTGCCCAGTGAACACCGCTGCTGCTGCTAACAGTGATGGAGGGTATCTCAGCATCTCGTACTCGACTAAGCATAGCTCTATCAGGAAGAATGACACGAGCTCCAACTGTTGCGAAACAGCCAATATTAGTCTCACATTTAATTTGATTAAAAGAACAATCGAGGATTTGTATTGTTAAAAACGGAAGTAGTACCTTTTTGTCTGCTTCGGCTGCCTTAAGGAATCGTCTCATGAAGACGTATGGGGTCGGAATCGACATATTGAATTGTAAAGAATTGACCATCAATCTCTCCTGTTTTACATTCAACAAAAGGTTAAATCAAATCAATTTCACATAATTCTAAGGACAGTGGTGAAATCTGCAATACCAGCCCTTACCATTTCGAGGACTTCTTGCCTGGAGTAGGCCTTATCAGATATCAGAACGAGATCTTCAACAACGGGCACGGAGACCTCCTCGTATTTGCTAGCGAGGAGCATAGCCGTGACGCCTACGAGTTGAAGCTTTTTCCTCACAACAGGCTTAAGGGCTAAAAACCTATCTATCAAATTAACTGTAAGATACAGGGTTTCCTCCATCAGCTCAAATTTGTAATGAACCTATTATCAAATCAGATCAAACAGTTAGAATTGTTGTCACATGATACAAATAACCCTTTCTTTAGATACAATTGTTGACATCATAGTTTGAGTGTTGCACCTCTATCAGCCAATCGATAAGAATAGCTCTCATCCTTTCATTAATATCGGGTTGCACCTCCATATAGCTCGAGGGGACGCAACTACCACTCTGCAATTCATACCGATGATATTAAGGGTTTCGCTCACGAAATCTGTTCTCACTACTAATGATTATTTATTATAAACTCACCTCTATTTTCTTGTAATAGGTGTATATGTCATCGATATACTCGGTCACTGCGAGTGGATTATCCTTATCAATGCTGTCAATGTCCAACACCATCTCTTCTATGTCTTCCATTTCAACTTCTTCAGCCTACCAACATGCCCAACAATTTTATATTTCGATGAACACACACTTTCGACAAAGAATGCCACATTGCTTCAGTAACCGTGTCAACTTACCATACAATCGATTTCTTCAAGCATTGCTTCGGTGTGTTGCACAAACATCGGAACTTCGTTCTCATTGGCACCCTTATAATCATCTGCATCTATAATTGTACAATCGACACTCGTACTCGCATAATTTGGCTTCTTGATCTCCTGTGTTTAGTTCAGTTCAAGTTTCGTCACCAAATCAGAAATCAATCTCAAAGAAAGTTGGCCTACTAAAGCTTCAATCAAAAGTATCTCTCAGAGGGGTGGGTACCTCAGTGATAAAGTGATGCACATTTCCCATCTGTGCAGCAAACTTCCTATACATATAACAAACCCACATACAACACGAAGATCAGATTCGACCAACAAACAAAATCAATCAACCCGAACGACATTGTCATTAGAATGAGCAATGCATTTATACCTAGTAACGGGGCGATTGACAGCAGCCACATTATTCTCTGAGATTGCTTCCTTACTGATAAATATCGAATCAAACGAAACCCCAAATCAGCAAATGACAATCCAAGGAAAACCCAATTCAGCAAAAAAAAAAACATGAATTCGATACAAACATGAAAAGATTGGCAATGCATTTACCTAGCAACGGGGCGATGATGACCGGAGATAGTCAGATTATTCTCGGAGATTGCATCTTTACTGATTGATATCATTCAAATCAAAGAAACCCCAATTCAGCAAACGATAACCCGACTCGATTAACAAGAACTCAATCAAAGATTGATTGATTGACTGACTGACTGAGTAATTAGGGTTTAAGAAAAGAAAAGAGTGATTAATTTACCCAAAGTTGGTTCTTTTATTGGATACACAAGCATAAGAAGGAGGAGCTCCAATGAAGTTGCGATTAATATCTCTTAATGCCCTCCGATTATGTCCGATTGGTGCCATCATCTTCTGACCTTTTGCTCCATGATTTTGATTCATTCCTCCTCCTATGTTCCCAATTCAAATCCAATCAAATCAAAACCAAAAACCCCCAATCTAATCTAATAAAAATTTAGGGTTTTTCAAATCAAACAATCAGTAGCAGTAGTAAAGATCAAAAATCAAACCTTGCAAAATGTTTGATTGGGTGATTATGGTTGGATTGTTCTCATCTGATCCAGCCATTTTCTACACAAAAGAAGAATAAATGATGGGGGAAGATTCAAAATAACAAAAATCAAATCGAATAATCGAATAATAAAGACGAAATCACAAAACCCAGATGAAGAATCATACCCAGAAAAATTAATAGTAATAAAAACACACCCAGATGACTAAATATTTGAAATGAAGTTAATGATGCCACCAAGAAATGAATTCCAATCAAAATCGACCGTTATTGATTTATTTTATTTCTTCAGTGAATTGAATTGAATTGAATAAAGAGAGAGAGAAGAAGAAGAAAGAAGATTACAGAAAACACAGATTATTACTGCAAAAACTTTCTCTCTCTAGATTCTTTGAATCAATGACACTGATTGATTGATTGTTGAAGAAGGTTGGTTCATTATAATGGATTGAAAATTATTATTAATTAAGTAAGAAATTATTATTATGAGGCAAAAAAGGAAAGAAAAAAAAGAATGGAGTGAGGGGGGAAGAAGAGATGATAAGAGGAGAGAACATAGGAATAATGTCGGTGTTTTTTTATTTGAAAATAACGGCTAGTTTTCATAGCCGTTGAGGAGGCGGATCTCGGGCTTGAACCCTCACAACGGTTATTTCTATTTTGTTTTCAAATGGGTTGGTCTAGGTGGTCCTCAGTCTGAACCGGGTTTTGTTTAGGTTCGGATTTGTTTGTCTGTCTGGTGCTAATTTTGGGTCATTAAATATGGGTTAAGTAACTTAAGTTTGACTATACTTGTTTTGGATTAGAGTAAGAGGACTTTGTACGATCGTTGTACTAGTTTACTTGCTGTGTAAAATGTTTTCGTTTAAATCGGTAAAAGAAAAAAAAAATTGTCCTTAACCGGATCGATTAAATTGGATTAAATAGGTAAACAATAATTTTAAAAATAATGTTCTAAGAAAAAATCAATTAAAAATAATTTCGATTTTTTCCAGACTAAACTGATACAAGTAGAAAAAAATCGAGTCGAAAATTCAAAATTCTTAAAAATTACTCCAGTATATGGGTTTTTTTAATACCAATTTAACACAACTCAAACTTAAATGCAACTCCACACGTAAGTGTTTTTTAAAACAAAATATGAACATAGCTTGACATGCGTCATTCTTTTCTGTAATGACTTTCATTTATTCGGATTAGTGATGATGAGATCTTCTTCGACTGAGTATGATAATTTCTTCTTTTTATTTTTAAGATAAATAGCTCGAGAAGAGTGATAATAATGCTACTAGAAAATAAACATCACAAGTTTCTCATTTAATGTGTAGAATTAAAAAAAAACATAAAAAGTTATTTCATGAAAATAATCTCAACTATGTATGTACTTCTTAAAATAATTCAAACTCTACCTCATCTAATTTTAATATGAACTATGCGCTCATTAATCTCGCTTTGCTGTGCACGAAATTTTGACTTGCTATTACCATCGAATGTGACTTGTTGTAACTTTCTTGGATTTTATTGGGTTTGTTGCGGTTGTGAAAGTCAAAACAACAATAAAAACATTTTTTTATGACCTCTATAAGACTAATCGGAAAAAAAAAAATGGAAGATGATTTTTGTGAAGCTTTAAAAACATTTATCAATAGCCGAAAATGAAGACGAAATGTAAAGAAAAAGAGTAAGAGGGGTTGAACAAGGGAGGTTCAACAGATAGTCGGTTACCCATAACAAGCGAGATTAATGATGGCGTAGTTCATATTAAAATGAGATTAGATAGAGTTTGAATTATTTTCAGAAACACACCTAATTGGGATTATTCTCATTAAATAACTCAAACATAAATCATCTATTCAAGAATAAACTAGTATTAAACTCGTGAAATCTACGGGTATTTAATATTCTGTGGCGATATGCCAACAAATCTGTGGGTATCGAGACTCCGAGAGTGAGAAAATCTGTGGCTTGTTTAGTTATTTGTTTCCTCCTTAATTTTCAAGAAGCCCAACATACTATGCATTTTCTAAGAATTATTTGTTTACCTTAATTAAAAATGGGAAATTGGAGAAATTCAAAATTTTCCATGAATTATAATTCTCGTATGACCTGGAAAATTACTCACCAAAACTCCCTCCACGAAAGTATAAATTCCAAAATATCAACCAAACATCTTTCTCCAAATTCAAGGCCGAAGCCAAATAGTCAATATGGTGGAATGGGAGTAGGTTGGGAGGGACTTTTTTTGAACGAATAGATCATTACATTAATAAAAAGTCATATGACATCTGCAACTTACATCGAAATTGAATGGATACAAAACTATAAAATTTGAGTAAAATAAATTCTCTTTAAAACAAAGATCTCTCACTAAAATTTTGATCTCCGCTTCTGCACATCCTCTGCTGTTTAATGATACAGCTTTTCACAAGAGGTCTTTGGATCTTCTGAGGTTTCGAAGAGAATCAATTTCATCTAACCTGATAGATTGTAGCCGCCAGTCTGACATAAATTGAGATACCACCTGATGAACGATTGTGGTACTGATCTTCCGCGTCCTCTCTGCTATAATAGATTCAACACCTCTCCTAAAAGAGAGAGCGGAAACCATCAAATGATGGGGGCGAAACTCTCCAAAAGGAGAGGACTTATTATAATTATAATATTACTAATACTAATATTAAAGCGGTATAATTAATTAAAATTGGGGGCTTACCACCATTAAAATGGTAGCCCCCAAGGTTTTTCTTTTTTTTTAGAAGCTAGGGTTTTTTGGGAGGAGGGAGAAGAGTTTTATTAATTCAATATTATGTTGGGAGGGACTTAATTGATCCAATGGTACGCAAATAAATTACCGTTGGATGAGCACGTGGGGAAACTACGGTACAGATGGGCCACGTAGTTGATCAATGTCTTAAAGTCTAAAAGGGTTTTCGATTCATACGCTCTTCACCACTTAAGCAACAAGGTTTCATTTTAGTATTTTACCATTAAAATCAATTCAATAATAATAATGATAATAAGGGAGTGGTTGACCAGATAGTATCTCGGCTACCTACTAAATTTTTGTTGGTTTCATTATTAATACAAGTTCGATTTTTAAAATAATAATAACAATAATAATAATAATAATAATAATAATAATCAAGCGTCTGTAGTCCAACGGTTAGGATAATTGCCTTCCAAGTAATAGACCCGGGTTCGACTCCCGGCAAAACTATTGTTGGTGGGGGTCTAGATTGTATCTCAACTGCCCACCAATTTTTCGTAAATTACATTTTATTTCATCAATTAAATCTTCCCATTTTATATTAACAATAATAATGAGGCAAGGAGCCTATACCTATTTGGCTATTTCCCCACTAATTTTGTCATTAATCAATTAGTTGTCCTAAAATATTACACCTGACAAAACCAATCAATTCAATCGAGAAAGTTTGAGTTGATTCAATTCGGATTTGCAAAAACTTATTTTAAATTAAATATGTCGAGTTCACCTCATTCAGAATGCAACAATGATCATTCGAGGCAGCCTCACATTGGTTCAGATCAATCGAGTCACATAGACATTATATCATATCTTTATACAAAATTCAAATCCATTTTACAGATATTGTACACGTATATTAAATATTTTTCAGTAAGTATCATTTACGTCCACGTCACCGTCAATGGTAGTAGTAGTATTGCTCTTGTACAATTTAGATGCAGTAAGATAAATAACAAAGTTAACCAAACCTATGATCGATACCAACCAATATAGTTTATCCAACCGTCCATGGTTAATATCCTTCGGTAACCAAGACGTTGTATTTCGCACCACGTCAACAATCACAATACTTAGATAATATCCAACAGCAAGACGAAGAGACGTCATAGCGGTCGAAGTAGTTCTCAACGACCTAGGAAACTCCTGATAGTAAAACTCGACTTCACCTGGAAAATAAAACGCGGTCCCAGTACCTAACAAGGCCAACGGTAAAAACAACCATGTCGCAGACATGGGTGCGACCGCATTATGTTGGTCCATTAAGTTATGAGTAACGATCAGATGTAGTCTCTGTCGTTCTACGATTGCATAACCAATCATACCTGTCATGTTAAAAAAATAACCGATTCCTATGCGTTGTAGAGGGGTTAGGGAGTACCCGAAGATCTTGTCCCATAATGGGTATAGGAAGCGGTCGAGTATGACGAGTAGGAACGACGCCCAAATGAGTGCGAAGACGTAGACGGTTCCGGCTGGGATTTGGAAGGTCGGTCCAATGTGTCGGTTCATAAGTAACGCTTGAACCGTGATAAAGTTTGAACCGACTGCGTAAATGGTGCTTTCGAGTAATCCTGCACTCCAAATAGTTAAGGGTTTCATCATCTTCTTTAGGTCTTCCACTTCTTCTACACTGCATAAACTCCATGATTTTTGAGGCTCGATACTTGATTGAGTATCGTCTGTTTTTACTAAGGCCGCTTTGTTGAAGAATCTACGCAACATTTGCTGATGTGTCAGATAGTGTATGAGTGACTCACAGTGTATGAGTGACAGACAGAATGAGACGATAAATGAACGTATACTTATATAAGCCAAGTACATACATACTTAAGGTTGAGTTATTAGGAGGTGTAGAAGTGGTGTTGTCATAGAAGTATTTGTTATCTTGTACCGACAAACCCGTGTTGCGAAATGAAGCAACAATAACACGAGAAATGGTAACGAATGGGCTTCCTTGTGGCATCAAACGTCGATAAAATGTGGTGCCAGACAAGAAAAGGGCAATAGAAAAGACGTTAACGACAACAATTATGGCATAACCGATGGTCCAACTCACATTATTTTGGACGTAGACGATAAGTGTAAACGCGATAACAAAGCCAATTTCGTAAGAGAAAATGAACCAATTGAAAAAGGTTCTTTGATGCTTTTTTTTGTCATATTGGTCTGCCCCTAATGATCCAAGTAAGTAACGGGTCCCACCGAGCCCAATCACGGCTAGCGTGAGCGTAAGGTATAGGAACGCGGTTTGTGGAGACGAAGGGGTTTCGCATACTTGGGTACTCGAGTCGTCGTTGCATGAAGGCGGCCTTAACTGTGGAAGTGCAGCCGAAAGTGTGAACATCACTGCACCCTGAAGCCAAATCAAAAATATATTATAATGCGACTAAGTGCACTATTCGTTTAAAAAAAAAAAACTGTATCTTATAAAAACAATAATCGTCTTAAAGTTACCAGCAAGGAGATGAAAGAGGAAACAAGAATGAGCCAATACGATCCCAAAAAGCTGTCAGCAATAATGGCAGCGACGAGAGGGAAGAAGTTAAAACCGCCGGCAGCAACATTATGGATTTGGGCGGAAGTAATGGGATCGATGTTATATTGTTGGATGGCATATACGATTATATTTGCGTACCATCCACCTGCGACTAGTGTCAATCCTGATACCGACCCTGCAATAATATTTCACATAACTATTTATGTTTTTTTTCGACATTATTATTCATAGCTAGAGACAATTTTCAATATTCTCGACAATTTACCTAGGATGAAAGGAAACGTAATCCATCCTCCTTTCTTCTTGTGAGTGATAGTCGAGCCACGGCCACCATTGCTCCTACTACTATTGCGGCCTGCTTCCTCCATGTCTATTGTCTTCTTTCAACAGAAATATAATGTTGATTTTCGTATGATGGCTCTAACTCTAAGTCACTATATATGTCTATACTTTATGCAAATCAATATATATAGATGTAGACACAGATATTTTACAAAAAAAAAAAAAAAAAAAATGTTCACACTTCAACTAGTAGGTCTAATAAAAGACGTTGGCTCATTAAACTTATTGAGAGACCAATTACATATAAATCGACGTAATTAATACGTGTATTGTAATTATTTCCTCAATAGGAAATTTTAAATACAAACAATAATTCAATGATTACGGTTTAAGGATCCAGAATATATATTTGTAGTCGAATATATTTGTAAATTGAAAGTCAGCTAAAAAAATGATAGTAATAGAATGACAAGGAAAGGAATACACGGAATAATTTGTCCCTAATATAATGTCAACTAACTGCCATTTGTTAAGATGGATGTCAATGCTTTAAAGTCGTGATAAACAATGACCAAATATTCCCCTCATTCTAAATTATCTATAGTTTAAGAGTTTAAGACAACGTAACCACGATTGGCTACACACGCTAAGATGCTCATCCTACTATACAGGTCCGCTAATTCTAATTACACAAATTCTTGTATAAGACGTACGGTAGAGGAAGGAGAATATCTTAAGACGTATACTGACACGATTGTAATAGGAACGGAATTGGATGAGAATGGGAATGAGAACAACGCACAGATTTTACGTTTTTGCTCCTAGTGCTCAACGATAGGAAACCTAGGATTTTGGAATGTACGTGGAATGAACAATGTAAATAAACAGCAAAACGTAAAATGGTTTTAATTTTAATGAAGTAAAAAAATCTGATCCAGGGTTGGATTCAAGATCCCTTGTCATCCTAAGGCGTGATCAAGCTGTACGGATGCAACTTGTCTTGAAGGTGGGGAGGTCAGAAATGGAGCGGTTTTTCACGAATGACAGAGTGGTTGTGGGCTTGGCGAGCTGCAGGGTTGAAGCACAGCCGTGGTTGATGGCAGGAAGGGGGCGAAGCCCAAGTTTCTTCCTGGTAGAAGATATAGCACAGTTTGCTCAGTGGCTCGTAACTCGTTTATGTGTCTGAAATCATATAGTAACACACTATCCTATACATATGTCCGAAATCATACAGAGAAAACGGGTAAATAGTCTCAGAAGCGAATTCCAAGCGTGTGTAATTTTTACGAACTAATTAATTTCATATATGTCCATGTATCGTGAATCAATAGCTATATCATCGGTACTCATATCACTGCTGTACTGATAGAACTTAGCAACAAGAAGGTAAATAACAAAATTGGCAGCACCTATGAATGATACAAGCCAATACACTTGATCCAATCTTCCATGGTTGATTTCATTTGGCAGCCATGGAGTACTCTTTCGTACAACGTGGACAATCGCAGTACTTAGGTAATACCCAACGGCCAGACGAAGAGAAGTCATGGCGTTTGATGTCGTTCTGAGCGACTTCGGAAATTCTTGATAGTAAAACTCAACCTCGGCTGGGAAATAAAATGCAGTTCCAGACCCTAGCAACGCTAGCGGTAAGATCAACCATAAGACCGACATGGGTGCCACCGCGTTATTGTGTTCCATCAAACCATTGCTCTCGAGTAAACCGAGCCTCTTTCTCTCAATCAGAGCGTATGCAACCATACCTAACACATTGAAAAAATAGCCAATCCCGACACGTTGTAGAGGTGTCAACGGTCGACCAAGTATCTTTTCCGACAATGGATATAGGAAACGATCGAGGATGGTGAGCAAGAATGATGCCCAAATTAGCGTGAAGACGAAAACACTTCCGGCTGGTATTTGGAAATTTGGAGTCACATGTCGATCCATGACTAAGGCTTGAACTGTGATTAGGCTCGAACTAACTGCGTAAATGGTGCTCTCAAGTACCCCTGCAACCCAAATAGTTAGAGCTTTCATCAATTTCTTTACATCTTCTACTTCTTCCACCGTACATAAGCTCCATGATTTCTGTGGTTGAGCTTCTGCAACTTTTACTAACGCTGCACGGTTAAAGAATCTGCAAAAAAAAGGCGTGCAGAAAACTATTAAAGAATATAATAATGTATGGCAGATTTCATAGAAAATACTACTTATGTTTTTGGATGTGAGGCCTATCTTTCGCAGGACTTCCAGCGTAATCCCAAGGAAGATTGTTCTACTAAAAACAAGCAAATTAGCATCATAATGTTTTCGAACATACCTGAGACTTGAACTAGGAGGTCCATGTGAACTCGTTGGCGTGGTGTTTCCGTAGAAATATTCATGATCTCGAGTTGACAACTTTGCCTTGCGAAGTGAGGAGATAAAAACACGGGCTATGCTGGTGAAAGGACTTCCTCGAGGCATCACACACCGATAGTATCGTGATCCAAACAGGAAAAGGGTTACCGCAAAAATACTAGCAGCGACACTGATGCCATAACCAATTGCCCAACTCACGTTGTCTTGGACATAAACAATAACAGTGAAGGCAATCACCCAACTAGACTCAAAGGCAAAAATAAACCAGTTGAAGTACACCTTTTGATGCTCTATTCGATCATATTGATCAGCCCCAATAGTTCCAAGAACAAATCGTGTTCCACCAAGCCCGATTATTGCGAGAACCAGGGTTGTGTAGAGGAATGCATATTGGCTACTTGAAGGTGTTTGACACACTCGGGTGCCTGTGTTGCATGGAGAAGGTCTTAGATGTGGAATTGCAGCTGAAAGGATGAACATTACTCCACCCTGCCATAAAATAACAAACTCCCATCAATGCAACGGATTTACCAGTCTAATTATTGTCATACAAAGGCATGCCTTTAGAATTTTTACACACAAATTGTACTTCTCGAACCTCTAGCTGGCATACAATTGGTGATCTCTTCAAGGCCCTTTTGTAATTTATTTATTTTTCTTTCGGGTGTACACGGACAATTTTAATGTTACCTAGCTTTGCCCCAAGTCAAGAAATCTGGATACGATCGCTCAACAGTTTTAACACCTTAAGCTAGCCAACATCTACCAAGCCTTTTCTGTCAGAAAGCAATAAAGAAGTATTGAATGCACAAAGTCTTACAAGTAAAGAAGCCAATGCCGCCACAAGAACAACCCAGTAGGACCCACAGAAGGTATCAGCGAGTATTGCTCCGACAATGGGGAAGAAGTTAACACCGCCACCAACAACATTATGGATCTGTGCAGCAGAAATAGGCTGAATATTGTATTTTTGAATGGCGTATACTGTGATATTTGCATACCATCCACCTGCTGCTAAAGATAGTCCCATGACCGTTCCTGTAAGTAACAATCCAATTCCTTTAGTTTAAAATCGCTCCAAAATAACAAATAGTCCCATTTCATTGAAATGGTTCCCTGACCCTATAAATGTGACGTGCTTAAATCTTGAGACGATAAAGCTCAGATTAATCAAAATGACATGGCAAACTATCGGGGTATGTGCAGTTTTCATTCAAATGAAGCTTGCACTGTGAACGCGACAGATTAACCTTTTCATGACTTCCTGTCACGCAATCGTCCTAGGTTGGTACTATACTGTACGCACATATTTCTATTGATAGCTAAAGAGACGCAAGTTTATTATAAATACTTAGTTACCTATGATGAAAGGGAAGGTAACCCATCCTCCTTTGCCCTTGTGCTTATGGGTGAGTAAGCCTCCAGCTTCGCGATCACCAATACGCGGAAATTCTTCTCGATGAGATAATCGTTGAGAAGAATCCATGATCCTCAGTCTCTGTCAATATTATTGCATGGCACTGTTATAGAATGTAGAATTTAGAATTAACAGGAGAAGAAACTAACTGTATACCCTATATTGGTTGTCTTAAGGATTTAAAAACATTTTAATGTATTAATTACACCACGTTCCCACCAGAGGACCTGCCTGGTAATGGTTGACTTGATTACTGATCTAGTTTCTACTCTCATCTAAGGAAAGTTGCTGACCTTTTTTAGTAGCAGGGGACAATGCCTGACAGTTATTCTAGTTTCTTTGCTGAAAAAAGAATCAGCCATTAATGACATTTAATCGTCTTCTTTCTGTAGCATTAATGACATATCGAGCTCCAGATCAAGAGCTCGATCAAGATCTTTTTTTGGGACTAATGAAATTATGTACGAGTATTAGATACCTTCGGTTTCCGTTTACAGTCTTCATATCGGTGCTGCTGGATCCTTCAGCTCAAGTGCATCAAAACCCGAAGAGGAAAAGCAATCTTCAAAGATACCAGCCGTGCCCGTCATACAACACACAACAACAAAGCCCTGTTCCGAAATTCCTGAGGATCGGCTAGAATGAACCACAGAAAGGAAATACTAAAATGGAGATGTGCCCTTACGAGTGGCAGGATATAAAAGTCACTTGAACCATCAGAAGAATGAAGAGAACCGTACTTCAACAGTGAGCTCTTCCGTCTTCCAGTTTAATATCATAAATTTTCCAAGAAAAAGACGGGAAAATGTGGACAGAATTATGAGTGAGTCATTTGTATCCAACGTATAAAATTCAGGCACAGACAAGCATTAACAAATTCGGTATCAGCAGCAATTACTTGCTGCAGAAGGCAAGCCCTTGTTTACTACTCTCTTCGAACAAAGTTTTTGAATCACGCCCTAGAACAAAGGTAACACACAAGTAAACCCTCTGAATAGCATGAGACATTCGCAAATTACTGAAACGGAAGAAATAGGCAGGGACTTCACAAACCCTTGTAATCACATAATTCACATCAAAGAACCTCGTAAATGAGTATTTAATACCAATGAATTCCTTCTCATCCTACTAAACCAGGAAAGTACAAAATAATAATCATAATAATAATAGACTTACAATGATCAGTTGAAACTTGAACCTAACTGGATAAGTTACTGCAGCCTACAGGTGTAGAACCTCTACTGTTTCTAATGAGAATGGCGCGCCAATTTCCTACCATCAGCTGCCCTTTCCTAATCCTACACGCACTAATATACAAACTTCGCTTAAGCTGTGCAACGCATATCCCAAGCGAAGACAACTCGTAAGTCGTAAGGATGGACCGTGACAAGTTATCGTACTGTACATCACATGTCAGGATCATCTATTGGTACGTCTTTGCTCTTATGCGTGCTATTAGAGCTTCTGCACTAGAATATACTCCCTTTTTTCCAACTAATCGCAGTCCAAACTGCTGATTTAGTATTTTTAACCTGTCTGCATCGCCATCCACCTTGCTCAGCTCAAGGGCTTGATACCTTGATGGCAGACCATACAAATACAGACAGCCATTTTCCAGTTTCTCGCTGTGGAACTCAACCCTTAACAATGATTGAGACTGAGGATCGTCTGATTCCGGATCAAACAGTACAGATACATTCCCAAATCGCAAGTCGGGTTTTGAAAATAGTTTATCCAAATCTTCACCGCACTCTGAGCTGGCTTCAACTGCTGCAGAGCCTGCAGTATCAACAATTGAATTCGATGACCTCCTCTTGGCTGCCTGTAGTATATTGGCTGCCTCCCGCATGCCGCTTAGAAAAGCACCATGCATGGTGGCAGGATACTGCCGGTTCGTAGCCTCTCCTGCAAAGAAGACTCTCCCATTGCCAATGGGTTCGGCAAGAATATCATAGTCGTCCCCAGACGCCCCGATTGCTACATAAGAGTAAGACCCATACGTGAACCGGTCTTGGCCCCACCGGGTGCAGACAGCCTGAACCGGGTCAGGAACATCCACACCCTTTGGGTGAAATATCCCCCTCAAAATGTCCATCACCCTCTCCACCGAATCCACGGGAGACTTCTTCTCAAACTCGATGGCGGCCTCCCCTGCTACAAGGGCCACCAGCAAGGGCCCACCCGACACAGATGAGTAGCTATAGAACAAAAAGAACTCACCCCTCCTCGCAGGATCCTCAGACAAATGCCCAAATGTGTCGATATCCCCACCCCAGAAGTTGTACGGAAACAGCATGGCAACCTTATTCAGCAATCCAAACCCTAACCTATCGATAGCCTCCCTCTTCTTCACAGGCAAAGGAGGCACAAACTCGATATCATCCCTCTTCAAAACCCCTAAAGGCACCGTACATAGTACCATGTCAGCCCTAAACTCCTGCCCACCTGCATAAACCAACACCCCATCAACCCCATACCTAATGCTCTCCACAGTCCTGTCATAAAAAATGGGCAAATCCTCAGCCAAGGCACGTATAAACCTCTCGTTCCCACCAGGAATAAAACAATGATCCCCGCCCATCTCATACGGGTCATCCTGATCCCAAAACGCCATAGACAAACTCGAGAGCAATGAAGCGTTAGCATACTCGAGATTGGCCAAATGCCAATCAAACAGCATCCTCTCAACGACATCACTACCCCCGACACTGAAAACCTTCCTAAACGCCTCCAAAGCCGTCCCTAACGAAACATCCACACACTTGATCTCCTCCATCATAACCTGCCTAAGCTTACAAACCCTATCCAACAGCTTATTGAACACGGACTCGATCCTAGAATCAACCTCACTGTCAACCCCCCTCCCATCGGGTAAGTAAAGAGGGCAAACATCCCTGACCTTGTGCAACGGAAACCCTAGCTGCCTCGCCAAAACCCCGAGCGGGTTCCCGTTGATTCCGGTCAAAACACTCCCACCTAAATCCGCAGCTCCAACCACCCCGCCTCCTTCCATCTTCCTGGTCCTAACCCGACCCCCAGGCCTCCCGCGCCCCTCCACAACCACCACCTTGAACCCCATCGCCCGAAGCTGTCGGGCCGCACACAGACCCGCCAGCCCCGCTCCGACAACCACCACGTTGACATCCGCATTGCCAATGCGGGCGTCGAGGCTGGCGGTTTTGATGGCGGGAGCGAGACCGAAGTTAACAAAACCGTGAGAGACGAGGAAGTCGTACGCGGGGTGGACGAGGTGGCGGTGCTCGGGTCGGGTTGATTCGAGGATGGAGTCGCGCGTGAGGAGGGAGTCGACGTCGGAGCGCCACGTGGCGAGGATGTGATTACGGACGGTGATGTAATCAGAGAGTGAGGGGAGGGAGAGGGAGAGAGAGTGGAAGTGGAGTTCGTCGTCGGAGAGGGAGTCGATGGGAAAGCCGACGGAGAGGGCAATGAGAGCATGGAGGTCGAGAGGGGTGGGAGTGGGGGTGGCGGAGGGGGTTGCTGTTGTGGCGGCGGTGGTGCGGCGGCGAGGGCGGCGGGGGAGGGAGAGGAGGTGGGAGAGGTGGTGGTGGAAGGAGGAGGAAGAGGAGTGAGGGCGGAGGACCATGGAGATGGTGCCGCCGGGATAGTGCTTGCGCTTGCGGCGGCGCTTGGAGACTTCGGAGGTGGCGGTGGTGGTGGTGGTGGCGGTGTCGTCGTCGGGAGGAGGTGGAGTGGGTGGGTAGAGGGGATTCGATGGGGTTGAGACGTCGTCAGATGTGATGTTTGCTGCGGCGGCGGCGTCATTGGTGTCTGCTGCGGCGGTGGCGGTGGCGGTGGGAGAGTGAGGGGCTGGGGCGGGGGAGGAAGTGGTGGGGTCCATGTGCTACGGCGTGTGGGAGGAGAGGAGTTGTTTATTAGTGCGAATTGGATGGGGTTTAATTTAGGGTTATTTGCAATTTGGGAATTGTTTCAATTGTATTAATTTACGGATTGAGGCGCGATGGTCCCCGGAGACTGCTGAGGCGAAAGCGGCGTGCTTTGGGCTCCGTAGGGCTCTTGATCGAGGCCTTAATAATTTAATCTTAGAGAGTGATGCCATCTCAGTCATTCAGGCTGTTAAGCGGGATGGAAATTGGCGTACCCTGTGGGTCTCTGTTATGCTGACTTACGTTTTCTTGTTAGCTGTTTTTCGTCGTTTCGTTGCTGTCATATCAAACGTGGTGGAAATGCCGTGGCTCATTGGACGGCTAGGTTGTGTAGTGCCGTGGGCTCGGTCATTGTACTGGACTCTTCTTTTCCGCAGACCATTTTGGATCTCGCGGATCTCGATTTAATATAAACCACGTTTTTTACCGTCAAAAAAAAAAAAATTACTCCGTATCTATTTTTATTTAATTATTTTAATCAGTAAATTAAGACACTTTTGTCAAAAAGAAAACAATTGATTCGTTCAAACTATATGTCCTTGCAGGGAGGAACAAACAAGGTTTCGGAGGGGAGTCCGAAGGGTTATCTCTAATATCAAAGTTAATAACTTTTAACGTGCAATGAGAAATGTGACGTTGTATTTTGTAAAGGGAACGTTGTTAGATATTGATCATCTTTTAATGAAGGGATTAGTTGGTTATTTGTAGACATTGGTTTAGATATGTTTACCTTTATCTTGGGCGAATAAGATCGTTTGTTAACCTTACTCGCACATCTAATGGAAGCTCCTTCCTTCCGCTATGTCACCGACTCTAGTTGGTAGTAAACTATGGCGAAGTTTGGCCGACCAATGGGCTCTAAAGGGCCAATGTACGCAGCAACTATGGCCAGAACTTGAGACCGATCTACTAGGTCAACCATATACCTGGATTAGATCTGGAGGTCAAGGGATCCAGGGGTCGGCTTAATGCCTCAGCCACATGACTCATCTCCCACAATCACTCATAACTTTGGCCACGCGAGGCCTCAACCCTAGAGTCAAGCCACAAACCTAGCTCAGCCCAGATCAGCTCATGAGACGGCTGCACATCTCGACAGATCGAATTTTTGAGCTGATTATTAAGTCAATCTAAACAACCACTTGTCTTTTCTTATTCGTTTGATGTATCCTACATAATCCATGTATCAAAATGAAACGAAAAGATTATTATGTTACGATGTGTCCAACCCGTTCTATAGGTCTACAATGTGACATGCAAGATCGATCGTCCCAAAGGTGTAGACGTTGCCTTATTACTTGCCTTAGGGTGGTGACCTACCGAATCAAAAATGTTGTCTCGCATCTCCGTAGATTTGAGAAGAAGACTCTCCACCCTCAGACCCACCTTCTTCTGCTCCTCCTCCTCCCACCACCACCGCCGCCGCCACCCCTCCGTCGTCCCCGCGCCTCCGCCATTGCCGGAAAATCAAACCCTCAAGCTTAACGATGATTTTCTCAACCGGGTTTCCTCCGTTCTGCTAAACCCATCTCTTGATTTCCCTCACTGTAACGAAATTCTTACCAAGTTATCTCCTTTTCAATTTGAACTTATTTTTTGCGAGCTTAGATCATCCCCCTATTCATTGATTAATCCCAAAACTGTATTGGGTTTCTTTTATTATGGGATACAATCACGTGGTTATAGTTTTAGTGTTAAATCTTACTGTGGGTTGATTCGATTGCTTGTTCGGTCCGATTTGATTGCCCCGGCTAGGTTGTTATTGATTAGGTTAATTGATGGCAAAGTGCCTGCTTCTTTTGAGAATGATGATGGTTTTAGTGGTAGACATGTTGAGATTGCTAATGCATTGGTTGATTTGAATGTGGGTTCGGAGAATGATGTCGGCGTTCATAGTTTTGATATGCTGGTTCATGTTTATTGTACTGAGATTAAGAATGCTGGGTTCGGTTTGGCATTGGATGTGTTTAGGGTGTTGGGTAGGAGGGGAGCTTTTCCGTCTTTGAAGACGTGTAATTTCCTTTTGAGCTCGCTTGTTAAGGCGGGCGAGCTTCAAAGGAGTTATGAGGCTTTCGAGATTGTGCGCCAGGGAGTTGTGCCTGATGTTTATTTGTTTAGTATCGCCATTAATTTGTTTTTCAAGGGTAGGAGGGTTGAGGATGGTGTGAGGTTGTTCGAGGAGATGGAGAAGTTGGGTATTGCACCTAGTGCCGTGACTTACAATAATGTTATTCATGGACTTTGTAAGTGTGGGCGTTTGGAGGATGCGTTGAAGTATAGAGAAAGGATGGTTAGACATGGTATACAGCCGAATGTTGTTACTTATGGTTCTCTTATTAACGGGATGGTGAAGTCTGAGAAATTTGATGAAGCGAGTGGTTTATTACGAGAAATGTCGCAGAAGGGTTTAGTTGCAAATGAGATTGTGTATAATTCTTTGATTGACGGGTATTGTAGAGTTGGAAGAGTTGAGGAGGCTTTGAAAATAAAAGATTATATGATCTCTATAGGAATAAGTCCGAACTCATCAACTTTTCATTCACTTTTACGTGGTTTTTGCCAGGATAATATGTTAGAGGAGGCTCAATTTCTATTACAGGACATGGTCTCGAGAAATTTGCCTGTTAATATTGGGACCTTTAATTCTGTCGTACACACCCTTTGTTTGAACGGTAAACTGGACTCTGTCTTACATGTTGTTCGGGACATGTTGTCTAGAAAATTAAGGCCTAATGATCGCCTGCTGACCACAATAATGGTTAGGTGCTGTAAAGAGGGTAGACATACACGGGCAGTTGAACTGTGGTTTAAACTTTTGGAATGCGGCTTTGCACCACATATAGTGACTTCAAATGCTTTAATCCACAGACTTATTGAAGCAGGTCTCATGCATGAATCTGCTACACTCGTCAGGGAAATGCTGAACAGGGGTTACGATTTAGACAGGACCACATATAACACTCTGATATTAGGCTGTTGTAAAAATGGTAAAGTGGGGGAAGCTTTTAATTTACGGAGTGAGATGGAAAAGCATGGCATTCCACCCGACACTATGACATATAATATCTTACTTCATGGTTTGTTTAAAGAAAGTAAGACGGATGAAGCATTGAAACTATGGGGTGAGTGTGAAAACAGTGGAATAGTTGCAAATGTTTACACATATGCAGTTATGATCAATGGATATGGCAAGGCTGAAAGAGTTAACGATGCAGTTAATCTTTTCAACGAGCTTAATGCTCAGAATTTGGAGGTAAATGCAATTGTTTGTAATTCTCTTATATCAGCACACTGTAGAACGAATAATATGGTCGAAGCTTTTAAGGTATTTGAGCAAATGAAAAGTTCAGGCATTTCGCCAACTCTTGCCACTTATTCCTGTCTTATAGATGGATTAGCCAACATCGGTGATGTTGAACGAGCTGGGTTTCTGCTTGAACGAATGAGAGAGGACGCATTGACACCTGACGTTGTCTGCTATACTGCTTTGATGGGTGGTTATTGTAAGCTTGGTGATATGGAGAAGGCTGAGAGTATATTGTTGAAGATGACTTCCAGTGACATTTGTCCAAATAAGATCACCTATACCGTCATGATTCATGGCTATTCTAAAATCGGAGAAGCGGAAAAAGCAACCAAGATTTTGGACAAAATGATTCGAGATGGAATTCTTCCTGATCATGTTACGTATAATGCTTTAACAAGTGGTATATCCAAGGAGGGGAAATGGGATGATGCGTGGAAGGTGACTGACCGTATGTCACAGGAGGGATTTTGTTTAGATGAAGTAACGTATACGACTTTGATTGATGGTCTGCAGCAGCCGCTGGCAGTAATTAAAGAAGAATGATCAACTATATGGAGATTCCTGAACCGTTTGATACTTTTTCCATGATGCTTCCTTCGTCCTGGGGTACGGACACCTCTCTACTCAAAGTTGACCAGTATCATACCCTGTCAGCTTCTTGGTGATCTCATTTCTCTGCATTTTCTGTAGGAAGAATGCTTGTTGGCCATGGAAATGCGCCTGGTTTGACCGCTTTCTGCCATCTTCTGAAGGTAAGACCACCCCCACCCCCACCCCCACCCACACGGCCACACCCACACACATAGAAGGCAGTGTTATCTGCATTGCATCACTCTACAGGGCACATCACACATGCTTTTCTTTTGTCAAAACTTTCTTGTTAAACCCTGTTTTTGTCTTAATCCATGTCAGATATCTATGTATGTCAGCGAAGGTCCCAAACCTTATGTGATAGTCTTATTTTTTAATGATTTTTTTGGACTCAAATCTGTGTTGTATATTTGTTTGGTGCAGGGCCTTGAACTAGAGACGACTGTGTTTTCATGTTCCATTGAAGAGAACGATTCCTTTGCCCAAAATTACCCGAGCGTGAGCGTGAGCCTGAGCCAGCTATTCGCCCTACGCTGCTTTCTTCCATGTTTTGGGGGCGTAATGAGACTTGGTCTATACTTGGGTAGTGCTAGAGCAGGTGATCTCTAGGAACAGACAGATAGCTGACCCTGATGAAGATTGGGAAGAGTTGGCAAGTGAAAGGGTGCAAACTGTGACGAATCTGAGTAAATGATGTTTGGTTCATCTGTGTTATATTCCCAGAAGGCCTGGAATTCACTAAAATTAGGAGAGAGACGTTGCTGATGACCTGATGCGAGAGCTTGGGTTAGCGTTTTTGGGACAAACTCCCGAGCCTGGCTTATATTAATGCTGGCTAGGGTCACACCTGCTTCGCTTTTGCTGGTAGCGGACAAAGTGAAGAAACGAGTTCTCGGTGGTTGCTTGTATGAGTGCCAATGCTCCAAAGAGGATGCTAATATGGCTGTCATCAGTCTCATTTTTGTAGGATAGTCATAGATTGTAAACATGGTGGGTTTTGTGGCTAGTTACCTTTTTAGACTAGCCGATAATTTATTCATTTATTCATCACTTTTGGGTCTCCACCGCCCAATTTCCTACATCCTTTGCTCGAATTCTGGTTTAACCCAGCGTTCATAGTTCATGCGAACTTAAAACCAGTTCGAGACTTCCAAGTTCATATGGACAAACCACTGCAAATAGGACCATCTTCCAAACTCGGCATTGTATTCAAGTCAATGTAATCTGTATCTAATACTCCCGTTTTTTAATGTTTGCTCGATTTTAATAAAATACTTCTCATATATATTGAGGAAATGGGCAAATATATTAACTCATCAAGTTGTAACCCAACAGCCACACGGCAAGTCTTTCGGCTTAATTCAAAGACTTGTTCGGTAGAAGAGCATCATTTTAGGGATGACACGGCAATCTGTGGAGAGGTAAACCCTTGATTATTTCAAAGTTTAGATACTCGAGTGACTTGTCTGGTTAAGTCGAGCAGTTCAACTCACCATCTGAGTTCATGAGCATTCTACACCATCACGTACACTCACAAGCTTTGTAAAAGAAGTTTATGAACATAGAAAGACAATATTTTTCCAAAAAAAAAACAATAGAAAGACAAAGTAAAACTCTGCTATCCGTAATTGAAGTTTATAGACAAAATCAAGTAGTGAATTTGCAATGTTAGGCTGGGGATAGAGTAACTTGAAACATTACAAAAAATGGAAACCGAACCCTTGAGGGGGATAACTCTAAATGAAGTCAAGGGCAGTTAAGTGATGGAATTTGTCGATCCACACAGCTGCATTGGTATGCAAAGAGTGTGTCATGGAGCTAGGAAAAATAATATTGTTTGAAGCATATCCCGTCACAAGCTTTCAATGAGACCTCTAGTACAGAATTTACGCCACAATTTATCAGACCTGAATAAATTCACAACACTTTTATAACTACCAAGAAACGATTTTGGTGACCATTTGGTCAGTTTTGCACGCGAAAGCATAAAAATAAGGGATTTAGCCAAAACGACACCTAAGGACGAACCAAAAAAATTGCCTGGCATTAAAAACGCCTTGAATAAAACTACAGTGTTATGGACTTACATGTCATCCACAGAGCTTCACTTTTTTGAAAGATGGGGTTTTATTGACTCTACGACCACCTGTAGTGAACAAAGAAAAACTCATAAAACAGTACTCCTGAATGTGTTACATTAATACATAAAACTAATATCAAGATATCTTTCACAGAGTATAATTTTCGACAAAAAAAGCAACAGATTCTTTTTTTTTTGTCAACGGCAGTGTGTTGAATGCTTCTAGCCAGAGAAAATTACTTAGTTTCAAATGCTTTTGGGCAGAGAGACAGACTTTCTCAATTAACAACCATTTACAGCAATCGAGGAGAAGAATGAAGGAGAAGTGAGGTGAGAATACAAATAGAATCATTTCTTCAGAAAAGTGTGCTTACCCTTCCATCATATGACAATGATGCAAAAACCCATGGCTCACGACAGCTCCAAGCAAGGCCTGTAATATGAGTGTTAGGCATTTAATTTTTGAAGCAGACAGATAATTAACAAGAGACCATAATGCTGAAGTGACGATACCATAAACGCTGTCTTCGTAATCACTGTAGGTAGTGAGTAAGGGTTCTGGACGCTTCCATTGTAATTCTCCTACACTTGCATCGGCAGCAATCCCTTCAGGAGCCAACCACAGGTTAACAGCCGAGTCTGTACCAGCACTCTGCATTAGTGAAAAATTTATTAGCACCGCATTACAATAACGTTGAATATTGCTTCAAAACAGAATGGAAATCCCCACACTTTATCATATAGACAATTCGAGCTATAACCTTGAGAAAAATGCGGATAAAAACAAACATACAAAGTCGCTTGGGGAAAGTAAATAATCAGTATAACAGTATCTCTTCTTTCAGTTTAGTTTTTGATGAAAATCCCTCAAATGTATTAACTACGTGCCACGCATCCCTATAGTTCAAACATACGAAGGGGTGGCATCTGATGAGCCACATTATTAGAAAACTCCTAGTGTGAGCCGTAATTACTACTCCAATAAAGATGCAAGTGAACGCACATATGCATGAGAGCAATCATAGCACGCACGTCAAATTGCCTGTTAAGCCAATGCACAAGTAGTCTAGTGCGGCGTAATGGAGTACTACACAAAATACATTTATAGAAAGCTGAAATCAAAACAGGAACTCATAAATTGTCGAATACAAAATGGAAAGAGAAATCACCAAGATTAGACCATCGTACTCTGGATTGCACTTGACTGACCATGTCCTGCCACCAACAGTACATGAAGCCACATTAACAAATTATACTTTAGATAAAGTCCAGTCACAAGAAATTTGAGGCACACAAAAACAATTTGCCCTCCACCCCACCCTAACGCCTGCCTTAGCACTGGACTCCTTCAGACAGTTCAGAGTCTCCACGGGCCCACTTAATTGAAGCCTTTCAACGATAAAAAAAAAAAGAGGCAGGGAACTAACCACTGACTTCCTAAGGCAGTTGTGACAGCATAATTTCAGATTTATTGGTTAAATGATGTAAGAAACTATGGTTTGGCTGCTGAATGTGGGCTCCTGGCTTCGAGTTTGACAGTTATACTGACATTTTTAAGCTCTTCGCCAATCTTTTATATCAGCTTTCGGCTTCAGGTAGTCAACTGACCACGGGTTTTCTATTATTGAAAAATTCATCTGAACTCTAAGTTTGAAGCAATAATTGCCAACTCTTACAAGGCAATCAACAAAATAGAACTTGCAATCTACATTTGATGCATGAAAGTTGTCACCAACCGAATTGGAAACAGAAGGCAAAGAGTAAGAGCACCCTCCTCGCAAAAAACCAAATACTTTATAATTGAACCACACTAAGACCAATGCTTTTATTATGCACACAAATTTCCACACAATGAAAAATGAAGAAAGTAGCAACCCTACTTGGTATAAATTACCAGTGTGCATGACCAGAAAGCTCTGCAATGGGTGCCTTCAGCAATCTAAGATCCCAAATCCGTATTCCCGATTCATCCTCGGCAGTTACCTGCATGGAAAGTCAGGAGTAAAAATCACAAATGCATATAATATGCTTACTCAGCATTCTCCATTGAAGTAGGGAAATATGCTCCTCTTTAATAGAGAATAGTAGCAAACTTTCAAAGTTCCTTAAGCACGCAAAACGATATGCCAATATATAAAATATAAATAATTGCAGAAAGTAAAATACAAATTGGTCAAATCCCAAGAATCCCAACTATCCACATTTCACTTAATAACTTCCTTAACATGAAACGGCATCTTAGCAACCAGCGGAATTGCATTTTCCTTGGTTAGTCAACATGTTTTGCAATATTTTATAGCTTACTAAATCTCATTTGACCAATTCTTTTTTTAAAACAATTGGCGCATGTGCCATGTGGAGATATGGGTGAAACAAGCATTCATTTTGGAAAACTGGAACTCCCTATAAGATAAATCAGAAATCTGAACCTTACGTCAGCAAGTAAAACAGTATGAAGAAAGATTTGATTCTCAAACTTCTAACATCACCGTAACAATTTAAAATGCCATCTTCCCAACTACATAGAAACCAGTCGCCATCTTAGGGAGCAAAATAAATTTGGGTTCAAATGACAAAGAGATGAAACACTTTTTCGGAGGTAAAGTAATTGCACTTCAACAACTACTTGTAAGAATCAAAACCTAACATACACAGTTTGCATTGTTTAATATAGTTATTAGATAAAATGCTTAAAAAAAAATCAGTTCATCACCAAAGCTGCTTACTAGTATATGTTCCCTTTTGGTGTCATAGTCAACATTGCGAGGATGGACTTGTTCAACTGAGTTGGTCATTCTGTCGAAAGTACACACTAGAAAGTATTAGACTAACAGAAGGAAAATACATTCAAATGGCTAATTTTATGGAAATGCACAGATAGCAGCAATTGCAAACAATCAGTTACAAATATGACTAATGATTGCCTACAGTGTCTGAGGTATTTAAAAAAAGGTGGATTGCACACACAAAAAGCAGAAAAAATGACTAATTGCACAAGCAATTTCGGATGGTAAGTTATCAGTATTTACTAGAAATATTAGGTGGAACCATAACTGACAATAAATCTCTCTAAACAAGACACAGAAGAACCAAAACACAAGTGGGGGAAAAAAACAATGCTGCATAGCTGAAAAAAAAAACAATAAAGATGGCACATAATTTCTTTTATCTAGCAGCAGAGAAAAATATGGATAAAGGCCAGCTGCCTGCCACAAATAACCCAACTATACTAGAGAACATAGCGTACTTCATCGTCCGTAAGTCC